>CM060943.1:875403962-876653962 GCA_030765085.1 Allium cepa
CGAGTGAGATCACCCCGCGGTTGAGATCAGCAACCGCCCACTAAGCCGAAATAAAAAGGGACATCTAGACTGGAATGACCTCACCCTGCTTGGGTGCTACCCACCTAGCCTTGCTTCATAACCCCTGATTTTCAGTTATTCCCATTTGATGAGGCTTGAGGCTAAGCGTTACCTTTAAAGAACATATCCCTTAGAATGCCCACCGTCCACCTGACGATGTTTCGCAAGCATTCATCCATACAAGTCCGTCCTGGGTTCGAACGGAACCGAAGGCACTATTCCTACTACACCCATTTTGGAAATATCATCAGGATTAGTAGCGACTAGCCCTTGTACTTCACTGCTCCATCTTCGAATCCAAAATCGTTTTCACGAAACGTACAAACCAGATCGAAGTGGTTTTCAAGAAATAAATCTCGATCCCGGTCTCTTCGAAACGATCAACGCATTGTCCAATATTGATAGTCGGTTATTTAACTATCAATAAATATCCACAAACAACCATCCATCAATAAATAATTTCCCAAATTATTTATTTATCTTAAAATATCTTCCCAAGATATATTTCTATTTTCAATCCTTGAAAATAGTTTCAAAACCATCTTTCTTTCCAAAATAAACTTTCCCAAATATTTTCTATCTCCACTGAAATTACCAAGCACAAAACTAGAATTTAAAAATAATTTAAAACACTTTACTTTGAAATACTTTAAAAATATTTAAATTAAAACTACTTTAATAATTTGTTAAAAATACATATTATAGTATAAGGTTACTTAATAAATATAAAACTAGATTTATACTTTTAAAAACATAATATTAAGTCATTCTTTAAATCCTATATAAACCTTAAATATTTACAATTTATTACATTATTTATTTGAGTAAAAATAATCCAATCAACTAATAAATTTTAGTTTTAAACTAGTGATTAAATTTGAATCAAAAAATTAAATTTTAAACCAGTTTTTCCTTTTTAAATAACTTCCTTCGTAACTAGCATAATTTAGATTTAATTGAACAAATAGATCTTCGCTATATTTGAATGAAATGTGAATGGATATATTTACTTATTTTTCTGTAAACCATAAAATACTTAAAATGAAAAATAAGGAAATTGCTTATACCTGAAGATATCGAACCATAAATTGCCACTTAATAATTCGATTAAGTAATAGCACTAACCAAGATTAAATCAATTATCAGAAAACAAAGAAAAATCAAACCTCAGCTCGTCGATCCTCGGACACGAATTCCCAAACCACCATCGATGCCGAAAACATCACAACCCTTCCACGTTGCTACCGTGCTCTCGAATAACCCCTAATCGAAAGCCCCACGCATCCTACCTCCACGCGCCGAGTCTCGTCAACTACCAAATCGCGAGCATCCAGTTTAGTCGCAAACCCTAATCGCGGCATCGCCTCTGTCCTCTCTGTGCGCCTTTATCCACACGCGACAGTGCCAAACGCCGCCTCGACCTGTCGTTAACAAAACCCTAACGAGCTCGTCGATGTCGTGAACGAACGCCTCCTTCCTCCAACTCGCGAATCACAGCCTTGTGCTCAAAAATGAAACTGAAGGGAAATTCTATTTGAATTCAGATTTGAAAATGTTTGAGGAGGCTTCGGTCGTTATTTATTTTCTTTTCGGAGTGATTTCAAATCTCGTTTTTTGGTGAAATGAAGAGAAGAGGAGGAAACAATTTTCATTCGTTTGTATTTCGGTTGAAGGTGAAATAGATTGAATGAATTGGGGAGAAAGGCTTCGGCTGTAAATATAAAGAAAAAGAAAAGCGTGCTTAAGAAGGGAACAGGGAATAAGAATAGACGTTATCGTACTTGAAGTTGGAAAGGGGGACAAAACTCTAATATAAAGGAAAAAGTAGGCTGATGGTGACTTAGTACGTGAATATATATAAATATAAATTTTAAATTGAATTTTCGATGTAAATTTTCAAAGCGTTTATATGTCGTACGCTCACACAACAACTCCGATCAATACTAAATTTGAAATCCGATAATAGTTCAATATTACGGATCCAATGGAACTGGTTTCGTCGAATTCCGAGACTGCGCCTCGGAAGGATATTTTTAAATTCAATTTAAACTATAAAATTTTAAAACTTAACAACCCACTGTTAACTTCAATTTTACAACTTCTATTATCCTCAGTATTATTAATATAAAATTTATAAGCCTTCAAATTATTTTTAACAGGCTTATACTCCAGATTTAGCATTTTACCCAACTTCAAATTATTTAATTCAATAGTTTAATTATCAAATAAATAACTATATTTGTAATTCAAGTTAAGATTGCTCTATTGAATATCTAAAATCAATTAAATATTCCAATTTTTAAATGCTCGAAAATTCCGGGTCGTCACACATATCCTTTGTTTATTTGAGTTGTCGATGGTATGAGGCTTGTTATGATTCATCTTTTGCTAGATGATCGAGTAATCTCTTTTAGAGATATTTTTGGTACTTTATGATCTTGCATGTTCATTATCATTTATGTTATCTAACTAATTTGTTTAGCTAGACTGACCCGTGTATTTTATACTCAGGTCAGACCGAGGTGTTTCAGGTTAGGTACATTCAGAATTAGCCTATTCTGCTTCAGCATGGACTATTCTTCTATCTCCTTTTGTTATAGATTTTTGTGTAGTCATTTTTGGTTGTAACTCTGATATGTATATTCTTTTGACTCGTCTGTATATTTTGGTTGCTATACCACTTGACATGTATCATTTTGTATAATCTGTGATGTATCTGTATATGTGTATGTGTATGTGATGATCTACTGTTCTGTGATGTGGTTTACATTTGAGTTGTTATATTTTGTTCTGTTAGATCTTATAGCCATTATAGTTTTGTATTAAGTATCTATTGGATATGTCGATCCACATGAAAAATAAATGCTACGTTTATCGACATATTCAGTAGATAGTTAAGACAAGACTATAGATGGTCGCTCCTATCCATCTTTATTTTCCATATTAGCAGATGGTATTACCTTGTAATACTCTTTGCTAATGTGGGTCTCGGAGTGGGGCATTACAGCTTGGTATCAAAGCAGAGCTCAAAACAAAATATGATAAACACGGAACAGAAACACATATTACAGTACATCCAAGTATAATACAAGTGATAACATAGTTTTCCACTATCGTATTCCTCGATCATGCCTTTAGTCATTTCATTTCCTTTGAATGGATAATAAGTTTGAAAACATTATAAGGGTTTTAAATATCACAATTTTTGAAATAGTAGAAATTAGACCTCACATGGCTTGGATTTAAATTATGTGTTTTGATCCTTAATGATTAGAATTTCGCAGAAGAAATGGTATGACCATTTTCGCTAGGCACATTTAATGCTTTGTGTAACGACTCGGAATTTTCGATCTCGAAAATTCCAGATAGTTATGAAAAGAAGAAAGAGATAGAAGAAAAAGAAGAATAACAGAAACACCAAACATCTCACATTCGCAGCGGATAAAATATAATAATAAATAATAACAGTTTACAAAAGAGTACTATATCTGTCGATTACATTTAATATACATCAGAGTTTCACATATATACAGTCACTGAATATATAGAATTATCATGTCTCAAATTAATAATAATATAAATACAGCGGAAAATAACTCTATACGCTCTTGCCATCCAGCTCGCCTCCTGAGCTTCAGAACGTCTCTACCTGAAAATCTATAATACTCGGTCTAACCCAAGCATTACACCAAAGTAACAACCGGGTCAGGCTGGAAACCAGCGTGAGTAAACCCAACTAACATGGAATACCAATGCAAACAACTTATATAAACCCGAGGTAACATATATCAATTTAACAAATTCACAATTTTCTATAGACAACCCTTATTCCACACGTCAAATTCTAAGTATCAAACTTAGATAAAATAATCCAATTCACTCAAATCATTCCATTCCAATCTATTGATTTCACAAATCAATTTATAAAAATTCGAAGTGGTTTCAAGTATTTCCAATACCCGACCCCGGTTTCTTCGAAACTCATGTTATCCTAACCCAAGTTATTCAAATGAAATACACATCATTTCATATCAGAGATATCAACTCATTCAAAACATCCAATATCATTCAATCATCCATAAGCAAAGCTTAGCCACATGAAAATTTAATTCAATTGATTCTAATTCAATTACTAAACCTCAATGACTTAGATTTCTTCAGTTAGCATTAATTAATTTCAAATCAATTAATTAACCAACCCTTCATTATTCATCTTAATTAATCACCCTGGATTAATTATCCTTCAATTATCTTCAAGTAATTATTTTTAATTAAATTCGCGATATTAATTATTCTTAACCAAATCCATAGGTAATCTTAATTACTTCATAAATCAATTAACTTTTCAATTACATTAATCCTTACTTACTTACATTAAGTAATTTCTTACAAGTCATTTTTTTATGGATTAATTAATCTTAATTAATCGGTCTTTGATTACATCATTAAATATCTAAATTATGGATTTCCAATTATATTTCAATTTATCGTAATCTAAATTAATTATATTAAATAAACCCACAATATTAATCATTTTAATCTTGCTTACTTAACAATAATTAGATACAATCCATTAACTTACCATTCCCTAAATATCCATCTTAAATTTATCACTTAGTGTAATTGTTTTAAAGGATAGTTAATTATCTTTAATTAATCTCTTGATAAATTTACCTTCAATTATTTCTACTAAGTAATTATCCTTCTTATCAATTTCACCAAGTAATTTAAATCTAAATTACTCCCATTTATTAACATCCATTAATTTATTACATCCAGTAACTTCAAGTATCACTAATTAACCTCGCCAAGTAATCTTACTTTTATAATTTACATTAAGTAGTTATACTTACCAAATTTCACATTAAGTAATCCAAATTGCTCATGGTCAACCAAAAATATATAAGAAAAACAGGCTAAACTAAATAGGTCACCGCCTAGATAATTCATGGCATTACAGATCATGTATTCAATTTATGACAACTAGATATAAAAGTAGGTATATGCAGGCAAATCCATCCAGATGCATACATACTAAATCACACTCAAACTCACATAAACGTGGCATAAATGATTAGATCACAAGTCCATGAGTTTGAAACTCACCTCGATTCTAATGAACTCGAGCTCGAACGCGGCGTCGCGACAACACTCCCTGAACACGTCGCACCCCTCTTCGCAGACCATCGTCGCCTCTGCCCTAATTGAAGTCGACGACTAAACCTAACTCCTCTGCCTCACGTCATCCAATTCACTGTGCGGCCTAGCCCGCGACTTGCTTCGATCTGGAGCGAGCAACCTAGGGTTACGAAGGCGAAATTACTGCATTGGTTAGGATAGGAGTGAGCACGAATGAGACTCTTCAATTTGAAAGAGGAAGCCGCAATTGATTTTGAAATTTCCCCCACCCTTTTTTTTCGATTTCTAGTCGACTTTGGACCGAAGGCTGCTGCCTTTTTTTTATAAGTTTGATTTTTGGTTGAAGATTAGATAGGAGAAACAAAGATAAATATGGATTTGGGGTAGCTTCCTGCGTCCGAGTGGTGATAAAATATCTCTGACTAAATGTACTATGAAATTTATTATATAATTAAATATTGAAAATATCTCGCGTTGTATAACGCGAAACCTCGAACCCCGAATCAGACATGCCGACAGACATTTATAAGGTTTAACCCGCATTCCGAACACAATGGAACATGTTTCGGAGGCTAATTTGATCGTATGCGCGAGTTACAGAAGAAAGCGATCAATTTTAAATTAAATCGATTAAAATAGTTCGAAGGGTTTTGAACTGCCAAGGTCAAACAACAACTCTGATTGCTACGAAAATTGAAATCCGATAATAACTAACTATTACGGATCCAATGGAACAAGTTTCGTCGAATTCCGAGACTGTGCCTTGGAAGGCTATTTTTAAAGTCAATTTAAACGATATATTATAAAAATTGAACAAACCACCTTTAAATTAAATTTCAACCATTCTATTATCATTAGTATCATCATTATAAATTTTATAAGCCTTCAGATTATATTACACACGCTTAGAACTGAAGATTCAACATTTAAACTATATAATTGAATGATTTAATTATCAAGAAAATATTGATATCTTGAATTCAAGTTAAAATTAACTTTTAAATACTTTACAATCAATTAACTATTCAAATTTAAATTGTTAGAAATTCCGGGTCGTCACATTCCTCCCCCCTTAAAAGAATTTCGTTCCTGAAATTACTAGTTAGGAAGAATGGTCAAATACCCGTTTTCCTTTTCCCAAAACTCACAATTCAACATTCTACCAACTATCTTTTATTAAAGACCCTTTATCATTCTTTACTAACTTCCCAAATTCTCCTACGGTTCTCAACAACATTACTTACTCCACTTATTCAAATTTAAATTTACATTCAAATCTAAATTATCACCACTTGCTCAAAAAATTTCTAACTCTCTAAATTTCCGAAAATTTTTGCCCGCGTCTCTTTGCGCGGCTAGCTCGGTACAACTACAAAATGCCTCTACGGGCTTCCCAAATTCCGAAAGAAAACAAAAGCCAAGTGGCTAGATCAAAAAGCCAATCCAATTCCATACAAAATTTTAAATACATACCTTTTAGTTGGGTAATTCAAATTTATCTTTTGGAATCAAACCCAATTTTCTTTTACCTTTATAATACCTGCATATCTTACTTAGCAACAATATTCAATCGTAACCTTCAAATCTTTTTATACATTTCCTTACAGAAGTTTTCACATCTACTTCTATGAAAATTACTTTTCCCCGTTTTCATACGAATTCAATTAATTTTCAATTTTGAATATTGAATATTATCTTTCATTATAACTGATTCATTTTAGTTTCATCTACGTTTTGTCGCTAACAAAATTTTTCCCAAAAATTTTCTAACCCAAAATGAAAATTCACAATCTAACCCAAAATACCGGATTCAACTCAAGTGCAATAAAATAATGTCACAACTTTCAGCACAAGGTCAAATCCGAGCTACAAGCTGGATTCAACTCAAGTGAATTCGAAAAACAAACAAAATGCAAAGGTCAAGTCACTGCTGTCATGACTCAACTCAATGCAACGGTTTAAAGAAATACACTCGGCAAAGCTCAAAGACCAATACACAAGAATTCACAGTGCAAACTAATGCACTAAGCAAATGACAACAGTATAAAGCTCCAACCAAGTGAATATGCAATATGTACACAAATGAATGTACATAACGAACTGTACATGGACAAAATGAATCAGAGGTGCAATATGGAACTGCACATGGACAAAAATGAATCAGAGGTACAATATGGAACTGCACATGGACAAAATGCATCAGAGGTGCAATATGGAACTGCACATGGACAAAAATGAATCAGAGGTGCAATATGGAACTGCACATGGACCAAATGCATCAGAGGTGCAATATGGAACTGCACATGGCGGTGGTATAAATTTTGAGATAATACCCCATATTCAACTGAAAACAGTGACATAATGAAGCAGTGCAAACCAATGAATAAGGGCAGAACAAGGTCAATCCCGACTTCAACGAAGGACCAGATCAAACAACACAAGTGCACAATATAGTGCATGAAGACTTGAACAAAATATCAAATGCACCAGTATAAAGCAGTGATACCAGTGACTGCAAATATAAGCAGGTAGATGCAAAATCAATGCAACAGTCCATACCAGGGCACGAACTAAATAAATGCGTAAGGGGTGCAACACTGCTTCATATACGTGTTGTCAAGCTAATTAATCCCCATGCAAAAACTCAAAGGCAAGTATACTCATATGGTTGCAGAAAAGACTGCAAATACAAACCACTACGGTGAACTTCATGATGACTAAAAACAGGAGCAGGTTGCGACAGTGAATCACAAACAAAAATATCAGGTTAACATCAAAATGCAATACTGGGTAGGGGTACTCATATACGTACACACATGTTTACATAGCCAGGCACCACTCTGCAAGGGTCAACTCCAAGCATCAAGGCAAAAATGAAACAGACCCAAGTGATATACAGGAATGAAACAGTGAATCACAGGCAAGTGAAACACAGCATCAAATGAACATAGGAATTACTGCAACTGGTACGAAACTGAACCTGACGAATGCACTACATTCAAGTGGATGGCAATAACATATACTTGATGTAGAACAAACATAGTGAAACCCAAAGCTAACCCAGTGCATATATACAACAAGCACATAACATACGTATGGTTGCAGTGCAAACAAAACCCGAACTACAGTGATGTAGTATACCAAAGGTCAATGACATACATATATACTATCAACATGAAGACTACAATGAACTAAGACCCTAAAGTTTAACTTCAAGATTACATATACAAAAGACCAGTGACTAATGCGATCATCTGACAGATGTCAGGATATACATAGTGCAATCAAAACTTGAGTCAAAGTCGAAGTCAACAGTTAATGGCCACAGTCAAGCACAAAACGAAATCAACATCATCGTCAAAGAATTCAACGGCAAGCAAAGTCAGAGTTTTGGAAATCAAGAAATTAGCAATATCACAAAATCTAGTTTCACCAATTCGAGGAATTAACAAATTCGCACAATCAGGGTGACCGAAGTCCAACTTCAATTCAGAGCCGAGGAAAACATGAAATCGCAAATTCAAAATCACTAAAAGTTGAACCAGATGTGAGTGAAAATAACAATCACTCACCTTGTTTCGAGCTCGACCAAGAAGACGCAGCCGTGAGCAACACAAAGAGATAGTCGATCGACCAAGCTATCACGAATGAATACAATCAACAAAATCGGCGCCTTCGATTTTCCCACAAATCCTAATTTGGTACGGAGAGGAACGAATACGAGCCGCCATTATTTTTCTTTTCGTTTATTTAGGGTGGCGATGAAAAAGAATAAAGGAAGGAACCGGTTTTGGATTTTTATCACGGCACCAAGTATGTAGAACGTGGGCCAATACCAAATTTTAAAACCCGCATATACTTAACAATTTTTCAAAAGAATTTCAATGTCGATTTAAAAACTCCAACAGCAATTAGCAAACCAATCTAATAGTCATTTGACGATAATTAATAGTTATAAAACCCCGGGTTATTACAGACTCCCCTCCTTATAAAAATTGCGTCCCCGCAATTTTCATAATTAAAGCCGTCTATAACAATTATTTTTCTAACATAAACTGGTTAAGCTAGAAAAATAAAGGTCAGGAACACAAACACCAAAGAAATCTTTTAGTTTCATAAAAGAAATTCTCAACAAAATCTAATTATCAAATAGATAATCAGAAAACACAAAACTGAATAAATGCAATTATTAGCAATATTCAATTATCAATAAGATAATTAGAACTCAGAAATCACAAAACAGCAATATCTAATTATCTATACGATAATTAGAAAACAGCAAAATCTAATTATCAACAAAGATAATTAGAAAACACAAATCACAATTCGCAAAACTGCAATTATCTAGTTACCAAAACGGTAATCAGAAAACAACGGATGTCTAATTATCAAAAATGATAATCGGAATTCTCAAATCTACAAATATTTAATTATCAAAAACTATAATTAAATCTCAAATCAACAAATATTTAATTATCTAAAACGATAATCAAATCTCAAATCAACAAATCTTCAATTATCAAAAACGATAAGTAAATTTCAAATCAACAAATATTTAATTATCTCAAACGATAATCAAATCTCAAATCAACAAATCTTCAATTATCAAAAACGATAATTAAATCTCAAATCAACAAATATTTAATTATCTCAAACGATAATCAAATCTCAAATCAATAAATATTCAATTATCAAAAACGATAATTAAACCTCAAATCAACAAATATTTAATTATCTCAAACGATAATCAAATCTCAAATCAACAATTATTCAATTATCAAAAATGATAATTAAATCTCAAATCAACAAATCTTCAATTATCAGAAACGATAATTAAATCTCAAATCAACAAATATTTAATTATCTCAAACGATAATCAAATCTCAAATCAATAAATATTCAATTATCAAAAACGATAATTAAATCTCAAATCAACGAATATTTAATTATCTCAAACGATAATCAAATCTCAAATCAACAATTATTCAATTATCAAAAACGATAATTAAATCCCAAATCAACAAATATTTAATTATCTTAAACGATAATCAAATCTCAAATCAACAATTGTTCAATTATCAAAAACGATAATTAAATCTCAAATCAACAAATATTTATTTATCTCAAACGATAATCAAATCTCAAATCAACAAATCTTCAATTGCCAAAAACGATAATTAAATCTCAAATCAACAAATATTTAATTATCTCAAATGATAATCAAATCTCAAATCAACAAATATTCAATTATCAAAAACGATAATTAAATCTCAAATCAACAAATATTTAATTATCTCAAACGATAATCAAATCTCAAATCAACAATTATTCAATTATCAAAAACGATAATTAAATCTCAAATCAACAAATATTTAATTATCTCAAACGATAACCAAATCTCAAATCAACAAATATTCAATTATCAAAAACGATAATTAAATCTCAAATCAACAAATATTTAATTATCTCAAACGATAATCAAATCTCAAATCAACAATTATTCAATTACCAAAAACGATAATTAAATATCAAATGAACAAATATTTAATTATCTCAAACGATAATCAAATCTCAAATATCTAATTATCACAATGATAATCAGAAACAACAAATATCTAATTATCAAAAACGATAATCAGAATCAACAAATATCTAATTATCAAAAACGATAATCAGAATCAACAAATATCTAATTATCAAAAACGATAATTAGAACTCATATCAACAAATATCCAATTACCTGCAGATAATCAGACAACAACATAAAAGGTGGATCGATCCCAACAAATGGTGAGTTTTAGCTACATCGCACGTGCATCAACAAATGGCCGAATCCTACCAAGTACTCAACATAATTTTGGCGCCCAACAAATGACCCGAAGGTCCGCAGAGTGACACGAAGGTCTAGTGCTGGTATTTGACCCGAAGCTCCTCATATGACACGAAGGTCCAACATATGACCCAAAGGTCCTCATATGACCCGAAGGTCCAACATAGTGGCTCGAAAGCACACAAAATCACCAAAGTCATCAAAACAGCAAACGTTTCAATTAACGAGTCCGGTACTAACCGAAATAGCAAACGCACATGTCCCATACCACGAGTTTTACTAAATCGTTTGATTCTCTTCATCATTTTCTTGAAATGGCAAAATTGTGTATTCAAAATAACATTTCACATTCTCAAAAGGACAAGTCCGGAATTAAGCGAATCAGTAAAAGAAAGGGGTCATAGTCCTCGATTTTGCTGAAATGTTTAAATTGCTTCCTCGTTCTTTTGAAAGTGCGAACTGCAAAACTTTTGAAAACAAATTTTTTTTTTGGAACAATTTGAAAACCCGTGCTCAAAACAGCAACATCAGTAACAATTTCGATAAGGAAATTGTACTTCTCAAAACACCATAAAAACGGATCTCAAAATCAACATTGCGGAATAACCGCTTGAAAATCCACTTTAAAATTGACGGTTACTGAAGTCAAAGCGACAGTAATTTTTATACGTTAAAATCTCATCAAAATAATTTGCATCAAAATATAATATCAGTGAATTTTCATTCATTAAAAATGTTAACAAAACACCTTGCTACAAGATTTAGCATTGGTGTACAATCCCCTTTTTTTATAACTGCAACAAAATACGTTAAAACCAAACATCGGTTCAACGTAAAATTAATGAAGTAACGTGCAACTCAAATTTGCACGTATACTGCTAAATGAACAAAGAAATCAATCGAATATATCTTCAATGACGATAATTCTAAAACAGCAAAAAGCTCATCAAAATCACATAACTGCAATCGCTTCGAATCCTCGAATCGGATTCGAAATTTTCAAAGAAAACAAATTAAACACGGCTATGTAAACAACAAATGAAATTTATTTCAATTTCGTATTTTGATTTTTTAAATCAAAAAGGTTATCAGCTGTACTCAACGAAGACAGTCACCGTTTCCGTTGCGCACTCTGATAAACAGAACACGTATTACTTAATCATCAAACACAATTTCACTTTTATTTTTAAATAAAGCTATTTAAAAAATTTCAACATATTTTCAAAACTTTAGTTTTGACTCAAAGCACAATAAAACATCAACTAATAGTTGTAACACATGTTCCATCTAAGTTATGTTTTATATTATGTCCATAAACCCCAAGCTCTGATACCAACTATGACGCTCCACCTCTATGCTCACAATAACAAAGGGTATTAAAAGAAATACTGTCTATTATTACGAAGAATAAGGCTGGATAGGAGCGGCCATCCGTAGTTAGGCCTTACATTAGTATTGATTATTTCGTTAGGAGTGGTATATATTTTCAATTTTTCATCTCTTATTTATTTCCTCCCATCGACATACCCAATTTCAATATAAAATGAACTACGATGGTTCATAATAGTTTAGGACAATAAATATTATAATAACACAGATAATATAAATGCGGAACACAGATAAAACAAAAAGTCTCATATATATAATAACTGATGTCAGTTACAATACATGTGATACAATACATATGATACAACTACAACTGTCGACACAAGAAGTTACATATACAAGTACATTATCGTATATAATATACATGAATACATATCTTCTATACAAATACACTAACTACTATAAATGACAACGACTACTCCAAAAGATATGAAGTGACTTCATAGCTCAAGCAGCAACCCAAAGCTAAAAATCTACAACCTGTAAATACTCGGTCTGACCCAAGTATTACATTCAAAAGAAAACAATACACGGGTCAGTCTAATTCAAACTCAGTTAATAATGCACAGAAGCAATAATAAATAAATAATCAAATAGACGAAAGTCACAAAAATCTCGTCTATCCAATCCTTTAATAAGGAAATCGGATAACGGTAAATATAGCATGTATCAGTGTTAAACAACAAATCAGCAGTTTCAAAATATCAACAAAGATAAATGAAAAGATTATCAATAAAGATAATTTAGAAAACTCAGAATTTCCTAAACGGCAATTAACAACAAAATCTACTAATTAAATAAATAATTAGAAACTCATAATCTAATTATCAAATAGTTAATTAGACAACACAAAAATGATCGAATCAAATCAAATCAAAATACAGTTTCAAAATATTGAATTGAATAAACAAAACAATTCAAACTATTGAAATATCATAAAAGTCAATACTGTGTGGCTGCAGTACACGCACGCGAGCATTGCCTAGCCACTACAGTGATAAATACACAAAAGCTCAATGAACCAGAAATAAATGGCATCAACTCAAATCAAAATGAACCAGATGGAACTGCACGGCAAGTATAGCATCCACCCAGTACCCATCAAATGAACAAAGTGCACATGAACGCACAATGAAAATTCACAATCAAACACAAGGTCAAACCCAAAATACCGGATTCAACTCAAATGCAATAAAATAATGTAACAACTTTCAGCACAAGGTCAAATCCGAGCTACAAGCTGGATTCAACTCAAGTGAATTCGAAAAACAAACAAAATGCAAAGGTCAAGTCACTGCTGTCATGACTCAACTCAATGCAACAGTTTAAATAAATACACTCGGCAAAGCTCAAAGACCAATACACAAGAATTCACAGTGCAAACTAATGCACTAAGCAAATGACAGTAGTATAAAGCTCCAACCAAGCGAATATGCAATATGTACACAAATGAATGTACTTAACGAACTGCACATGGACAAAATGAATCAGAGGTGCAATATGGAACTGCACATGGACAAAAATGAATCAGAGGTGCAATATGGAACTGCACATGGACAAAAATGAATCAGAGGTGCAATATGGAACTGCACATGGACAAAATGCATCAAAGGTGCAATATGGAACTACACATGGACAAAAATGAATCAGAGGTGCAATATGGAACTACACATGGACAAAATGCATCAGAGGTGCAATATGGAACTGAACATGGCAGTGGTATAAACTTCGAGATAATACCCCGTATTCAACTGAAAACAGCGACATGATGAAGCAGTGCAAACCAATGAATAAGGGCAGAATAAGGTCAAACCCGACTTCAACAAAGGAACAGATCCAACAACACAAGTGCACAATATAGTGCATGAAGACTTGAACAAAATATCAAATGCACCAGTATAAAATAGTGATACCGGTGACTGCAAAATAAGCAGGTAGATACAAAGTCAATGCAACAGTCCATACCAGAGCACGAACCAAATAAATACTTTAGGGGTGCAACACTGCTTCATATACGTGTAGTCAAGCTACTGAATCCCCATGCAAAAACTCAAAGGCAAGTATACTCATATGGTTGCAGTAAAGACTGCAAATACAAACCACTAAGGTGAACTTCATGATGACTAAAAACAGGAACAGGTTGCGATAGTGAATCACAAACCAAAATGTCACGTGAACATCAAAATGCAATACTGGGTAGGGGTACTCATATACGTGCACACATGTTTACATAGCCAGGCAGCACTCTGTAAGGGTCAACTCCAAGCATCAAGGCAAAAATGAAACAGACGCAAGTGATATACAGGAATGAAACAGTGAATCACAGGCAAGTGAAACACAGCATCAAATGAACATAGGAATTACTTCAACTGGTACGAAACTGAACCTGACGAATGCACTGCATTCAAGTGGATGGCAATAACATGTACTCGATGTAGAACAAAAACAGTGTAACCCAAAGCTAACCCAGTGCATATATACAACAAGCACATAACATACGTATGGTTGCAGTGCAAAAAAAACCTGAACTAAAATGATGCAGTATACCAAAGGTCAATGACATACAAATATACTATCAACATGAAGACTACAATGAACTAAGACCCTAAAGTTTAACTTCAAGATCACATATACAAAAGACCAGTGACTAATGCGATCATCTGACAGATGTCAGGATATACATAGTGCAATCAAAATTTGAGTCGAAGTCGAAGTCAACAGTTAATGGCCACAGTCAAGCACAAAACGAAATCAACATCATCGTCAAAGAATTCAACGGCAAGAAAAGTCAGAGTTTTGGAAATTAAGAAATTAGCAATATCACAAAATCCAGTTTCACCAATTCGAGGAATTAACAAATTCACACAATCAGGGTGACCGAAGTCCAACTTCAATTCAGAGCCGAGGAAAACATGAAATCGCAAATTCAAAATCACTAAAAGTTCAACTAGATGTGAGTGAAAATAACAATCACTCACCTTGTTTCAAGCTCGACCAAGAAGACGCAGCCGTGAGCAACACAAAGAGATAGTCGATCGACCAAGCTATCACGAATGAATACAATCAACAAAATCGGCGCCTTCGATTTTCCCACAAACCCTAATTTGGTACGGAGAGGAACGAATACGAGCCGCCATTATTTTTCTTTTCGTTTATTTAGGGTTGCGATGAAAAAGAATAAAGGAAGGAATCGGTTTTGGATTTTTATCACGGCACCAAGTATATAGAACGTGGGCCATTACTAAATTTTAAAACCCGCATATACTTAACAATTTTTCAAAAGAATTTCAATCTCGATTTAAAAACTCCAACAGCAATTAGCAAACCAATCTAATCGTCATTTGACGATAATTAATGGTTATAAAACCCCGGGTTGTTACAGACGGGCGGTACCCCAGTAGCCCTTCGATTGTATGGAATCCAATGTCAAATAAGTGTCGTACATATTAGTTGTGCCCAACTATGTTGGAATGTGAGATGTAAGCATTTCAGCTATTTCTGTATTTTACTTGAAAACCCTAGACCTATTATAATACCACTAAATTTCCTATCAAATGTTTGGTTAGCGTAAGGTAAAAACTTACCCATGTTTATGTATGGGAAGTCTTACGTGATACCTTTGTTTTCTAAGTTTTCTAAGTTAAGAAACTTTAAACCGTTACTCACACCAGACCCATGTCTGACCCGGAGTTTATTTCTGTTTTTCCTAAACTCTCGGGTACTCAAATTTTTATGAATAGCCAAGGGATTCAGGTTAGCTTTGACAAATTCTGGAGGAGCAATGGAGAAGGAGGCTTCTACGTTGTAGATTATATTTAGTGTTCCGCTGTGTTGGTATCTCTGTATTGTATTGTGTATTAAATTGTATAACTAGACAGGTGTTTATAACTGTCTAGTATATGATGTATTATTTGTGTAACTCTGATGATGTTGTGTATTATGTAATACTTATGTATTAATATAATTTATTCGTTCCGCTGTTGTGATTCTGATGTTGTTTCTTCATTCTCTTCTTTCTTTTATCTTTTCTATCTCTTTCTTTCTTCAAGATGATACGACTTTCTGGTAGTAGAAAATTGGGTCGTTACAACATCAAAGGTACATATCCTTCATACATAGAATAAAATGCATATGAATGTTTAAAACCCAATTATAAAAGAAGCATCATACTTATTCATACCTCATCTCGTGGGTATGAATATAGATACGTCTCAAATCCATCACTAAAACTTATTATCAAAAATAATCTCATAATCATTTATACCTCATCTCATCGGTATAAATATAAATACATCTCAAATCCACTATTAAACTTCTTATAAAAGAATTTCCATAATTTATACCTCATCTCATTGATATAAGATTATTTAGGTGCGATTAAATTTGAATAAATGGTGTTTTGTAAAAAAAAAGCGTAACTTTTGAAATTTAAGTATAAAATAAGGTTTTATTGATAAAAAGATATTTTTTTAGATAAAACACATTTTAGTTTGTTGTGAAAACAATTTTGTTTACATAAACTTTTGTTGTATAAATTTTGTTTGAGAAAGTGTGTGTATTGAGAAAATAGGTGAAATTGGGTATCTTACTTAGTTGAATTTTTACTAAGTATAGTTTTTGGGCTAATGGGTAAAGGGTTAGATCCATTACCCATCTCTAGAACTATCAGGGAAAAAGAGAAAATAAACTGTACGTTGTTTTCTCTTTTCTCATTTATCTTCTTCCCCTAAAAATCAACAGTAAATAAAAAAAATGGCTTTCCTCTTTCAAATTAGAATCTTGCTTCAAAATTGATGAAAATATGGAGAAATCAAGAAAGTAATTTGCAAATTAGTATCAAATACAGGTAATCACCACCAATCTCTCAAGCAATTTCATCCAACTTTGTTCTTGATAAGGGGATTGTTTATAATCTTTTTTCTTTCTCTCTACATGTTCTTGTTTCAGCAATTACAGGTGTTTAGAGGCTCAAATCACCTCAAAAGATTAGATCTTGCTATGAAATTTGCTGCTAAATCATAATGTGAGTGTAAAACTCACAAACCCTAGCTCTTTATATGATCAATATGTTATAATCAGTGAATTATTAAAGATGAAAGTAGATTAGCCATAACTTTCTCGTTTTTGATCCAATTTTAATAATTTTAAATGTTCCGGAAAGATTAAATCATGTGCTACAACTTTTATGTTTTGAGTTTTATGTAATTTTGATGTCAGCTATTTCAAAATTTAATTTTTCTACTTTAATCCCGAGAGCAAAACCAATATTAGCTCTGTGCTTAAGGCTGAAACTAAATTGGTCATAACTTCTTCGTATCTTAACCGATTTCGATAAATTTAGATGTTCCGGAAAGCTTAGACTTTCCTCTAAAACTTTTATGTTTTGAGTTTTCCAAAATTTTGACACTATATTGGCCAAAATTGAGATTGTTTGTCGCTGTCTTGAGATAAAATGACAGAAGTTGTGAAATTCAAAGCTCAGAATTGTTTTATCCATAACTTTTACAATTCTCATCAGAATTCGGTAATTTTTAATGTTCCGGAAAGCTTAGAAACTAAGATACAACTTTTTTTTATTCATTTTTCCTGATTTTGAAGTTATCTGTGCTAAAATTACAATTGTTGGTCGCTGTCCTACAAATGCATAAGTTTAGGCTAAGTTTGATGTTTTTAGTAAAATGATCATAACTTTTGAAACAATGATCGGAATTCGATGATCTTGGTCACTCTGGAAAGCATAGAAACTAAGCTACAACTTTTTTTTATTCATTTTTCCTAGTTTTGAAGTTATCTATGCTATTATTGCAATTGTTTGTCATTGTCCTGTATATGCATAAGTTCAGGCTAAGTTTGATATTTTTAGTAAAATGGTCATAACTTCTAAACCGTTGATCCGAATTCGATGATGTTGGTCATTCTGCAAAGATTGAATTATATGCAACTACTTTTATTCAGAGTGTTTTTAAAAATTTCAATGTTTGCTAGCTCAAAATGGCGGATTTTATAGCTGTAACGCCCCACTCCGAGACCCACATTAGCAAAGAGTATTACAAGGTAATACAATCTTCTAATATGGAGAATATAGCTGGATATAAGCGACCATCTATAGCCTTGTCTTAACTATCTACTGAATACGTTGATAAATGTAGCATTTATTTTTCATGTGGATCAACATATCCAATAGATACTTAATACAAAACTATAATGGCTATAAGGTCTAACAGAATAAAATATAACAACTCAAATGTAAACCACATCACAGAACAGTAGATCATCACATACACATACACATATACAGATACATCACAGAGTATACAAAGTGATACATGTGAAGTGGTATAGCAACCACAATATACAGACGAGTCAAAAGAATATACATATCAGAGTTACAACCAAAAATAACTACACAAAAAGCTATAACAAAAGAAGACAGCAGAATAGTCCATGCGGAAGCAGAATAGGCTAAGTCTGAATGTACCTAACCTGAAACACCTCGGTCTGACCTGAGTATAAAATACACGGGTCAGTCTAGCTAAACAAATTAGTTAGATAAGCTAAATGATAATGAACATGCAAGATCATAAAATACCACAAATATCTCTAAAAGAGATTACTCGATCATCTAGCAAAAGATGAATCATAACAAGCCTCATATCATCGACAACTCAAATAAACAAAGGATATGAATATCCCAAATCAAGCCAAAATAGCAAATAACAAATACCAATAAAGGTAACACAAGTTTCCACAAGGTAATCGCTATGTATCGAGTGGTTCAAAAGACCTGCTCCGAAAGATGATACTCTAGGGAAATATAAATATCAATGTAACAAAAGATGCACGTGCTCGGTACTGTATAAACAAGGATCCACAAGCCCGAAGGCAACAACCCAAGTATCTCTCAAGCAGTGACGAAGGACCAACTCCAAAAGCGATACTATAGGGCAACAAACCCAAAGGCGACAAACCCAAGTATCTCTCGAGCGGTGACGAAGGACCAACTCCCAAAATGATACTATAGGGCAAAAAACCCGAAGGCAACAAACCCAAAGGCACAAACCCGAAGGCAACAAACCGTAGTGGCGAAGGTCCGGAGGCCCAGTACTGGACACCACTAACTGGCAATATGTGTCACAAACTATCAGAAAGGAACCTGAAAAGTGTTAACGTGTGTCCCATACCACATGTTCACACTAAGCGGTTTACTTACCGTTAGTCAATTTCACACTCAAAGCAGTACAAAGTTTACCTCATCTCATCGGTAAACAAGAGCCGAAGGTCAAAACGATCAAACGAATAGATTAGGAATTAATTGAAAAGATAAACGCACGTGTTCATAGCACGCGTTTTATCTAATCAGTTAATTCTCGTCCCTCCTCGCTCGAAGTGCGTAATTGTGTGTTTTATATAGAAATTAAGTTAAAGAAAACGAATTTTAGAAACGCTTCGAAGTCGCTTAGGAATTTGCCTTTGAAATTCTCCTATCATGGAGTAACTAATTAAACCTAAAAATAATATTAAATAATAATTTCAAAAGTCAATTTGCTTGAAAAACACTTTGTAATGCTTTATAAAACCTGTGTACAAAATCTAGAGAAAAATCTCAATGAAATCGGAAAATATCAAGAAAAGCCGGAAATTATTCCAAGCATAAAAAAACCCGGTGAAAACACGCTGCAAACATAAGATCGACAGCAGGTTTGGACCTGAATACAGAATTCAAATGAAATGAAATTTTGGAGGAATATTGTTTAACAATCCTACTCCAATCTGCAAAAAGATTCACCCAATTAAGACTTGAAACGAAGAAACTGCGTCGTTCCGAAGTTGGACTAAAACCACTATAAACTGCTGCGTAAAAAAAATAGCGCAAAGGTTCAACTTCGACGAGGGTAAATGAACCCAGATCTTGGTGAAATTTGGTAGGAGCATAGATTAATACTTCTGCTTCGATCTACAAAAAGAATCGTTCAAATTCGATTTGAAACGAAGAATCTGCATCGTTTCAAAGTCAGAACAAAACAAGGTTTAAAACACTGAATTACAGCAAGCTGCGAGTACAAGTTTGACAGTAGTTTAGAAATACCAAAATAACCCAGAATTTCGTGAAATTTTACAAGAACATAATTCAACAATCCTAATTCAATCTAAAATAAGAAACAATCAATTATGATTTGAAACGAATGAGTTATGATGTCTCAAACATGAACTCAGGCCATGTTTGCAACAGTTCGAAAACCAAAAATGTACAGGCCTGAAACCATCCTGGGTTCAACTTCCAAGCATAAGCAGTGGAACAAATTATATCGGATTGAGCTAAAAATTGGTATGAATATACTATAAAACTTCATATTTCAAACAAAAAAAGAATCATTGAATTCCAGTAAGAAATGAATGAGTTATGATGTCTCAAACATGGACTCAGGCCATGTTTGCAGCATCTCAAAACAACTACAGGCGAAAATCAGTGCCTGAGTCGATTTTGCAGCAACGTTTTGAACAATCAAACGACAATATATCTCAACCAAAATTTACAAAAATGAATTTCAACATGAAAACTACCAAATACAAGAAATCCGGCAGCATTTCGTTGCCGGAATCAAAAGTAATGATCATTCAAATAGGCAATAAGAAACATATTTCAGACAGAAAAACAACAAAAATTCATTAACAAAAGCTAGATTTTTGATTGCTTTTGCAATTTTTGAGCTTGGCTCGGCTAGTATTTGTGAGTATTACAACTCACCTTGCTGAATGCTTGAGCTACAAGAAAAAATCGGTGGAAATGAGCAAGCTTTGGCCTCAAAAGCTTCAACAACCTAGGAATGAAATGTACATAGACATGCAATGCCAAAACAAAGTTACAAGCAATCAAATAATCTTCAAAACTGAAATTTGATGAAGGAATTAGGTTTAGAAGTTGATTACCTGTCTAAATTGACTTAATTTGATAAATTATAGCAAGGATTTGATGAAAATTTGGAGATTTTGGTTTTCCTTTGAAGGAGGGAAGTGGGTTCATTTTTTTGTTTTTTACAGTAAAGAGAAAGAAGAAGAGGAATTTGCTTTCCTCTTTCTCAATTAGCTGGTTAAGTTTACTAAGTGGGCCTTGGACCCATTAATTAAAAGAAATAAATTTGTGATAGGCTAATTTAATTAACACCAAGCCATATTTACACTATGTAAATAAACATAAGCTATTTTCTATCAAATTTTCACATAACAAAGTATGTAAATTTTACATACTTATGAAATAACATATTTTATACTATATAAAAAGATTAATTTTAATTTTTTAAACATTTTTATTATTAAAATCCTTTATTTTACAAAAAATACACAATTTCCACAAATAAATGCACAAAACCTTGTTTTTAACTTCTAAAATTCCACAAAAATATTTTCCTTGCTTAGAAAAATATAACTAACCATTCTAAACTCAAATTTATAGTTAAAGCTCATTTTTACAACAATTTCCACCTTTTTATTTAAATAAATAGCCTTTAAAAACCAAATACTTCCTTTAAAAATTATTAAAAAAAAGTAATTGGCAATAATTAATAAAATTATTGCATTTTCTCTAAATAAAAACTATTTTCCATTTATTATTAACTCAAACAAATAAAATAAAGTTTCAAACTTTATTTTCTCATTTTATTCCAAAATTCATTGTTTATTCCAAATAAACAATTTAATTTCTCCAATTTTATTTTAATTCACAATATTAAATTATAACTACCATTATAATTTAATATTTACAGGTAATCTCCAAAACCAGGGTTGTTACAGACTCCCCCTTAACAAAATTGCGTCCATGCAATTTCTATAATGGAAGTTATCTATAACACCAATTTCATCGCAACAAGATTCAAATCAAAAGATGGAATCATAAATATTCGCCCTCAACAGAGGATGAAAGGATCATGACAAGTTTGCTCGGCAAATCCTGTGGTTTCCCAAGTACAATACTTAGGGTTAGCGGACCATAGAATTTCATAAGCAGAACATTCTTATTTCGAAGTTGTTTAATCTTCGAAACAACTACACGAATAGAATTCGGCACAATACACACGTCGGTGAGACTCGTGATCATGCAGCATAAGAGAATTAACAATCGTGATTATATCTCGAAGATACAATGAAATTGGGTTATCTGGAGCATATTATGAATACCCAAAACTGAACCGAAAACGATGCATGAAAGCAATCGAACCAAGGCGTTCAGTAATAGTAGACGATCCTATATAACTAGGAGCCAACTTTCCGAATATACTGAAATGCACTTAACTCCTTTAAAGGAGTAACCCAAATAAGCACAATCGTCAAAAGAGGATTAAACAAAAAAAAAATAGGTGGGATTTCAAGCTACCACCACACATAACTGCATGAATGCAAGTCATCACAAGAATCGCACTAAGGCAAGACACACAAGAATGGATTACAAGAAATTTTCCTAAAAATTTGTTATAAGAGTTTTCACTCAAATCCATTTCTTTTATACACAAAACACAAACTTCAATACTTGAAAATTTTTAAAGTCTCTTACTTAAATTTTCAATTCAATCGTCTTTACTTTAAATTTAAAGTAAATTAAATTAGAGTTGTTCCATACCCTAATTCCAAAAATAAATATACTACAATAAGTAATATATATTTTTCTTTCCATTAAATTTATCAAATTTTAAACCATTTTACTTTATGATTTAAAAAGGACACTTATTAGACCCTTCATCGATGGCTCTAAATATTCACTATTTAAATTTTCTCATAATTTTTCTAAGTGTTTAATTTTTCGAAAAATTCGGCGGAGTCTCCTTTGCGTGGAGAGCCCTTTATAATTTCATAAATATGAATTATAGATATACATCGACCAAAAGGTCGAAACACAATATACATATATATATAATTCTTAACACATAAACAGTTATCAATTCATACCTTTCACTCTTTTTTTTAGCGTTGGAAATGCGAGCACACTTACTTTTATACTTATTATTTTGCTAATTAATCATTCAAATATCCTCTTGCACCTGCACTTAACTTATTGAAACAGATTAGCATGCACTTATAAATATATGAAGCATTAAAATCATAGTTTAAATAAGACAACAACTCAAAACTACAAAATTTTCAAATTTAGACCTGCTACAAAGACTCAGGCTTTTGACACAGTAAAACTTATAATCTGAAAATACTCACAAAATAAAAGTTATTCTACTCGGTCCATGGTTTCCAGCGATATAAAGATCATCAAAATCGAATTTACGCTTTGAAAGTTATGCCCAATTTACTTTCAGCTTTAAACTCGGAAATTATAAAAGAGGACAGTGATGTCCATCAGTTTTCAAACACATTTTTGAATAACCAAACTGAAAATTTTTCAAAATTAATACAAAGATGATTTCTAGCTTATTGAAAGCACTCTCTTCTGCAAAAATAATGGACTCATTTGGGTTTGTAAATCACAAGTTATCGCTGTTTTAAAATAGCACTTTTCAATCAAAATTTGTCGACACAAGATCTTTTATTATCAAAATTTTCAAACCATTATCAAATCCGAACTACATAATTTTAGATCAAAAATCTTTTCTCTAATACATTTATTACATGATCCTTTTCTTCGGAAAGCCAAGACATCTAGAATTACACTATAATACTTACATTAAGCTTTCAAAATGGTTTACAAAGTAAACTTTTTCCTAATTAACAAACAAGTCTTTTAAAAGAAGACTCATATTTTAATTAAGATAATTAATTTCTTATATTAGTAAGAAACAATTATCTATCCAAACAAGACTTTGGAATTACATATTGATTTTTTTTAAATTGCTTTCACAATTAAAAATCTTATCTTGTTACTCTATTTATTATTATTTCTAGCTTTTCACAAAAATTTGCATTTTATAATAAATGAATCTTTTATATTCAATTTTCTCTTAGTCCACAAAGCTAAACATTTATTTTATTATCACTAAGAACTAGCCAAGGTTGATACTTATTTCAAACTTGTTTTCAATTGAACTTCACAAATACATAATTAACAAGTTTTTAACACTATTTAAATTCATAACCAAACTTACTCTAATAGTTTTGCCCCTTGTTAAATTTCATGCTAATTCAAAAGCACCAAATTAGCATTTTATTAAATTTTCCCAAGGGCATACTTTTTTTTCCACTTGTTATTAATCAAATGATTAAATGTTTAAACTAATCTTCATAACTATCCTTTTACTTTTTACTAAACCTCATTCCAATCAATATTTTAGTTTACTAAACAACTCATTTTCTTAATTTAAATACTTTATTTTATTAATCACTATCACATGATAGTTTCATCCAATTAAGGTATTTACTTAATTAATTTTTTTCCATATAAATAAATTACCATAAAATTATATTTTCGAAAAATACTTTCCCCAAGAGCTTACTTAAGCATTTTAAATTTTCCATGTATGTAAACTTTCATAAACATGTAATATAACCAATAATGAATACAATTTATTTAAATGAAACCGTATTCAAATTTTCCAATTATCAATTTATAAAATGATAACATCTAACTAATACATTTATAGTGAATGACATTATCAAGGACTGCAAAGTTGACCAAGATCAACATTGCCTCTCCATTGCCCTCTATGTCACACTATTTTCATAAGTCCTTAAGCATATATATAAAATACTTATCTCAAATGGCAATTTAGAAATTTCAAAATCTTTGCAATATATATATATATATATATATATATATATATATATTTGCATTCAACATCCATATTAGTAAATATTGTTTATTGCCATTTCAAAAGCATGTATCACATCGCCTCATAAGCGTTTAGGAATCTCTATCGATAACACTGATCAGACGCATCGACCAGAATTCTTAAAATACTTATTAGCCAATTGACACAAGAAATTATAAAACCTTTTTTTTATTTCTTAAGGAATTTTAAACTTGGTTGTAACAATGTTTATTTTCAAAACATAAAACATTTTCTAATTATACAACCATACAATCAATTCATAAAACAATCAAGTTATATACATAAGTATATCTCTTGTCAGAAAGATTTTCCATTCACATGGATGCTTTCTTTCCCAAAAATTCTTTTAGTAATTTTACTTCTTTAAAATGCATCCATGAAATTCTTAGACATTAAATTTTTATTTCATTTTAACCTTTGGTTAAATACCACTTATGAATTAAATTTATTTTCAAATTTTAATCTTTCTAATAATTCTTGCGATAGCTACAACTTGAAGACACCGCAAGTTCTTATCATTTGCATTGAGTGGGTTTCTAACTCTCAATTATATCACCTAGTCAATATTATTTCAACAATTACTATGCTAACACACATTCATGCAATTATCAACCAAACAATCATTTACTAAAAACAAAGCATTAAATGTGCCCAGCGAAAATGGTCATACCATTTCCGCTGCGAAATTCTAATCATTAAGGATCAAAACACATAATTTAAATCTAAGCCATATGAGGTCTAATTTCTACTATTTCAAAAATTGTGATATTTAAAACCCTTATAATGTTTTCAAACTTATTATCCATTCAAAGGAAATGAAAAGACTAAAGGCATGATCGAGGAATACGATAGTGGAAAACTATGTTATCACTTGTATTATACTTGGATGTACTGTAATATGTGTTTCTGTTCTGTCTTTATCATATTTTATACTCGGGTCGGACCGAGGTGTTTCAGGTTAGGTACATTCAGACTTAGCTTATTCTGCTTCTGCATGGACTATTCTGCTATCTCCTTTTGTTATAGCTTTTGTGTAGTCATTTTTGGTTGTAACTCTGGTATGTATATTCTTTTGACTCGTCTGTATATTGTGGTTGCTATACCACTTGACATGTATCACTTTGTATATTCTGTGATGTGTCTGTATATGTGTATGTGTATGTGATGATCTACTATTCTGTGATGTGGTTTACATTTGAGTTGTTATATTTTGTTCTGTTAGATCTTATAGCCATTATAGTTTTGTATTAAGTATCTATTGGATATGTCGATCCACATGAAAAATAAATGCTACATTTATCGACGTATTCAGTAGATAGTTAAGACAAGACTATAGATAGTCACTCCTATCCAGCTCTATTCTACATATTAGCAGATGGTATTACCTTGTAATACTCTTTGCTAATATGGGTCTCGGAGTGGGGCGTTACAACCAATAACTACCTTATCATATTTTTCATGGTTTTACTATGAACCTCTTGGTATGCACCAATAACTACCTTATCATAGTTTTCACGGGTTTACTGTGAACCTTTTGGTTTACCTCCAATAACTACAAAGTTTAGGCATCCTATATTTTTGGTCACCCTGACTCCATGGTTGCAACTCTACTCATTCAGGAGTTTAAGTAATTTATATTCACTATTTGAGTTAACATATTGGTTCTTCTACCCCTTTTTTCCCCAAAATACAGTTATGGGTTATCATGTGAATATATTCATATTTGAAGAAATAAAAAATTAATTAACAATACAACTCATGTGGGTTTAAGGTCCTTGAAATACAAATCATAAAACATTGATAACACCAGTAACTTGTATTATTTTTTATCAAGGCAATGCTTCTTCAAAATTACATACTTAAAACCCTTACAAAACTCCTTTATATAAGCCATGGGTTTTCCTTTAAAAATTAGAGCATGAGTTTTCAAACCTTTTAAAACCAAACCTTTCGACCTTTTCGAAAGGTCTTCAAAACAATCTTTTGAATCCATACCTTTCGAAACCATTGAAATCATCCAGCAATTCAAACCTTACGAAAGCATTTAACTCTTATAATATAAACCTTTCGAAGACTTACTGGGTTCAAATAAAATCTATGGAAGGTCCTCTTTTAAAACCTTTCGACTACAATGGAAGCAACCTTTCGACCTTATCGAAAGGTCTGCTTCGAAAGCTTTAAAACATTTCATTTAAAACAATAGACCTCTGCCTTTTAAAGCAACTCCTTGGAAATCTTGGGTTACATTTCAATTATAAAAAAAGGAAAATCATCTAAGTCGAATGCTTTGATTCCTTTTGAAAGCAATGGGAGATGCAGCTAGTTTTTAAAACAAGTAAACCTTTCCTCTTTGTCGAAAGCAACGACTTCGAAAGGTTGGAAAAAGCGGCTATAATCTTTCGATCGTGTAGGAAGGTTCAAAACAACTGTGTCGGAAGGTTTCAAAACAAAATAAAAGTAAAGCAGCAATAACCTTTCAACTTGGTCGAAAGATTTAAAAAATTTATATTAGACTTTTGACCGGGTTGAAAGAAACCAAGTCGAAAGCTCTAATTCGAAAGCAACGCAGGTGAAAGCTTTAATTTATAAAACAAACATACCCCAACCTCTTTGGCCATTAACCTTTCCACTATAAACCCTTCAACCTTGACCAAATCATTACATACCAAAGTGCTTGATACCATATGCATTGGTTTGACCTTATCAAAAGGTATAACCTTTCGACTTAGTCAAGAGGTTTGGATCGGAAGGTTTAATACTATAAAAGGCTGAAATATGCTAAAAGTATGATTTCTTTGTTGTTAACTTAAAAAGGTTAACTTTTCAACTAACCTGCTACAGTTTATCAAATTATCATTGGTTTATTATTTCTTTCCTAAAAATGCTGCAACTACTCTTAGATTTAAATAATAATTTTATTTTATAAAATGCCCCTTCTCCTTAATTAAATATATAAAACACCTAAGTCACATACCTTAAATAATTTTATATATTCAACAAAACACTTAGGAAAAATCTATAAAAATACTAGAAAATCTATTTTAATATGTTTTCAAACATATAAAAATTTCAAACCAAAATAATCATTATTTTTGCCGTAAATAATTTATAACACAATAAATCATTTTCTTCACTAGAAAATTCGTATAAAATCCATATAAACTCAGAAAATTATGAGAATTGAAACCCATATCCATAATCATGTTTTATATAACATAAAATTTTCCCATGGCATTTGAAAAACATTTCATCTTGGTTTTTCCCTAAAACCGTGTATATCCCTTATTAAACAACCTTGTTTAAGCATATATAAATCATAAACAAGCATATCATCATTCAATATATCATAAAACAGATTTATCCTTAAATCTGAAACCACATGATGTAAAAATTAAAATAGAGATGTAGAAATTATTATTCATCATGGTTTTGGTGAAATGAAAATGTATGACCTAATGGGAATATTATAAGGGTGGGAAGTATGGTTATATACCTAAATGCCCTTATGTTTAATTTCCTAATAGTATATACAAGTTCATTTGATTTACTTAAGCACGACCACCGAATTTATTAGTCAATCTTAATCTCCTTATCTACATTATTCGATTTAATTTATTCTAATTAAATCTTCTGAATAATGTTAATAAAAATAGGGGTTTTACAGGCTCTCATCCTTAAAGAATTTCATCCACGAAACTTAGTAAGGACTAACTAGCAAACATAGCAATCATCTGTAACATCTCCTAGCAACCAATCTATGCAAATCTACTATAGACATACCATCAAAACAGATCAGGATAAGCCTCTCCAATCATGTCCTCTGTCTCCCAAGTACAGTCTTTCTTGTTGTAGCTCCACTGAACCTTCACCAACTTAACTGTCTTAATCCTCAATTTCTTCTCATCTCTTGCTACAACCCGAACTAATTGTCTAACAAAAGTTAAATTAGGCTCTGCTACCAAGTCCTCCAACTCTGTCTGGGGAATAGTAGCCTCTGGATCATGCACATACTCATGAAGATGAGACACATGGAATAAATTATGGGCACCTGCCAAACTGCTAGGCAACTCTACTTTATAATCTGAAATGGACAGCTATACCTCGGGGCCAACTTTCTCGACTTTCCAAATTGTAGCACGCCCTTCATCGATGATACATTAATGAAAGCCTTGTCTCCTACCGAGAACACTAAGTCCTTATGCCTTTTATGTGCGTAACTCTTCTTCCTTGATTGAGCTTCCTTCATCCTTCCTCGGATTAACTCAATCTTTTCTGGCGCCTCTCTAACCAAATTTGGACCTAAGGCCATCCATCTCCAGTCTCTGACCAACATGTTGGCGATTTGTATGGCCTTCCATACAAAATTTCAAAAGGTCCCATCCCTATACTAGTCTTATAGCTATAATTATAAGAAAACTCAATCAAATGTAGGTGATCTTCCCAAGATCCACCAAAGTCCAATGCACAAGCCCTCAACGAATCTTTGAGTACCTTGTTGACTCTCTCTGTCTGCCCATCCGTCTATGGGTGATATGTTGTACTCATCTTGAGCTTGGTACCTAATACCTCTTGTAAACTCCTCCAAAATTCGCTAGTGAATAATGCATCTCTATCGCTGCTATGCTACTAGGACTCACATGAAGTCTAACTATGTTCTTCATGAACAACTTTGCTAAAACAGGTGCCGTCCTAGTTGACTTTACCAGAATGAAATGGGCACTCTTGGTCAACCTATCCACTATAACCTATATTCTTTCATTTCCTTTATTTGACCTTGGAAACCGGTCTACAAAATCCATTAATATCGAATCCCACTTCCAAACATGAATATCTAAAGGATGAAGTAACCCACTTGGCTTCTGATGTTCGGCTTTCACTTGCTGTAACGACCTGTCTTTCATTCCACAGAAAGACGCATCATCATTAAGAAAGAAAGGGATAGAAAAGAGAAAAGATAGGAAAGAAAGAACTAAACAATATTAGAATCTCACAGCGGAACGAATAAAATATATTAATCACATAGTTATTACATAATATACAACATCTATCAGAGTTACACAGCTTTATACATCACATATTAGACAGTTTTGAAGACCCGACCATCATACAACTCAGAATTCATTACAATTCATCAACACATTGAAAACACTATATATCTCCATACACTGAAGCCTCCTGCTCCAAATCTCCTCCATAATTTGGCAAAGCTAACCTGAATCCCTTGGCTACTTGTAAAAATATGAGTACCCAAGAGTTTAAGAAAAAAAGAAATAAACTCTGGGCCATACATGGGTCTGGTGTGAGTAAACGGATTAAAGTTGTTTAACTTTGAATATCATTTGAAAACAATGGTATCTCGTAAGACCACGCCACAAATAAACATGTCGGGTTTTTACCTTACGATAACCAAAATATTTGATAGGAAATCCAGTGATATTATAATAGTGTCTAGGATTTTCAAGTAAAATACAGAAATAGCTGAAATGCTTACATCTCATGTTCCAACATAGTTGGGCAAAATCAAAACGTACGGCACTTATTGGAGATTGGATTCCATACAATGGCAGGGCTAGTGGGGTACCGCCCATCACAGTACGTGGTATAGATCACCATACTGAAGATCCACCCTGATCCCCTGCAACACAAGACCGAAACCATCCCTTACTGGATAATCCGGAATAAGACAACCCCGCAGTTGCCGCAAACAACTGCCCACACGGCCGAATAAAAAGGGACCTCTAGACAGGGGAAATCTTATCCTACTTGGGTGCTACCCACTTAGCCTTGCTGCACCTCCCCTGTTTTAGCCATTGCCGGTTGATGAGGCTTGAGACTACGATTACCTTTTTAGATCACATATCTTGGAATGCTCATCGTCCTCCATTGACGATATTCTGAAAGCATTCAATCCATACAAGTTCATTCCGGATTCGAACAAAACCAAAGGCACTATCTCGCTACACTCGTTTTGCAATCACCCTCAGAGTTAACGACAATAGCCCTTGCACTCTAAATCTTCAGCTCGAACATCACTTGAGATTTCATGGCCTATCATTTAATTTGGATCGATGTGGTTTTCGAATATCCAAATTTGGAAATCCGATCCCGGTCTCATCGAAATCCAAACGCCGTTTTAAAGTCCAAGTTGTTTAACGGTTTGAACCATTTAATTTATGTTTAGAGTAACATACGCACATAGATAGAATAATTCACATTATCATAGATAGATAATCCATATTATCACAATTCAACCAAAACATCTCATATCACAGAGCAGCATATATCTATCAAAGATATCACATAATCCAAGACACTCAATATCATTCAATCATCTATAAAAAGATTAATTAGTCACACCATTTTTAATTTAATTTGACAGTTAATACACTGCCTAACCCACATGCCAACATCCCTCTTCATTCCTTCCCACTAAAAGCCCCTCTTCATGTCTTGATACATCTTGGTTCCTCCAGGATGAATCGTAAACTTCGATCGATGACACTCTTCTATAACTTCTCTCCTTAAGTTTTCTACACCTGAAACACATAACAGTTCCTTCTTTCTCAACCATCCTCTTTGGTTAAGATTAAAATCCTTTAGGTCATCAATCTCTAATCTGACCTCAAGTTTTCTAATCCTCTCAGCTAAAATTGGGTCTTCTCTCTGCTTAGAAGCTATCTTCTCAATCAGCACTGGTCGCACTTCTAAACAAGACAACATGGTAGTACCCTGACTAGAACTAGCTGTAGATCTCAACTGCACACCACAATTGGCTAAATCTTCTAGATCCTTCCATTCTGCCAACATTGCTAACACCACATTTTGATGTTTTCTACTGAGAGCATCTGCTACCTTATTTCCTTTTCCCATAGTATACTATATACCGAAATCAGAAGCAACCAAAAACTCCATCCACCTTTGCTGTCTCGTATTCAAATCCTTCAGAGAGAATAAAAACATTAATTACTTATGATCGGTATACAACTCAAATCTCTGTCCCTACAGATAATTACTCTAATCTTCAAGGCAAAGATCACTGCAGCTAACTCAAGTCGTGAGTAGGATACCTTACCTCGTGTGGTCTAAGCTGCCTAGATGCATAAGTGATAACTGTGCCCTTCTGCATCAATACTGCTTCCAATCCAGTCCCACATGCATCAGTGTATACTACCAACCCTTGGTTACCATCCAGAACTACTAACACTGGCGCATTGGTTAACAAATGGTCTAACTTAAGGAATGCTTCCTCATATTTGTCGGACCAAACAAACTTCACTTCATTCCTGGTCAACTTAGTCAAAGTTGTCGCTATCCGCGAGAAATCCTTGATGGATCTACGATAGTAGCCAACAAGTCCAAGAAAACACTTGATCTCGGTTATCGTCTCTGGTCTCTTCCAATCATTGACCGCCTCGATCTTAACTGGATCAATTGGCAGTCTTTCCTCTGAGACCACATGACTAAGAAACTTAACTTCTCTCTTCCAGAAATTACACTTGGAAAACATCATCTTCAGCTGATTCTACCTCAGCGTCTCCAACACCACTCTAAGATGAATCTACTATTATCTTTTATCTTTAAAGTACACCAAAATGTCATCTATGAACACAAACACAAACCTATCCAAGTGCTCTCTGAAAACCCGGTTCATTATATCTACGAAGAACGCAGGTGCATTCGTCAATCCAAATGGCATTACTAACCACTCATATGAACCATATCTAGTCCAAAATTCCATCAAAGGAATACTAGCCTTCACCACTCTCAACTGATGGAACCCCATTACCAAGTCCAATTGGGAAAACACTCTGGCTCCACTCAATTGAACAAATAAGTCATCGATGCTCGGCAAAGGATACTTATTCTTGATCGTCCTCTCGTTTCACTTATGATAGTCGATGCACATCCTTAACGACCCATCTGTTTCTTTACAAACACCGCAGTTGTCCCTCAAGGTGAACTACAGCTGCCACCCAAGGCGAACTGCTTAGTCTAATAAAATTCCTTTCATCAAGATCCACTAATTGCACCTTCAATTCCTTCATCTCTGTTGGTTTCATTCTGCTAGGTGGTCTATTGACAGGTTCATCTCTAGGTATAAGGTCTATCCAAAACTCAACAGCTCGTTTCGGAGGTAATCCAACAACCTGTTCAAAGACATCTACAAATTCTCTAGCAACCCGAACCCAACTAAGCTCTTCTCCAACCTCCATGGTACTCAATAAAGTGCAAACACACTTACTGGAATTCTCCATCAAGAAAATGATTCAGTTATGACTATCTGAATGACTCAATGATATTTTCCAATCTTGGTAAAATATCCTAGCCTCATACTTACCCAACGAATCCATACCTAAGATGATACCGAAATCTACGAAATCAAAAACATACAAGCTGCATGCAAACTTATGACCTAATAATTCAAGTTCTAAATGGTCACATCTCATCCCAAGAGTTGCATACCCTCCTACTGGATTCACAAACCCTAAGGAAGTGATAAGGTATGTGGGTTCTATACATAACCCATCAACCAAATACTGAGATATAAAAGAGTGTGATGCACTAGTATCAAAAAGTACTCTAACTGGTTTATTCTGAATCAGAAACATACCTTCCATCGCAGTCTTTCCATTCTCTGATGTAGTGGGTTTCAAAGAAGATGTTGGTCCAATAGCAAACATCTTTCTTCTATCCTCGCTGACAAGCTCTGGACACTGGTTCTTATAATGCCCAACTTGGTCACTGTTGAAGCATTTCACATTCTTCTTCTCAGCATGCTTCTTTCCTTTACTAGTGATGCACTTGTGAGCATAATGACCATTCTTGTCACACTTATAACACACCAAATCAGCCTTTGCCTTCTTAGTGGCTTCCCTTTTTTGGGCTCCTTTCTTCTTAAAGAATTTTCTTTTTTTCACGGAAAACCCTAGGACTCAACTACCTTCTCCCTAGCTAAAACAGAAAGCATCTCCTCATGGAAAATGGTCATCTCCACCATCACAAGATAAGGCTCTCTAATATGATTCGTAGCCATCCTGCCTAGCTTTGGCCTCAAACCTCTGATGAATCTATCATTCCTTCTGACATCAGTGTCAACCAAAGCATAACCATATCGAGATAACTCATCAAACTTAGCAGCATACTCGATCATAGACATTTGTCCTTGGACAAGATCCATAAATTTCCTCATTAGTGCCAACTTAGCAACCTCAGACAAGAACCTCTGCTCAAACCTTCTCCTGAAGTCATCCCATGTCAACTCTACTTTCGGGACTCTGGCCGTCACACTGTTTCACCAATGAAGCGCTAACCCTTGCAACTATCTAGAGGCTATCCTTCTCTTCTCTCTATCATTCAAGCCTAAGTCTGTAAAATCCTTTCACAGTTTAGCATCCAGTTCCCAACTTCAATAGCATCTTCTGTTCCAGCATACGGATTTCCTTCTAAACAGACATAGTCTCTACTTAGCTTAGCATAGTTATATCCAACCGGAACTACAGGATTAGCTCGACCAACATTCCCAACAGCTCCTACTTGCAAATGATTAGACAACAACTGATACACCATCCCCGCATCTACTGGAAGATTTGCATCACCTACATTGGCATCAACATTTTGATTATCATTAGCCTATCGACCTTGGTTTCTCCGAGTATTAGGCCGAGCATTTCCATTTGTTATGGTGCTTCCTCAACCTAGATTCCTCTTCTGTTTCCTGCCTCCGTATACTCTTTCTCGTATATCTACATACGACCTATAGTAAGATACAAAAGAACGGTCTAAGAGAGAGGGGAATACATACTTAGATATATACCTATATATATTAAATACAAGTACGTTACTACAGCGTTCATCCAAACCCCAATCTAAATTTTAAATTCATTGGATTATGTTTGAGAATGCTTTTAGGTTTAACTTTTGTTTTAAAGTTTCATAAACCTTTGCTCTGATACCAACTTGTAACATCCCCCTACTTGGAGTCCCAAAACTAATGGCTACGGATGATGCAGTCATCCATAATTATTAATCTTCGACGATCAAATACGACGGTGTTAGATACATTGATACACAGAACATAGAAATACGTAAAACTTTAAATAATTCAAAAAACATATCTCCACATTCAAATCAAAACATTTATTGTTCATTACATAATCCTAAAACATTACCCACATTAAGAAAAATATAATTATTACAACTACGCCAAGAGCGACATATGAAGATGCCCCAAAGTGGATCAGAGAATATAGTAAGGCTAATAATTCTGCCTTTACACCAAAATACATAGAGGAAAGAAAAATTCTAAATATCTATCTGCCTCCTACATATCTTCGGAAGTTTTATTCGTCGAAGAAGAAAACCTAAGAACCTTAAATCTCAAACTACTCAAAATAAATTGAGTACTCGAGAGTTTAAGGGGAAAACAAAAACTTTGAGTCAGACAGAAAGCCTCGTATGAATAATGATCTAACATCTCAATCTTTTCAGATATCTAGTGAGATCACGCTGCTTCGCGGAACGAGTTTTTCCCTCACTAGTATCCTAAAACGTTTATAAAACCAAATTATGTGCTCCTACATCCACAATGGTTAAAACATACATTTCAAAACATTGCGATGATACGCATACTTGAAAACAAATAGGAATTTCCCATTTTCAGTTTAATCTGCCACCCTGCCATTATTATAGTTTCTAGGGTCGCTATTAACCTTTCTAGTTTTCATGGTTTTACTAATAACCTTTTATAACTAATAGACACCCTATCCTATTTATAGTTTTCATGGGATCACTAAGAACCTATAGGCTCCTACTACTTAATTAATTCATGGTTCCTCCTTAACTTATTAGTCATTCCAATTACTAATAACCTTATCCTTGTTTTCATGGGTTGACTAGGAACCTACTGATACTTCCATTAGTCACTTACTTATCCTAGTTTTCGTTTACTAGGAACCTATTGACTGATGTCAATTCTTAATCTGGATATAGTTTTCATAGGTTCACTACAAACCTATTAGCCCATGCCAATTGTCTTTATGCATAGTTTTCATAGGTTAACTATAAACCTCTTGGTATGCACCAATAACTACCTTATCATAGTTTTCATGGGTTTACTACGAACCTCTTGGTATGCACCAATAACTACCTTATCACGCTTTCATGGGTTTACTATGAATCTTTTGGTATACCTCCAATAACTATGAAGTTTAGGCATCCTATATTTTTGGTCACCCTGACTCCATGGATGCAATTCTACTCATTCAGAAGTTTAAATAATTAATATTCCCTACTTGAGTTAGCATACTGGTTCTTCTACCCGTTTTTCCCCAAAACACGGTTATGGGTTATCATGTGAATATACTCATATTTGAAGAAGTAAAACATTAATTAACAATACCACTCCTGTGGGTTTAAGGTCCTTGAAATACATATCATAAAACATTGTTAACACCTGTAACTTATATATTTTTATCAAGGCAATACTTCTTAAAAATTACATACTTAAAACCCTTACAAAACTCCTTTATATAAGCCATGGGTTTTCCTTTAAAAAATCGATTATGGGTTTTCAAATCTTTTAAAACCAAACCTTTCGACCTTGTTGAAAGGTCTTGAAAAAAATCTTTCAAATCCAAACCTTTCAAAACCATTGAAACCATCCAGCAATTCAAATCTTTTGAAATCATTCAACACTTATAATATAAACCTTTCGAATACTTACTAGGTTCAAGTTAAAATATATGGAAGGTCCTCTTCAAAACCTTTCGACTACAATGGAAGCAAACGTTCGACTTTATCAGAAGGTCTGCTTCGAAATCTTTAAAACATTTCATTTAAACCAATAGACCTCCGCCTTTTTACAGCAACTCCTTCGAAAGCTTGGGTTACGTTCCAGTTATAAAACAAAGGAAAATCATCTAAGTCGAAGGCTTTGATACCTTATGGGAGAAGCAGCTGGTTTTTAAAACAAGCAAACCTTTCATCTTTGTCGAAAGCAACGACTTCGAAAGGTTGGAAAAAGCGGCTATAACCTTTCGACTGTGTCAGAAGGTTCAAAACAAAACAACGATAAGTGGTAGTAACCTTTCGACTGTGTCGGAAGGTTTCAAAAAAAATAGAAGTAAAGCAGCAATAACACTTCGAATTTGTTGAAAGGTTTAAAATCTTTCTTTTAGATATTTGAATGGGTTGAAAGCAACCAGGTTGAAAGCTCTAATTCGACAGCAAAGCAGGTGAAAGCTTAATTTGTAAAACAAACATACCCTAATCTCTTTGGCCATCAAGCTTTCGACTATGAACCCTTCGACCTTGTCCAATTCATTACGTACCGAAGTGCTTGATATCTTATACATTGGTTTGACCTTGTTGAAAGGTATAATCTTTCGACTTAGTCGAGTGGTCTGGATCGGAAGGTTTAATACTGTAAATGGCTGAAACATGCTAAAAGTATGATTTCTTTGTTTTTAACTTAAAAAGATTAACTTTTGAACTAATCTGCTTTTGTTTATCAAATTCTCATTGGTTAATAATTTCTTTCAGAAAATGCTGCCACTACTTTTTGATTTAAATAATAAATTTATTTTATAAAATGCCCCTTCTCCTTTATTAAATATATAAAACATCTAAGCCCCATACCTTAAATAATTTTATATATTAAATAAAACATTTAGGGAAAATTCTAGAAAAATCCCAAAAATCTATTTAAATATGTTTTCCAACATATAAAAATTTCAAAGCCAAATAATCATTATTTTTTCTGTAAATAATTAATAACCCAATAAATTATTTTCTTCACTAGAAAATTCGTATAAAATCCATATAACTCAAAAAGTTATAAGAATTAATACCCATCTCCAAAATCATGTTTTCTATAACATAAATTTTTTCCATGGCATTTAAAATCATTTCATCTTGTGTTTGCCCTAAAACCGTGTACATCCCTTATTAAACAACCCTGTTTAAACACATATAAATCATAAACAAGCATATCATCATTCAATATATCATAAAAAGATTTATCCTTAAATTTGAAACCATATGATGTAAAAATCAAAATAGAAATGTAAAAATTATTATTCACCTTAGACTGGATAAGGAAATTGAAGCATGATTGAGATTGATTCCTTTTAACTTGAATCCTAGCTTTTAGTTGATTTTCTCTTCTCCACTTTCTAATGGCCGACCTTGCTTTCGTTTCTTACGGTTATAAATTTTGTTTTGGTGAAATGAACGTGTATGACCTAATGGGAATAGTATAAGGGTGGGAAGTATGGTTATATACCTTAATGCCCTTATGTTTAATTTCGTAACCATTTATACAAGTTCGTTTGATTTAATTAAGCATCGCCATCTTGTTTATTAATCAACCTCAATCTCCTTATCTACATTATTCTATTTAATTTATTCTAATCAAATCCCCTGAATAATTTTAATGAAATTAGGGGTGCTACAACAGGTTCTTAGTTAGCCCAAGAAAACTATGTTATGAGAAATATTATTGGCAGGGGCCAATAGCTTCTTAGTAATCCCATTGAAACTATGTCTGGAATATGTTATTGATAGGGATCAATAGGTTCATAGTTAGCCCATGAAAACTATGATTTGAAAGATGTTATTGGAAAATCCAATAGGTCCATAGTGATCCTATGAATATTATGATTGGATAGAGTTATTGGGAGAAACCAATATGTTCTTAGTGATTCCAAAAAAAAATTATGAAATCGGTTAAATAGTCCATAAGATTGGAACATGTTATTACTTAGCCTACGAAAACTAATAGGTTCATAGCAACCCTAGAAACTATAAACTGAGACGGACAGTCAGATAAACTGGGATGGAAAATCCAGGGCATATTGCAGTTTTAAATATCATCATATTATGTTATGTTTTATCCATCGTGGATGTAGTGCACTGTTTGGTTATTATGTTATGGTTAAGTTACTAGTGAGGGAAAAACACATTCTACTTAGAAGCTTGAATTCATTAGATATCAAGTTGGTTCAAGATGGTAGGTTATTATTCACACCCGACTTTTTACCTGATTCGAAGTTTTTATCTTTCCCCTTAAACTCTCGGATGCTCATTTGAGTAGATCGAGTGTAAGGGCTTTTCATGTTTTCTTTGCATGAATAAGCTTCCAGAGAAGTGCAGGAGGTAGTCTAATTAGTAGGAGCTATGTATATATTTTCCGCTATGTTTTGATTCTACTTTTGTGTTGTAATGACAAGTTGTATTAAACGCTAGATATTTGACTTTGATCATCTAGGCGAGCATCCTCATATGTCGCTCTTGGAATATGTTGTAATAATTATATTTTCTTTTAATGTGGTTTGCAAATTAAGATTATGTAATGAAATTGGAATCTTATAATGAAATGAGATGAGAAATTTTTTTCTCGTTTTAATAACATTTCAATTTCAAGATCATATATGATTTCACCAAATTAAATATATTCAGTTTCAAAGTTTCTTAAACAATAGGTTTAGAAAATAATCCAAATTTCCAAATCAACAAAATTTAGGTCAAACAAATTCATTTCCAAAATCACTCTATAAGTACAGGTTTTAATTCTAATCTAATTTCAAAACCAAATATTCTTCTCAAAATCAATTATACTCAAAATGGTTTCTAAATTTATAATTATCCCTTTAAAACCTTTAAACTATTTATTTATATATGAAAAATCCAATTTTCCTTTTTCAAATTATTTATTTAACAAAAGTTTCAAATTTACTTAAGTCATACTCTTCATACTTTAAACATACAAAACTAAACTTATATTCTTTATCAAATATTTTATACTCTTCGAAATTTCTTAGTTTTAAAATCTTAAACCTTGATTTGGAAGTGCTCGAACCTTCAAAATAGTCGGTGAAATCAAATTTCAAATCCAAGAGTTGGAAATCAGCAACAAATCGGTAAATCCATTTTTTTTATATAAATAGAGTTATACTAAATCAAATCGAAAACTCGAGGATTGAACACCGGCTTACTTTAAATTATTTCAAATATATATACCTATAATTTTCGAATATCAAATCATACTTCGGAATTTGAAATGAAAATTGGTTTCACAAAGTCACTCGCATAGAAAAGCTATTAAAGTGGCCTTCCCCACTCTGAAACTCGAAAATCAATGTCGATGATGCGTGCACTCATCACCGAAATTATTTTCCAGTGACATAAGTGAGTTCTGGACTTCTATTTTCCCGAAAACTTCTTTGAATTTTTTTTCGAAATCCTTGGAACTCATTTGAAGTCATTTGAAACATTTCTTATTCAGAAAATACTTTCAAATCTTATTATTATATATTTCAAAACTTAGACCAATTTTCAAAAATACCGGAGTCCAATCTCTCGAATTTCAAATTCAAAACCTTTCAGTTATAAATCATTTTTATATAAATCAATTTTGTATAAATCAATTTTCTTATAATATTTTCAAAATTTCAAATCTTTCGAAACTTCAAATTCTCGTTTTTTTTAAAGGTATATAATCCTTATCGAAAACATTTTCTCTTTTATATATAGAATAAAATCATAGTTACCCAAATAAAAATTTCGGTATATAAAACAATTTTAAAATACAAACAAAACCCGATTTTCAAAGGATGATTCAAGAATGGATTTCAAAACAAAGATAGAGATTTAATTTAGAGGAACTCCAATCAATAGAATCCTGATTCGAAGATAGACTCGATCGAAGATGAGATAATTAAATTACAAAATAGAAAATGGATATACTTCTATAAATCGCGGGCGACCTTTACCGGTCAACCGTGATTCCAAAATTAGATCGGTGCAGAATTCTAAGGCAATTCGATATTCGATCGCCAGAGATATAATTCGGAATAACAAGAGATAGTAGCATCTAAACCGAGGGAAACATAAATCTCCGGTGAATCAATGCCAATTGTAAAGGAGTTTCACCCCCTTTACAAATCATTTAGTGGAGTCATTGGATACTCCAGAATCAAAAGAATATAAATAGAGAGAGACAATAATGAATTTTTGAACCATAGGGAACGTTCCAAAGTTCAAAGGAAATTGAGTCAAAAGGAAGAGATTCAACTTGAACGAAAGTGATTCTGTAAATAAATTTACCATATATGCTAATTTTTGCCTAGAGCCAAAGCTCTGATACCAACTGTAACGACCTGATATTTTCAACCATTCGCATCCGCACATGTCGGACTTGAAGAATTCAAAATACCGAATTGTTAATTAAAATTTGGCAAAACTCAGCATATACAGTAAATAAATCAACCACAGAATCACAGACACAAGGTAATATAAAATAATGCAGCGGAATAGATAAATAGTAGTTCATGAAGCTACTATATAAATATCAGAGTTAGAAATAAAAATACAACAGAATATCTCAAGTACAGTGAAGTCTCCAGTATGAACAGATGACCTCTCCAAACGAATCAACTGAAAGAGCTGAAAGCTGAATCAATAGTTGGATCCTCAAACGAAGCTCCAAACTCCAAAGACGAGTCTCAAATGTTGTATCGCTTAGTCTGACCCGAGCGTAAAGCAAAAACACAAAACACTCGAGTCAGGATTAACATTCTTATATCAATAAATCCAACTCAAGTGAAATATCAACTGAAATATAAATAACTTAAGGATGTTTGGTATAACCATCCTCTAAGGGTCCATGAAACTATCTACAAGGTAGAAATATACACTATAACACCGTGGTCATTCAGTTTTATTTATACTTCAAAATCAAAACATCATTTCCCTTTCAAATATATCTATTTTCCAAGATAGTGTGTGTGTGTGTGTGTGTGTGTATATATATATATATATATATATTAAATAGTTTATAAAGGAAAGTATTTGAAATTTCCTCAACTACACAAATTGATTCTAATCAACTCAAGTTCCAAATTCCCATTTATTCAAAGCTCAATTCATTAATTCAATTTAGCTCCTAATAACCATTTAAACTTTCGTTATATTCAAAGCTTTAATATTCAATATTTTAAAGTTGAATCTAACAATTTCACATAGATCTTGATTTAGCTTCATCATTATTATGTAGTCAGGAAATATCCACTTAACAAGTTCAATATCATTTAAATAGCCTTAGATTTCATTTTACAGAATATATCCTTAAATTTATTTAAACTTAAAATATCCATTTAATCCCTTTTACCAAAACCAAGTTATAAAATCATATTTTAAATCCCGAATTCAATAGTTTCAAATCGATTTAATTGAATATAATTATTAATTAAATACCATTTCCAATTAATTCAACTTTATCTTCTCAACTCTAGCTTATTCAAAATTTTACCAAATCTAATTTGAAATATAAATTTAAACGAATCCTTAAACATATTATATGTATTAAATCAATCTCAATTAGCTTAAATATTATTGTTAGGTCTATACATAAAATTTTCATTTTTATACATATAATATTCTAAGAATCAGTCTTTATTAAAACTATATTTTTCTTTCCCAAACCATAGAAATTATTTTCAAAACATTTATATATATATGGACCAACGATGTCTGTATATAATTTCCTACGCTATGGTCAAGAGATACAGATATTTATCATTTCAATCAGAAATTTAAATATACGGGTAGATATCACTTCGACCCGCAATCCCAAATTTAATTTAATTGAAAACCGCTTGGGTTTATCATTTCAACCCATAATGAAATTCTCCTATCCAAAAATCCGTTCGGGTATGTATCATTTCAACCCATAGTGAATTCTAAACTATAGGGAACTTGCAGAGTGATAACAGATAATACAATAAAATAACAGGCATATATCAGAATAAAAATATAATATAAACAACAGGATATGGTGCCATATCCCATAGGTGAACAGTTATAGAAAATAGCATATATATAACAATTTAAATGACTATAACATCATATTTCAATTGTCGTTTCAATTGAAATCAAATTTAATAAAATACAAGAACGTAAATCGTGAGTGATTGCTCACCTTTCGAGGCTAGAGAAGAACGATAATGAGGTCAGTTATGGATCCCAATACGAACTTTGAAGCAAAATAAAATTGGCACGAATTTGATGACAAAGCTGATAGATAGAAATCGATGGAAAAAAAAATCAATCGGTTTTATATAAACAGAGTATATATTATATGTGTTATTTAAATTTCCTTAAAATCTCAATAAACTTAATTTAAGATGGATATTCAAATAAAATATTCACATTGTTTGAAACTGTTATTAAATTTAAAATACATATTAAAACAAAACATCATCATATTATCGAAAAATCAATACTTAAATTTAAACACATAAACGTTTTTCCTCTTAAATCAATATTACATTTAAACACACACACAAAAATAAAATATAGGCATAATATATATAAAAATCATCACTTATTTAAAACACGCATTTTAAAATAACATATTTATATATAGTTTACTCAAAATTCAAAGCATATACTGAGAAAATCAATCTATATATATAGACCATACATTATGAAAGCACTACACAAAAGAGAAAAAACAAAACATACTTTATATATATACACTAGAATCGAGATGAAAATTATACATTTAAATTTTTAGTTTTACAACATAAATCACTAATGCTTTTACAACACTCAGCTGCCATACTAATATATGTTATATTCGAACAGGAATAAAAATCTAATTATATTTTCAAAATATGTATATTACTAATATTTTATAATAACAAATAAGATATAAGACTAACGTATACATACGTCTCTGAAAAGCTTATCTTAAAATTCACATAAGCATTAAACATTAAAAAAATATGTAGATATAGTTTTATGCTAAAATATCAATTAAATGGAGACTGTTATAATGTGAAAATTTGTGAATGCAAGTTGAAATATAAAGATGGATTTGTCAAATATATTAGAAGCAGAGGACGGGGAGGGGAAAAGCAAAGCATGGGAAAAAAATATAAAATGAAAAGAAGAAAATGGAGGCCATACCTTCAGAGCTCACGCACGCAAGAAGAAATGAAGAAAATGTTGAGATGCAATTGAAAACTATTTATATACGAGCCTTATATTTATACACGATTGCATTGATTGAGGTGAGAGAATATATGCAAGAAATAAATTTAAATCAATTATACACGATTGCATTGATTGAGGTGAGAGAATATAGGCAAGAAAGATTTGAGCGAATATTTACAGTGGTATTGATTGCGTAAATTTAGCAAAAGGAAATTGCAAGAAATCCTTGGCAAACATTTTGTACACGTTTAAAATTTATTAGGAAGTAAATGCCTTGATTAAAACGCAAGAAATATTTATAAAATGGGAAGGTGGTGAAAATTATTTGCGTACAAGGTTGAGTATTTAAATGAAACTAGTATTAACTGCTTGGAGAAACGGCAGGAAATAATTCCTGTCAGGAGGAATTTGCACGTGATATTTGATTTAGGAGATAATTGCGTTGGATAGATTAAATAAAGAAACTTACTAATTAATGGTATAGGAACATTAAGGAAATAAAAGAATTTCGTTTGAATGGCAAGGAAAATCAAAGATTTTGTTCCTATTAATTGCAAAGGAGTAAATGGAAAAGAAGAGACACTTATACACGTGATTCAAATTGTAAATTCAAATTGTAAATCTCATATAAAATATTATTATTCCCATCATTTTTGTTTCTACCAAATTTTATTCAATATTTTAATAAAATTAGAATTTTAAATTGGTCTAAAATTTCAGATCGCTACCCATTACCCTTTTTTTTTCCAGATCTGAATTGCGTTGCAAAAATGAAGATGGAAAGAGATTTTGAAACGGTCAGGAAATCAAAGATTTTTATTCCTATTAAATAGGGAGACGCAAATGAAAGTGGAAAGTTTTACACGTGAATTGGAGGCAGGGTTTTAATTCTTTTTTTTAAAAATGCACGTGCTTATTTGATTTTTAACAGCTAAGATATGAAATCAAAGAGTGCGTACAATAGATGCAATAATTAAAACGAACGTACGTCCAAATTAATTAACAAGTAACGTAATCTAAATTTATATGTTTTCTTATTTATTCACTATTTATATTTAATTATACGTAATCCAAACATTAAATTTTTATTTCAAAATATTATTGTTTAAAATTTCTCAAAAATTCAATTAAATACGTTATTAAAAAGCATTTAAAATTTATGGGTTGTTACAATGTGTGAGAAGCCTAAGAAATTAAAGTGCTGTAAATGTTTAGGATTAGTGAAAACTTAATACCTCACAATTTCATGCAGTAATTATACGTGAATTCTTTTTACAAGAGTTTTCCTTGTAAACTAGAAAGTAGAAACATAATTGTTTCACTTAGTTTATCGCTCATCCAATAAATTATCAGGACATACATCCAATCACACTTCTTTCATTACTTTTTTTTGTTGAAATAGATCAAATTGAAAATGAGTTTTAACGCTTTTGTTTGAAAACCACCTTTTAAAATTAATTTTGAGATGTATGTCCATTTTTTACATTTGTTTAAAAATGTGAGATAATTAAATATATTTCATTTGTATAGAATTGACCGAAGTGAAATCGATTCCTCTATCCCCTTCTTTCGTGTCACTCAAATTTTCAAGCTGTGACGTCGCACCCCGAGACCCATATTAACAAAGAGTATTACGGGATAATATTGTCTGCTAATGCATAAGGTAAGACTGGATAGGAGCGATCATCTATAGTCTTGTCTTAAAATCTATTGAATACGTCGACAATGCCATATTTTTTTTCCTGATTCAAGTGGATCGACACGTCCAGTAAATACTTAATACAAAGTCATATGTGGCTATAGGATCTATCAGAACAAAATACAACAACTCAAATGTAAAACACATCACAAAACAGCAGATAATCTCATATATACACACATATACAGATACATAACAGAATATACAAAATGATAAATCACATATGCGGTATGACGACCACAATACAAACACGAATCAAAATAATATACATTAAAAAAAAATCAACCAAAGGACGGAGGGTACACCATTGCGGTGACAGAGAAATTGGTGCGTCCATATGGTAACGCAGTAGCAATGCATCGTTATACTTCCTATATTCATGGAGAACAAAAACAAGATAACAACTCATTTTTCTGTTATCCCATCGTCTTCTTCGTCGTGTTTCGCCGTTTTCCATTTTCTCTGTCGCTTTTTCATTGTCGTTGTAATAAATTTGAATTGTAGGAATTTCATTCCGCTCATTCCATATTTTGTAATTATGTTTAAGACTCAAAGCAAATATATATACGAAAACCAAATGACCTAAATGTTTTGACAATATATCCCGAAACTTTTATTCCGCAGAACTCAAAAGCTATCTTATTCTCTTCTTACATCCTTCGTTATTTTTCTCACAGAAACTCTTCGTTATTTTTTTCACAGAAACCCTTCGTTACACTCCCGGGAAACTCAAAACCCAGCAAACTCAAGAAACGATTCAAAATTCGATGTCCTCTCCCCCCTCTCGCTCTCCTTCTCCCTCCACTCCGCCCCCCTAACGAAGACCTCCTCCTGCCCCTTCTCGAAGACCTCATCCACCAATTTGTTCGGCACCCCAAACGCCAACTCTTTCGCCTCCTCCTCCATCAAACTCACCACGTTCTTCTTCCCCGCCACAAACGTCTTCCTGTTCCCCTTCGCATTCACCTCAAAGCACACTGTAAGGCCCAGGTTGATCTGCAACCATTGTCATGGTGGTGGAAGCAATTTCTGAGGATGTTATCCGGGTGTTTGGTGAAATGATGTAATGAAATGGAGGCAGATATATGTGTAGATATCAGAAAATGCACAAAAGAAGTGAGAGATAATGGTTGTTTGATGTGCAGGCAAAGGGATTTTAAGAAAGAATTGGTGAATTAACGATAATGTGTCGGATTTATCAAGAATTTAAGAATTTTTGAGTGCACAAAGATAAGTACAGAAATAAGAAATGTAACTGCTAAAAGAAGGTGATGAACAAAGATTATGTATTGATATTACTAATGAAATGTAAATTGCAATAACATGAACAAGAACAAACTGCAAAAGAAAGAACAAGCACTGGAATTTGTGAATGGTAAGTAATTGATCAAACAAGAAGTACAAGAATTTGTAAATGGCAGAAAAAGATGTACAAGCAATATAAATAAAAAATGAACAAGATTAAGAACTGTAATTGTGCAGAATTGCAGATCGGGGATAGAAACTGCAAAAGTTTAACAAGAATAGAATTTGTAACTTGCAAGAATATAAGAAACAGAGAATTAAAATTGTATATAAAATGAGGAGGACGAAGAACTTGAATTGAATTAAAACTATAACTAGTAATTCATAGAACTACGTAACTAAATTGAAGAAGAATGAACTGATATAAAATTGCAACTAACAGCTAATACATGGAGAACTAGAAATGAAAGAGATAATTTGCATTCAGATTTCTTCACCTTAATGGTGGACAAAGCAGGAATAAAGAAGAAGAGATACTAGAGTTGCAACAGGAAATGGAAATGAAATGATATTAAGCTTCAAATTTCACACTCTCATACAAGCATGCACTACAGTATATATACACAACCTAGGCCTGGACTAACTCAACTCAACCACTTGACTCAACTAACTCATTAACTTGACTCAGCCCACTCTAGTTTAATCACATAGTAAGTATACAAACTCAACATCAAATACAAATACTCTCAACCCAAATACAACAGTAAACAGGCCCAAATAATATATGTATCAGTTGGCATGTGCACAACATGCACAACTGAGACATCCTTGTAGCTTCCTCCACAGGCCATCACTTCGAGCACTTTAGCACCTGACGCCTTCCTGCTATCTCCAGCTACCAACTCCGATGTCCCATGGTTGCCTCTGACGAACCTGGCTAAAGATGGAGTTTTTTTTTTTCATTTTCTGGGCATAGGCTCCAGTCTTGCTTCTGCTTAAACATGACAATCAATGGCCTGCAGGTTGTTACATCTCCCTTCCCCTTAAAAACGACCTTGTCCTCAAGGTCGAGTGATAGCAAAGGAGGTGGCCATGGTGGTTTGTATGAACTTCCATTAGTAATGACATCTTCAAATGAAAAGAGTATTCTCTTATCTCCATTAATATAAGTTGTGTTAGCAACCTCAAGTACCAAGCAATAATCACTTAAACCCTTATTGGTGACACCTGATCTTATTATACTCATATTATCTGTTTTGAAAACAACCTTTGATGGTTGATAAAACGCTTCACATGAATTACTTGCAGGTGCATTCTTACCTACTTCCTTGTTTGTTTGTTTTTCTTCATCTACACCTTTCAATATAGTCTCCAAATTGGTCGCTTCTTCAAAAACCATATCAACTGATTCCTTTATATTCAAATCTATGTCTCCATTCTTGCATGAAGCTTGACATGAAAATATGGCTTTAGTGTCTACTTTCGATTGAAAGGGGACTTTTTCCTCCACTATTTCAATTTCAGACAATGATACTATCTTATGGGTTGTTTGAATAACAACAGTGTCTAGGTCTACAGGTAGGCAACCAGCATCAGAAAATGAGTCATCTTTAGCAATCAGATCTTCAAAATTTTGGGGAATTGATGAATCATGTTCGCATAGGTTTGATGACAAGAATCCATTCGTATTTTCAATCAACGGTTTGTGTACATCTAAAGAAACTAACCCTTGGTTATTATCACAAGCGAAATCAGACTGTACACATTTATTTGCAGTAATACAAGAATTCTTGAATAGTTCACCCAATATCACAGCGAAGAACCCAAATTCATTGATACATGAATCATAACCGGTAGGATATTGTTTTGTCAACTCGATACAAATATCCCAAATTCTGTAAGAAAGACCAATAATCCATTTTTTCTCAAACTTTGAAAGAGATGTTGTTAATAGGCTGCTTTGAAGGGAAGTGATAATATCACCAATCTTTTTATTGATAAGTTCAAAGAATATTATTATGGTGCTTAACTCCATTGATTCCAGGATCTTGATTGAATGCTCCAATTCAAATATTGTCCATGATGCTGATTCAAAATCTTGGGTTTGAGGGATGTTAAGGGTATTGTTAGCAGCAGTTTGTGGGCTTACGAAATGGTTTCTTGAATTGATATGTGGGGCTGCTGGCATAGTAGTTGAGGAATTTACAATATAGGGAGTAGGGAGGAGCAGTTCTTGATTTTGAAAAGGAGGATTTTGATAGGTTCTTGAGGCAGTAGCATAGATTTCTACAGCTGGTTGATAATCATTTGGGATAGGAATTGTTGCCTGTACAGTGTGAGGGTTAGGCAGGAGTGGTTCTTGAAAGTGTACAGGGATTTTTGGTGGAGGATATGCTGCTGGTTGAGAAAATATTGGAATTTGCATAGGGTAGGGATTTGGAAGATGAGGCTCTTGATATGAGTAGCTGATTTCGTTTGGCCTTGCCCATGCTAGATCTTGATATGGCGGGAAGATTTGAGAATAAATGCTGGCGAAGTATGGATCTGACTGGTTGTCAAAGGTTTCCCCAGTCAGCGGCTCTGATACCATTATGTAAGGCCCAGGTTGATCTGCAACCATTGTCATGGTGGTGGAAGCAATTTCTGAGGATGTTATCCGGGTGTTTGGTGAAATGATGTAATGAAATGGAGGCAGATATATGTGTAGATATCAGAAAATGCACAAAAGAAGTGAGAGATAATGGTTGTTTGATGTGCAGGCAAAGGGATTTTAAGAAAGAATTGGTGAATTAACGATAATGTGTCGGATTTATCAAGAATTTAAGAATTTTTGAGTGCACAAAGATAAGTACAGAAATAAGAAATGTAACTGCTAAAAGAAGGTGATGAACAAAGATTATGTATTGATATTACTAATGAAATGTAAATTGCAATAACATGAACAAGAACAAACTGCAAAAGAAAGAACAAGCACTGGAATTTGTGAATGGTAAGTAATTGATCAAACAAGAAGTACAAGAATTTGTAAATGGCAGAAAAAGATGTACAAGCAATATAAATAAAAAATGAACAAGATTAAGAACTGTAATTGTGCAGAATTGCAGATCAGGGATAGAAACTGCAAAAGTTTAACAAGAATAGAATTTGTAACTTGCAAGAATATAAGAAACAGAGAATTAAAATTGTATATAAAATGAGGAGGACGAAGAACTTGAATTGAATTAAAACTATAACTAGTAATTCATAGAACTACGTAACTAAATTGAAGAAGAATGAACTGATATAAAATTGCAACTAACAGCTAATACATGGAGAACTAGAAATGAAAGAGATAATTTGCATTCAGATTTCTTCACCTTAATGGTGGACAAAGCAGGAATAAAGAAGAAGAGATACTAGAGTTGCAACAGGAAATGGAAATGAAATGATATTAAGCTTCAAATTTCACACTCTCATACAAGCATGCACTACAGTATATATACACAACCTAGGCCTGGACTAACTCAACTCAACCACTTGACTCAACTAACTCATTAACTTGACTCAGCCCACTCTAGTTTAATCACATAGTAAGTATACAAACTCAACATCAAATACAAATACTCTCAACCCAAATACAACAGTAAACAGGCCCAAATAATATATGTATCAGTTGGCATGTGCACAACATGCACAACTGAGACATCCTTGTAGCTTCCTCCACAGGCCATCACTTCAAGCACTTTAGCACCTGACGCCTTCCTGCTATCTCCAGCTACCAACTCCGATGTCCCATGGTTGCCTCTGACGAACCTGGCTAAAGATGGAGTTTTTTTTTTTCATTTTCTGGGCATAGGCTCCAGTCTTGCTTCTGCTTAAACATGACAATCAATGGCCTGCAGGTTGTTACACACACCACTTCCACATTCTCTTCCTTACCCGCCACTATTGCCACCGGATGTCCCGCCGGCACCACAAATACCGTCCCCTTCCTCAGTCTCGCCTCCACCTTCCGGAACTTTCCTCCTCTTACTCCATCTTCTTCTTCTCCTCGCTCCTGCTGCTGTTGTTGAGATATGTGAGGGCAGACGATTTCAAAGTACCCATGTCCTTTCGTCACGTAAACCACTTTCGTCGCTCTGGTATTAAAAAACGGCGCCATCATCGATTCACGTGTAATATTTGCATAAGTTACTTGAACTTGTAATTTGCCGCTTTATTTAGTGGGAAGATGACGTGGCGAGTTAAACCAGTGGGCCCTACTTTTTGAATGCAGTGGGTCAGTATGCCGTGGTTCATCTGTACTAAACTGATCTTACATTTCTAATAAGCTGCAATTCAATTAAACGCTCTTGCTGAAATTAAAAAAAAAATTTTGCAAGCGAATGGATTAAATCCAACGAAGCCTAGCGGTATTTTCTTAGGCGTTTTCCCCGCATTCCGCATTGAATCGGGAGTCGATTTACTGGTGAGAAATATTATCCAGACAGGTGAATACGTTGATCTTGAAACAACAAAGATTAAGTTCTATTGCTATCAAGCGATATTTTTTGTCTCTCTTTGTCATCGAAAATCTCAACCATAAATTAGATAAGTTAATTAATTTGTGGATCCCAACGTATTTGATGAATAATTGATGATAAAAGTAAATGGTTGAGTTTATTATGACACATGAGGCAAACATAATGAGGATGTATGATAGCCAGATCAATTTCTCGGTAGTTGAAATTATGGTAGGAAATTGCATAGGAGAGGATACATGCAGCTGCAATTTGAATTGATTACTCAATTTGATGGCTCATGCAATTTCGTACACAAATTAGGATTTATAACTCGAGCCTTAAGCCCCGTTTAGGATTTTAGTAGTACCAGTAATGAAAGGCTTTGAGAGTATCGATTTTAATCGTCAATGATACTAGCGGTTTTGATTTATTTATACGAAATGTTGTTATATCCGACAAATACATGTTTGATAATTTAACATACATAAGTTTTAAGAGTTTTCCATTAAAATAACATTACATATATATTCTAATATTTATTCTCTACTTTTTTGAAGATTAATTTTTTTAAATGATTAGTAATAGTATAATTGAAAAAAATTTATAATATTTCAAAACACCTTAATTTGATGGGTTAAAAATTAACATCTAAATTACAATACACAGGTTTTCATGGATTTTATAACCAACAATAACCGACGTAAAAAAAAATTATAAACAAGAATTATGACACACCTAAAATACAAAGCAGTCCAATATCGTCAAAATCGATAGAAAAAACTCACAAGCGATGCCTTATATCACTACTAGAACAACAGTAAATAGCGACAGAAACTTCTGACGGTCGCCGACGGATATTTTTGACGGCTAACGATTTTCATGACTTTTACGTAAATAAAATATGGTGGTTGTGGTAAACCGTCAAAAAACGACGTAAATTTGCGGCGACCGTCAAAAACCGTCGGAAAAAAGCGTGTATACAGACAGCAAGCCGAGACTTGATCCATTATCCCATTTTCCCCTAAATTCACCAAATCCTTAGCTCCATCACCTCCTCCCCGTCGTCAACTAGCCCTCCGCGCCTCCCCGATCATCTCCAACTTCACCATTCTCCACTCTCGACGAGCCTGGGCCTTTTATCAATCTCCAATCGGGTTTTATTGCTAAACCCTAATTAATTTTGATTTGTTAAATTAGCGTTAATTTGTTATTCTAGTTGTTTATAATACCACATTGATTGTTTACTATACCCCATTAAATGCTAATTACGGTTATTATCATCTAAATGTCGAAAACATTAATTTGTTTAGTGTATGTTAGTGTATATATGTTAATTAATTAGTGCATATGCACATTAAAGCTGGCTTATGTTAATATGGTAGATGTGCATAATTTAGTGTATGTGTTTTCTAAAATGTCGAACACGATAATTAGTGCTTTGTTTTTATAAATCTCTTAGAGAGTTATTGGCTCCGTCCGACAAGTATTGTATATGATCGTTGTATGGATATTCATTTTTTTCTCACTGAACGGAAATCTATATTCATCTGATACAATATTTATCGGATTTTTCCCTGTATTGGACAAGTTACAAATACAATAAATTAATTACATTTGTAAATTATTTCATTTTAAACGGTTCATAAAATTTGGACAACACTACCTTTTTATTCCCAATGTACACGTATTTGTGTACGATACAAGGAACACGGGGAAAGTGCTGCCAAAATTTTGTTGACTCGTTTAAAATGAAATGATTTATGAAATGTAATTACTATTGTGTTTGTAATGGAAAGCAGGATGATCGACCATCAAAGAAGAAAAAATAACTTAAAAATTTAATATTATATTCATAATGCCAATCCGTAAAATGTATAAAAGATAATTAAAATGATATGGTTAAAGAAACAATAAAATGTACAATGAATTGAAAAATAAAAAAATAAAAAAAAATAATACTATATAATATATAAAACATTAAATTGTATGATTGATTGAAAAATAAAATGTCAATCCATAAAATAATTAATACTTTTTTTAAGTTCTATCATATGTTTTAAAGTAGAAAAAAATGATCAGTTATTTTATTGATCAGAGCTGGATGTATCAACAACGAAGGAAAATGGGAGGCTCAATAAGTGAACATTTTTATAATGGTGTAGGTGTACTGATTGAATTCGCTTTAAGTAATAATGGAAACGATGAAGAAATACGCTATCCGTGTAGTAGGTGCAAATTGTTGAAGCATTTGATATCAAATACGCTTATAGTTCATTTGCGCTAATACGGTTTCGTGTCGAATTATTTGGTGTGGGATCTTCATGGAAAAATTGTAGCATCTAATCATGTACAGTCAGAGGATTTGAGCTGGAGCCATCAGGGATTGTTCTTAGTATTTCGAAGCAGGCTTACATGAGCAGGATGACTGCATGTTAGCCTAGATGAAGTAAGATCCCAGACCACACCAGGCAGAGTATTTGACAAGACTTCCTTGTGAGTGTAAATTTATATATCATTATATATTACCACTTTACAATTTGCTGACTAAGTATAAAAGTATAACTTATATTTTCTTAACGTGCATGGGTGGTAGACTTGCAGGAAGCCGACATTTCCCTTTGCTAGTGCCACTGGAGTTCAAAAATTGCTAAGAATTACTGGGACACAATGCTCGACCTTAGGAAAGTGGGGAAGAAGCCTAACTGGATGAACGCTAACGCATGGGATGCTTGGGTTGCTTAGTGGAACATCGATGAATTTAATGTAAGTCTATCATTTATCACTTAAATTTGTTTTACAGATGTAAAACATAATGTCCAATTTAAATTTGCACGCGAAGTCAAAGAGGAATTCCGTGAATAGAAATAAGAACCCCATAACACATCGCAGTGGTTCCAACCCATTTCAGCATCATCGTGAGGATTTGGTAAATTTATTAATTGCAATTATAAACAATTATTACATTTGTATATTTTAAGTTATAAGTTGCTAATAAACAGTTATTACAATAGTAATACATATATATACTAATTATTTCAAGAAAGAGCGCGTGGAGGTCCCGTCTTATATATGGATGTATTTGCTCATACACATACCATCAAGCAGACAGACGAAGCTGGCAACCTCGCTTATGCATGGGAGGATGAGGATAAAGCAATTGCTTCCAATGTAAGAATATTTTAAATTTTCAGTTATTAATATTGATCAGTTTAAGAATTAGTTATAAAGAATTAAAATAATGTTGTGTAAATTTCAATTGTATTTTCTTTTGCGTTGTAGCAGAAATTTCAGGAAGCACGAGCACGGATGCTGGTGGGAACCAGACGGGCTGAGTTGACATGTGATGAGGAGGATGCTATTTTTGACATGTGATGAGGAGGACTCTATTTTTGACTCTATCATGGAACTGACGTCGCGATGTAGGCGTTTTGGCTATGGAAACCAAGCAGTAATTTATAAAAATAAACTACCTTATAAAAGCTCTAAATTTTTTACAAAAGTTACGTAAGTTCTATAACAACGTATTTCTATCCACAGGTTAGGACCTCCCAAAAAGCGTACCAAAAAGCTCAAGATAAAGCAAAGACGCAGCGCTGAGATCCATGGTTGCATAGCTATAGGAGCCTTCGTGCTATGGAGATGACGCAGCTGAATCAGCGCTTGGCGGAGTATGGTCAGCAGCATGGTTCATTCCCTTCGTCGTCGAGTGCTTCAGGAGGCAAGGACGAGTTTTGATAGGTACGTTATTTTGTGTTTGTGTTTAGACACTGTATATATGCGCTTGGAGATGGTGAGTATGATGTGTTTTGTTATGTTTGATATACGTTGATGAGAGGTTGAATGTTTTATGTTGATTTGGGTATGTTTGATACATTTTATGGAGACGTTGGATGTTTGATGTTGATTGGATATGCTTGGTATATTTTATGGAGATGTTGGATGTATGATTTATGTTTGTTGGATTGTTTGAGCTTGATTTGTTGTTAATATTGTTGCTGGTGTAATATGTATTTTAGCTTATATATATATATATATATATATATATATATATATATATATATATCCGTGCGTGTGTGTGAAACGGAGCTGTGATATATATTAATGTATATGGATTGTATGGAAATCGAATGGCTGCTGGGAGAAAAAACACCCAGATTACCGACGGCTAGCGACGACTATCTAGTCATAATATTTCGACGGATAACGATGGCTATCGATAGAATATTGTTAAGGTTCGTGGCCACGTGTATACTGCCGGCCGTCGAAAAGCCATCGCTAATAGCCATAGGAAGCCGTCGCTAATTCTCATCGAAAAGAGTTGGGAAGCGCATACGCTATTCCGACGGCTATTCCGTCGGTTATCGACGGCTATCTGCCGTCAAAATTTGATGTTATTCTTGTAGTGTATTATTTCTGAGTTAAATTTTGGTCAATAAACTTTGAACAATTCGCGGTGGGTTTTATAATTAGCATTTGGTGAACTTTTGGTTGAGCATCAAATTATTTCAGTAAATTTTGAAAGAGTTTGAATACGACGTATTAGTTACGTCGAACGTAAAAATTATACATTGGACCCAAATTTCTTTTTCTATACCCTTATTCTTTCCATTCTACAAAATCATTCGTACGTTTTTTATTTTTACTATAAAATATTTTTAAACACGTCCACATGAAATTTCAACTACACCAATTTCAAAGAATACGATTCATAAAACTCGGTTGAATCATCGAACAACAACGATATGTTTTACTCTGATAATTTAGAACAACCTTACACTAGAAGTTGTTATTGAGTTGATGAGGAAGTTATTTCCATCAACTTCTACTCCACGTCATACTTCTTCGCACACTACTGGAACGTGACTGGATGATGTTTTTAACAGGCATGAAAACAAATGTTAAGATCTTATCATAATGAAGAGCTATTGTTTTTTGAAATTACTGATTATTGAAAGTAAAATTACACTATTTGCATGAAATATATAATAATCTTTACTTCCTGCTCAATGTTTAATCAAACTTTTGTCCAAAAATGCCATCAACTTCAAATTCTAACCAACCACTTGTTTGATCAGGTACATCGGGCATTGTGGGTAAAAATGGAAAATTTCAAAAAGTTTCTTTTGTAATTTATTAAAGTAAATCTTTAACTTGTGTTATCATGAATAATTCAGTTACATTAAAATATATTTAATGTTAATATGATATGATGAATGTTTTGTTATTTAAAATTAATTTTTTATATTTTGTTAATTTTGTATTATAATTAATGTTGAACATCATTTGTTCACATGTAAAATATATAACAAGGATATCAGAAGGATATAAACATTCAATAACCTAGATTGTAGATGTATATAAATATATACATTATCATATTATATATGTGAAAGTGCATGTGTGTATAATTATTAGGATTTATAGCCACAATACACACACACACACACGCACACACACGCACACACACACGTAAATATTATTAAACATGCAATAGATGTTATATATGTGTTATTTTGTATAAAACATATTTGATTCAATACCAAGCATGTTCGACCATGCTAGTTTTAGATTATATTTTAATATTTCCAAAAATATTTTCATATAGATATTAAAATTTGTGTTATTTTATTAAAAAATAATAGTTTAACAAGAAGTGACCCTATTGTAAATTTTCATTTACAACATTCACTCATTGAAAGTTGTAATGGTAGTTCTTAACTGTTTCTCTGGAAGTTCTAATAAAGATGGTTCTAATAACAGTTTGCATTTTGAAGCTGTACTGAAGGTCACTATGATTTAAATTTGATTTTATCCAATTCTAAACCTTTTAATGATTGTTTATACCAAAATTGGGCACAACACTCTTTGAATGCAATTGAAGAGATTAAAGTGAAGAAAGTAAATAGAAAAGGAGGCTAATCTAACAATCACACCAATAAAAGCATGCAGAAATAGAAAAGGACAAGAAATTATAGTGGTTCAGCATTGTAGCCTACGTCCATTTTGAATTTTTTTGCTGTTTGTTGATGATTCTCAACTGATTACAACAGTATAAAGCGCTAGCACTCAAGTTACAATGGAGTTGCGGTAGAGTAACAGTGTAGAAGAGCCAAAAGTCCATTTTCTATAGGCATAGGGATGCTATTTTTAGGAGTAGGTCTGGAAATATCTACCCCAAAACTCAGAATACCTCTTTTCACGCGTGGCTGGGCCCATTAGATCGATCTGGGGTCATTTGGGATCGATCCTGATTGATCCAAGTACATATCGTATTTATCAAGATTGGCCCCATTTGAGCTGCAATCGATCATGGTGATTCTTCAGGTGATATGCAAGCTTCTGTGAAAATTTGGAGGCATTTGGACCTGTAATTTTTGAGCTATGATCGATCCAAGATTGGATTTGTAAGTTGGCTGAAGCATGTGCATCGATGCTTTCGTATCGATCGATTTTGCATCGATGACATAGAGCGAGAACTTCATGGAGATCCATATTTCATGCTTATTGACCGCTTCCCTTGGTTAGACTACTTCTCTCGTATCAATGCAATGTAGTTCCTTTTGTATCAATGCTCATATGTTGCTTCGTATCGAAGTCGAAGTCCTTCCTTCATATTGACTGTTGGCTGTTGGCTTCATATCAATTAAAGTGTTGGTTTCGTATCGATCTATTGGCTGATCGATACGAAATGCAAGGATGTGGGATCGATACGAAAAGTGCTAGGTGTCGATCGAATGAACTTTGAGTGGTGTCAATACTTGATTGATACGAAGGAAATGGATATAGGGTGATGGATATGAACTTGATGGATACGAACTGATTTCTTCCACATGAATCTTGATCGATCCATAACTTGAGCATACGAACTCCGATTGCTTGAAATTTGGAATGTTTCCTTTTATAGCTTTGTTTGTCGCACCATGTTGATTGTAGCTCGATCCAGACTTGGACCAAATTTTCTAGTATCCATAGTGGACCTGTGTATAACCGATCTTCGGAATGAATTGTCTTAAGTTTCTAGTCAAGTCCTTGGTGTCACGGCCTTGTCAAAATGTGAGATAACATTTTCCATCCAAAGTACGTTCTGTATGAACATGACGTGCTTTGAAAAGATGCATTCTTTATTCTGAAAAAGTTCTATCCGATTCGTTGAATTGTTGTCGTCATTTCGTCAAGAGATGTAAACTTTGATTGATTTCTAGCAATATAAATGTTGAATTGTGGACTGCTAATGATCATGCAGTATTATGTTGTAACTGAATGCTGAGTGCTAACAATTTGTTGTTCATTGTTCTGGTTGTCACCGGGTAAGCATTCAATTCCTGTTAATTTTAAAAATCGAATGTTAGTTTGTCACACATGCACGTGTGTTAACCTGACTCCTATTCGCATTTTCACGTTTACGGGTCATTGTCAAGTTCTTTTGTTCTTGCTTGGATTGAGTTTCGTATCGATCCTCTTCTGGATCGATGTGAAATTTGATTTGTAACAACGATTGATGGTTGTTTTAATCCACTCCTTCGCATCGATCCTCCCATGGATCGATCTGAGATGTTGGAATGTACGTTTTGTATCGGTGGCTATCGATACAAAATAGATAGTCCCTAGGGGTGCTTCGTATTGATGGATACAAGGTTTTGGGTCTTCGAACAGGTGGATACGAAATAGATGTTTCATATCGATGGAGTTGAGTGGCTCAAATACAATCATGTAGTGACTTTCGTATCGATGGGCTTCACATCGATGGATACGAAGTAGATGGCTGGTCACTAATGGATACGAAATGCCAATGGATACGAACCAATTGGACTGCCTTTTGCTGATGGATATGAAACCATGTCTTCGTATCGATGGAAGCGACTGATTCTTTCGGTAGAGCAACTGGGATACGAAACGTCTTCCTCTTTGTTACGAAGGCATCCCGATTAATTGATATCTAAGGAGACCGCACCGTTGAGCGGCATGGGTTTCCCCCTTACTAATATCCTTTAAAAATATATCTTTAGAAAATCAAAGTCCTGCAACTAAACTATAAAATAAATAATATAAACAATAATATGCATGCATGCGACATGGGTAATCATAAACAATCTGTTTAAATCAATGGACCATCCATCCTAACACAATAGTTTTCTCAGGCTGACTATAAACCTATGGCTGGCTCAAGCCTACCAAATATATAAACTTATCTAACCTACTATTAGAAGACAACTGAACGGTCTATCTGAAACTTGCTATTCCTAAGGTCAACTGATCTTAATGGTTTTTCGGGCTCAACAATAACCTGGCTCATCTGTGTGTATTCCTTTCTGTGCGTACACCTACTTTTAGTCTTACCGATGATAAAGCCACGTGCATTGGAATTTTGAACTTATATTAGCTAGGGGCTACTAGCTAAAGTATAGAGCATGACCCTACACCAGTCCCGACTAGTTTTCTAAGTTCCGAGTCATTTCATCCAATCACAATTTATCCAAAGGTGATATGAACATTAATATTAGATTTCTGCGCTAAATACCCAATTAATTCCTTAAAAGTACAATTTTCATAATTTATTTTATGGTTGAAATCATACTTTAAAACAAGGAAAACATATCCTTTTACTTTGTTTAAACATTTATGCCATGATGTATGCTTTTATGAATATTGGTGATGAAAGTCAAAAACATTTGGAAGTTATCTTACTTAGAGATCATAGGCTATAGGGCCAAAACAATATAAAGCTTTTATATTGATAAACACGACAAGGTTAAAGTCGATGAGAGTCTTTGCCTCTCAAACATGTTAAAGTTTTCATTTATAAAACTCAAGGCCATAAGGCCAAAATAAACCATTCGCATATATAGGTTACCATATATGTTCGGCGTCCCCAAAAGTTTGTATAATAGAAATGTGAGAAATGCGGATTACGGATCTTAAGGCTAGGATTAACACTAGAGGGGGGGGTTGAATAGTGTTAATAAAGAATTACTAAATCTTTTTGAATTTATGTTAATTTAGACACAGATGTATGAAATAAACAGTCACAGATATGATCACAGAAACAAACACAGATGCAGAAATAAAATAAATGCAGTAAAGAAAAGAACACACCAGATTTTATACTGGTTTGGAGTTATCCTACATCCAGTCCCGCAACACAAGTACGAATTTCCTTTCAATAGCAATCGTACAATTACACCCTCGGTTTCAAGGCTACGAGGTACACCCTCCAGAATTTCGATCCTATGGGTAGAGATACTTGATTTCCGGGCCACAAGTTTACCCATTTGATTTACCAAGGCTACAATCACATATTTTCCCTTTTGATTGATTTCCAAGGCTACAATCACACCTTTTCTTGCTTAATAGATTACAAAGAAGTCTATAACTCTGAATAGCACTGAGAATCTTGTAGAGATAGTGATATAGAATCTTACTAGAAGTAATCGAGTACGATTCAATGTTGATTTCGGTAGAGTAATGGTAAGAGTATGTATTAAGAAATGTGGAAGAAGAAGAGAAGTGAAAAACCAGAAAAAGTAATTAAAAATTCGTTGAAACTGACCCCTATTTATAGAAGAACAACAACCATGACCATTCATAAAGAGTTATGGCGAATAGACACTTCTTTTGAAATTTGAATTTTTGAAACAAACTGTCACCATGTCGACATGGTCACCCTAGGCATGTCGACATCCCAAAGGATTTTTTGATGTTTTGATTTTCTTTGAAAATAACCTTTATCTTATATCAAAACTATTTTAAACTTTACAAAAAAAACTTGACTATAGTTAAAATTCATAAGTTAATATAGAGAATAATATATATAGATTTTAACTATAATTTTATATTTAAATCTAAGTATAAATATTTAAAAGTTAAATATATTATTAAAAAGATAGTTTAAAATCAGGAGTAATTTGACTTTGAAATTAAAGATAATTTTGAGGCTAAAATTATTTAAAATCAGGATAGAGGGTTTTGAATCTTTTAAAGGAAAGTTTTGAAATCATTTTGAAAACAAGATAATTTTGTAAAATCATTTGAATTAAAATTAGTGGATACAAAACAATGTTCCACTAGATTTTTGTAGGTTCCATCCTACTTAGGGTTCCGTCCCTTTAACGAGCTTGAAGTGGATTCCATTCCACGAATAAATTGGATTTTAAGATGCCAGTGCTTTTCTACGAGTTTTAACAAAAATTCCTAATAAAAATACTTATCCTTGAAATCTTGAACTCTTGATACTTATGAGTCTTCTATCTTGATATCTTGAATATCTATACTGTACAGTCTTCACTCTTGGTACCTGCATGGTTAAATCCTGCATATACATATATATCTAAACTTATAATGTCAGTATTTATATTTTATAATCTATTCTAAGGTTGTTGTCATCAAAACCATCATCTCACGGACTAACAATCTCCCCCTTTTTGATGATGACAACCATTGTTTATAAAATATTTCTTCTATTCTAATAACTTCCCCTAAAACTGATAACTCCCCCTTAATCTATGCCTAACTACCCTATTTTATATTTCTCCCCCTTTGTCATCAACAAAAAACTCACTCATTCTTGGACTTCAGTACCTGCAATGATAAACTATACAACGGAATATATAATATATAGATTAAGAAATAATTATACTTATGAACATGATAACTAATTAAGGACTATATACATTTCAATGTATATATATATATATATGTTTTATACATCAAATTTCAAACCAATATCAAGAAATCAATCCACACAAAGTATTAGTCCAAACCAAATCAATTCAAACAAATCAACCAAAGTAATGAAATCAAACGTTACGCGGAACTTCCACCCTTCCTTCTTCTCCAAATATAGGGTCTGCTTTAATTGCATCCCAATTTTCATTGTCATTGGTGAGAGAGACATGAGGATGTGCTTCGTTATCATCCTTGTGCAGAGAGGAGATCATCCATCATATCGCATCGAAGTGCCTTTCTTGTTCCTTGATCATCTGCATTTGACTCAATTCTAAGTGACGCTGGTTTCGTAGAATAAACGAGAGAATATTCTTGAACGAATTAAGGGTTTCTTCTAGATTTTTGGGTAAATTGTGAATAGGATTAGCCATAGTTGAATTTGTGAAAGAAATAGAGGATATAGATAATAAGAAATAAATTTCAGTGAAGAATCCTAGAAGAAACATGTATATATAGGTGTAGAAATTCATTTCAAATGAATAGACATGTGGTAGTTATTAAAATTTCAAATTCAAAATCAATTGTCATTTCTGACCAGTACATGTCGACATGGTTATATAGGGGATGTCGATATGGGTTAGTGAAAACTTATGACAAATTTGATTTTGAGAATAATTGTGTATATATATATATTTATATAATATACTAACATTTATTCTAGAGATAAGATAAGGTAGATAACATAAAGGAAATTTCATTTCATTGGACATTACGATAATACAACGATTAAGCATAATGAACATTCGAAATAATAAAAAATAAGACAGATACAACAAGATACTAAGAGATAAAACTAGTTAGAGGACGAAGATGATGAAGATAGCCCAAGTTTCATGTTGACTTTTGAAAAGAACTTGTTCATCTTCGAATAAATATTATCCAACTTTTTATTAACGGATCGTTTAAGAATCCGTTGATTCTCAACAATAATCTTTTGGTTTTTAAGGAAGGTTTTGTTGGATGGATTGGAAGGATATTCGATGCTTTCCAAAGAAGTTTCACCTTCTTCTTCTTCTTCAATTTCCATTTCATCCCCTTCTTCTTCTTCCTTTTCTTCCATTTCCTCATGAGCCAAACGCTCTTCCTTTTCGGTAAGGGTCTCATACGGTTGAAAAACAAATGGAATTTTCATAAGCGAAATGTTGAAATGATTGAAAACTTTTCTAGAGACAAATTCTTCGCCTTTGAAATCCACACCAAAATAGTTAAAAATCCAAGTGAGATAAATTCTACGATATAAAGTGTTCTCACCCATTTTAAGGTTTTTGGGACGAAGTTCATCCAAAATAACTTGAGGCCAATTAACATCATAGTTTCCAAAAATTGTAAAAAGTGGTTTGCAAACTTTTGAAGTAGGATTGTTAAAATTTTCCAATCTTGGGGTCAAAGTATATTGCAAAATAAGATTGACAATTCTTGCTTTTGGTCAAAAATTTCTATCTTTAGATTCAAAATCATCATCTCCTTCGAAAATGCAATGAAATGTCTCACGATCATGTTCATTGATTTTAAAGTTAGAAATATCCATTCCTGAATTCTTGTAATTGAGAATGGTACCCAAAAGATCACAATTCAAAACAATTTGAGTGCCTTTGACACTACTCCAAATTTCATTTTCATTTCCAACATAAAATCCGCGATTTAATTCGCGTAGAAAATTTTGACAAGATTAGGATAGCAAACAAAATCATTTTGAGAAGAATTAATAAGACTAAGAACACCATTGTTTGCAAAAAGAGAATCAATTTCATAAGAAGAAAAATCTTGAAAAATAGCAAATTTTCCGGGATGGACTTTGGCATAGTTAGCATAATTGATGTATGCTTTTATTGCCTTCGGATCATTGAATAATTGCTCTTTGATTTTTCTGGAAATTTTCATGGTGGAGGGGTTGCTTGAAGAAGCCATTAAAGTAGAGAGTAGAGAGCTTGAAGTTATGAAGAGAGAGTTTGAATTTGAAAATGAGAGTGAAAAGATATGATAAAAGATAGTGAATAAATAGGTTCTCAAAGGACATATTCTCTGGTCAAAAGTAGCTTTTCAAAGAATTGAATGAAGTGAAAAGGTGGAGGGAAATTCAAACATTTGAATTCAAATTTTGAAATTCAAATTATGGTAGCCATGTCGACATCATGGTAGGGACCATGACGACATGTGCCTTTGAATTTTCATGAATTGATTTTTCCTAACTTCTCCAATATATATATATTATTATTATTAATGTCTATATATATTTCTGAAATAGTATTATACTTATAATATATTTCAGAAAGTATTAAAAAATAATAAAAATAATAATAAAATAATAATAAAAAATAGAAAATAAATTTTAAAATTCAAACAACACACCAATTCAAAATCAATCAATCAAGAAACTAATTCTAAGCAAGAAATTTCAACCAATTGTATTGTAAACGTGTACCTTTTTCTGATTCCATTTCTCTGAATTCGTCGGAGTCATGAACAGCTGTGAAACACAAAGTCGAATTATCTATCTTCTGATCATCATCACTTGAGGACGAGTCTGAATCATCTAGAGTAGCAGTAAATGCATGCTTTCGTTTCTTTATTGGATCATTGTTCATAGAAGGATTTTGCCTATCTGGATACGGACAGTCTCTTTTGAAATGGCCTGGTTTATCACAGTTGTAACATTTGTCATTATTTGGCACTACATTCTGATTTCCAAAATTCTTATAGTTGTTTCTCTTGAGATTATTCATCTTTCTGTATTTCAGGAATTTCCTAAAGTTTCTGGTCATAAAGGCTATCACTTCATCATTATCGTAGTTTGAATCTGATCCATCGGTCAATGCATTGAATGCCATTGATTTCTTTTCAGATGCTTTACTTTCTCTTCTCCCGATCATTTGAACTTCATACGACATTAGATTTCCAATTAATTCTTCTATCTTCAAAATACTGTTGTCATTTGCCTCTTCGATCGCAAGTGTCTTTTTATCCTATTCTGGAGTTAGAGAATTTAAAATCTTTCTGACTTGATCTTCTTCAGAAAATTCCTTTCCCAAGAATATTAAGCAATGCACAATATCCTGAAATCTACTATATATCTGAAATAGACTGATTAAGATTCATTTTAAATAATTGAAACTGATTTGTGAGCATGGAAATTTTGGTCTGTTTAACTTTGCTTGTTCCTTCGTGAGTAACTTGCAAAGTTTTCCAGATTTCATATGCAGACTTACAAACTGACACTTTATTGAATTCATTTCTATCTAGTGAACAAAACAGAATATTCATTTCCATAGAATTATTTTGTGCAACAGTCTTTTGCTCAGCAGTCCACTGTGCAAAATTAGTTGTGGGTTCAGAACATTCAGTTTGTGTGATATTCCAAGTGTCTAATCCTATAGATTGTAAATATATTTTCATCCTACATGCCCAATATACATAGTTACCGCCATTAAAAAGTGGTGGTCTGACAGTAGACTGACCCTCTATAAATGAACTAGTGACAGGGATACTAGTGTTAGTAACAGTACTAGTGTTGGTAGCCATTTTGAAAACTTTTCAAAATCAGATTACGAAACTTTGAAAACCTTGCTCTGATACCGATTGTGAGAAATGCCGATTATGGATCTTAAGACTAGGATTAACACTAGAGGGGGTGAATAGTGTTAATAAAGAATTACTAAATCTTTTTGAATTTATGTTAATTTAGACACAGATGTACGAAATAAACAGTCACAGATATGATCACAGAAACAAACATAGATGCAGAAATAAAATAAAAGCAGTAAAGGAAAGAACACACCGGATTTTATACTGGTTCGTAGTTATCCCACATCCAGTCCCGCAACACAAGTACGGATTTTCTTTCAGCAACAATCGTACAATTACACCTTCGGTTTCAAGGCTACGAGGCACACCCTTCAGAATTTCGATCCTCTGGTTAGAGATACTTGATTTCCGGGCCACAAGTTTACCCAAATGATTAACCAAGGCTACAATCACACCTTTTCCCTTTTGATTGATTTCCAAGGCTACAATCACACATTTTCTCGCTTAATAGATTACAAAGAAGTCTATAACTCTAAATAGCACCGAGAACCTTGTAGAGATAGTGATAGAGAATCAAACTAGAAGTAATCGAGTTCGATTCAATGTTGATTTCGGCAGAGTAATGGTAAGAGTATGTATTAAGAAATGTGGAAGAAGAAGAGAAGTGAAAAACCATAAAAAGTAATTAAAAATTCGTTGAAACTGACCCCTATTTATAGAAGAACAACAACCGTGACCATTCATGAAGAGTTATGGCGAATAGACACTTCTTTTGAAATTTGAATTTTTGAAACAAACTGTCACCATGTCGACATGGTCACCCTAGGCATGTAGACATCCCAAAGGATTTTTTGATGTTTTGATTTTCTTTGAAAATAACCTTTATCATATACCAAAACTATTTTAAACTTTATAAAAATACTTGACTATAGTTAAAATTCATAAGTTAATATAGAGAATAATATATATATATTTTAACTATAATTTTATATTTAAATCTAAGTATAAATATTTAAAAGTTAAATATATTATTAAAAAGATAGTTTAAAATCAGGAGTAATTTGACTTTGAAATTAAAGATAATTTTGAGGCTAAAATTATTTAAATGCAGGATAGAGGGTTTTGAATCTTTTAAAAGGAAAGTTTTGAAATCATTTTGAAAACAAGATAATTTTGTAAAATCATTTGAATTAAAATTAGTGGATACAAAACAATGTTCCACTAGATTTTAGTAGGTTCCATCCTACTTAGGGTTCCATCCCTTTAACGGGCTCGAAGTGGATTCCATTCCACGAATAAATTGGATTTTAAGATGCTAATGCTTTTCTACGAGTTTTAACAAAAATTCCTAGTAAAAATACTTATCCTTAAAATCTTGAACTCTTGATAATCTTGATACTCAAGAGTCTTCTATCTTGATATCTTAAATCTCTATATTGTACAGTCTTCACTCTTGGTACCTACATGGTTAAATCCTGCATATACATATATATCTAAACTTATAATGTCAGTATTTATATTTTATAATCTATTCTAAGGTTGTTGTCATCAAAACCATCATCTCACGGACTAACAAGAAAGGTATAACACTTGAAAATGAATAAGGTTGACATCATAGAGCCGAAGTGAAAATAGGCAGCAAGACAGCCCTCTTCGAAAATAAGGTAAAATGGTTAAGCTTGGCGACAATATAAAAAGCATGTGGCATCTCCATCACTATTATAGGTTCTTCGAAAGTAATAGGGCGGCGACGTTATAGAAATGCCTCTTTATATAAAATGCGGCGTTATTATCGTCGTTATAAACTACTTCGAAAGCATCAGGCCGCGATACTATAGAGTTTGGTGGTGTCAAAAGGTTTAAGTAAAATAGGCGACAACAATCGCGTCGAAACCATAGCGTCGACAATATCCTCGCCGACGTCGACTCGAACTCTCCTGAATCCGTTCTATATCATCAAAGATATCCTATGTATTCATTAGGATCAGCAATGTATAGTAGTAGGAACAAAGTCCTCGGCGGCCATGACTTCAGCATGGCAATGTTGTAAATAAACAAAAAACTGTATTATTGCTAATAAAAGTAATTTATTTTCAACAACTCCAATTGTTTGTCAAAACCTCATTGGTTATCAAATCTTTTCCAGAAAACTGTCAAATAGCAGATTTATCATTTTCAAAACATTTTCTAACCTATAATATTATATTAATATTTAATATGATAATTAGGCTTTTCTAGCTTAATAATTCATAATAAATCATAAACACTTGGGAAAAATCCATAAAAATTGTAATAAATCGAATTTAACATATTCTGTAACATATAAAAATTTCGAAGCTAAAAAATTTGTTTAAGTATCTTTAATAATTAAAACGTGAAATTAACCATTTCTTCTCTTAGAAAATTCATAATAAATTCATATTTTCTTGGAAAATTATGAAATTTAAACCCACTTCTGTAATAATGTTTCTAACATTATATCAAATTTTCAAGTCATTTGGGTGTCAAAATCTAGGGTTTTACCCTTAAACATACTAAATAATTTCATAATATGTCTAGTAATTCATCCTTAAGAACATAATCCTCTAAACAACTAAAACATGGCATAATATAAGCAAAAGATTCGAATTAGGACTTAAAACCAAAAACAGTAATAAAAACATGAGATGCATAACTATTATTCATCTTGAATGGATTAAGAAGGTTGAGATTTGTATTTTGATTTGATTCCCCAAGCTTTGAACTTATTTTCCTAGCTTATCTTCCCTTTGAATTACTTGATAATGGTTGGCCTAAACCCGTTTCTTTTTGTCTGTATGAATGAAGTACGGGAGGAATGAGAATAATGGTTTATGATAAGAAAATTTGCTCTTTTCCTATTTCGCCCTCCTCATATACCCTCCTTCTTATTATTCTTATTAATTCTATTAGTTCATTAATTAGGCTTGATGCACATTAATTACTAAATCTTAGTCTCATTATCATTCAACATTATTTTATTTTATTTACCAAATAAAATGTCCTAAATAATGTTAATCAAAATTAGTGTTGTTACAGATTTCTCTCCTTAAAGAATTTCGTCCTCAAAATTACGATAAGATGCCCAACAATAATCATAATCGTAAGTATAAAACGTACCATCAAACAAGTCTGGATAAGTGTCCATAATCTCGTCTTTTATCTCCCAAGTACAGTCTCTATCATCGTCACTCCACTGGACTTTTACTAATTTGATTGTCTTGCTTCTTAGCTTCTTCTCATCCTTAGCCATAATAGGAACTGGATATCTAACTGTGTCATGTTTGGTTCCACTACTAAGTCCTCTAATGCAATCGGAGTAATAGTTGTTTCTAGATCTCGAACACACATCCTTAGATGAGAAATATGGAAAAATTATGGACTCCTACCAAACTGCTAGGTAACCCTATCTTATAAGCGAGTTTTCTGATCCTTTCTATAATAGGAAATGATCCAACAAATCTAGTTGCCAATTTACCTGACTTTCCAATCTTACTACACCCTTCATCGGTGATACTTTGACGAAAACATGTTCTCCGACTGAGAATTCTAAATCTTCCGTCTCTTATCTGCATAACTTTTCTGGTTAGATTGAGCTTCCTTCATTCTAGCCCGAATTAACTCAATCTTTTCTGTGGCTTCTTTTACCATATATGGACCAAGAACTAATCTATCCTCGATCTCTAACCAACACATGGATGATTTACACGACCTTCCATATAAAACTTCAAAAGGTGCCATCCCCATACTAGTTTAATAGTTATTATTATATGAGAATTTGACTAAGTGTAGATTGTCTTTCCATGGTCCTCTAAAATCTAGCACACAAGCTCTTAACAAATCCTTCAAGACTTTGTTAACTCTTTTAGTGTGCCCTTCAGTTTGTGGATGGTAAGCGATACTCATCTTGAGCTTGGTACCTAAAACCTCTTGTAGACTCTTTCAGAATTCACTAGTAAACAAGGTATCTTTGTCACTGACTAATTCCTAGAAACTCCATACTGTCTAACTATATTCTTCATGAATAACTTAGCTAATACAAATATCGTTCTTGTCGACTTAATAGGTATAAAGTGTTCACTCTTAGTCAATTTGTCCACTATAATCCAAATAATTTCATTTCCTTTATTTGACCTCGGCTATTCGTCTACGAAACACATAGATATAGAATCTCATTTCCACACTAGAACATCTAAGGGCATAAGCAATCTGCTTGGCTTCTGATGTTCGGCCTTTACTTGCTAACAGTTTAAACACCGCTTTACCCATAAGCCAACATCCTTTTTCGCACCCTTATAGAAAAAATTCCTCTTCATATCCCAATACATCTTAATTCCACCAGGATGAATGATGAACTTCGATCGGTGATACTCCTTAAGGACTTCTTTCTTTAGGTTTCCAACGTCAGGAACACACAGTAGTCCCTTCTTTCTCAACCATTCATTTTGGTCAAGATAGAAATTCCTCAAATCGTCAATCTCATCTCCACCTTCCAATCTTCTAATTCTTTAAGTTAGCAATGGACCATTTCTTTGCTTGGAATTAATCCTTTCGATCAATACCGATCAAACTTCCAAACAAGATAGCATTACAGTACTTTGACTAGAATCGACAGTCGATCTTAACTACACATTACAAGCAGTCAATGCTTCAAATCTTTCCATTCAGCCAACATAGCTAACACCACATTCTATTGTTTCCAGCTAAGTGCATCTTTAGCTTTGTTTCCTTTCCCAAGTGTGTATTTAATTCCAAAATCATAAGCAGCTATAAATCCAACCACCTTTGCTGTCTCATATTTAACTCCTTTTAAGAGAATAAGTATGTTAGCGACTTGTGATCCTTATACAACTCAAATCGTTCTCTAAAAGATAATGTCTCCACACCTTAAAAGCTAAATTTACGGTAGTTAATTCCAAATCATGAGTTGGATATCTAATTTTATGTGGTATGAGCTGTCGAGAAGTATAAGAAATCACTTTACCCCTCTACATTAACACAGCTCCTAGTCCTGTTCCACATGCATCGGTGTACACCATCAAGTCCTAGTTTCGATCTGAAATAACTACCACACGTGAATGGTCAATAAATGTTTCAGCTTCTAGAGTGCTTCCTCACATTTATTAGTCCAAACATACTTCACATCCTTCCTCGTTGGTTTAGTCATCGATTCTGCTATACGAGATAAATCCTTGATGAATTTCTGGTAGTAGCCAGTTAATCCAAGAAAACTCTTTATCTCAGTTACCATCTCGGGTCTCTTTCAGTTAGTTACAGCTTCTATCTTAGTTAGATCCATGGAAAACCCTTTTTTTGAGATTACTTGACCAAGAAACTTCATGTCCTTATTCCAAAAATGACACTTCAAAAACTTTGCTTTTAACTGATGCTGCCTCAGCATCTTAAGCACTAGTACAAGATGAGTCTCATAATCTCTTACATCCTTAAAATATATCAAAATGTCGTCCATGAATGCCAATACAAACCTATCCAAGTGCTCTTAGAAAATCCGGTTCATTAAGTCTACGAAGAATGCAGACGCATTAATCAATCCAGATGGCATTACTAACCACTCGCATGAACCATGTCTTGTTCTAAACGCCATCAATGGAATACTGTCTTCCACCGCCCTTAGTTGATGGAATCCTGTCACTATATCCAATTGGGAAAATGCTTTGGCACCACTCAATTGATCAAATAAATAATCAATTCTCAGCAAAGGATATCGATTCTTTATCATCTTTTCATTGAACTTACGATAATCGATACAAAGCCACAACGACCCGTCCAGTTTTTTCACAAACACTATAGTTGCTCTCTAGGACAAACTACTTGGTCTAATAAAAATCTTTCCTTTTAAGTTCACTAGCAACACCTTTAACTCCTTCATCTTGGTAGGTGTCATTCTGCTAGGTGGTCTACTTACGAGTTCAACTCCAGGTACAAGATCTATTCAAAACTCAATAGCTCGTTTCGATGATAGTCCTATAACAGGCTCAAAAACATCTATAAATTCTCTAACTGCAAAAACTCGATTCAACTCATCTTCCTTCTCTTTTACACTCAATAAAGCACAAACATCAAAACTTGGATTCTCTATTGAGTATACAATTCGGTCACTACTATTAGGGTAGTAATATTATTTATCATGGCAAAATATCCTGGAAAAATATTTAATTAACTAGTCCATATTGAAAATAATCCCAAAACTCACGAAATCAAACACATGCAAACCGCAGGCAAATATATGACCTAATAATGCAAACTCTAAATGGTCACACCTCATCCCTAGAGTTTCATAGCCTCGTTTCAGATTTGCAACCCTTAAGGAAGTAACTAGGTATGAGGGTTCTAGGTTAAGCTTATCTACCAAAAAACGAGATATGAAAGAATGTGATGCACCGGTATCAAATAGTACTCTAACATGTAAGTCGTGAATCAAAAGCATACCTCCCATCACAGCTTTCCCTTTCTCCTCAGCTGTTGGTTTCGAGGTAGTTAGTTCTAATAAAAACACCTTTCCTTTCTCAGCTTTAGCTGGTTCCTTGCACTGGTTCTTATAATGTCCAATCTAGTCACGGTTAAAGAACTTGATATTCTTCCTTCCAACAACTGTCTTTCCATCTCCTGAACGACACTCGTTTGCAAAATGCCCTTTCTTGTCACACTTGTAACACTCAACATTTTCTTTTCCTTCCTTAGCCGCTTCGTCCTTGGAAGTTTCTTTCTTATAAAAGAACTTCCTTTTCTGATTCTACCCACTTTGAGCCTCCACTGCCTTATAACCACCAAAGAAAGCAAGTATCTCCTCATTTCTTAAAGCCATCTCCACAACTACATCACATAGATCCCTGAGATGTGGTAAAGTCACCCTAGCAAGCTCAGGTCTTAACCTATGGATTAACTTCTTTTTTCTCTTAATCACCGTGTCCACGGTAGCATATCTATATTAGGACAGCTCCTCAAATCTTGTTGCATACTCCAATACTGTCATATCACCTTGCACTAATTCAGCAAACTTTCTCGGTAGAGTTGACTTATCGATTTCAGACATAAATCTCTCCTCAAATCTCCTCTTGAACTCTGCCCAAGTCAAAGTTTCCTCAGCTAGTCCAATAGTAACACTGTTCCACTAATACAATGCAGCTCCTTGCAATTGCTTAGATGCCAACCTCCTCTTATGTTCATCATTAAATCCCAGTTTAGTGAAAATCATTTCACAATGAAGCAACTAATTCTCCACTTCAATTGCGTCCTCCATTCCAATAAATGGTTTCCCTCTGAGTCTTGCGTAGTCTCTACTCAAAACAGCATAATTGTTGATAACTGAAACTTCCTAATTAGCACTTCCAGCATTTCCTCCAACTACTCAGCAGCAGCTCCTGCTTGCATCATGTTAACAAAGAAATGATACATTACTCCCATATTAACCGATGGTGGTCCTGCACCTATGTTATCAGCCATCTGTCGACCCAGATTCCTTCTAGTATTGGGCCTGACATTTGCACTGGTAGCGATGCTTCCTCCACCAAGATTCACTCTTTCATTTTTTGCCTCCATATCTTACTCCCTTAAATCTATATTCAAATCTTAATAAGATATGAAAGAACAGTCTAAGAGAGAGGAAGAATAGAGATAAAGCGTATACTTATATATAGTAAATATAAGTATGTTACTATAACGTTATCCCACACCCCAATCTTATTCTCTGATTTATTTGGATTATGTTTACAAAAACTCCTTTTAAAGTTCAAATTCTTTATGTTTTATATAAACCTATGCTCTAATACCAAGTTGTGACATCCCCCATCTTGAGACCCGAAACTAAGTGTTATAGATGCTGCAGTCATCTATAGTATTAATTTCCGATGACAAAATACGGTCATGTTAATGGTATCTATAATATCAAAAGTACAGAATATGAAATAACTTTTAACATAATTTTATAGAAAACTTCCACATTTCATATCAAAGACATAATTTCATATTTAGTACATAATCCCAAGCGTTTCCCAAGTTCAGGTAAAATATAATTATTACAGAATACTAAGAGCGACATATGAAGATGCCCCCTCGATTGATCAGAGTTACTAAAAAGACAGATACATCTACTATCAATATATTCATACAACAACTGACATAACACGACAGATAATAGTAATAAATAGACTCTTATATAGCTAGATTTGCCTCCTGCACTTCTCCGGAAGCTTTATTCGTCAAAACCAACTTAACCTATAAAGACCCTTACTTCCAACCTACTCAAATTAAATTTTAATCGCCTAAGAGTTTAAGGAGAAAAACATAAACTTCGAGTCGTACAAAAAGCCTGGTGTGAATAATAATATGCCATTTTGGATAATTGATATCTAGTGAGACTACGCCGTTGAGCGGAATGGATTTTCCCCTCACTAATATCCTTTAAAAATATATATTTAGCAAATCAAAGTCCTGCAACCAAAATGGTTAAAATAAAAAATATAAACAATAATATGCATGCATGAAACATGGGTAATCATTAATAGTCCGTTTAAATCTATGGACTATCCATCCTAACATCATAGTTTTCCTAGGCTGACTATAAACCCATGGCTGACTGCAGAAAACCAGATATACTAACTTATCAAACCTACTATTAGAAGACAATTGGACGATATGTCTGAAACTTACTATTCCTAGGGTCAACTGATCTTAATGGTTTTACGGGTTCACCAATAGCCTGTCTCATCTTTGTGTATTCCTTTCTGTGCGTACACCTAACTTTAGTCTTACCCGTTACAAATCCATATGCACTAGAATTTTGGACTTATATTGGCTAGGGACTACTAGCTAATGTATAGGGCGTGACCTTACACTAGTCCGGTCTGGTTTTCTAAGTTCTAAGTCATTTCATCCTATCACAATTTACCTAAAGGTGATAAGAACATTGATATCTTTAATAAATTCTGGGCTAATTACCCTACTAATACCTTGAAAACACAATTCTTTATAAATTATTTTACCATTGAAATTATACTTTAAAACAAGGAAAACATAGCTCTTTACTTTATTTAAAATATTTATGCCATGATGTACACTTTTATGAATATTGGTGATGAAAGCCAAAAGCACTTGGAAGTTATCTTACTTCAAAATCATAGGCCATAGGGCCAAAAGAATATAAATCCTTTATATTGATAAACATGACAAGGTTAAAGTCGATGAGAGTCTTTGCCCTTCAGACATGTTAAAGTCTTTCATTTATAAAATTCAACGCCATAAAGCCAAAATAAATCACTTCGCATATATAGGTTGTTGTATACGATCGGCATCCTCAAAGGTTTGTATATAGATTGGTAGTACGCTTGAAAATGAATAAGGTCGGTGCCAAAGAGCCGAAGTGAAAATAGGCAGCAACACAGCCCTCTTCGAAAACAGGTTACAATGGTTAAGGTCGGCGATAGTATAGTGTAACGACCCGTAATTTTCGGTAATTAACATAGTTAATTTAATAAGATTTTGTAATTTAATGTTTGAAGAAATAAATTTGTTATTTATTAATGAGAATAATAACCAGAATGAAATATAAAATTGTTAATGTGAGTTAATTTCTAACTATTTTAATGTAATTCCAATTAATGAAAATGATTGAAATGTTATAATTAGTTATTAATTGTAAATAAGGGAATAAGTTAAATGCTACATAAATTGATGAAATAATATGTAAATAATTGAAACTGGATAAAATCAATGTTGTGTAAACAGTTATAACATTTGTGTGTAGATAACAAACTTATAAATGTGATTAAATTAAGAAAAGATAACAATTTTTATTTGTTACTAATTTATTTAAGTGGAAATTAGATTGAAGGGCTTCTATTTGCAAGGTAATAAGTTTTAAGGATAGTACTTTTGAATAATTAGTTTAAGGAAAATTTATAGCATAATGATAAATTCATTTATCGTTTTAAGTTATACAAGAAAATGATAAATCCTTTTATCATTATTTTTGTACAACTGAAAATGATAAATTCTTTTATCTTTTTTCTGTAAAATGTCCTTAAAACTAATTTTTCAAAAGTAGCGTCCTTAAAAATTATTACCCTGCATATATAAGCCCTTGAAGTAAAATTCCCCTTTATTTAATATGTTGAAATAAGTTGGAAATCAATTCCAATTAAATGTAATTAAATATTACGTTAATACGATTTAAGACGATAACTATAAAATGTGAATGCGGTAAAATCTATAGAAATGTCAATTATATTCATAAGGCATAATTGATTTTATAAAAAGAGTGAAATCAAGATAAATTAATTTATTTGGATTTTAAATTATAATTACTATGTAAATTGATATAAATTCAATATAATTGAAATATTGCAACTAATATGGTAAAAGATGTTAGTTGGAGAATATTAATGTGATAAGATATAAAGCAATGTTAACTATTCCCATTGAGTAATGATTGATTGAATAAAAAGATTGAAATCAAATTTAATCAAATTATTGGAATTTAAATTATAATTAGTTGGTTTATTGCAATTTAAATTAAACATTGTAATTAGTGAAATTATTAACATTGAATTTGACATGGGAAATTGGTTTTGAAAAGATTGTTAATTTATGTGTAATTAGAAATGATAAAATTTGTTAATTTAAAAAAAAATTGAAAAAGTGATTTAGTCAATTTAATAATAATTTATTTAATTAACGTGAAAATAGCCATTTTGGCCACTGACTCGGATTACGACGAAACCGGTTTCATCGGATCCGTAACGGTGAATTATTGTAGGATTTCAAGTTTCGTAGTGATTTGTCATTTGATCATACAGACTCGAAAGGTGTAGAAATCAAGTTAATTGAAATCAATTTGAAATAAGCTGATTTTTAAGCTAACTTCTTTATACGATGGAATTTGGAATTGAAACATGTTCCATTGAATTTAAAAATATTAAAAACATTTATTTTGAAATTTATGATGACCCATTTTCATTTCGGAAACTAAACGGGATTTTTGGGTCGTTATTACCGTTCAATCCAAATTGATCTGGTCTATTCTTTCTATTTTCAGCTTTGCCTATATATATATATATATATATGTTGTTATAAACCCTAATTATTTCTCATATTCTCATTGCAGTATGTACAGTTCTCCCTGAATATCTCCTCTTTCTCAATGGCTGAAAACCCTAAATTCCCAATTCAATTTCAAATCAAATTCTAATTTCAAAAATTTAACTCCTCAGACCCTATCATATTATATACCATTTCGAAGCTCTCAACGAGCGTAACCCACTGGTGCAATTCGTTTTTGCAGTCGAATCACCTTTTGTCCTGAAATCAGTGATTTGGATTCGACCGTCCATTGGCTAGTGTTTCGATACAACGGTGGATGTGCGCCCGATCGACGATCGGGAAGCGGCATTGGAAAGAGGACGATAAGCAGGTCTTGGCCATGTTGTTCGTTCATGGCAGGGTGGTCAGAATTCGCCGATTTTGGCGTTTGAAGGAGAATGGCGGCATGGGATTATGGGGACGCGGTGGCACTGTGCGTGGGGTCCAAGGAGGCGAGGGAGCACGTGGAAGGCGGCGGCGGTCATTGATCTTGGTAAAGTTGAACGAGGCGGTGGCAATAATTCATGGATGCGGTGGCCTGTGCATGCTAGGGTTTTTGGTTCGATCAGTGTCTCGTGCGCGTGAAGGATGGGTATGAGATGACGTGTTTTATTTTATTATTTATCTATTTATTCTATAATATAAATCGTCTAACTTCTGATGTTAATAACTTTTACATACGAGCTCGGATTTACGCACGGTTTGTTCCACTGTGACCGTATCGGAATTCTGGACATTATGGAACATGTTTGGACGAATTTCGAGACTGTTCAATTTTGATACCTATTTTGGATTTCAATTCGATTTGAAATCAAAGGTGAGTGTTTTAACCCACTCACCACCACTAAATTATCTTATGTTAGTTAATATAAATTTATGATATAATTTGAAATTGATTGGTTGACAGTTGGTATATATTTAAATTGTCATTCAGTTAAGTACGACTTTTATTGCATTTAATCATCATTTAATTTGTTATTGAATTTAATTGTCGATTGAATACCTATAGATGATAATCAGTTAATTGATGTTATTTATTGATTGATTGAATGTTGATTTTGATGTATGTTTGATTGTTGATATTGGATAACTGGATGTTATACTTTTATATCGTTATGACATTGCAAGTTCCCTATGGGTTGAAATGATACATACCCGAACGATCTATAGATTAAGAAATATTGTTATGGGTTGAAATGATAGACTCGAGCGATTTTATGGATTTTATTTTAATTCAGGATTGCGGGTTGAAATGACATACACCAATAAATTTAAATAACCGCGGATTGAAATGATAAATATCCCTATCACTTGACCATATGGTAGAAAATTATATACGGACATCGGAATGGTTAAATCAAATGATTTTAAATCATTAAATTTTGAATCAGCTAAATGATATTTTGAAATTGAATTTGATTTATATAAACAGAATTGTTTAAATGAATTATTTAAAAGATTAAATTTGAAATTTTGGAATTGTATTAAGTAAATTGCTTAGAGGGTTTAAATTGGAATTCTAAAGTTGAATTTGAAGTACAAAAGAAACTTATCGAAATTGAGTCATTGAAATGTTTGAAATTCGTAACTTTGAAATCTATTGAAACTGGAATAGCTTAAAATTGATATTTTAAGATTTGAAATTGGATTTTGATTGGAAATTTGGATATGGTCCAGATTTGTTGAAATGGAAGAAATAGTTAAATTTGATATTAATTTCAAATTTAGTATTTTAATATAAACTGTTAAAAATGTTATTTTAAATTCTAATTAGTAAGATTTTAAACTATTAAACTAAGTTAATCTATTTTGAATATTTTTAACCATTTAATCAGTTTAAACTATTTTAATTTATTTTAATCAATTTTAATCTATTTAATCCAATTTAATCTATTTTATCCTATTTTAAACTAATTAACCCATTTTAATCTATCTTAAATTTATTAAATCCGTTTTAAATTTATTTAATCTATTTTAAATCTATTAAGTCTATTTTAAATCTATTTAATCTGCTTTAGTTCTACTAAAACTATTTTAGATCTACATAAACTATTTTAATCCACTTTTTAAATTATTTTAAAGTATTTCAAACCATTTTAATTATATTTTCAAACTATACTAAGCTATCTAAACTATTTGTAACTATCTATACTATTTTCTAAATTCTAAATTGTAAAGTGGAAGTGTAAATCCTTGATTTAAAAGCAAATATGACTAAATGACGAAATAACCTAAGTTGAGATTTGAAATGATATTTGCTAGTGAAACGACATCTTTGAGTAAATATGATGATTTTGAAATGAGGATTCTATTAACCCATCTTATCGTTATGATTTCGAAAGTGAATATGATTTTTAAAGTAAATATGGTTTTGAAACTGAGATGGTTTGAAATTGAAAATGATATTTTGATATCGATTATGAATCGATTTTGGAAATGTGAAGGAACCATCTGGTGTGAAATAATTGTTTGGTTGTTAATGAGACCGGGATCGGATATTATCATAATCTCTGCTAATACTGAAAACCACTATAACAACTATGTATGTGGTGGAGATTCCAGAAATGAAGTAGGATGGTTTGATTAACGATTTTCTATAAGGTATTTACGTAACCCTGACTCCCGTGAGTTAGCTTAGATGTGACTGAAACAGGAGCCACGTAGGGCCAAGTGAGGTCATTCCTCCTATCGGACATGATTCTTCGATACTATATTATGATTTTGTGATGATTTGGTGGCCACCCCTTGATTTTGATTAACGTAGTGTGTCCCGAGGTGGGCAGTAGTAGCTGTTATGCATTACCACTAATCTAGATCCGCAATTGGTAGAATCCTACCCTAGCATTGCCTCGAGTGTCGTGTTCATATGCCCTATCGCCCCTTCTAAAAGTTTGCTTTGTACCATACTTATTGAGTGCCTTCTGAGTAAACCTCACGGAGGAGCTTACGGTACTGTATAGACTATGGAAATATATAAAATGTGTTAAGGGGGATATGGGTAATGCCTTAACGCTATTTTAATACTTTACTTTACTGTAGATACTATTATAATAGCGTATTGTACTATGCATGTAGACAGTTTAACGCATCCTTAGGAGATGGAAATTCCGAACATCTCTTAAGTTATTGCACTCACGTTGACACTGGGTAAGAGATGTCAAACCCCATAAACATCTTTGATGCCGTTACGCTCATATTTATTTATAGTTGATTTAACTTACATAAGATATCTTAGTTCTGACTTGAGTGTTTGTCTTTTCAATTCGCTCGGGTCAGTATGAGCTTTTCAGTTTATCGAAGACTGCTTTTTGGAGGACGAAGACGAAGATTTAATACTGTTACTATTTATTTTATTTATTCCGCCATATTATTTTGTTCCGTTGCATTTATTTATTTATTCTTGTTGTATCTAACTCTGATTTGTATTGTAAAAGTACAATCAAATGTTATTTGAAAACAGCTTCATGAACCGTAAACTTGATTATTATATTTTTTCATCCTACTATGAGATTCTTTATTTGTTTTTCTTTCATTTCCTGTTTTTCTTATTTACCCTATAACAATCCTTCCTTTTGAATCGTTTGAGTTTGACATGTGTGTCTGCTTATGCACTTGGCGGGTGCAGCTTGATAGGGGGTTCTCACATTTGGGTTTGGTAGTGAGCTGATGACTCTTACTCCTACATGTCCCACGAGGTTGGTGTAGTCAAGAGGTTGGCCGTAAAATTAGAATGCAGGTACCGATGTATGCTATGGTGGACGTTACCCCACTAGCGTTGTCCCGTTACATTTGGTATCAGAGCGAGGTTTAGCGATAACCTTAGCTTTATGGGGTCTTACTCATCAGAGAATAGAGTAGAAATACACTAGAATGAGTCGCTGAGTGTGTATATGAGTGAGCGTATTTTTTAGTATTATAAAAGGTTTTGTATTGTGTTAATTTTTTCTGCTTTGTATTTATAAATTTCGGTAAGTACTGGGACGCTGTGGCACTGATAGGGATTTTTAAACACTAAATAAGGCATACCGACACAATATTGTTTTGAAATATAGGCAAATGAAATAATTTTACCTAGTATTATTTTGTATATAAAAGAATAATTTTATAAATAATACGATTAGATGTGATATAATTATTTGTTAGGATGTAGAATTTATAAATCTTGGTTGTAAATAGGATTTACAAGTAAAGTAAATATAAATTGGAAATTTAGAACTTAAGTTCCGGGATTTTGAAGATTTCTTTCAAAGGATTTTGAAATATAATATTAGTATTATTTGGAATTATTTTTGGATTAATATTTTCAATGTGAGTTGAAAGAAAGTTTTAAAAGGAACTTTTAAAGGAAATAAGTTCTGTACTCCCCTCTCTGTCGCTGGAAAATAATTTCGACGATGAGTGCACGCATCGTCGACGTTCATTTTCGAGTTTCAAAGTGGGAAGACCGCTGTAGTAATTTTACTGCACATTTTTTTGATAAACAAATCTTAATTTTTATTCCAAATATGATTTGACATATAAAAGATATAATTATATATATTATTTTAAATTGATTTGAAAAAAGGAACCCGGTACTTGATTCTTAAGTTTTCTACAAATCAAAATTTTTAATTATCATAGTGAAATGAAATTTTGACTATTTTAATAATTGGAAGCTTTTAATATGTGCAATTAGAAACTAGATGCTAAGTGATTAATGAAAATATAAGAAATTGAAATTTTGTAAACTGTAAATCAAAATAACATGAAAAAAAAGAGAAATGATAACTACTGAACATTTTATTTACTAAATGAATAAGATAAACTTGTGAGACATTCAATTTCATTCTTGAGACTTATATATAACTTACCAAAACATTATAAGTTGAAATGTAATAAGAATATGCAATAGAATATTATACAAGTAAACTTAGAAAATGAAAGTGTTCAATGGAATTTCTTTTGTAAATAAGAATTTTGATATTATAAATTATTATAAACTTAAGTTAATAATTTGAAATGCTAGTAATTACAATTAATAGAAAAGTGAATACTGTAATTAAATTATTATAAACTTAAGTAATGTTTGAAGCCATTTATAAAGTAAAAGTGAATATTATATATGAAAGGAATAAATGTGAAAAGAATAAGAATAAAAATCTAAGTATGGGCTGCTTTATAAATGAATATTGATGTTAAAAGGAAATCAAAGTAAATAATAAATGTGAAGTAAATTGAAATAAAAATTATGCAATACTTAAATAATTAATTGATTGATTATTTCAAATAATTGAATAGGAGAAAGTGATCATGTAAGTAAAAGGATGTAAAGAAATGGAAAATAGCATTTAGGTATAAATGAGAAATGGAATTTTGTAAGTAATGAATGTTGATTGAAGAAAATAATAATTGTATGCGAAAAAAAGAGAAGGAAAAAATGGAACAGTAAATGATGTGAAAGGAAAGTAATAAGAATAAACGTAAATAACATTGGAAGTTATTGTTTGTTTGGCTTATGGATGTTCGGGAAGCGATACTTTAAATTGTTTGGAATGTATAAATAATCTATTAAGTTATCTAAGACTGTTGAGTGTATGGTATACATAGTAGTTTATTTGTCATTTTATACGATTAAAAATTTCAAACCCTTTGTTTTGATTGCTGTGGATGGATAGTTGATTGCTTTGATAACATGTGATGATTGTACGTTTTGTTGCAAGTGATTGTTGTTATGTTGTGACGTTTTGTTTGTTATTAATTGAAACAACTTAAATATTTCTCTTTTATATATTTGCTGAATCTTTTGGATTGTAAAAGTGAAATACAAATTTATAGAAGCAATAACTACTGCTTTTGGTTTCATAAATTAAGCGTTGTATGCCCAACAAATAGGTACGTTCTCGGATTACGGTTTATAGCGATATTATATTGTTTCCCGTGGTTTGGGATATATTATATTTTAAAAATGTGATATATATTGTTATTATTGATATTATTATTTCTCCCAGACCTCTCTGTACAAAGAAGACTCTGTCGAAATTTTCTGTGAATTTTGGACTTAGAATTTTTTTGTCAAAATAAAAATATTTTCAAACTTTTATTAACGGGAATATAAAAGGATTTAATTATTTTAAACTAATATATTCTATTTAAATTATTTAATTATGTAAATTTATTTGTTTATAAATTGAATACCTTAAATAGAATATATTAATTTCTTAATTCCATCTTTTCCTTTTCGAGGACGAAAAGTTTTGAGTGGGGGATAGTGTAACGACTCGTAATTTTCGGTAATTTAAAATAGTTAATTTAATAAGATTTTATAATTTAATGTTTAAATAAATAAAATTTGTTATTCATTAATGAGAATAATAACCAGAATGAAATATAATAATTTTAATGTGAGTTAATTTCTAACTATTTTAATATAATTCCAATTAATGGAAATGACTGAAATGTTATAATTGGTTATTGTAAATAAGGGAATAGGTTAAATGTTACATGAATTGATGAAATAATATGTAAATAATTGAAATTGGATGAAATCAATGTTGTGTAAACAGTTATAATATTTGTGTGTAGATAACAAACTTATAAATGTGATTAAATTAAGAAAAGGTAACAATTGTTATTTGTTACCAATTTATTTAATATGTTGAAATTAGTTGAAAATCAATTGCAATTTAATGTAATTAAATATTACGTTAATATGAGTTAAAACGATTACTGTAAAACGTACAGAAATGTCAATTATATTTATAAGGCAATAATTGATTTTATAAAAAGAGTGAAACCAAGATAAATTAATTTATTGGGATTCTAAATTATAATTAATGTGTAAATTAACAAAAATTCAATATAATTGAAATATTGCAACTAATATGGTAAAAAATGACAATTGGAGAATATTAATGTGATAAGATATAAACCAATGTTAACTATGCCCATTGAGTAATGATTGATTGAATAAAAAGATTGAAATCAAATTTAATCAAATTATTGGAATTTAAATTATAATTAATTGGTTTATTACAATTGAAACTAAATACTGTAATTAGTGAAATAATTAACATTGAATTTGACATGGGAAATTAGTTTTGAAAAGATTGTTAATTTCCGTGTAATTAGAAATGATTAAATTTGATAATTAAAAAAAAATGAATTGAAAAGTTGATTTAATCAATTTAATAATAATTTATTTAATTGACGTGAAAATAGCCATTTTGGCCACTGACTCGGATTTCGAAGAAACTAGTTTTATCAGATCCGTAACGGTGAATTATTGTAGGATTTCAAGTTTCGTAGCGACCGGACTTGTCGTTTGATCGTACGGACTCGAAACACGTAGAAATCAATTTAATTGAAATCAATTTGAAATAAGATGGTTTTTAAGCTAACTTCTTTATACGATGGAATTTGGACTTGAAACCTGTTCCATTGAATTTAAAAATATTGAAAACATCTATTTTGATATATAGGATAACCCATTTTCGTTTTGGAAACTAAACGGGCTTTTCGGGTCGTTATTATCGTCCAATCCAAATTGATCTGGTCCATTCTTTCTATTTTCAGCCTTTTCTATATAGGCTGTAATAAACCCTAATTGTTTCTCATATTCTCATTACATTATGTACAATTCTTCCTGATATCTCCTCTTTCTTAATAGCTGAAATCCTTAAATTCCCAATTTCAAAATTTTAACCCCTCAAACCCTATCATATTATATACCATTTCGAAGCTTTCGACGAGCATAACCCACTGGTGCAATTCATTTTTGCAATCGAATCACTTTTTGTCCTGAAATAAGTTATTCTGTTTCAGCCATCCATTTGCTAGGGTTTCGATCCAACGGTGGATGTGCGCCCGATCGACGTTCGGGAAGCGGCGTTGGAAAGAGGATGATAAGAAGGTCTTGGCCATGTTGTTCGTTCATGGCAGGGTAGTCAGAATTCACCAATTTTGGCATTTGAAGGAGAATGGCGGCGTGGGCTTTTGGGGACGCCGCGACACAATGCGTGGGGTCCAGGGCGGCCGTGGAGCACGTGGAAGGCGGCGACGGTCATGGATCTTGGGGAAGTTGGATGAGGCGGTGGCAATAATCATGGATGCGGTGGCCTGTGCATCTAGGGTTTTTGGTTCGATCGGTGTCTCGTGCGCATGAAGGATAGGTATGGGCTGACGTGTATTATTTTGTTATTTATCTATTTATTCTATAATATAAATCGCCTAACTTCCAATGTTAATAACTTTTACATGCGAGTTCTGATTTACGCATGGTTTGTTCCATTGTGATCGTATCAGAATTCTAGACATTATGGAATATGATTTTGAAAGTAAATATAGTTTTGAAAGTGATATATTTTGAAATTGAAAATGATATTTTGATATCGATTATGAATCGATTTTGGAAATGTAAAGGAACCATCCGGTGTGAAATAAGCGTTTGGTTGTTAATGAGACTGGGATCAGATATTGTCATACTCTCTGCCAATACCGAAAACCACTTTAACAACTTTGTACATGGTGGAGATTCCAGGAATGAAGTAGGGTGGTTTGGCGAATAATTCTGTATGAGGTATTTACGTGACCCTGACTACCATGAGTCAGCTTAGATGTGACTAAAACAGGAGCCACGCCGGAACAAGTGAGGTCATTCCTCCTATCGGACATGCTTCTTCAATATCATATTATGACTTCATGATGATTTAGTGGCCACCCCTTGATTTTGATTATGGGAGTGTGTTCTGAGGTGGGCGGTAGTAGCTGCTATGTGTTACCACCAGTCCATATCCGCAATTGGTAGAATCCTACCCTGGCAATGCCTCGAGTGCCGTGTTCACATGCTCTATCGTGCCTTCTACGAGTTTGGTTTGTACCATACCTACGGAGTTCCCTTTGAGTAAACCTCATAGAGGAGCTTACAGTACTGTACAGACTATGAGAATATATAAAATTTGTTAAGGGGGATATGGGTAACGCCTTAATGCTATTTTAATACTTTACTGTAGACACTATTAAAATAGCGTATTGTACTATGTATGTAGATAGTTTAACGGTTCCTTAGGAGATGGAAATTCTGAACATCTCTTAAGTTATTGCACTCATGTTGTCACTAGATAGGAGATGTCAAAGCATGTACACATCTCTGATGCTGTTACACTCATATATATTTACAGTTGATTTAACTTACATAAGATCTTTTAGTTCTGACTCGAGTGTTTTGTTTTTTCAATTCGCGTGGGGCAGTCTGATCTTTTCAGTTTATTCGAGACTGCTTTCTGGAGGACGAAGACAAATATTTAATACTGTTACTGTTTATTTTATTTATTCCATCGCATCATGTTGTTCCGCTGCATTTATTTATTTATTCCTGTTGTATGTAACTCTGATTTGTATTGTAAAAGTATAATCAAATGTTTTTTGAAAGTAGCTTCATGAACTGTTTATTTGATTATTATATTTTATCATTCCGTTGCGAGATTCTGTATTTGTTTTTCTTTCTTTCCTTGTTTTTCTTATTTACCCCATAACAATTCTCCCTTTTGAATGGTTTGAGTTTGACACGTGAGGTTTATTGTCGATTTAAACTGTCCAAAAAAGTGGATCGTTACATATAGAAAGCTTGCGGTGTCTCTATCATGGCTATAGGTTCTTCAAAAGTAATAGGGTCGGCGTCCTTACAGAAACATGTGGCCTCACGCCTCTTTATATAAAACACGGCATCATATTGATTTTATAAACTACTTTGAAAGAATCAGGTCGGCAACGCTATAGAGTTTGGTAGTGTCTAAAGCTTTATGTAAAATGGGCGATAACAATCACGTCAAAGACCATGGCGGCGACACCATCCTCGCCGACGTCGACTCCAACCCTCCTAAATCCATTCTATATCATCAAAGATTATATCCTATGTATCTGTTAGGATCGACAATATATAGCATCGGCAACGAAGACCTCAGCGACCATGACTTTAGCATGGCAATGTTGTAAATAAACAGAAAATTGTTTTATTACTAATAAAAGTAATTTATTTCACCAACTCCAATTGTCTGTCAAAACCTCATTGGTTAATAACAATCTTTATCAAATCTTTTCCAAAAAACAGCCAAAGAGCAGATTTATCATTTCTAAAATCATTTTCCAACCCAAAATATTGTGTTAATATTTAATAGTAATAATAAGGCTTTTCTAGCTCGATAATTCATGATAAATCACAAATACTTGGGAAAAATCCTTAAAAATCATAATAATCGAATTTAACATATTCTGAACATATAAAATTTTTGGAGTCAAAATCTTTATCTAATTATCTTTAATAATTAAAACCCTAAATTAACCATTTTCTTCTCTTAGGAAATTCATAATAAATTCATACTTTCTTGAAAAATTATGAAATTCAAAACACACTTAATAATGTTTCTTATATCATATCAAAATTTCAAGTCATTTAGGTGTTAAAAGCTAGGTTTTCACCCTTAAACCTATTAAATAATTTCATAATAAATCCATTAATTCATCAATAAGCATATAATCCTCTAAACAACTAAAACATAGCAGAATATAAGTGTAACGACCCAGAAATTTTAGAAATTAAAATATGAATATTTAATTAATTTTAAATATTTATAAGTAAATTTATAAGTCAAATAAATTTTTATTTGAATTTTTGGATTTAATTGGATTATTAAATCGATAATTTAATATGTTAAATTATGGAAATAATTGAAAATCGAGTTAAATATGATTATAAATGATTTGTAAAATTTTATTTAATCATATGGAAGTTAGAATGATATTTTAGAACTTTTAAAATCGAATTAAAAGTTAATTTGTGAAAATTGAATATTTTAATATTTTATAATCGACTGTAAAATAGTCAATTTTTGAACAGTCTCAGAATTGAACGAAACCAGTTCCATTGGATCCGTAATAGTTAGTTATTACCGGATTTCAATTTTCGTGTCAATTGGAGCTATCGTTTGATCGTGGCAGCTCGAAACGCATCGAATTATTTTTAATTTAAATTTGGCGAGTCAAAATAGCCATTTTTCAAAAAGTCTCGGATTTCGACGAAACCAGTTTCATCGGATCCGTAATGTGATATTATTGTAAGATTTCAAATTTTAAGTCAATTGGATTTATCGTTTGTCCGGTACGAATTAAAACGCCTAGAAATCGATTTAAATCGGTTTAATTTAAATTGAGCGTTTACAGCCATAACTCGCACATACTTCCGAATTAGCTTCCGAAACTTGTTCCATTGTGTCCGGAACACGGGATAAACCCTAGGTACGCTGGTTACGACGTCTAAATCGGAGTTCGGAATTCCCGGGATGAATAGTGTTTACGCTTGCTTTTTCTATAAATACACCATTCACAAGTTAAAAAGAAAATAATAATAGGAAACCCTAATTTTTAAACGCGGCCGCCACCTACAGGATTAAAGGCCGAAAATTCTCCATCTTCTTCCATTAAATTCTCCAAATCCGTGAAGTTTTAGCCAAAATTTCTAACTACAACGTTGAAGAGGAAGAAGAGAGCTACAAATCTATATGGGGTTGATCGAAAATAAAGCAGCATAAATCGAGATATGTGGCCGCGTTCGTGTAGGCTTTGGGCTCGTCTTTCTCGACTTGCGTGCAACCGAGCTTGGAGCTGCTATGGCCGTGGGTGTGTCGTGGGTAGGCGAGTGGAATGGCGGCCTCTGATCAGCGTGGAAGTCGACGTGGAGGTCACGTTAATTAGGGTTTGAAGGTGGTATATGGGTTCGGCCTTACGCTCTTTAGCCTGGAACCCACGTTTGGGAAGAAAGGGGTTTGGGCGGCCCAGATGCAAGCTGAAGGCAGTGAACGGTGGATGATGGTTTGTGGTATAAAAATAAAATAAAATTTGTAAATTTTATATTATTAATTCATGTAAACTTATAAATGCTATATCTTGATGATACGAGGTCGAAAAAATGCAAACTCAGTTGCGTTGGAAACGTTTTGACGAGCTCTACGCGATGAAAGTGGATTGGGAATTTTTGGAGCTAGCGAAAATTTCGGGTATAATTAAACACGTGTTTAATTATATTCGAAATAAAAAAACTGAAAATCAAGGTGAGAACTTCTCACTCAATCGAATAGATTTCGATTTTATTTTAAATAGTTAGATTTAAAATATTTGAATGCATGTTTGAATGATGACTGTAAATTTATTGATTGTTAAAATAGACATTATGCGCCGTTAGTAAGCGGATGTTATTTAATATAAACATATACCGCGAATATTTCATAAACAGTGAAATTGGTATTATATATAATATCAATATATATATATATTGACATATGTATATATTGCAGTTGATTGATTTCCCGCATTTTTTGTTTAGCGGATGAGACCCTATTACGCCGTTATTAAGCGGATAATATTTAACATGTACCGCGATAATTTCGTACTGGAGCGAAATTGGTATTGTGCTAATGTTTTTGGATGCAGGAAACAGGTTGGAGGGATCCAACTGGATTCCTCAACAGTTTTTATTTGATTTCAGATATTTTGATATTTGATGGATTATCATATACGATATATGATGTCGTTGTGGTCGTGATTGACTATTTGATGTGTAGCATCATTGGACCCAGATTTTGGGATTTTAAAATGGTTTTAAAGTGATTTTTTGAAAATATACTATATTTTTGGAATTGATCCATTATAAATAAATAAACGTTATAATTTTTAAAGTTATAAAAATTATGGTTTTTGTGAAATATAGTTAAAAAGCTGATTTTTAGAAATACGATTAAAAGTCGATTTTTGAGAAATATGAACTAATGATTTTATAAAATAATTTAGATTGGATTTTTGAATATATGATAAAAGTTTAAATATAGGATTTATAAAATTTGATTATTTTATAAATCGAAATGATGAAATTATAAAGGAATTTAAAGACGTTTTAGAATAATAATATAAACTGATTTATATTTAGAGATTTATAAATGGATATTTATAAATTGAAATATAGACATTATAAAACGAGTTTTTATAAGTGTTTGAATGTAGTGAAAGTGAATTTCATAAATGAATGAAATTTATAGAATTATAAACTGTGAAGTTATAAATGAAATTTATAAATAGTAAGATTTATAAATTTGTGAAGTTAATTGAAGAATAGATTTGGTTAAATAAATGAATCTTATAAGTTATAAGATTTATAATTATGAAGTTTAAAGAACGATTTTATAAAATAATCGTTTTATAAGTATTTAACTTATAATATAAACATTTAGTTTATAATTGAGTTATAAACTGAAATATGTTAATAAAGGAATTTATAAAAAAAGAAGTTTTTATAAATAAATAGAAATGGAATTTATAAACGTTGTTTTATAAATCCGCAAACGACTTATTTTGATAAGTTAATTGTTATAACTTATAAATGGAGTTATATTCACGTTTTAGACAGTGAATAATCCTTTAAGTTAAAGTGAATAGAAATAATGGAATTTGTGAACATAGTATATTCACGTTTTTGAATAGTGAATAACATGTTAAAGAAAATGTTTTAGAATGTGATATTTTAAACAGAATTAAAACGATCTAACGATGTTTTAAAGGTGTTGAGATTCGAAACCATAGATTTCAACATTTATTGTTGAAATAGACGTTTTCGAGAAATAAAAGGAAATAGTGGACTATAACACTGTTGTTATAGTAAATGATTTCCGAAAGGAAATGTTTTGTATAGTATTGGGATTTATATATCTATTTTAATTTCGAATCCCTATACTAGTGATTTTGGGTTGTCGTAACGATGTTTTACGTAACATTCGTTTTGGCCCAAATAAATATGTTAAGTGAATGATTTCCTTAAAAAAATGAAATATATACTTAATTCGATTTAAGTATATTGAATATTTTCTAAGTGTTGAAAATAAAAGGAATTTGTGAATTACTTATGAATAAATAAGTATGGAAATGTTTTCCAATATGAAGTGAATAATTAGAATTTATCTTTTTCTGAAGATAAATTGAAATGAATTATTGAAATCGAATATGCATGGATATCTTGAAATATAAATTCATTATGGAATTTATATGTGAAAGTGAAACTTGTTAAAAATAAATATTGATTTATTTTTGAAGTGTTGAAATTATATATATCTTGTAAAGATATTTTGGAAAATAAATAATTTGGAAAATTATTTGGAATCTGGTGATGTGTGCATATCCAGTGATAGTTCAATAACCGACTATCAGTATTTCCCTTTGAATGGGTATTTGATGTGAATTGATTGAATTTGAATGCACACTTATTTTTGAATAAGCGCTCACTATTCGGGTTAACCGGGAAAGGACCATGGGGTCGTATAACCCACTCCGAATATGTGATACGTCGTTGTGAATTGCATTGAAGATCGGTGTTGAAGACCGGTATTTGCAAGAGTGATAGGATGAACTATCGATTGACTCTGCACCGAGTAGCTACGGTATTGAGTTCTCCATATGTGATGGTGAAATCCGATCAGGATTGTGAATATCCGGATTGCAAGGACTTCTTTGTAAGTGCCTTCGGTTCTGTTCGATCCCGGAACAGACTTGTATGGATTGTATGCCTGACATTACAATTTGAGATATAAAGCCGATTTCTTTCAAATATATTTCTGTTGGTGGCGGAGAATTTATTCTTTGCTTAACACCCTTCTTTGAGACGTACGAGCTCAAAGGTTATATAGTTGAAGTTATCAGCGATATATCCCATTTTGGTAATGTGACATGCTGAGTGATGCTGAAATGATCATTGTGTTGATTATTTGTGATAGGATCATTTATTTGATCGTCTATCTTAGTGATCATTGTGTTGATCATTTATTGACCCAAAGCATGGCTTTTGTATAAAGTATGTTTTTGTGGACGTGAATTCGTCGAGCCTCACATCCCGGAAATGGTCAAAACAGGAAAGATGCGGCAAGGTTATTAGGGGTTGCTGTAGCTCCCCTTAGGGTATGTGCATTTCCTTCTGGAAAGGGGTGGTATCATGGTATGGAGCCCAGATACTTACTCATGTTGAAAACACTTTATGATTGTGTGAATTGGATATCGAGCGCTCGGTTGAAAAGGTCCTAAAGGACCGGGGAATGGCGTGCTCGTGTCAGTAGTTACCCAGTTAGGGGTAACCCGGCCTTGTGTTGGCAGAGATCCGGTTTGGTTCTCGGGGATGTCTTTCCAGAGGCATTCTCAGTGGCAATGGGAAGTTCCTTGGCCTGACCATTTGTTGGAAATCCAATTCCCAATACGAAACTTGTACGGTATTAGTTGTAGAACCTGCTATTCACTTATGGTGGTCACCACTGTTTGGATGGTAGCTATAGTAGGCATAGTTCGAAATGTCTATGCTGGCTAAGATTTATATTCTACTTTCGAAATAAATTTTTCCTACACTATACACTAATAATAATATCAAATATTATTTTAAATGCGTATCAAACATCTTTGACTATCATAAGGAGAAATCTCCTCCGATTCTGCGTTTGCATTGTGTGTGTGTGCGGGAGGCCTTATGGTAGTCTCATTTTTTAAAAGCATTGCGAATTGAAATAAAAATATTCCTCTATTTGATTTTAAAGATAAATAAACTGTTTTGAGTTCTCACACCAGTCACATGACTGACTTGGAGTTTATTGTTTTCCTTCCTAAACTCTGGGTGCCCACCAATTTCCACACGGGCAGTCAAGAGTTAGGTTTATCAGGATATTCTGGATATTCTGGAGTTGCTGGAGGCAAGCTGGATGGCATGGCGTATTACTAGTTTATATAGTATTTCTTTTTCCGCTGCACTGTTTGTTGTTGTATGTTGTTGTACACTCTGATGATATGATGTAATGAAATATGATGAAATGTAATAACTGTAGTTCTTTGTTTAAAGATTATTCATTTATTATTATATGTTGTTCCGCTGCGAATTGTGAGATTCTGATGTTGTTCTGTTGTTTTCTTCTGTCCCGTTCTATTTTTAAAATTCTTCTATCTTCTATTTTTCAAATTCTCTGTTTTCTAAAAATTGTCTATCTTCTTTTCCCTCTATTTTTCTTTCTCTTTCTTCTTGTTCTCTCTTCTTTCTTCTCTTTTCTTTTTTTAAAACCCATAACATCTCGGTTTTTGGCCTTCGATTTCTCGGCAGTCGATAAAGTGAGTGTCGATGTCGGTTTTTCGGAGAACGAAAATCCGCGACGTTACATTTGGTATCAGAGCTCTGATGGTTAAGCGACAACCATGGTTCTGCAGGGTATAATTCATTAGAGATAGAGTCAGCAGTACTCTAGAATGAGTTGAGAGTAATAATAGCTATGAGAGCGTATTTGTTAGTGAATATGAAATTGTTTTATATTGTGATGATTGGTTTATTGAGTGGTATATGAACTTTCGTCAGCGTGGTCCGCAAGACTATGCCGAAGGGGTTTCTAAACACTTGAATAGAACAATTCGACACAATATTGATTTTAAATTGGGTAAATGAAATAATTTTGCCTTGATTATATTTTTATATGTAAAGGAATAATTTTTCAAAATTATTAGTGTATATAAGTGATTGTTTAGTTGTTTGAATAATCTAAATTAAAGAATAATTGTATAAGCAAATGAATTATAGGAATTGAGTTATAATTAAAGTGATGTACAATTGTGAAATAAACTTATATATATAAGAAGTGAAACTATATTTATGAATATGAGTTGTAAATAAAATGTAAAGTGAATTTAAAGTTAAATGGAAATATAACTTAAGTGTTGTTGAATTAAATTGATGTTGGTATCGAAGTAAAAAAAAAATCAAGTGGATTAAATGAAAATGAACTTGAGTTATGAAATGAAATTCAACTTTGTAATTGAATTGAATGAATGAATTGATAGTTAAGCAATTGAATGGTAAATAAAGTTGGAATGAAATAATGAATGTAAATGTTAATTCATTAAAAGCTAATGTTATTGGGAGTTGAATAAATTGAATGAAATCAATTTAATTAAACCAATTGAAAGTGACGGTGTTAAACCAGATGAATGAATATAAGCAAAGTAATTTGGTTGTAATTAATATATATTGGTTATGAATTTGTTGAATGGTAATTGGATGATGGTTGAATATATATTGCTATTGTTGCATTTGCTATGTGATATATATAGTTGATATGTTACTATATGTTGTATATTGAGATTATTTGCATATGTGCATGTTCTCATGTTGTTTGTTAAGTGTTGAGTAGGTGCGGATCGCGTTGCTTCGCATTTGGAGCTCGCTTTTGCGCTATATTAGCCGTATATGCTTGCTAATAAAGTATAAGGTACATATCTCGGATTAAATATCGCACTTTTACACTTTTTTTCCCTTCGGGATGCCTCATTACTTGATGAGATGTATATTTGTGATATATATACTGTCATTTTTTTTTCGGATCGAGCCGCGCAAAGGAGACTTTGGCGAATTTTTCCGAAAATTTAAGGCGTTAGAAAAATTTGAGAAAATTTGGAAAATTTTGAAAACTTTAACTTTGTTTTGAAGTTGAAAGTTAAACGATGTAGTTGTTTTTGAAAAGATAACTAAGTATGATTTGGAAAACTTAGTAAAGATTGTAAGAAGTTTAATTATAAATTTTGGAAAGTTAATAAATTCTGTAACCTTTCTTACTTGTAATTTCGAGGACGAAATTCTTTTAAGGGGGAAAGATTGTAACGACCCAGAAATTTTAGAAATTAAAATATGAATATTTAATTAATTTTAAATATTTATAAGTAAATTTATAAGTCAAATAAATTTTTATTTGAATTTTTGGATTTAATTGGATTATTAAATCGATAATTTAATATGTTAAATTATGGAAATAATTGAAAATCGAGTTAAATATGATTATAAATGATTTGTAAAATTTTATTTAATCATATGGAAGTTAGAATGATATTTTAGAACTTTTAAAATCGAATTAAAAGTTAATTTGTGAAAATTGAATATTTTAATATTTTATAATCGACTGTAAAATAGTCAATTTTTGAACAGTCTCAGAATTGAACGAAACCAGTTCCATTGGATCCGTAATAGTTAGTTATTACCGGATTTCAATTTTCGTGTCAATTGGAGCTATCGTTTGATCGTGGCAGCTCGAAACGCATCGAATTATTTTTAATTTAAATTTGGCGAGTCAAAATAGCCATTTTTCAAAAAGTCTCGGATTTCGACGAAACCAGTTTCATCGGATCCGTAATGTGATATTATTGTAAGATTTCAAATTTTAAGTCAATTGGATTTATCGTTTGTCCGGTACGAATTAAAACGCCTAGAAATCGATTTAAATCGGTTTAATTTAAATTGAGCGTTTACAGCCATAACTCGCACATACTTCCGAATTAGCTTCCGAAACCTGTTCCATTGTGTCCGGAACACGGGATAAACCCTAGGTACGCTGGTTACGACGTCTAAATCGGAGTTCGGAATTCCCGGGATGAATAGTGTTTACGCTTGCTTTTTCTATAAATACACCATTCACAAGTTAAAAAGAAAATAATAATAGGAAACCCTAATTTTTAAACGCGGCCGCCACCTACAGGATTAAAGGCCGAAAATTCTCCATCTTCTTCCATTAAATTCTCCAAATCCGTGAAGTTTTAGCCAAAATTTCTAACTACAACGTTGAAGAGGAAGAAGAGAGCTACAAATCTATATGGGGTTGATCGAAAATAAAGCAGCATAAATCGAGATATGTGGCCGCGTTCGTGTAGGCTTTGGGCTCGTCTTTCTCGACTTGCGTGCAACCGAGCTTGGAGCTGCTATGGCCATGGGTGTGTCGTGGGTAGGCGAGTGGAATGGCGGCCTCTGATCAGCGTGGAAGTCGACGTGGAGGTCACGTTAATTAGGGTTTGAAGGTGGTATATGGGTTCGGCCTTACGCTCTTTAGCCTGGAACCCACGTTTGGGAAGAAAGGGGTTTGGGCGGCCCAGATGCAAGCTGAAGGCAGTGAACGGTGGATGATGGTTTGTGGTATAAAAATAAAATAAAATTTGTAAATTTTATATTATTAATTCATGTAAACTTATAAATGCTATATCTTGATGATACGAGGTCGAAAAAATGCAAACTCAGTTGCGTTGGAAACGTTTTGACGAGCTCTACGCGATGAAAGTGGATTGGGAATTTTTGGAGCTAGCGAAAATTTCGGGTATAATTAAACACGTGTTTAATTATATTCGAAATAAAAAAACTGAAAATCAAGGTGAGAACTTCTCACTCAATCGAATAGATTTCGATTTTATTTTAAATAGTTAGATTTAAAATATTTGAATGCATGTTTGAATGATGACTGTAAATTTATTGATTGTTAAAATAGACATTATGCGCCGTTAGTAAGCGGATGTTATTTAATATAAACATATACCGCGAATATTTCATAAACAGTGAAATTGGTATTATATATAATATCAATATATATATATTGACATATGTATATATTGCAGTTGATTGATTTCCCGCATTTTTTGTTTAGCGGATGAGACCCTATTACGCCGTTATTAAGCGGATAATATTTAATAAGAACATGTACCGCGATAATTTCGTACTGGAGCGAAATTGGTATTGTGCTAATGTTTTTGGATGCAGGAAACAGGTTGGAGGGATCCAACTGGATTCCTCAACAGTTTTTATTTGATTTCAGATATTTTGATATTTGATGGATTATCATATACGATATATGATGTCGTTGTGGTCGTGATTGACTATTTGATGTGTAGCATCATTGGACCCAGATTTTGGGATTTTAAAATGGTTTTAAAGTGATTTTTTGAAAATATACTATATTTTTGGAATTGATCCATTATAAATAAATAAACGTTATAATTTTTAAAGTTATAAAAATTATGGTTTTTGTGAAATATAGTTAAAAAGCTGATTTTTAGAAATACGATTAAAAGTCGATTTTTGAGAAATATGAACTAATGATTTTATAAAATAATTTAGATTGGATTTTTGAATATATGATAAAAGTTTAAATATAGGATTTATAAAATTTGATTATTTTATAAATCGAAATGATGAAATTATAAAGGAATTTAAAGACGTTTTAGAATAATAATATAAACTGATTTATATTTAGAGATTTATAAATGGATATTTATAAATTGAAATATAGACATTATAAAACGAGTTTTTATAAGTGTTTGAATGTAGTGAAAGTGAATTTCATAAATGAATGAAATTTATAGAATTATAAACTGTGAAGTTATAAATGAAATTTATAAATAGTAAGATTTATAAATTTGTGAAGTTAATTGAAGAATAGATTTGGTTAAATAAATGAATCTTATAAGTTATAAGATTTATAATTATGAAGTTTAAAGAACGATTTTATAAAATAATCGTTTTATAAGTATTTAACTTATAATATAAACATTTAGTTTATAATTGAGTTATAAACTGAAATATGTTAATAAAGGAATTTATAAAAAAAGAAGTTTTTATAAATAAATAGAAATGGAATTTATAAACGTTGTTTTATAAATCCGCAAACGACTTATTTTGATAAGTTAATTGTTATAACTTATAAATGGAGTTATATTCACGTTTTAGACAGTGAATAATCCTTTAAGTTAAAGTGAATAGAAATAATGGAATTTGTGAACATAGTATATTCACGTTTTTGAATAGTGAATAACATGTTAAAGAAAATGTTTTAGAATGTGATATTTTAAACAGAATTAAAACGATCTAACGATGTTTTAAAGGTGTTGAGATTCGAAACCATAGATTTCAACATTTATTGTTGAAATAGACGTTTTCGAGAAATAAAAGGAAATAGTGGACTATAACACTGTTGTTATAGTAAATGATTTCCGAAAGGAAATGTTTTGTATAGTATTGGGATTTATATATCTATTTTAATTTCGAATCCCTATACTAGTGATTTTGGGTTGTCGTAACGATGTTTTACGTAACATTCGTTTTGGCCCAAATAAATATGTTAAGTGAATGATTTCCTTAAAAAAATGAAATATATACTTAATTCGATTTAAGTATATTGAATATTTTCTAAGTGTTGAAAATAAAAGGAATTTGTGAATTACTTATGAATAAATAAGTATGGAAATGTTTTCCAATATGAAGTGAATAATTAGAATTTATCTTTTTCTGAAGATAAATTGAAATGAATTATTGAAATCGAATATGCATGGATATCTTGAAATATAAATTCATTATGGAATTTATATGTGAAAGTGAAACTTGTTAAAAATAAATATTGATTTATTTTTGAAGTGTTGAAATTATATATATCTTGTAAAGATATTTTGGAAAATAAATAATTTGGAAAATTATTTGGAATCTGGTGATGTGTGCATATCCAGTGATAGTTCAATAACCGACTATCAGTATTTCCCTTTGAATGGGTATTTGATGTGAATTGATTGAATTTGAATGCACACTTATTTTTGAATAAGCGCTCACTATTCGGGTTAACCGGGAAAGGACCATGGGGTCGTATAACCCACTCCGAATATGTGATACGTCGTTGTGAATTGCATTGAAGATCGGTGTTGAAGACCGGTATTTGCAAGAGTGATAGGATGAACTATCGATTGACTCTGCACCGAGTAGCTACGGTATTGAGTTCTCCATATGTGATGGTGAAATCCGATCAGGATTGTGAATATCCGGATTGCAAGGACTTCTTTGTAAGTGCCTTCGGTTCTGTTCGATCCCGGAACAGACTTGTATGGATTGTATGCCTGACATTACAATTTGAGATATAAAGCCGATTTCTTTCAAATATATTTCTGTTGGTGGCGGAGAATTTATTCTTTGCTTAACACCCTTCTTTGAGACGTACGAGCTCAAAGGTTATATAGTTGAAGTTATCAGCGATATATCCCATTTTGGTAATGTGACATGCTGAGTGATGCTGAAATGATCATTGTGTTGATTATTTGTGATAGGATCATTTATTTGATCGTCTATCTTAGTGATCATTGTGTTGATCATTTATTGACCCAAAGCATGGCTTTTGTATAAAGTATGTTTTTGTGGACGTGAATTCGTCGAGCCTCACATCCCGGAAATGGTCAAAACAGGAAAGATGCGGCAAGGTTATTAGGGGTTGCTGTAGCTCCCCTTAGGGTATGTGCATTTCCTTCTGGAAAGGGGTGGTATCATGGTATGGAGCCCAGATACTTACTCATGTTGAAAACACTTTATGATTGTGTGAATTGGATATCGAGCGCTCGGTTGAAAAGGTCCTAAAGGACCGGGGAATGGCGTGCTCGTGTCAGTAGTTACCCAGTTAGGGGTAACCCGGCCTTGTGTTGGCAGAGATCCGGTTTGGTTCTCGGGGATGTCTTTCCAGAGGCATTCTCAGTGGCAATGGGAAGTTCCTTGGCCTGACCATTTGTTGGAAATCCAATTCCCAATACGAAACTTGTACGGTATTAGTTGTAGAACCTGCTATTCACTTATGGTGGTCACCACTGTTTGGATGGTAGCTATAGTAGGCATAGTTCGAAATGTCTATGCTGGCTAAGATTTATATTCTACTTTCGAAATAAATTTTTCCTACACTATACACTAATAATAATATCAAATATTATTTTAAATGCGTATCAAACATCTTTGACTATCATAAGGAGAAATCTCCTCCGATTCTGCGTTTGCATTGTGTGTGTGTGCGGGAGGCCTTATGGTAGTCTCATTTTTTAAAAGCATTGCGAATTGAAATAAAAATATTCCTCTATTTGATTTTAAAGATAAATAAACTGTTTTGAGTTCTCACACCAGTCACATGACTGACTTGGAGTTTATTGTTTTCCTTCCTAAACTCTGGGTGCCCACCAATTTCCACACGGGCAGTCAAGAGTTAGGTTTATCAGGATATTCTGGATATTCTGGAGTTGCTGGAGGCAAGCTGGATGGCATGGCGTATTACTAGTTTATATAGTATTTCTTTTTCCGCTGCACTGTTTGTTGTTGTATGTTGTTGTACACTCTGATGATATGATGTAATGAAATATGATGAAATGTAATAACTGTAGTTCTTTGTTTAAAGATTATTCATTTATTATTATATGTTGTTCCGCTGCGAATTGTGAGATTCTGATGTTGTTCTGTTGTTTTCTTCTGTCCCGTTCTATTTTTAAAATTCTTCTATCTTCTATTTTTCAAATTCTCTGTTTTCTAAAAATTGTCTATCTTCTTTTCCCTCTATTTTTCTTTCTCTTTCTTCTTGTTCTCTCTTCTTTCTTCTCTTTTCTTTTTTTAAAACCCATAACATCTCGGTTTTTGGCCTTCGATTTCTCGGCAGTCGATAAAGTGAGTGTCGATGTTGAATTTTCGAAGAACGAAAACCCGAGTCGTTACAATAAGTAAAAGATTTGGATTAGAACTTAAAACCAAAAAGAACAATGAAAACATTAGACGCATAATTATTATTCGCCTTGAATGGATTAATAAGGTTGAGATTTGTATTTTGATTTGGTTCTCCTAGCTTTGATCTTATTTTCCTAGCTTATCTTCCCTTTGAGTTCCTTGATAATGGCTGGCCTAAACCCTTTTCTTTTTGCTTGTATGAGTAAAGTGCGTGAGGAATGAGATTAAGGGTTTATGATAAGAACATGTGCTATTTTCCTATTTTGCCTTCCTCATATACCCTCTATATTAGTGTTCTTATTAATTCTATTAGTTCATTAATTAGGCTTGACCCACATTAATTACTAAATCTAAATCTCCTTACCATTCGACATTATTTTACTTTATTTTGTTACCTAATAAAATGTATTAAATAATGTTAATCAAAATTAGAGTTGTTACAGATTCATTTTCCATCATTTATGGGGAGAATGGTCTAAAAATATCACCATCAACTATGACCACTTCCAAAGAGGACCTAATGCAGCTATATTGCATTTTTCGAATTCTAATGCTTAACACCTTTCCTTGAGCATAATTGTAAAAAGAAATCAAACTCATAAGTGTGTGAAAAAAGGATTTGCTATAATTCTCAAAACATGCAATAGATGTAGAATATGCTATATGATTTTTGTTTGATGATAATAAACATATATATATATATATATATATTCATTTTAAATGTATTTGTTGTTGTACTATTTTATTTTGCACATAATTAATTAAATATTTGTTGGGTAAAATAAATAACACAGAATTCAAATTCAAACAAAATTTTATTCAAACAAGTATTTTATTACAAATTCAAATAGTACAAATTTGAGCTCTCACTACATATATACATTTTCTATTGCAATTTCAATTACATCACAAATTTCAATTTACAATTTTGACCTTACTACATATTCACTCATCGCTCGTATTTTGATCTTCAACTCTATTCCAGTTTGTATCTAGCATCTGAATTATCTGCCAAATAAACATTGACGCAGTAAACTTGAAAAAGAAATATTTTGAAGTGTACGATAAAATGTGTGTTTTAAAAATATTATTTGCCTCGGTTATTTAGGTTGTTCGTAATCATTTTTCTTTTGAATTCATTTTACACGAACAGCTTATAACATGCATAGTGTATCACTGTACATATCACATGGCCGTGCACATCGATATACACTTGCTGGTTAAAACTGCAGAGACAGGTGAGCATAAGGTCACACCCAAGCAATAACTCGATTCAACTCAAGTGCATATGAATCTCGACCAAATCAACATAACCATACTCAAGTTCAATAGTTTGACAAAAATGATCTCCAATGAAACCAGACTTAAATGGCTGCAACAACCCACACATGTACACATGAAATGACTCAACCAAATTTAACCTTCCAGTCACAATACAACATGCATTCAGGCACAAGAGAGAAGCGTACACAAATGCAAACATTCAGGGATGAACCAGATCATTAAAGAATCATGACTACTATACATGATTCAAAGACAAACACATGGACTTCAGCAACACATATATACACACATACATATGTATGAATGCACATATATGGTGACATACAAGTTCAATACACTGGACATGAAGCAATTGGAATCAGACTCATCAAGATCAAAATAAACCAGACTACAATGACTATACACATGAATGTACATATACATTCAACATACATACAGTTCAAGCCTCAACCATTCAAACTCAAGGCAAGAGCAACAAACAAAATGAACTAGAGGTAGACAAGACCATAATGTACCGGATAAGCCAAAAAAGTGCGGTCATATGAAACCAGGGCACTGCATATGTAACCAGAACCAAAATCAGACATACTCTGGTTCAAATGAAGATTCAACAAATGCACAACAATCAGATGAACCAACCCGAACAGTTCAAACATCAATGCTCAAGAATGCAACAAGACTTCATATGGCACCAGAGCAGTTCGAATGCATGGACACAACATGGATGGTCGAGCTACAGGAACATCAAAATCATGATCAACATGAATGCAGACTCTAGAATGAACACAAGGAACAAGACCACTTCAAGTAACAGTGGGAACCAAACAAGAATAAGACCAGACCAGATTTCCAGTGAATCAAATGTACAAGCCAGAGAATGCAAGTTACAATGCAACAGTAAACATTCATCAAGATACACATGTATGCATATATATGCATTATATACATACATATGTTAGCCTCAAAATGAACTACAGACCAGACTCAACTAACAAACAGCAAGCAGTTCTATGCGAATTGATACAAGTGTTCAAAAATCATAAAACAATGAAGCAATTACATGAATCACAATACAACATGATGTACAAGGCAACAGTTCGAACAAAAATCAATGTAGAAGAACAAGTTCGAACTTAATAAGTCAAGTTTCAAAAATCCAATGGTGCAGTTCGAACAAAAAAAAAATCAAGGTAGCAGTCTGAATGAAGTCGAAGTCAATTTTATCTAAAAATTTCAAATGTTGAGGTCACAGAGGTCATGAACGAGAAACAAATTCAAATGCCGTAGTCATAGGAGAAATAACGCAAAGCAGTTCGAATTTATCCAACCAAGTATGAAACGAACAAGTCAAAAATAAATCACATCATTCAGGTAATAATCGTATGGCCGAGCAAAATTAATAGACGAATTCAAATGAAATATACGAACGAAAATTAAGGGGTTCGAACCCTATAAAATTTTCCACATCATCATCCGCAAATTAGTGTGATTCGAGTTCAAGCAAAACCAGAGCAAGATACAAATTCAATCACAAATCAATAACTCGAATTGAGTTCGAATACAAGCAATTGCAATGGAGAAATTAAACGGCGAAAATCACATACCATTAGAACTTGAAGCACCGCAAGCATAATCACACTGATTGAAGAAGCATCGAATCGTATTAGTGAATTGAGAGCATATCAGCAATTGATTTGAGCTCAATTTGTTCAAGGCGGCTACTTTAATCACAAAACCCTAACTGTGAAAGAGGGACGAAGAAGAACGGCCGAAGTTTTGTAGAGAAGAAAAAATAGAGGGGAACGTTTTTTATTTACAAATTGGGCCGGCCTTTATAAAGTTTATATTGGGCATAAAATATTAAATATGGGTTTTTAGTTAGTTTTATTTTATTTGTGTAATTTTTTTTTCAATTGTGTAACTTTCTACTCGTGTGACTAGGTTATGAACTACGGTGGTGTAATTCGAGAATTCGCAACTCGGTAGCTGAGTTGTGAAAGGGTTTTGATCGTAGAGTTAGACTAGTCATTAGCAGGTGTTGCAAGTTTACGTGTGTAAGCATCTAATACTTAATTTCTATTAGAAACCTTGGGGGCAACATGTAGGCAGAGTTTTGCCGAAGTTGGATAAATTTGTGTGTGATCTCTTCTGCATTATTATCTGCTATTGATTTTTATTTCCGCATTAATTTTTATTATTTTTAGTATCACCCTATTCACCCCCCCTCTAGGGTGAAAACGATCGTACAATAGACACAATAAAACAGAATATTAAAACTTATTATTCTATTACAATATGCAGAATCTGCAATAGAGAGTGGTGTATAGTTGTAATTTCCAGGAATGCATATTCTTATATGAAAATTACAAACCGGAAAAAGGACCTACTATCCAAGAATGCAACCTTTATAAAAATGAATGTATGAAACTAAATGATAACTTTCCATGGCTTTTTTATTTTCCATGCACCATCCATCTCATTTATACAGTTCTATAATGTACAATTTTGAAAGATATATATAATAAAATCTTTATAATTAGGTATGTAGAAAATGTTGATCTTACATCTAAATGAATTATTGCCCAATATCAAGCCAATTGTGTGACAGTATGAGTTACAATATCAGTAAGTATGACTAGATTGTTCTCTTACTCGGTAAATTCAGTTCAAAGACTAAGATGATATAGTACAAAACTAACAGTGGGAACCAATATGCCTTTTTGTTGATGACACTAAGGTAATCTTCTTTCCACCAAGTGTGATATTTTTTAACTAAAAACTTTGTATTCTTGCTAATAATTCCCCTTAACTATCTTTAAAGTTAGGATATAATAGAAAACCATGCAAAATTTATTTAGCAAGATAATAGAGTGATTTAACTGCATATTTTTGGTCGGAGATATCAAATCATATTTTTCAACCCATAGTACTAGTAACCACATGTCCACTACAAAGTTTTAGTGTCAAAATTCATTTATTAACATTTATATACTTTTTATTGTCAATGTTCGACCTAACCTAACTCTAGGGAAAAGGTTACATTTCAAATTTTATTGTCAACTTTTTTGGTGCGAGGTACGAAAGTATAATTGTAAAGCTTTGAAAATATGCAAAATTTTTTTAGAATAATATATATTAAACAGTTAGAAAGTTTGATAAAATAGTAAAATTTGTAAAGTCTTGTAATTAGTAGTAAGTAATTAATAGCTATAAACATGCTAAACTTAGAAAATAAATCAAACAATTAATAGTTATAGAAATGGTTATCTTTTACTAATAGAAAATTAGTAGTAGATAGAGATATGTTCTATGTATGTTTAGTAATTCTAAATATGAGCATACACTGATGTTCTAACATAATTCCAAATTTAAAAGATGAATTTCCATTAGGTAACATGAACGAATGTAAATGTTGAATATGATATCCAGTATTCAAACAGTCAAAATGAAATACAAATTCCCAAAAAGGAAAAAATGTATAGACAAAAGCAAGAGGAAAAATAAAAGGAAAAATAGGAATCAGATTATGGAAAGTTAAAAAGGAATGAAATAAATTACTTTCTTCATTCGAATCACTTTTAACATTACAAAGATCTAAATTCAGTACTATAAATATCAAAAATTATAGAAATATAAAAGGAACCCAACACTATTAAAATGCATGCTTGCATATTTTAAGAACATTAATTACAAATCTATTATATATTTTAGTAGTGATTCATGTAAGCTAGCATTAATCTCAATCTTATAACCACTCATCCAAATCATATATACTGAAGCTTCTTATGCTTCAAAGTGGATTTTGAGAAGATACTATGTTCTAAGTTATAAATTTGAACAAATTATAGCTGATTGTACGATATGTTGTTTAGAACAAATTAAAGCCAGTACAGAATATCTCACGGTAGGAACTGAATGTAATGTATGTCCATATTATTTAATGATACGATGTTTTGAAAAATTATTTCCAAACAGTAGTAGTGCTAAATTAATATGTCAAGATTGATGCAAATTTGAAGGCATAGTGTATATGTGAAAACAATTCAAAACATTTACCTACGAAAGATTTGAGGAAGTTGTTTTATAACAAGTTTGAAAAGGTGCAAATGTAGTGAAGGATTAGCAAACATAGTTAATCTTTAATGGTAGTTTTGCTTGATGCAAACTTTTATGTATATGAAATGTTATAAATTTAAAGAAGTAAATAAATCTGCATAAGGTACAAAATTGACATGGTATGAAATTTGTTTAGCCGCAAGCGGAGAAAGTTTAAGATATGTCACATATTAAAGAGCATGGAGAAAAACTGGAAGTTGATAATTTGACAAATTTGATAATATACAATGCCTTGTTATATCAATTTATAAGAACAAGTTTAAAAAAGAAATTGACGAACTTTAAAACTTATATGCATACAAAGGAAATAACCATGCTTATTGGACAAAAGTTAACGATGAAGTGAATAACTTGCATTGTAGTGCAAGTTAAAAACGTGTTCATGACAATTTTTGTACTATATTCATTCTTAAAAATTAATAGAAGTAAACATGTACTAATGTACATCCACAGATGCCTTCTATTCTAGTGTATAAAATTTAAAAGTATATGTGTACATATAAGTTCATGACTTTGAATATTTGATGAAACCATTAACTTGGTAAGTTAATCATGTTAGAAATGAATGAGCATGGGGAATGAGAAGGCATTTAATGCCTTAGGAAATGAATAGTCCCACATCTTAGAATAAAATAAACTATATACTAAGATGTGGACACTACTATAAACACTATTAGACAAAGAGAGACCCGCACCCACGCCCATGGGCGAATGGGCATTTAAGGCATATTAGAGGAACTTAACAGGTAAAGGGTCACAACCTTTCCAAAAGTCGCAACCGTTTGAATAGGCACCTATTATCGAATAGGTGCCCCCCCCCCCCCCCCCCCCCCGCCTATATATAGGTAGAAGAAAAATAAAATACCAACTTACTAACATAAGTTTTTCTGCATATTCTTTCTCTCCACAACACTATGTTCTTAAACAAACTCTCTAGAGTTAGTCGTTCTATGGTTATTGCGTAGCATTACAGTGAAGATCTGTTCCATCTTAGGAAACAATTGCTCCAAATCCTTACGCACCATAGAGGGAGCAATATTGTTTCAAGGAAACAAGTTTTCACAAGACTCGGACAATCTAATCGATATTATATTTACTGCATTATTTGTTAACAGCACAGTTCTATTCATTACAGTTTTTGCTACATAGTTGTGAAGTTTTGTTGTTGCAATTTCGCAACATAGTTGTAACAGCTTCGTAACATATTTGTAACATTGCTGCTAAAAATCCTTGCAAACAATTTCGTAAGACCTTTGTAACGTTGCTGTTAACAATCCTTGAAAACAGTTTCGTAACACCTTTTTAGCGTTACTGTTTAACAATCTTGAAACAATATTGATTTATTGTTGGTTGTTTTTGTAGGCGACAATGTCTCATGAAAGCAACACTTCTGCATCAACACATACTTTGATTATTACTCGATCTACAACTATGGTTATAATGATGGCGCTGTATCATGGAGAATGGTCGGAAAAGTTCACAGGGATGGACTTCAAACGCTGACAGCCAATGATGCTATTTTACTTGATGACTTTGGGTCTTGCAATGTTTCTTACAGAAGATGCTCTTGTAGTCGAAGAATTAGAACCTGATGCAACAAAAGCTGAAGCCTTGAATGTCTGGAAGAGTTCCGACTTTATGTGCTAGAACTACATATAAAATGGTCTCGACAACTGTCTATACAATGTATACTGTATTGCTCGAACTTCCAATCAACTTTGGACGACATTAGAGAAAAAGAAAAAATCGAAGATGCGGGCATGAAGAAATACTTAGCAGGGAAATTCCTTGACTTCAAAATGACTGATGTGCATCATTCACCAACTGCACAATGAGGGAATGACTCTAAGCGAATCCTTTCAGGTTGCCTCTGCAATTGAAAAGCTTCCTACATCATGAAAAGATTTTAAAAACTACCTTAAGCATAAGCGTAAGGAGATGACAATGGAGGAACTTATAGTCCGATTGAGGATTGAGGAAGATAACAAGAAATCTGAAAAGAAGACTTACCATGATTGCCAAGGCAAATGTAGTCGAGGCAGAGAAACCCAACAAAAGGAAACGTGAGCATGCTTCTAAGAAATCAAAGAAATTTCATGGTTCATGCCACAATTGTGGAAAGAAAGGACACAAAGCCACCGAATGTTGCACACCCAAGAAAAAGAAATCGGAAACAAACATGGCTGACATCTCAAAAGGCATGTCTGATATGAACTTATGTGCAGTAGTATCCGAATGCAACCTTATTGATGACTCGAATGAATGGTTTGTAGACACAGAAGCAACATGACACATATGTGAAAATAAGTGGATGTTTACAACCTGAAAAAATGATACAGAGGACGAACAATTTTTTATGGGTAATTCATCCACATCAACAGTAGCAAGGGAAAGATTGTACTAAAAATGACTTCTGGAGAAGAACTAACTTTGGTAGATGTTCTTCATGTTCCAGAGATCCTTAAGAACCTGATTTCCGGGTCGTTGCTTATCAAGCATGGCTTCTAACTCACCTTTGTGTCTGATAAGTATGTGTTGTCAAAGAATGGAGTGTATGTAGAAAGAGGATATGTTTATAATGGTTTATTTAAAGCAAATGTAACCATTATTGTACCAAATAATGATATGAATAAAATAGAATCTCCTGCTTATAAAGTTGACTCTTCTAACATATGACATTCTAGATTATGTGGTGTAAATTTTGATACCTTGCGAAAATTGATTAATCTAGTTTTTATACCAACTTGCAAAATAGATTCCAACTATAAATGTCAAGTTTGTGCATAAGCAAAATTGACAAGAACCTCGTTTTACCATGTTGAACGAGAAACTAAACCTCTTGACCTAATACACACAGATGTATGTGATTTAAAAATGTGTCAAACTAGAGGTGGAAAAAGGTATTTCATTACCTTCATTGATGATTGTACAAGGTACTGTTACATGTATCTCCTTAGAAGCAAGGACAAAGCATTCGACATGTTTAAACAGTAAAAAGCAGAAGTTGAAAATCAACTCAACAAGAAAATAAAAGCATTAAGAAGTGATAGAGGAGGAGAATATGAATTTCCCTTTGAGGAATTCTGCGCTAAACATGGTATTATACACCAAACTACAGCCCCATATTCACCTCAATCCAACAGTATAGCCGAACAGAAAAATAGAACTCTTAAAGAAATGATGAATGCCTTACTAAGTAGTTCTATCTTGCCAGATAACTTCTGCTGAGAAGCTATTCTTTCTACAAATCATATTTTGAATAAGATACCACGAAAGAAAACATTTAAATCTCCCTACGAACTTTGGAAAAATAGACCACCATCCTACAAATACTTAAAAGTGTGGGATTGTCTTGTGAAAGTGAAGGTACCTAAACCAAAGAAAGTCAAAATTGGACCAAAAAAAATTGATTGTGTATTCATTGGATATGCACAAAACAGCGTCGCTTATCAGTTTTTGGTTCACAAATCCAAAATTTATGATATTCACGTAAATACGATCATTGAGTCGAGAAATGCTAGAATTTTTGAAAATGTATACCTTTTAAAACAGGGTACTCCAAATTATCCTCAAAAGAGATTAAGGGAAACTGAAATCTCCAATTCTCTTGAGGATGCTGAACAAAATAGTGATAATGATCAGCAAAACAGCGCTAATCAACAAGTGAAGGAACCAAGGAGAAGCAAAATATCAAGGACATCAAAAACCTTTAGACCGGACTTCTACACATTTATGTTAGAAGATGATCCATTAACATACAAACAAGCTATGTCCTCACCCGATGCCCCTTCTTGGAAGGAGGCTATTAACAATGAAATCGAATCTATTATGGAAAACCATACATGGGAGTTAGTTGATTTACCTTAAAGATTCAAGACCTTGGGTAATAAATGGATATTTAAAAAGAAATTGAAACTTGATGGTTCAATAGAGAAGTATAAAGCTGACTTGTGGTTCAAGGTTTCAGACAAAAGAAAGACCTGGACTATTTTGATACATACTCTTCAGTAACTAGAATAACATCAATAAGAATGCTGATAGCAATCTCATCTACACTTGATTTAGAAATACATCAAATGGATGTAAAGACAGCATTTTTAAGTGGTGAACTGGAAGAACAAATATACATGAAACAACTTGAAGGTTTCCTAAAAACTAAAAATGAAAGTATGGTTTGTAGATGAAGAAAATCACTGTATGGGCTTAATAAGCGCCTAAACAACGACATGAAAGTTTTGATGAAAATATGATACTAAATGGATCTCATATAAATGAATGTGACAAATGTGTCTATTATAAACATACAAATGTGGGATATGTCATTGTATGTCTATATGTAGATGATTTACTAATATTTGGAAGCAACAAGGAGATAATAAAATCTACAATAGATATGCTCTCCGCCAGATTTGACATTAAAAATCTGGGAATCGCTGATCTGATACTTGGTGTAAAAATACATAAAACCAATCAAAGATATGTATTGTCCCAATCACACTACATTGAGAAAATACTTGAAAAGTTTAAATAAAACAATATAATATCAGCAAAATCACCAGTATATTTGAACCAAAACTGGGTTAAAAATAACGGTGATAGTATCTATCAATTTAAGTACTCTCGTATACTAGGCAACATTATGTATGTAATGAACTGCACTAGACCTGATATAGCATATGCCGTAAGTAAACTCAGCATATATACTACAACCCAAGAAAGAATCACTGGAAAGCTATAATTCGAGTACTAGGATAAGGTATGCACAAAGTCATGGACTACATTATGATAGGTACCCATATGTAATAGAAGGGTATTGTGATGCAAACTGGATAACTGGTTCGTCAAATACAAAATCCAAGAGTGGATATGTGTTTACCTTAGCTAGTGGGGCAATATCTTGAAGATCCTCTAAACAAACTTGTATAGCAAGATCGACCATGGAATCAGAACTTATTGCCTTAGACAAAGCCGTAGAAGAAACAGATTGGCTTCGAGGTTTCTTAGATGGTATTCCGAATTGGGAAAAACCTGTACCTCCAATAACAATACATTGCGATAGCCAAGCTATTTGAAGGGCTAATAGTAAGCTTTATAATGGCAAGTCTAGACATATTCGTCATAGCCATAAAACCGTTAGATAACTTCTCTCCAATGGGATTATCACAATTGACTATGTATTATAAGATGATAACATTGCGGATCCACTAACAAAAGGTTTACCTAGAGAGAAAGTTAATATCTTATCGATGGGAGTTGGGTTAAGGCCCATAAACTAAAAAGTTTCTTTAAAAAGAAACCCCACCTAGCTGACTGGAGATCTCAAGATCTAGGTTCAAAGGGACAACTAAGTTTAGATAAACTTGATAACACTGTAAATATTCAAAACATTCCTATGATAAGTCAGTGCACTACTTGTTGGATAATAGGATAAGTTTTGATACTTTTAATGATGTCTATACTTGGTAATATTAAAGAACCAAGTAGAGTATTGTGAAAATACTTGTTATAGAATCACCTACGTGAGTGCGAAGGCACCGCTTCAAGGAGAATTGTAAGGAAAAATTCTCCAAAACACTAATGAGACCAGGCTAGTGCTCATGGAATAACCAAACACAAATAGAGAACCAAGGAAGATTAGAAACACTTATTGTGTGTTGTGTATTTTAGATTTACACAAAAGGCTTACAATTCAAAGACAACCTTAGTCCACTGATTCGCTAGTAAGTCAAAAGAATAAACACTAGGAAAGTTCAAGGCCAATGTGCTACTTTAACCAATACTATAAATGTTTCGTAAAATCTTAATAACAAATTGAGAAATTACTTATTCATGTAGGGGATCGTTAGAAATAAATGAGCATTGGGGAATGGGAAGGCATTTAATGCCTTGGAAAATGAATAATCTCACATCTTAGTATAAAATAAACTATTTGTGTTTATATACTAAGATGTGGACACTATTATAATTACTCTGAGACAAAGAGAGACACAAGAAATGACGGGTGGTGCAATGCACCACCCCACACGCCCACGCCCATGCCTGAGCCTGAACCCGCATCGGTGGCATGGGCGAATGAGCGTATTAGAGGCACTTAGCACTATGCAGTTTGCGGTTGGCTTGGCGTGGTTGTTCAGACCGAACAGCTTTTTGTTTTGTCCGTTCAAACTCAAACGCTCGCACCGACTGGTAAAGGGTCGCAACATTTTCAACAGTTGCAACCGTTCGAATAGGCACCTGTTACTGAATAGGTGCACCTCCACGTGCATATGTATAGGCAGAAGGAAACAGAATACCAACTTACTAACTTAATTTTTTCTACATTTTCTTTCTCTCAACAACACTTTGTTCTTAAAAAACTCTTTTGAGTTCGTTATTGCTCTGTGGTTGTTGCGTAGCATCATAGAGAAGGTCCATTTCATCTTGGGAAACAATTGCTCGATATCCTTAAGCGCCGTAGAGGGAGCAATATTATTTCAAGGAAACAACTTTTCACTGGACTCAGACAATTTAATCGGTATTATATTTACTGCATTATTTGTTAACTGCCCAGTTCTATTCGTAATAGTTTTTGCGACATAGTTGTGACAGTTTTGATGTTGTAATTTAGCAACATAGTTGTAACAGCTTCGTAACACCTTTGTAACGTTGTTGTTAACAATCCTTGCAAACAGTTTCGTAACACCTTTATAGCATTACTGTTTAACAAATCATCCTTATAACTCTAATAGAAAACATAATCTCCATCCTAAAAGAAACAGTTCATCCTAGAACATAAAGTTTTGCTACCAGTTCCACCTAGAACTCATTGTCCAAATGAAATCAATTATTAAAACTTAATTGTTTAAAGAGTTCATCAACAAAAAAGTGCAAGAAAACTTGTCAGTAATGCCTGACTAATAAAGTTGTTTTAATAGTTCATCTTCCATGTGCAATAAAATTGTCTATAATGTAGAATAACAAAGTTAATTTAGTAGTTATCTAGGATCCAAATAGTAGTGGGGAATCTTTCAATAACAAAAAATGATCCGTGGTTCAGACAATAGAAAATATTAGTAGTGCAAACCACATTACTGTAAGCTATGAAAACATAACTTATAAAATTATAGGATCCAATGAAAAAAGCTTTAAATAAACTTATCTTGCACAAAATTTACAAAATCTAAAAGGACTGCCAATATGTTAGTAAAATAAATCAAATCCACAAGTTATACCAAACATCGATTAATGTATGTGAAGAAACCTATGAAAATAATTGCTAAAAAAGTATTAGTCGACATCAACAAATAGAGGTGGAAAAATTCTCTTTTGTTTGAAAAAATGAAATAAACTTAACAAATATAAACTTTAAAAAATATGATTCATGTTCAAACGGAGCAAAGATCAAAATTTAGCATTATAGAGATCTAAAAATATTGAAATAGGAAATGAATCCAACACTGCAAAAATCTAAATCCAATAAAGCAGAGAATTTTCGACATGCAAACCTGATTCTATTCAAACCTAAGGAAGAAAATGAAAATTTTGAATCTATCAAATTTGAAAATGGGAAAATGTAGAGAAACATCAGCAAAGTAAGCTAAACTTTTAATGATATCCTTTTTTTAATTCAAACATTTATGTATATGAAATTTTATAAATTTAAAGAATTATTCAAATCTTTAGTGGTATCATTGTGGATGATTGCATCATATAGTGCCAATTAGGAACATATTCTATTATTATTATGCTAACTCTATCTTAGACGAAGAAGAGAAGGTCTTGGTATGTTTCTTTATTTACATGTTTATATGGATGTTATGTATATCCCTTATGTTGTTCATTGTTCGGATTATGACTTAAGCCATGTTTGTGGAGTGGGATGACTATGTTGTGATTGGCATATTATATTGTTGTGCACTATATGATATTTTTGATGAGAATTTTTACCATACCAAACCTAGTCTGACCCATGTGTTATTTTCCCTATAAATAACTCTCGGTACACTTAACTAGGAAGCCTAAGGAGTTTACAGGTTTATCAAAGTACATAGCGGGTGCTGGAAGACTATCTCGTATATTACATACCCTATGTATTTTATGTTCTGCCCTTAGTACGAAAATTGTATGAATGGTCATGAAGATGTAGTGTCATGTGAGACAATGTAGACTTTGTTATCAAACCTGTTATATATGAAATGTATTATATTTATTAGTTGCGTGTCTGAGATATTTCTTGTTTTATTTGCTTATGTTGTTTGGTAACTCCTTCGTGCCATTAATATGTGCTAAGAAGAGATACATTTATTGAGTCATATTGAGATGTATTTATTATGATAACATGTGTCCATATTGGCCCAAAGGAATGCATACAGTGCAATACTCATATGGTGTCTCATTCTCCATGCTATCGGACAATTTCGACTCTCTGATTGCATATGCATAGGGGTCGGGCGTCACACAAAAAGTTTCCCCAGTATATGAAATTAATACACCTACAAATTATATATGTAAATTCGAAAATCGAGATACATGGAATACAATCATAGTACTGTATATATGCATACATACATACTTTATATATTCATAATTTATATATCCATAATTAATATATTTCATGTTTGCGCCAAAATTGGCCACAAACCCCAAATACCGTGAAAGCACCAGTGTATGAATACAAATCAGCAATATTCAAACACAAATCACAGATCTCAGTAAATAACCCAAAAATGTTTGCACAAAAAATGGGCAAACACCTCCAAGTCGTATGATTTAGTTGATTTTATGTTCTTCGTAGTGATTTGGGTGGTTTATGCAAATACGTAAAAAGCAGGGACTAAACTATAAAAGACACACAGATTTATAGTGGTTCGGCCAGAATGTGCCTACGTCCACTTTATATGTTATTCTCCTTTTCCGATCCGATTACAAGTACAAAGCTTTGATTACAAGTATATCAAAGTTGTTTGAAAGTTCCTTCCAGGCTTGAGCTCTCAAACTTGTCCCCCATTGTTGTACCCATGCCCCTCTATTTATAGAGTGAGGCTGGGGGCAGAGGTCTTGGATGTATATAGCTGCTGGTGGGCTTGGGCAGAAGCAATTTGGCCTGGCAGAGTTGGTCCGGTCGCGCCTTGGTTCGGTGGTGAGTAGAGTCTTGATATGCCTTGGTCCGGTGATACCTAGGAGAAGGGTTGGTTCGGTGGTGCATAGGAAGTGGTGAGCAGGTTGATTCGGTGAAGGTGATTCAGTGGCGAGTTGATGGAGCCTGGTTCGGCTATGCTTTGGACCGGCCTTGTTTGGAGAGGGTTTGGATCGGTGGTACTTTGGTTTGGTCTCGGTACTACCGAATGGATGTTATACTGAGAATGCCGAATGATCCCTTGTGTTGGGAATGCCGAATGAGCCTTCATATTTGAGAATGCCGAATGAGCCATGTGGAGTTCGAATAGTATGTCCTTCCTACCTTGCATCGATCATATCTCCTTCATACGAACTCTGATTAACCTGAAATTTGAAACATAGCCTCTCCTAATCCTCATCATCATCTTCAATCAATTTCGTCCTGATCGGAGCTTAACCTCAATATCCAACATTCCTTACCAATTTGTTGATATTCCAGTTTTGACCAAAAAATGGGATAACACTTTGCCCCCCAAAACATGCCTTGTGATAACAAGGCGTGTTTTGAATAGTTCCGAGTCCAATATCCAAAGTCCATAATCATATTGCTTAAGTATGTTATCTTTGACTGCTCCGAGTTGATGTCCAATTCCAAATCCAATAACCAAAGCTTGAGCCAATTCCATGTCCATCCGAACCCGGCAACCGAATCTGAAACCATCCTTATCCAATAGCCGATAACCGAATCCAGGACCTCTCCGGGTCGATATCCAAATCCATAACCTCTCCGGGCTCTTGCCAAGTGCAATCTACACCTTACGGTCGTGATCCAGTGTCCCTGGATGTTAAGCTAGCCTCATCGTGTTCTTATCGGGCGTAATCCACACTTGATGATCTTGGTCTAGTGTCCCTGGACGTTGAGCTAACCTCTCCGGGTTCTTGCCAAGTGTAATCCACACTTGACGACCTTGGTCCAGTGTCCCTGGACGTTAACCTCTCTGGGTTCTTGCCAAGTGTAATCCACACTTGACGACCTTGGTCCAGTATCCCTGGACGTTAACCTCTCCGGGTTCTTGCCAAGCGTAATCCACACTTGACGACCTTGGTCCAGTGTCCCTGGACGCTGTGCAATGCCATGGCTTAAGTCCTAAGCCGAATCCTGGTCTCTCCGGACCCTTGTTGAGCATAGTCCATACTCAACGACCTGGAAATTACAATTGATAATACATGGCCTAAGTCCTAGGCTGAATCCTGGTCACTCCGGACCCTTACCGAGCATAGTCCATACTCGACGACCTGAATGAGTCAATTTACCACGTTCGGGCAAAGCGACTCACCACTTGCCAGGCATAATCCATACCCGACGACCGTTTATCAAAAATCAGATAAAAATCCAATCAAAATCCAAAGCCAAAATCCAAATCCAAAATCCAAATCAAAACCAGAAAACCAGAAATCCAAACCAGCATCCAAAACCGAAAACAATCATCCAAAGGAAAATCCAAATCAAAAAGCAAGAAAAACCGGGAGCTCAATCCAAGCTCCAAAACCGAAAACCAAAAAGAAAAGCAGTGTCCAATCCAAAAGCAAAAGATAAATTTCACAAACCATAGCATCGCAGTTTATCATCATTCAGAGCATGCCTAGGGGCTATCTTCGTCCCCATACATGTGTAAATGACTTGATTGCTTGCCAATAGTTCGCTACTTATTTCATATTAACCTGGTCAATGGATGATCAACCGACCATCATTCCTGGGCCTCCCACCATCGTAGCTTGAGGTAGGCGGCGGTTGCTCCTGCCTCGCCGTTGCATTCCGAGGTCCAACATATTGTGGCAGCTGTCCATTCCTTACATGCTCCTCAATTATGTCCTTTAGGTGCCTGCAGCTGTTGGTGTCGTGTCCATCCAAATCATGGAAGAGACAGTGCCTTCCTGATGTTCTTTCCCGTTCTGTTGGTTCTCTCATAGCCGGCCTCCGGTAGGGAAGGCGATTCCGAGTATCCAGGTATATCCGCTCCAGCGTCTCGTTCAATCCTGTGTATGTGGAAAACTTTGGATCCTTCCATTGCTTCCTAGCATTTCTAGAATCATCGTCCAACTTCCTTTTTCCTTTGTCTTTATCCAAACCTTTTCTGGATGGTCCTCCAATCTCAATTGCATTAACCTTTTTTAACTTTAAATCCGTACTCGCATCCTCTTGCGAAGGAACCTTTCTGCCTCGTGAAAGAATTCGTCGAGATCCCATGGGGGATCTCGTATAAGAGATACCTTGAAATCCGAGTTCTCCCTGACTCCTGATACTGCTGCCATTAAAACCATCGATGGATCGGGCCGATCCACCGAAGCAACTGCTGCACTGAATCGAGTTAGAAAGGCCCTAAGCGATTCATCGATCCTTTGCTTTACCGATGTCAATGTCATCACGTTCTTCGGTCTCTTGACATGAACCCGAAACTGTCCCAAAATCCTTTCCACCAATTCCCTCAAAGTCCTGATAGATCCTTCTCCCAGCTGCCTATACCACATCGCGGCTAAGTCCGTCAAGTACAAAGGGAAGCATCGGGCCATTACTTCCTCCGATGCCCCCAGCACCTCCATGTGTCTGGTGTACCTCATCAAGTGATCCGTAGGGTCTGCCTTGCCATCGTATACCTCCACGCTAGGTAGCTTGAACTTAGATGGATTCTGAGCCATCCTTATTTCCCGAGCGAACAGACTCCTGTTTGCCCCTTCCAAGTCTCTGCTGGTCAAACCACCTCGCACAGTCTTCCTGATTATATCTACCAATCCAGTGTTGTCTGTCAGGGGTTGCCCCCGAGGGAATTCCGGTACATACTCTTCATGTGGCTCGCTAGCAGCAACGTCGGTTCTAGCCTGTTGAACTCCTTCCAAAGGTCCTCCTGTGCTGGATCCTGCGGGCCTGCCCCCAAGCCTTTGTCGATTGCCCTCTGGCTCTGCATCCTGTACTCCATTGGGTTCCATAACCCTAGCTCCTTGTCCTGCATCCACCGCCGTTGTAGCTGTTCCTAAGTTCTGGGTCCCTGCAGCTCTCATTTGCTCCAAGAAAGTCTGCATCATCTCCTGTTGACTCTTCAACAACCTCTCTTGCAGTGAATTTGTTATGGCTTCCATTTCGTCCCGGTTTATGTAGATCGAAGCTGGTACTTCCTCACCTCCGGAGGATGCTTGTTGACTTCCTTCCTGTTGGCTTCTCTCAGCCCTTAGCCTTCTACTGTTTTGCCTAGCCATTGTCTTCCAAATCCAAACTTCTATCCGATATAGTGGGCGCCAGTTCTTCTCAGTGAAAGCACCAAAATGTTTGCGCCAAAATTGGCCACAAACCCCAAATACCATGAAAGCACCAGTGTATGAATACAAATCAGCAATATTCAAACACAAATCATAGATCTCAACAAATAACCCAAAAATGTTTGCACAAAAAATGGGCAAACACCTCCAAGTCGTATGATTTAGTTGATTTTATGTTCTTCGTAGTGATTTGGTTGGTTTATGCAAATACGTAAAAAGCAGGGACTAAACTGTAAAAGACACACAGATATATAGTGGTTCGGCTAGAATGTGCCTACGTCCACTTTATATGTTATTCTCCTTTTCCGATCCGATTACAAGTACAAAGCTTTGATTACAAGTATATCAAAGTTGTTTGAAAGTTCCTTCCAGGCTTGAGCTCTCAAACTTGTCCCCCATTGTTGTACCCCTGCCCCTCTATTTATAGAGTGAGGCTGGGGCAGAGGTCTTGGATGTATATAGCTGCTGGTGGGCTTGGGCAGAAGCAATTTGGCCTGGCAGAGTTGGTCCGGTCGCGCCTTGGTTCGGCGGTGAGTAGAGTCTTGATATGCCTTGGTCCGGTAGCACGTTGGTCCGGTGATACCTAGGAGAAGGGTTGGTTCGGTGGTGCATAGGAAGTGGTGAGCAGGTTGATTCGGTGAAGGTGATTCGGTGGCGAGTTGATGGAGCCTGGTTCGGCTATGCTTTGGACCGGCCTTGTTTGGAGAGGGTTTGGATCGGTGGTACTTTGGTTCGGTCTCGGTACTACCGAATGGATGTTATACTGAGAATGCCGAATGATCCCTTGTGTTGGGAATGTCGAATGAGCCTTCATATTTGAGAATGCCGAATGAGCCATGTGGAGTTCGAATAGTATGTCCTTCCTACCTTGCATCGATCATATCTCCTTCATACGAACTCTGATTAACCTGAAATTTGAAACATAGCCTCTCCTAATCCTCATCATCATCTTCAATCAATTTCGTCCTGATCGGAGCTTAACCTCGATATCCAACATTCCTTACCAATTTGTTGATATTCCAGTTTTGACCAAAAAATGGGATAACACTTCACTTTTCATACAATTAACAAATCAATATTTTCGTACATTGACTAACTGCGCGCATGCGTGCACACAGACACACACACACACACACACTCTTGTATGTATATATTCTCACTATGCCATTTTTACCTTATCTATCTCTTATATATACTTACATTTCTCTCCATGGATGTGTATCTTTTTGCTAGCTTTCTAAATGTTGTGTAAAAATTACACAAACGCGGAAAAACAATAAACAGGATCTAGATTTGCCAATTTGAACATCACTCAATCTAGCAAAAATAGTAAATAACTGTAAAGAAGGCAAAGAGACGCATAACATTTATACTGGTTCCACTATCATCAAGGTAGTGTACGTCCAGTCCAAAGAAAAAAGATTTTATTACACATGAAAGAGTTATAAGAGATTACAAAATAGTTTATATACCAAAGCCCTAAATTAGGGTTAACAAGAAGAGATGCTTAATCTTTAGGGGATCGCTGGCTGAATGTCAGGATGTGTTTACAATGAAGTCTACCATCAATATATAGCCAGTGCAAATCCATGAGAGTCGTCGATTAAATTACCAAGTTATGGTTAGAAGAAAAACGAGGCAATTTACAATGGTAACAAATGGTGTAAACATAACAAGTAATTCACTCATGCTTTAATTAGCAAAGATGGAAATAAATAATCCCAAAGCAATACGTTTACTGAGAAAGAAATAATATGCATATCCTTTTGCATATATTTTATTCCATAACGTGTGCATGTATTTATTTTCTTGTCATCTCATGCAAATGCAATCCAATAATTTATGCATTTCCATATTAAAAATAATAAACAAATGTAATTACTTTCCATGTTACTATAACTTCCTCCTCGATGCTCCGAACGACCTCCCGTCCCTTTCATAGTGAAGAACACGTAATTCTCTTCAAAATGACATATAATTTGAATCGTAGAATCTCAACACTCCACCTCGATTCAAATTCTCTTTTCAACATAAAACTCTTAAAAAACTAACTCCACCTTCAACTAGAATCTCTTAACGTGATAGATACCAAAAATGAATACTTACCCAATGGTTTCTGGCAAGGTCACCCTCCATCACACCGTGCTAGCGAGCTCAGACTACGTTCCCATCCGCCAATAAAATAGTACAAATATCCAAAATCAAAAGAAGGTAGATACCAAAATAATCTCAAAGCTACCATGGCAAAAAATACCTCAATCACCAATCGAATCTCTCTCCTTCCATATATCTTATATGCCAAACAACAAATTTCCCATGAAAATCAACATAAGACTCTCACAACAACATTGAGCCATGAAGTAGATATAGATTCCCAAATCCAGATGTCCATTCAACACACTAAACTCCTTATCGCCAAAGTTCCAAGACTGGAACGCTCTTCTCTCTCAATATGGTTTCCTCCATCTTTATCTTTCATACTGCACAAAATCTTCTTTTCCATCAAAATGAGTAATAGCATAATTACCACTGGATCTATCGTTCTTTCTAGAATCCGTAATGCACAAATTTAAACAAATCTCCTTGCTCTGATACCAATCTATTGTGCAAAAATTGCACAAATGTGGAAAAACAATAAACATGATCCAGATTTGCCAATTTGAACATCACTTAGTCTAGCAACAATTATTCTATTACTCCAAATAAATAGTATATAACTATAAAGAAGAAAAGAAGACGTACAATATTTATACTGGTTTCACTATCATCAAGATAGTGTACGTCCAGTCCAAAGGAGAGATATTTTATTATACGTGAGAGAGTTACAAGAGATTACAATGTATAAGTTTACGTACCAAACCCTAAATTAGGGTTAACAAGAAGAGACGCTCCATATTTAGGGGATTGTTGGTTGAATGCAAGGATGTGTTTACAATAAAGTCTACCCTCAATATATAGCAAGTGCAAATCCGTGAGAGTCGTCAATTAAATTACCAAAATAATGGAGGCAATTTACGATGGTAATAAATGGTGCAAAAATAACAAGTAATTCACTCATTCCTTTAATTAGTAAATGTGTAAATAAATAATCTCAAAGCAATACGTTTACTGGGAATAAAATAATATGCATATTTTTTCGCATATATTTTATTTCATAACGTGTGCATGTATTTATTTCCTTGTCATTTCATGCAAATGCAATATAATAATTTATGCATCTCCATATTAAAAATAATGAACAAACGTAATTACTTTTATCGTTACTATAACTTCCTCCTCAATGTTTCGAATGACCTCACGTAGTTAAGAACACATAATTCTCTTCAAAATCACATATAATTTGAATCGTAGAATCTCAAACCTAGGATTCAAAAAATGTGTTGCTAGCCAAGATGGAACCTATAATTTCTCGAAATAAAATCTACTCTCTTAACCTACTAAACCAAACGTGTTTTTATTTTCAAAAGCAGAACAATGAAAACCACTCGTCAATGGTGCAAATCTTTTAAACTATTAAAATCAATATCTTCTAAATTCTAATTATAGCAAATTCATAGTTCAAATTGATTAGGTTGGAAAGACATACGCAATGGTTATAATATGATACTAATTCACTACTTAATTGAAAATTCATTCTTAATTAAATTAATATTAATAATATCAAATTTGCAGATCGTTACAACAACCATCTGTGACTACACCACATTTCAATTCGACATCAACATTTGACCATGACTTTGCCTTTAGATTCAAAGGTCGTGGTGGACAAGCAAAAAACGTCATGAAGAAGGAAACTTGTTGAAACACAATGTATACGCTCTTATTATTCATATATATGAGAGACAAATGAAGAAACCTCGTTTTGAGATAGGAAGCCCTAACGCTAATCCGAGTCAAAATAGTGTGGACCCTACCGGTTTATTTTTCTACACACCGCTCTTGCTAATCGGATGAATATAATTGGTCAGCTTGACGTTGACGAAGCATTAAAAGTTCTTATGGACAAATATTAAAGAAAAATGTCTATGTTTTGGACGATGACGCTGTGGTAAGCCAGTTGATTGTTGAGATAACACATATGAAACACAACATTTAATACCAGCAATACTTGGTCAACAAATACGATGCTAATCCGTATGATTTTATTTTTTATATGCATTGTTTATGTACTTTTTTAATGTATCGGTTTTTTTTCTAAATTGCAGTGTTATCCCATTTTTGGTCAAAACTGGAATATCAATGTTGTGTGCGTTTCCACCACGACCGGAACAAGAAGAAGCAAGCAAGCATATATAAGTCTGGGATTTCACTCATGATTCAAGTGCAAAGGTTCATTCAGTCAAGCAAGGCAAGAGTTCGTTCGACACTACACTCCCCGAGTTCATCCAGTAATAAGTGTCATCCGGTACTTAAAACACCTCGGTTTCATCTGGGAGTTCAAGCGTAATGAGTTCGTTCGGTATTCGAACTCCCCCATGGTTCATTCGGCATTCTCAGATATTAAGGCTCATTCGGCATTCGGTATTCATGAAGGCTCATTCGGCATTCGGTATTCATGAAGGCTCATTCGGCATTCATGAAGGCTCATTCGGTAGTACCCACACTGAACCACACCATCTCCAAGTAATGCCGGTCCACAACATCTTTCCCCACATAGCCGAACCAACCTCACCTCCATCGAATCACCTCCACCGAATCACCTCTACCGAACGAGTTCCACCGAATCACCTCCACCGAACCATCCATCGCCGGTCCAAACTCCACCGGTCCAACACCACACCCTGCATAGCCGGACCAGAACCCACATCCACACTCCTAGCACCGAACCACCTCACTGCCAGTACCACCAAACCAAGGCTTCTCCATCCCTCTCTCCAAGCACGACCGAACCAAGCTCCGCCGAACCAGATGTGCCAGTCCAGATTGCATCAGCCCAGACCCATCAGCAGCTATAAACATCCAAGACCCCTGCCCCCAGCCTCACTCTATAAATAGAGGGGCAGGGGTACAAAAATGGCAGACAAGTTTGAGAGCTCAAGCACGGATAGAACTTTCAAACAACTTTCAATTACTTGTAATCAAAGCTTTGTACTTGTAATTTGAAGGGAAAAGGAGAATAACATATAAAGTGGACGTAGGCACGTTCTGGCCGAACCACTATAAATCTGTGTGTCTTTTACAGTTTAGTCCCTGCTTTTCAGATATTTGGATAAATCACCTAAATCACTAAAAACAACATAAAATCGACTAGTTCATACGACTTTGGGTGTTTGTGGCCATTTTTTGCGCAAACATTTTGGTGCTTTCATTGAGAGTTGAACTCAAGGACCTACCGCTTGGAAGTTGAATTTGAGAGTTTAGAGATTCAGATTGGAAGAGTCATGGCAAGACAATCAAGCAGAAGGCCAAGGCCAGAGCAGAGTCAATAGGAAGGGAGTCAAGAGGCTTCCTCAGGAGCAAACCAAGCTTCAGCCTTCGTCACCAGGGATGAGATGGAGGCTATGATGAGAAGACAAGAAGAGATGATCCAGAACTTGCTTCAGAAAATTGGGCAACTTGGAGCACAAAACCAAGGAGCAACTGGAGTTCAGAACGGAGCAGGACCATCTGGCGTAGCACCAGAGCTAGGGCGCACACACGTAGAGCATGTTAATCCGATCCCGGGAAGAGAGACGGGGGCATCCGAACAACCTGGTGGCAATAGAGGAGTGAACGCTCAATCAAGGGGGCAGATCCCAGAGTTCCCTCGTGAACTCGGAGGGCAGGTTGAAAGTGATGAACGAAGATTGCATCTCGGAGACGGTGACAGATTGGCGGAGATGGTTAGAAGAGCTATGAGAGGCGGTTTAGTAAACAAAGACTTGGAAGATGTAAACAGGAGTCCTTTTTCTTCTGCAATTAGGATGGCTAGGAACCCGCCAGAATTCAAGCTACCATCAGTAGAGATGTACGAAGGGAGGACAGACCCTGCGGTCCATCTTACTAAGTATATGAGGCACATGGAAGTGCTGGGGGCATCGCAGGAGATCATAGCCCGGTGCTTTCCACTGTATTTGACGGACATTGCAGTGTTATGGTTTAGGCAACTGGAGAGCGGCTCCATAGGAACGTGGGCAGATTTAACTGAGAGATTCATGAGGCAATTCAGGGTTCATATTGCGAGACCCAAGAATGTGATGACTTTGGCAACCTTGAAGCAGAAAACTGGAGAGACTTTGAGGAGCTTTCTAACGCGATTTAATGCGGTGGCAGCATCTGTGGATCGACCAGATCCATCTATGGTCATGATGGCGGCTGTATCTGGAATAGCTCATAGTACAGAGTTCAAGAATTCATTAACCAAGGACCCGCCTATGAATCTGGGAGAGTTCTATCATGAGGCTGAAAAGTTTCTGCGTTTGGAAGATGCTAGTGCAGAAAGAGAGAAAGAAGATGACGTTTACGCAGTCAAGAGCGGAAACCCACCTGGAAAGGGTGCGGAGAATAGCAAAGGAAAGAGAAAGGCTGAGGATAATAATGACAGGTCAAAGCGGCAAAGGAGGGAGCCGCGATTCATCACTCACACTGAGCTGAATGAGAGTCTGGAACGAATTTATCAGGATACCAAGAGGCAGGTTTCGTATCGTAGACCAATGCGAAGGGATCCAACCTCTGACGAAAGAAAATCAGATAAGTTTTGTGTATTCCATGAATTATACGGTCATAACACTAATGATTATAGGCATTTGAAGGACGAAGTGGAAGGGCATATCAGGAACGGTATGCTCCTCCAGTACGTGAGGAGGCGAACTCCAACAGTGGAACCAGAGCGACCACCGTCTACATCGGCTAGAGGTGACCCTGGATCGGGGCACCGTTTGATTATCCATTGATTGCTTGATTAAAATAACGATGAACAAGTTGTAAACCTCTCGCTAACAGGGTTAGATCATTTACACATGTGAGCGATCGCGCACGATCCATAGGCATGCTCTGAATGACTACCAGCCGCATTATAGATTCATATGATTATTGCTTTAACAACTACAATTCTATGGAAAAATTACTTGTATGCCCGTGGATTGCAAACGGTCCACGAGCAACTCTTGCATGGCAGCGAACTGCCGAAATCTTTGATTCGGAAACTCCCTCAAACAATAACTCCGGCACTGATAATATTAAGTCCCCCCGGGCACACATAATTCGCCTCGAACTGCACCCGATCGCGAACGGTCACAACTCGCCTCGAACGGCACCCGACTTCGAAAAGTCACAATTCGTCTCGAACGGCACCCGACTTCGAACAGTCACAATTCGCCTCGAACGGCACCCGACGACGAACAGTCACAATTCGCCTCGAACGGCACTCGACTTCGAACAGTCACAAACTCGCCTCGAACGGCACAACTCACCTTACCTCAAATGGCTCGATCGTGAACGGTCGTCATTTGAGGCCCACCACTTGACCGCGCACTGTCGCACTTTACCTCGAATGACTCGATCCCGAACGGTCGTCATTTGAAGTTGAGCGCTTGACCTTGAACGGTCACATTTCACCACAGATGACTCGATCCCGAACGATCGATACATGGATTTACGCACTTGACCGCGCACTGTCGCACTTTACCTCGAATGACTCGATCCCGAACGGTCGTCATTTGAAGTTGAGCGCTTGACCTTGAACGGTCACATTTCACCGAAGATGACTCGATCCCGAACGATCGACGCATGGATTTACGCGCTTGACTGCGCACGGTCGCACTTCACCTCAAATGACTCGACCGCGAACGGTCGTCATTTGAAGTTAGGCGCTTGACCATGAACGGCCGCGCTTCATCCCAAATAGCTCGATCCCGAACGGTCGTCATTTGGGGCCATATAAAATATCAATCTCTTTACAGGTTGCCAACAGGATATGAATATCCAGCTCATGGCATTACAAAACACGCCTTCCTGCCGCAAGGACATCAACAGGATATGAACATCCAGCTCATGGCATTACAAAACACGCCTTCCTATCGCAAGGCATGTTTTGGGGGGCAAAGTGTTATCCCATTTTTAGTCAAAACTGGAATATCAATGTTGTGTGCGTTTCCACCACGACCGGAACAAGAAGAAGCAAGCAAGCATATATAAGTCTGGGATTTCACTCATGATTCAAGTGCAAAGGTTCATTCAGTAAAGTAAGGCAAGAGTTCGTTCGACACTACACTCCCCGAGTTCATCCAGTAATAAGTGTCATCCGGTACTTAAAACACCTCGGTTTCATCTAGGAGTTCAAGCGTATGAGTTCGTTCGGTATTCGAACTCCCCCATGGTTCATTCGGCATTCTCAGATATTAAGGCTCATTCGGCATTCGGTATTCATGAAGGCTCATTCGGCATTCGGTATTCATGAAGGCTCATTCGGCATTCAGCATTCATGAAGGCTCATTCGATAGTACCCACACCGAACCACACCATCTCCAAGTAATGCCGGTCCACAACATCTTTCCCCACATAGCCGAACCAATCTCACCTCCATCGAATCACCTCCACCGAATCACCTCTACCGAACGAGTTCCATCGAATCACCTCCACCGAACCATCCATCGCCGGTCCAAACTCCACCGGTCCAACACCACACCCTGCATAGCCGGACCAGAACCCACATCCACACTCCTACCACCGAACCACCTCACTGCCAGTACCACCAAACCAAGGCTTCTCCATCCCTCTCTCCAAGCACGACCGAACCAAGCTCCGCCGAACCAGATGTGCCAGTCCAGATTGCATCAGCCCAGGCCCATCAGCAGCTATAAACATCCAAGACTCCTGCCCCCAGCCTCACTCTATAAATAGAGGGGCAGGGGTACAACAATGGCAGACAAGTTTGAGAGCTCAAGCACGGATAGAACTTTCAAACAACTTTCAATTACTTGTAATCAAAGCTTTGTACTTGTAATCTGAAGGGAAAAGGAGAATAACATATAAAGTGGACGTAGGCACGTTCTGCCCGAACCACTATAAATCTGTGTGTCTTTTACAGTTTAGTCCCCGCTTTTCAAATATTTGGATGAATCACCTAAATCACTAAAAACAACATAAAATCGACTAGTTCATACGACTTTGGGTGTTTGTGGCCATTTTTTGCGCAAACATGCAGTAAACCGGTTTTTATTTTAGTTCACTGTTTTTTTAGTATTAGCTTATAATTTAATATTAATTACTAACAATTATTCTACAAGATTTAAAATAAATATAATCAATTATCCTCGTTTCTCATACCTCTAGTATAACATAAGAAATACAATTCTATTTTGCAAACTTATAACTTATAAAACACTCATTCAAAAATGCCATTTCTCGTTAAACATAAAAAGATGGTATAAATTGATTAGACACTGAGATATTAACGAAATTCACCTATAAATAGCCTTCTGATATGTTTTGCTTGTGTTTTGTTACTTTTGAGTGCACGATTAGCTACTAATGTACCTCTATGAGAAGCCTAGGAAATTAAAGTGTTGTAAATCTTTAGGATTAGAGAAAAACTTAATACCTCATAATCTCATGCAGTAACTATTCGTGTATACAGATCTTTTTACAAGAGTTTTCCTTGTAAAGTAGAAAGTAGAAACATAATTGTTTCACTTAGTTTATCGCTCATCCAATAAATTATTAGGACATACATCCACTCACACTTCTTTCAGTACTTTTTTTTGTTGAAATAGATCAAATTGAAAACGAGTTTTAAGGCTTTTGTTTGAAAATTACCTTTAAAATTTAATTTTGAGATGCATGTCCATTTTTTACATTTGGTTAAAAATGTGAGATAATTAAATATATTTCATTTGTATAGAATTGACCAAAGTGAAATGATTCCTCTATCCCCTTCTTCCGTGTCACTCTATCCATTCATTGTTAAAAAAAACAATGGAACCAATGGTAAAAATAAACGCGATAGATATTAGCAGGGCCGGCCCAGAGGCAATGCAAGTGAGGCCATAGCCTAAAGCAACATCGTCGAACATGGCCAAATGGGCAACAAAATCCCCAATGTGCTTTTAAAAATATTGATATGATAAAATAGCTGTGCAACTCTAGACAAAAAAGACTAGTAGTTTATTGGTTTAACTTATAACGATAACAATTCATTTTTCTGTTATCCCATCCTCTTCTTCGTCATGTTTCGTCGTTTCTCCATTTTTTCGATTTTTCATTGTCGTGGTAATAGATTTGAATTGTAGGAATTTCATTCCGCTCATTCCATATTCTGTAATTATGTTTAAGACCCAAAGCAAATATATATATATATGAAAATGAAATGCTCTAAATGTTTTGACAATATATCCCGAAACTTTTATTCTGCAGAACTCAAAAGGTCTCTTATTCTCTACTTACATTCCTTCGTTATTTTTTTCACAGAAACTCTTCGTTACGCTCTCGGGAAACTCAAAACCCGGGAAACTCAAGAAAAGATTCAAAATTCGATGTCCTCTCCCCCCTCTCGCTCTCCTTCTCCCTCCACTCCGCCCCCCTAACGAAGACCTCCTCCTGCCCCTTCTCGAAGACCTCATCCACCAATTTGCTCGGCACCCCAAACGCCAACTCTTTCGCCTCCTCCTCCATCAAACTCACCACTTTCTTCTTCCCCGCCACAAACGTCTTCCTGTTCCCCTTCGCATTCACCTCAAAGCACACCACTTCCACATTCTCTTCCTTACCCGCCACTATTGCCACCGGATGTCCCACCGGCACCACAAATACCGTCCCCTTCCTCAGTCTCGCCTCCACCTTCCGGAACTTTCCTCCTCTTACTCCATCTTCTTCTTCTCCTCGCTCCTGCTGTTGCTGTTGAGATATGTGAGGGCAGACCATTTCAAAGTACCCATGTCCTTTCGTCACGTAAGCCACTTTCGTCGCTCTGGTATTAAAAAACGGCGCCATCATCGATCCACGTGTAATATTTGCATAAGTTACTTGAACATCCACGTCTTTCAGCGCTCTATAGTCCTGTACATCCACTTCATGAAGACGGCCATGGCGGTTCGGGTAAGTAGCTCGTTTGTTGAATATATTGTAAGTGCTCGTAGATTCCGTTCCAAAGGGCCATACACTACCATGCGACGAAGACGACGAGCCATGTCTGCTAAGTGACCGGATTTGCTCTTGCGTTGCCTTCACTATCACTCCTCTCCTTTGCTGCCCGATCATCCTCTCTAGCCTCTCCTCCCTCGTCTGTTAAGCAAAACGTTCCACTTAATTATATGTATGTCTCAAAATTTAAAAGAAAACGACTATTAATTAATGGTCTAAACATACGTACATTCAAGGCAGCTTTGATGATTTCGGTGCTGAAGACTCCGTAATACGACTGAGGTTCGTCTCCACCGACCGTGGGGAAAACCACGAACTGACCAGGAGTGGAGACAGGGTGAAGGAGCTTGACGATCTACAGCCTCTTACTACTGCTTCTGTTGAAAATATAGACTACTGTACCTGCACTGACTTTGATAACTTCACCCTGTTTTACGTTCCACGACTCCTGATTCTGCCCCCGGATCAAAGCGACGGTTCCTTCACCCTTCAGGACGTAAAACACCACATCTGCGTCTAGGTGATTCGGTACCACAAACGTGTGCGGAGAAGCTTCTAGAACGGCGAAGTGGTGGTTGGCTAGACCTAGGAGAAGTTTGGACCACTTGATGAAGTTTGGAAGGACCTGGATGCTTCCTTTCTCGCTTCTCACCGCATGTACGAAGCTTTCCTGGTCGAACACGTATGGGCTCTTTCCGGTTCTCACTGCCACTTCTTCTGATGATGCTTCTTCTTCCTCTGCGTTACTGCCTTGTCGGTACTTTAGTTCGCATTGTTACATGCATTTTTGCTTCTGGGGTTGACCTTTCCTCTGCTGCCTACACTTGTATTCGCATTCTTGCAGTCTTTGCTGGGGATCTCCTTTGTATTGAAGATCTTCTAATGCAAGTGTGGACGTAACTAGGAATAGACACACAGCGAGAAGAGTCGTTGTTTTTGCCATTTCTTTTTCCTAATTTGCTGTTATATGAATGAAGTGGAAGAAGGGAACGAGATTTATATATGGGAAGGAAAGAAGAAAAGTTTGGTGAAGGTGGTAAGGTGAAGCAACTCGTGTATGTCTGCATGTGCATACGTGTTTGCTAAATTAAAGCTTGGCCAAGAAGGAGACGGTGCTGTTCATGTGAAGGAGACAGTTGTTAGCAATGTTTTGAAAACCGAACCGCAAGTCGGACCGTTGTATCTCAAGGTTCAAGATTTTAAAGATCGGACCGGTCGGACCGCTGTAACCGTGCATTTTTTTTAACGATTCGTACATTCCAAATTGAAAACTATAAACTCATGTTGTTTAATACATGATATTGAAATAATAATGTTATGTACACGTCTTATATATGGTCTTCAAGGTTTATAACCGAAGTTGTATGTTGTTGCATTGCACAACTATTGCTGTGTATACAGTAGAACAATGCACAACCATAAAAGTTTAATGATAGTAAACTTGACGAATCTTGCAATGCTATTAGAGGAGTTTGCAGCAGCAAAGAGTCAAATGATGGAATTTGTGGTTTAGATTTTAGTACGATTATGATTTTTGAAATATAGATTTACTTATTTTTTTCAAAGCAATACAAAAGATGAAAATGAAAGAGAATTATAGGATGAGAAAGTAAGAAAAATTAAAAGAACCGCGGTTCAACCAGGTAAAATTGATGGTTGGACCGCCGGTTTGAAGGTTCGACCGGGGTTCACGCATGACTGAGGTATGATTGAGTTCCGAACCGTGATGATCCAAGGTTCAGGGTTTTTCGAGGTCGAACCGAGGCTGGGTCGGGTTTTCAAAACACCGGTTGTTATTATGCATGCTTAACGGAAGGCGTGGACAAAATGGAGTAGCGCCTCATGAGATAAGGCTGTAATTTGCCGCTTTATTTAGTGAGAAGATGACGTGGCGAGTTAAACCAGCGGGCCCTACTCTTTGAATGCAGTGGGTCAGTTTGCCGTGGTTCATCTGTACTAAGCTGAGCTTACTGACATTTATAATAAGCTGTAATTCAATTAAATTCTCCCGCTGAAAAAAAATGCAAGCGAATGGATAAATCCAACAAAGCCTAGCGGTATTTTCTAATGCGTTTTCCCTACATTGAATCGGGGGTCGATTTACTAGTGAAAAATATTATCTAGACAGGTGAATACATCGATCTTGAAACAAGAAAGATTAAGTTATATAGTTATCAAAAGAGATCAAATTTCCGTCCTCATATTTTCTGTTCCTCCTAAGAGCATCTCCAACAGGTGCAGAATTCTTGAATCTGCACTCAGAAGAGCTCCCAACAGAGCATCAGAATTCTCAAAAGTGCAGAAAGGGGGGCTTCGGCTCGAGAATTGGAGATTCGGCGAGGCGCCTGTTCAACAGGCGCCTGGATGCCAAACGCATGTTTAACAGGCGTTTGACATCTAGACGCATGTTAAACACGCGTCTATTTACGTCCCCCCAACAGTCATTTTCCAACGGCCATTTTCTCAGTTCAAATAAAACTCCCTGCTCTTCTTCCATTCACAACCAATTTGCTTCGTCTATTACAGTTTTTTTCTGCCACTAATCTCAACTGAAAATGTACTCCGATTTCGACGTCGATGCTGCAAGATCCAGATTTGAAGACTACGACTTACAAGACGTTACGGTTCCGATTGGGGGAGAAGTAACTAATGCAAGTTGGAGCGCTGCGGAAGACTACGATCTTTGCTACATTCACTGTGCCCTCTCGGTCGATCCTATTCGAGGGACCGATCAAAGTGGTGAATCTTTTTGGGGCAAAATTAATAATTGCTACAATGGAAGAATATCGATCGGAAAAGAATGCTGCCTTCAGTCAAAGGTCATTATGGAAATATAAATCGCTAAACGCAAACGTTCGATTCTCAAATGTTCAAGCCAAAGCAAACGAATCCTAGTAGATTTGGAAATGAAACGCATTTGGTAAGCTTTAATATAATGTCATTGTTCTACTTTTTATCATAATTCTCTAATTATACTAATTATTTTTTTAATAGAGAATGGCCGCAAACAAGTTGTTCAAACAAATCTATAAACCTGATAGTAAACAAGCACCACATTTTTATCAGTTCATGCATGTTTATGACATGTTGATCGAGCATGTTAAATTGAAATCATCGCTTAAGAAAATGTTCAACAAGTTCAATCAAACAGTGGTCGGGGTAAAACGCCTAGAGTTGGAGAAAGCTTTAGTCCTAGGAAATCGCTAGGAAGCTACGGGTTAGGATTAGAAGAAGACCCAACCCCACCCGAAGATCATTTTGTTAGGCCACTGGGAGCAAAAGCGGCCAAAAAGAAGCAGACGGCTGGAGTGGATCAAGTTGACATTAAAAAACTCATGCTTGAATCTGAAGATAGATTTAACCGGGCAATGGAGACTCGAGCAATTCAACACCAAGAAAAGTTATCAAGAATGGATCAACTTCTTGCTATAAACCGACAAAGAGATGAAGATGCAATAATGTTCATGGATACATCACACATGTCTGCAGAACAACTGGAGTATACGGAGCAAAGAAGGAGAGAAATGATGAGGCGTAGACCTGAAGAGGGTCATTAAATGAATTACCATTTCTACAACCTTTGTATCTTTTAATTACCGTTATTTGTATTGTGTTCTGAATGCAAGCAATTATTAGTATAAGTATTTTCATTGAAATTGCATTACATTGAAAAAAGATTATAACAACATTACGGTAATTAAAGATAAACAGATTACAATAACGATAATAAGTAACAACAACATAAACAATGGTAGGAAAAGTAACGGCAAAAATATAGTTTCACTGATTTCCAGAAAACCTCCAAAGATGATCTATGAGATCATTTTGCAGTCTTCGATGCAGTTAAACACTACGGTAGGGCATTTGGCTTTCTACATGAAACTCGAGTTCTAGTGTGCTGCCAATCATATCGCTGCGCCAAACAGGCGGTGGTGTTGGAGCACTCTCGTAAAAGTAATCTTCTTCCATGTATCTTTCATCCTCTATAATCATATTATGTAAAATAATACAAGTGTATATTATTTTGGTCATTTTAACTGGTGACCAAAGTCTGCGTGGATTACTAATTATGGCAAATCTAAACTGAAGAACCCCAAATGCTCTTTCAACGTCCTTCCTCTGGCCTTCTTGCATCGCTACAAACTTTGATTGTTTATTGTTTTGTGGGTTAGGAATTGTCTTGACAATGGTACTCCATTTAGGATATATACCATCGCCAAGATAATATCCATGATCGTACGTGTTACCTCCTAAAGTAAAGGTACAAGGAGTTGATCTACCATTTGCTAAATCATTGAACAACGTAGATCGTTCGACTACGTTAAGATCATTACCCGACATTCCAAAAAATGCATGCCATATCCATAAGTCATACGACGCTACGGCTTCAAGAATAATAGAGGACCTACAAGACTTACCCTGATAAGCTCCAGCGTACGCCTTTGGACAATTTTTCCACTCCCAATGCATGCAGTCTATACTGCCTAACATTCCAGGCCAGCCTCTACTACCATGCATATTTAATAACATAACTATATCCGCCTCGTTCGGTCTGCGTAAGTATTGATCACCGTAAATGTCCACGATAGCTTAACATAAATGCTCCAAACACTCTAATACCGTGCTTTCCGCGACTTTCAAATTTTCATCAAGCGCATCCACCGGTCCTGCATATGCAAGCATTCTGAGTGCAGTTGTCATTTTTTGAATTCCAGTCAATTCCATTGTACGAGATGCATTAGGTTTGAAGATAAAATATTTGTCATGCTGCTTGATGCATTGTAGGATTCTAAGAAATAGAGGACGCCGCATGCGGAATCTTCTTCTAAAATCAGCATCTGTGTAAGTAGGATTTGGAACAAAGTAGTCTTCCATCAGTCTATCGTTGTGCCATGAATGTCTACGATTTTTATACCGACGATCAACAACTGATCCACCGTGTTGCCTACTCGATTGACCAACCTGTAGTGCATCCATACTTATTAGTTCCTTTTCACGACGAAAATGATCTTCCATCATTTCATCAAATTCGTCATCACTATCATCAAAAAAAATATAATCTTCTGCCACCATTTGTTATATTTGAAATTATATGAAATAAGAATGAGCAATAATACTTCTCAGCATCTAACAAGCCTTTTATAGCTTAAATCACATGTTGGCTAACGAACAATCACTTGTGGGTAGTATTAATTAAATTCAACCACCATCTATAAAGTAGATTCCATTTATGTCACGACTGCAGTGTCTCGTCACATCTAAATACTATGACTATTGATGCAGCGTCTCGTCCCATCAGATACTATTAACTGTTGATGCAGTGTCTTGTCCCTCCATACACTATTGACTGTTGATGCAGTGTCTTGTCCCATCATACACTATTAACTGTTGATACAGTGTCTTGTCTGCAATGTAACGTCTGCACTGTCTTGTCCCATCATACAACTGTTGCCATATTCTTAACGCAATAATACAGAAAGAAACAAGTCATTGTTACTGAAACACCCAAACATTAATACAGTCAATGACAATGCATACACAAACAATAATACACTCCATGATAATACACTCCACAATAATAAACTCCACAATAATACAGCCATAATAATAATACACTCCATAATAATACACTCCCTAATAGTACACTCCATAATAGTACACTCCACAATAATACACTCCATAATAATACACTCCACAATAATACACTCCACAATAATAATAATACACTCCACTAAGAAACTATCGGTTACGGTCAAATTGTAAGTTGTGCACGATATTTCGGAGACGTCTTATTTCTTGTTCCAGCTCGTTGGCATATGTTATGGCCCTTGGGCATAGCCGTTCATCTACCCATTCTGTATAATTGCACCCTTCAGGCAAGAAAGGACACAACTGGATTCGACGACCAATATCTTCGCCATCAGCTCTAACCATAACTTCAACCTTATAACCACAATGGCAAAATACTATGTAAGAGTCAGCCTCTTGTTCAAATGAAGGTTGCAAATTTGGTACTTGTTCAACCTCTTATGATTGTTGATGAACCAACTGTTCGTGTACTGGTTGAACATCTTCTTGAAGTGTGAGTTGGTTAAGATTTGGGAATTCATGAGCAACGTCCTCGTTATGTTGGTCTTGGTAATAGATATTCCAATCTTCATCGGTGTGTTCTCTTTCCATTGGAATGTACCCGACATCAGAGTCAATAGATGATGACTAGGAAGGCATTGATATGGGGATGAGAAGATTGAAGGAGCGGAGAACTCAATTGTGTGTTTGAGAAGAAAAGCTCTTACATATATATTGAAGCGTGTAAATGTTAAAAATTAATTATGTTTAAATATTAGCACTGTGTTTTGACTTGACAATGCAGTAGAAAGTTAAAATTACTCATAAACAAGACAATAATAAATATACATACACAGAGACAATAATACACTCGACAATAATACACTCAAATTATGGATATCCGAATCGTTCTAACCAATTTTAATGATGATATAAGCCTCATGTCCAATGAATGTGCTGTGATATTTGAGAAAGTAACGTCCTTCAAATGTAGAATGGGTTGGTTTAAACAAATTTTCAAATATAACCTCATTGATAACTGTACTATACCGCGTATAGGCGTTGTAGAAGTTCCCATAACCAGTCCTCAACTCCATCTGCGTACATCCACTTCTACCATCAACATTGCTATTGTAAAGTTCAGCAAAAGTGTCCCAAAACTGAGTTGCCATTATCTCTTCATCATCGCACATTTGATCAGTTTGTATATAAAATTTTACTAACAGTTTCAATTCTGTAGCCGAAAATATTATGTTACACATTGATTGATTTAACCGAACTTTTAAATGTTGTGACATTAGAATATAACACTTTATCTTAAATATAATGGTCTCCACGTGTCAAACATCTATAAAAATTTCGACAAACAAACACAACTGTGTTTTTTACTTCAACATTTTGACTTCATATACGCTTAATAATAAACAAACACAAGCGTAAATTAACATCAACACAATGCAATACTCAACATAAAATATAATCGACACAATGCCATAACATATAGACATCACATATAATAGTAGCATCATCACCATCATAATATGCAACCAACTAATGTAAGGTGTGAAAAATAATAACACAGTCTAAAACATCTAAATGCAGCACATCAGTCTATGTGATCGGAACCGCTATCAATCTCCTCATCGTCTCCACTATCGTCGTCACTGTCATCGTTGACGTCATCAAAGTCATGAGGCTGAGGTCCGGCATGCAGCTGCTCCTGAAGCTGATGAATCTGGGTCTGTAATCCCTGTACCTGCGCATTATACTCAGTCTGCTGCTGGACCGCAGTCTGGTAACTCTGATACTGAGTCTGCTGCTGTCGTACCAAAAGGTGACGCATGTAGCCTATCCAAAATTGGCTCCGGTAACTGATCAAAATACTCAGACATACACCTATACCAACTACCTCGCATCGCTACGTGATGAACCTAAATATATGATTATTTACTGTTAAAATAAACAAAGAATTATCATACATATATATTTACATGGTTGTTCATCAAGCAATAAAGAAATAAACGTATACCTGTGGTGTCGCTACAGCTGCAGTAAGTCGATGTGAAACAGTAGGGGGCAACTCATGCAAAGATCGAAGATCGTCTGGAGTCACGGTAGCATCAGAGGGACATGAACAGGTCCGATATTGGCATCGGTCGTATATCGAACGGTTTGTCTACCAGTTTTGACCAGACGGGGCGGTATTTGGACGCAAAGTTGAATTAAAAAAATTAGCTAAAAAGAGGATGGAGGAGTGAAAAATTAGGGGAGTGGGGAAAAAACGCCTTGTATAGGCGCGTTAACTAGGCGCCTGGGCATCAGGCGCCTGTTCAACAGGCGCCCGATGTGTAATAAACACGGGCGCCTGTTGTACAGGCTCCTGATGCCCAGGTGCCTGTTCAACAGGCGCCTGCCCTCATTTCTGTTGTATAAATGAGGGCTCCAACATTTTGGAGTATGGAAAATCAAATTTTCGCACTCTGAACTGTTGAAGATGCTCTTATCATCGAAAATCTCAACCATAAATTAGATCAAGTGAATGAATTTGTGGATCCTACCGTATTTGATGAATAGTTGATAATAAAAAGTAAATGGTTGAGATTATTGTGACACATGGGATGGACATGATGATGATAGATGATAGCCAGATCAATTTATTCATTTTCCCAACCCCTCTGTTTCCAAGCTCTCTCGCAAGGTAGTTGAAATTATGGTAGGAAATTGCATAGGGGAGGATACATGCGGCTGCAATTTGAATTGGTTAATAAATTTGATGGCTCATGCGATTTCGTACACAAATTAGGATTTATAACTCGAGCCTTAAGGCCCGTGTAGGATTTTAGTAGTACCGATAATGAAAGACTTTGAGAGTATCGATTTTAATCGTCAATAATCCTAACGGTTTTGATTCATTTATACGGAATGTTGTTATATCCGACCAATACATATTTGAGAATTTAATATACATAAGTTTTAAGAGTTTTCCATTAAAATAACATTACATATGTATTCTAATATTTATTCTCTACTTTTTTTGAAGATTAATTTTCTAATATGATTAGTAGTAGTATAATTGAAAAAAAATTATAATATTTCAAAACATCTTAATTTGATGGGTTAAAAATTACCATCTAAATTACAATACACAGATTTTCATGGATTTTATAACCAACAATAACCAACGTGAAAAAAAATTATAGACAAGAATTATGACAACACCTAAAATACAAAGCAGTCCAATATCGTCAAAATCGGCAGAAAAAACTCCCAAGAGATGCCTTATATCACTATTAGAACAACAGTAAATAACGAAAGAAACTTCTAACGGCTGCCGACGGATATTTCTAACGGCTACCGACGGCTAACGATCTTTATGACTTTTACGTAAATAAAATATGGTGGCCGCGGTAAACCGTCGAAAATCGACGTAAATTTGCGGTGACCGTCAAAAACCGTCGAAAAAAAGCCTGTATACATGTAGTAAGCCGAGACCTGATCCATTATCCCATTTCCCCCTAAATTCACCAAACCCTTAGCTCCATCACCTCCTCCCCGTCGTCAGCCAGCCCCCCGCGCGTCCCTGATCATCTCCAACTTTATCATTCTCCACTCTCGACAAGCCTAGGCCTTTTATCAATCTCCAATCAGGTTTTATTGTTAAACCCTAATTAATTTTGATTTATTAAATTAGGGTTAATTTGTTATTCTAGTTGTTTATAATACCATATTGATTGTTTACTATACCCCATTAAATGCTAATTACGGTTATTATCATCTAAATGTCGAAAACATTATTTTGTTTAGTGTATGTTAGTGTATATATGTTGATAAATTAGTGCATATGCACATTAGAGCCGGCTTAGGTTAATTATGGTAGATGTGCTTGATTTAGTGTATGTGTTTTCTAAAATGCCGAACACGACAATTAGTGCTTTATTTTTTATAAATCCCTTAGATAGTTATTGGCTCCGTACGACAAGTATTGTATATGATCGTTGTATGGACCTTCATTTTTGTCACTAAACGGACATCTATATTCATCTGATACAATATTTAAAAGATTTGTCCCTGTATTGGACAGGTTACAAACACAATAAAGTAATTACATTTGTAAATTATTTCAGTTTAAACAGTTCACAAAATTTCGACAGCACTACCTTTTTATTCCCAGTGTACACGCATTTGTGTACGATACAGGGAACACGGGGAAAGTGCTGCCAAAATTTTGTTGACTCGTTTAAATTGAAATGATTTATGAAATATAATTGCTATTGTATTTGTAATGGAAAGTAGGATGATCGACCATCAAAGAAGAAAAAATAACCTAAAAATTTAATATTATATTCATAATGCCAATCCGTAAAATGTATAAAAGATAATTAAAATGATATGGTTAAAGAAACAATAAAATGTACAATGAATTGAAAAATAAAAAATAAAAAAATAATACTATAGAATATATAAAACATTAAATTGTATGATTGAACAGAAAAATAAAATGTCAATCCATAAAATAATTAATAATTTTTTAAGTTCTATCATATGTTTTAAAGTTGAAAAAATAATCAATTATTTTATTGATCAAAGCTAGATGTATCAACAACGAAGGAAAATGGAAGGCTCAATAAGTGAAATTTTTTATAATGGTGTAGGTGTATTTATTGAATTAGCTTTAAGTAATAATGGAAACGATGAAGAAATTCGTTGTCCGTGTAGCAGGTGCAAATTGTTGAAGCATTTGATACCAAATACACTTATAGTTCATTTGCGCTAATACGGTTTCGTGTCGAATTATTTGGTGTGGGATCTTCATGGAAAAATTGTAGCACCTAATCATGTACAGTCAGAGGATTTGAGCTGGAGCCATCGGGGATTGTTCTTAGTATTTCGAAGCAGGCTTACACGAGCAGGATGACTGCATGTTAGCCTAGATGGAGTAAGATCCCAGACCCCACCAGGCAGAGTATTTGACAAGACTTCCTTGTGAGTGTAAGTTCATATATCATTATATATTATCACTTTACAATTTGCTGACTAAGTATAAAAGTATAACTTATATTTTCTTAACGTGCAAGGGGTGATAGACTTGCAGGAAGCTGACATTTCCCTTTGCTAGCGCCACTGGAGTTCAAAAATTGCTAAGAATTACCGAGACACAATGCCCAACTTTAGGAAAGTGGGGAAGAAGCCTAACTAGATGAATGCTAGATCGTGGGATGCTTGGGTTGCTTAGTGGAACATCGATGAATTTAATGTAAGTCTATCATATATCACTTAAATTTGTTTTACAGCTGTAAAACATAATGTCCAATTTAAATTTGCATGCGAAGTCAGAGAGGAATTCCGTCAATAGAAATAAGAACCCGATCACACATCGCGGTGGTTCCAAGCCATTTCAGCATCATCATGTGGATTTGGTAAATTTATTAATTGCAATTATAAACAGTTATTACATTTTTATATTTTAAGTTATAAGTTATTAATAAACAGTTATTACAATAGTAATATATATATATATACTAATTATTTCAGGATAGAGCACGTCGTCTTATACATGGATGTATTTGCTCATACTCATACCATCAAGCAGACAGACGAAGCTGGCAACCTCACTTATGCATGGGAGGATGAGGATAAAGCAACTGCTTCCTATGTAAGCATATTTTAAATTTTCAATTATTAATATTGATCAGTTTAAGTAATTAGTTATAAAGAATTAAAATAATGTTGTGTAAATTTCAAATGTATTTTCTTTTGGATTGTAGCAAAAATTTCAGGATGCACGAGCACGGATGCTGGTGGAAACCGGACGTGATGAGTTGACGTGTAATGAGGAGGATGCTATTTTTGACTCTATCATGGAACCGACGTCGTGGTGTAGGCTTTTTGGCTATAGGAACCAAGCGGTAATTTATAAAAAATAAACTATCTTATAAAAACTCTAAATTTTTTACAAAAGTTACGTAAGTTCTATAACAACTTATTTCTATTGTAGGTTAGGACCTCCCAAAAAGCGTACTAAAAGGCTCAAGACAAAGCAAAGACGCAGCGCTGAGATCCATGGTTGCATAGCTATAGGAGCCTTCGTGCTGTGGAGATGATGCAGCTGAACCAGCGCTTGGCGGAGTATGGGCAACATCATGGTTCATTCCCTTCATCGTCGAGTGCTTCCGGAGGCAAGAACGAGTTTTTATAGGTATGTTATTTGGTGTTTGTGTTTAGACATTGTATATATGCGCTTGGAGATGGTGAGTATGATGTGTTTTGTTATGTTTGATATACGTTGATGAGAGGTTGAATGTTATATGTTGATTTGGGTATGTTTGATACATTTTGTGGAGATGTTGGATGTTTGATGTTGATTGGATATGCTTGGTACATTTTGTGGAGATGTTGGATGTTTGATTTATGTTTATTGGATTGTTTGAGATTAATTTGTTGTTAATATTGTTGTTGGTATAATATGTGATTTTAGCTTATATATATATGTGTGTGTGTGTGTGTGTGAAATGGAGCTATGTTATATATTAATGTATATGGATTGTATGGAAATCGAATGGCTGCTGGGAAAAAAAACACCAAGATTACCGATGGCTTCCGACGGCTAGCGAAGGCTATCTAGTCATAATATTTCTATGGATAACGATGGCTATCGATAGAATATTGTTAAGGTTCGTGGCCACATGTACACCGCCGGCCGTCGGGAAGCCATCGCTAATAGCCGTAGGAAGCCATCGTTAATTCTCATCCAAAAGAGTTGGCAAGCGCGTACACTATTCTGACGGCTATTCCTTATCGACGGCCGCCGACGGCTAACTGCCGTCGGAATTTGATGTTATTCTTGTAGTGTATTATTTCTGAGTTAAATTTCGGTCAATAAACTTCGAACAATTCACGGTGGGTTTTAGAATTAGCATTTGGTGAACTTTTTGTTGAGCATCAAATTATTTCAGTAAATTTTGAAAGAGTTTGAATACGACGTAATAGTTACGTCGAACGTAAAAATCATACATTGGACCTAAATTTCCTTTTATGTACCCCTTATTCTTTCCATTCTACATACTCATTTGTACATTTTTTATTTTTTACTATAAAATATTTTTAAACACGTCCACATGAAATTTCAATTACACCAATTTCAGAGAATACGATCATAAAACTCGGTTGAATCATCGAACAACAACGATATGTTTTACTCTGATAATTTAGAACAACATACACTAGAAGTTGTTATTGAGTTGATGAGGAAGTTATTTTCGTCAACTCCTACTCCACGTCATACTTCTTCGCACACTACTGGAACGTGACAGGATGATGTTCTTAACAGGCATGAAAATAAATGTTAAGATCTTATCATAATGAAGAGCTGTTGTTTTTTGAAATTATTGATTATTGAAAGAAAAATTACACTATCTACATAAAATATATAATAATATTTACTTCCTGCTCAATGTTTAATCAAACTTTTGTCCAAAAATGCCATCAACTTCAAATTCTAACCAACCACTTGTTTGATCAGGTACATTGGGCATTGGAAAAAAATGGAAAATTTCAAAAAGTTTCTTTTGTAATTTATTAAGGTAAATCTTTAACTTGTGTTATCATGAATAATTCAGTTACATTAAAATATATTTAATGTTAATATGATATGATGAATGTTTTGTTATTTAAAATTAATTTTTTATATTTTGTTAATTTTGTATTATAATTAATGTTGAACATCATTTGTTCACATGTAAAATATATAACAAGGATGTCATAAGGATATAAACATTCAATAACCTAGATTATAGGTGTATATAAATATATACATTATCATATTATATATGTGAAAGTGCATGTGTGTATAATTATTAGGATTTATAGCCACATAATATATATATATATATATATATATATATATGCACGTAAATATTATTAAACATGCAATATATGTTATATATGTGTTATTTTGTATAAAACATATTTAATTCAATACCAAGCATGTTCGACCATGATATAGTTTTAGATTATATTTTAATATTTCCAAAAATATTTTCATATAGATATTTATATTTATGTTATTTTATTAAAAAATAATAGTTTGACAAAAAGTGACCCTATTGTAAATTTTCGTTTACAACATTCACTCATTGAAAGTTGTAATGGTAGTTCTTAACTGTTTCTCTAAAAGTTGTAATAAAGATGGTTCTAATAACTGTTTGCATTTTAAAGCTGTACTAAAGGTCACTATGATTTAAATTTGATTTTATCCAATTCTAAACCTTTTAATGATTGTTTGTACCAAAATTGGACAAAACACTCTTCGAATGCGATTGAAGAGATTAAAGTGAAGAAAGTAAATGGAAAAGGAGGTTAATCTAACAATCACACCAATAAAAGCATGCAGAAATAGAAAAATACAAGAAATTATAGTGGTTCAGCGTTGTAGCCTACGTCCATTTTGAATTGTTTTGTTGTTTGTTGATGATTCTCAACCGATTACAACAGTACAAAGCGCTAGCACTTAAGTTACAATGGAGTTGCGGTAGAGTAACGACGTAGAAGAGCCAAAAGTCCATTTTCTATAGGCACAGGGGTGCTATTTTTAGGAGTAGGTCTGGAAATATCTGCCCCAAAACTCGGAATATCCCTTTTCGCACATGGGTGGGCCCACCAGATCGATCTGGGGTCATTTGGGATCGATCCTGATTGATCCAAGTACATTTCGTATTTATCAAGATTGGACCCATTTGAGCTGCGATCGATCATGGTGATTCTTCAGGTGATATACAAGCTTCTGTGAAAATTTAGAGGCATTTGGACCTGTAATTTTTGAGCTATGATCGATCCAAGATTGGATTTGCAAGTTGGCTGAAGCATGTGTATCGATGCTTTCGTATCGATTGATTTCACATCGATGACATGGAGAAATAACTTCGTGGATATCCATATTTCATGCTTGTTGACCGCTTCCCTTGGTTAGATTACTTCTCTCGTATCGTTGAAATGTAGTTCATTTCGTATCGATGCTCATATGTTGCTTCGTATCGAAGCCGAAGTCCTTCCTTCATATCTATTGTTGGCTGTTGGCTTCGTATCGATGAAAGTGTCAGTTTCTTATCGATCTATTGGCTGATCGATACGAAATGCAATATGTAGGATCGATACGAAAAGTGCTAGGTGCCGATCAAATGAACTTTGAGTGATGTCAGTACTTGATGGATACGAAGGAAATGGACGTAGGGTGATGGATACGAACTGATTTCTTCCACATGAATCTTGATCGACCCATAACTTGAGCACAACTCCGATTGACTTGAAATTTGGAATGTTATCTTTTATAGCTTTGTTTGTCGTACCATGTTGATTGTAGATCGATCCAAACTCGGGCCAAATTTGCTAGCATCTATAGTGGACCTGTGTATAACCGATCTTCGAGATGAATTGTCTTAAGTTTCTAGTCAAGTCCTTGGTGTCACAGCCTTGCCAAAATGTGGGATAATATTTTCCCTCCAAAGTACGTTCTGTATGAACATGAAATGCTTTGAAAAGCTGCATTCTTGATTATGAAAAAGTTCTATCTGATTCGTTGAATTGTTATCGTCTTTTCGTCAAGAGATGTAACCTTTGATTGATTTCTAGCAATATAAATGTTGAATTGTGGACTGCCAATGATCATGCAGTGTTATGTTGTAACTGAATGTTGAGTGCTAGTAATTTGTTGTTCATTGTTCTGGTAGTCACCGGGTAAGCATTCAATTCCTGTTAATTTTGAAAATCGAATATTAGTCACACATGCACGTGTGTTAACCTAACTCCTGTTCGCATTTGCACGTTTACGGGTCATTGTCAAGTTCTTTTGTTCTTGCTTGGATCAAGTTTCGTATCGATCCTCTTCTAGATCGATGTGAAATTTGATTTGTAACAACGATTGATGGTTTTTTTAATCCACTCCTTCGCATCGATCCTCCCCTGGATTGTTTTGAGATGTTGGAATGTACACTTTGTATCGGTGGCTATCGATACGAAATACATAATCCCTAGGGATACTTCATATTGATGGATAGGAGGTTTTGGGTCTTCGAACAGGTGGATACGAAATATATGTTTCATATCGATGGAGTTGAGTGGCTCAAATACAAATATGTAGTGACTTTCATATCGATGGGCTTCACATCAATGGATACGAAGTAGATGGCTGCTCACTGATGGATATGAAATGCCAATGGATACGAACCAATTGGACTGCCTTGTGCTGATGGATACGAAACCATTTCTTCGTATCGATGGAAGCGACCGATTCTTTCGTTAGAGCAACCGGGATACGAAACGTCTTCCTGTTTGTTATGAAGGCATATAAATACCTTTTGTACTTATACAAATTTCTCACTTGCTTTTGCTTTTACCTTCCACTTCGTATCGATAAGAAACACATGAAAAAGAACTACAGAAGTCTTCGTCTCCAAAATATTTAGCCCTTAATCCCTAAACCAATTCATTCGAACTAGGTAAATGATCGATTAAAACCTATTAAAAGAATAAGACTCGGGTCTCAACGCCGTTTCGTCCAAGGCTACGGCCAACTCCGGCATCGCCGATGTCGAAATTAGACTAGAGTGAGGTCGAAGAGGTAGTAATGGAGCCTTGGAGGTTGGGGAAGGAGAAGAATGATCGATGGAAATGGGGAAGTCACTGGAAGAAGAATCTCTTACTTCAAACTCGTATCGGTACGAACAAGTTGGAGATGGATGAAGGCAGCTTTTCGTATCGATGGTGGATGGTGGAGGCTGCTTCGCATCGATCTGGAAATCGTGGGAGCTCGTATTGATTTAAAGCGATCGATACAAAGTCAAAATTTTGGATCGATACGAAGCGCTGTAATGTGTGGATCGATCGATATGAAGTCGATCCCTCGGATCGATACAAAGGCCAACTTTTGAGGAACAATCCAAGTTGGAACTTGATGGATACGAAACATAGCCTTCTGCATACTCGAACATTTGACTCCGACAAGCTTCAGCCTTGCATATCTGGACTTAACCATTATACTGCATACTTGACTATCCTTCGAAGCTCGTCGATGGAACTATAACGTGACAAACACAATGAACTTTAACCTGGATTGTTCTTCGAAGTCAGGATGGCATGATTGAGACGGCCAACGATGACGGTCACTCCGCTCGAATCTCGAAATCTTGTCATTTTACCATCTTTCGAACTTGTAAAAATTTAAAGTATTATGTAGCACTGCACTACACAACACGATCACTCACTTTACACTAGTGCGTACATGGGTTGCTTGCCATCTAAGAATGTTTTTACCAAGTTCAATAGCTATGGATCCCGAAAGCTTAGGGCAGTAGGAAGTTCAAAGTTCTCCACTTCCCACTATAGAAATACCAGAAATCGCGGCTGATGTAGTAAGTCCCGCTCCGGATGAACTGCCGGGTGCAGTATTAGTTTTGAATCCGAAGGACTCGGTTCGTTCCAAAATATCGATGATATGCTTGGGAAAATTTGTCTCATGCATGGATTACCTCTGGAAGATGTTCTACTACCGGGGCCAGAAGACAGAGCGCACAATCCCCCGAAGGGGTTTACTGCTTGCAACAGATTTATGTGCGTAGCCGAAACGTTGTCCTACTCAATCAATTTATTCGGAATGTGCTGTTTTTTAGGATTCCCCCTTCTCAATTGCATCCGAACGGATATGCTCTTCTCAACAGCTTGTATATTATCTTCATGGAGCATCTTTTTCGACCCCGGGCCGTCGAGGAAATCAGATACTTGTTCAATGTTAAGAGTCGTGGGTATAGTCCTTCATTTACCTTCCTTGAAGCGGTTAGGAACTACCAAGTAGTGGCAGGTGCTTGAAGTAAATTGACTTACTTCAAGACTGAATGGTTCTTCATTAGATGTCCACCAGGATTTGCTAGACCGTGGCTAGTTAGACATAAGTGCTTTAACTTCTTCGTCAATCAATTAGATAATATAAGTTGATGCTGATTCTAATACTGCGTTTCTTTTACAGCTTCGATTCCCCGGCTCGAAGGAGCGTAATTCAAAGTTATAGTAAGGACTCTCCAATCGGTGCCAGCTGAACTTAGAGAAATCGATGAGGTTCTTACTGATAAAAACTTGATCACCGTGGGATTATAGAGAGAGGCCAAAGCATTGGACTAACAGGTAAGGCAAGGAGGAAGCAAAGCTCCTGGAGTTATAACCACCGAATGGGGCGATGACGAGAATGCGACAGCTAGACAGGAGACCACTATTGTGCCTCTACGGGGCCTTCAATCACCAGAATCAAAAAGTAAAGGCAAGGCTCTCGCCCACAAATCCAAGAGGCATAAGACCGTTGTAATGCTTTTTCCTGTTGCGACTGCTATAAGTTTCGGAGACTTCTTCTCCGCAAATGGAAAGTTCATTGAGAGGATTATCAGAGATCCCTATTCCGAACTATGTATCTTCGTTCCAGGATCTTGGATTAGAGGGACACCCTTCCCCGCTGCGAATTGGCGCAGGCTTAACTTCTTTAGATAGGGGAGCCAACTCGTACGAGCAAGGCTACCAAAATGGGTCGGTTGGGGGGTTTGGACATGCATACATGCATTACACGTCACCACGCAATTTATCATCACATGGTTTCTAATCTCTGGAGATGACTAATTCTGCTTCTCTTTTCATTTTACAGACACGATGGTAAGGCAGGGGTCTATGCTCAACAATCTTCGCTCCAAACGCCATTCTTCCAGATCTTACTCTGAATCTCATAGGCGTGAAAGTGAAAGAGACTACAATAGCGATCACCACTCCAGCCAAGAGCTTGAGTATTATGATAAGGAGAAGGAAAGGTCACATCAAAGTAGGCGCCGCTCCCGGTCGTGATCGCCACCACCTAAAGGTTTCTCAAAACCATTCGGCTCTGGCAGGCAATCTTCTAAAACTACACACTAAGTAGCACCTCCTCATACTTCAAAATCCGGTGATCAACGCTGTAGAACTGAAATTGAAACTTCCGTCATTACAGAGCAAGCCGCTATCGAGCCCAAAGGGGAGGGATCCATCTGAATTGCTAAGTTAAAGAAAGATTTTTCGACTATCTGACTTTCCTCCAAACTTGAAAAGAATTCCCAACGACATAGAAAGACTGGTGCCAGACTACGTGCACGATGCATACAGCCAGTATAGGGAATGGGTTAAGATGGATGAAAGAGTTTCAACGGTATCTTTCAAGCGGGCTAAGACAATTGAGAAATTGGAGGCCGACCTTGTTCAGAAAGATAGAACAATAGAAGTGCTTAATAATGAAGCTGAATCTTCAAAGAAATTGGAGACGGAGACCGATAAGGGAGCCGATGAGGCTAGACAGTCCATGGAAAACATGAGAAAAACTCACATGGACCTAGTGCAGGAGATGGGCCACCACGACACTGGTATTGCTCAAGAAAGGGACCCCACACGGAAAGAGGTTGAGGAGCTAAGGGCGAAGCTAGCCGAGGCTATCAAGGAAAAAGACGAAGCCAATAAAGCTAACCAAGAGACATGTGAACAGGTGGTGAGACTTAAGGAGGAGAGGAATGCAGCGAATCTGAAGGTCGAGGAAGCCGATGCCAGGATGGATAGGGAAATTAAAGCGGTGGAGGCAAGGATGGAGAATGAATTTGAAGATCTCCTGGCCACGTATAATGCTAATGTCTTAAGAAATCGCAACTTAAATTTGCTCAGCAAAGATTATCCTTTTCAACTATACAAGGCCTGGAGTCGCTTGGTATATGACGAAAAGGTGATCCGCAAAGCTACGACTATCGATGAGTTCAAACTAGAAGCTCAAATACTTGTCAAAGATGAACTAAAGGTCCTCCACGATACAATCGTCGCTCTTGAAAAAGAATAGTTGGCTGCCAAGTATCTGGATGCTGGACAAGGATCTGGAGTTGAGCATCATGAATTAGGTTTCAGAGCGCTCCCAATCTCTCAATCTAAGCCTACTTCTTATATCCATCCTCCAGTTGTCCTAGGATATGACCCTGATCAGCCACACCTTTCTACGTACTCGAACGCAGCTCGGAAGACACATCAGCTCAGTATGGGAGTCAACCCAAGGAAGGTATTCTAGACACTTCTTCCATTAATACAAATGTAGGAACATTGTCAGATGACGTTACTAATATTTCTCCTCAGCTCTAGATTCTACATCATTCGATTCTCCTACAACTCAAGAAATGCATCACGAGCAGGAGGCAATAATGACGGAGGCTACAACTACAATGGTTGCCACATCGGCAGGGGAGATGCACGAAAGCAGTTGCGTTCTTGATGACCAATTGATGGAAGCACTCCTCAGCCATCAAAGCGACCCCAGCATTGAAATGCCTTTCAACATAGATGAAGATGTGATAATTACGGGCTCCTCCGGCCCGACCAGTAGCATCCCAATGGGCATTTGGGTGGAATGGGTTGAGGAAATAATGGAGGAGATCAAGGCCGAGATAGAGCAAGTCGAGCAGCTTGTAGAGTTGGAGGTGGCATGGCGGGTCCCGGTCCGGTCTCGATACTTATTGTTTCTCCGGGCGACACTATCATTAATACCAATGCGGCTCCTTCTTCTAACATCGAGAGTGCCACCATTCCTCTAGTTCCACACAAAGAGGACATTCCAGTCCCTGTGAGTTCTGAGGAGGAGACTGCTTCGATTCCCCCGGCCGGAGATAAGTCGGCTGGAGCAGGGCGGGGAGGGAAAGGCTCAAAGAGACATCCGAGCGGCAACTCGAGCGGGTCTACGCCAAAGAAAAGAAGGAAAGATAAAAAAATCAAAGGCGTAGACTTGCACTTTTGCTACTTCTTTTCTATAGATAGCTTGGATAGGACTTCCTTTTGCTTTTGTAGGCCATGTATAGGTGCGGGTTTGGCCCCTGCTTATAGGAATTCATCGAATAGATTTTGTACTTATCTTTTTCAAAGAATAGTTGAAATAATATTTCCTTTTGTTTTTCAGTACAACTCTGTGTTCATTTATTTAAGTGTTTCAGCACTCGCATTTCCATTCAACGTAATTGTGAGGCTTTAGTTTTTGAGTCGAACTTGAGTCAGGTCGCTAAATCATGAGGTCATGGCTTCGGGTCAAAATTAGACATTGAGTCGAATCCCAAATTTGCGTAGTCTCGGTTAATGGCTGGTACCTGAGTTATGCCCCTAGTCCTGGGGAGAATTGAAGTAGTTAGTCGGCAGTCATCTTCCGCCTTTGCTAATTTTAATTTAACTAAGTCGGAACAAAGTTAAAGTGAAATGAGTTTGAGTGGTCGGATCACACTCGCTCATCTGCTAGTATTTGCATCCGCACTCTGGGAATTGAACTTGTATGCCAGCGGTCGGTCATGTCTACTTATCGCTTAGAATCATATCTGTGCTCCGGGGACATGAGCTATTTTACGGGCGGTCAGTCACACCAATTTGATATTGAGTTATATCCACACTCTAGGGACATAAGTTAATGTACAGGCAGTTGGTTATACCCATTTAATGTTTATACTTCGGTCCGCACTCTCGGGACTAAAGTTAGTTAATGGGTGGTCATTCATACCCAATTGGTGTTTATACTCCAGTCCGTGCTCTCAGGACCAGAGTTGATCGATGGGTGGTCAGGCACACCCATTTGATGTTTATACTCCAGTTTGCTCTCCGAGAATCTGGAGTAGGTCGACAGACGGTCAGTCACATCTGTATAAGTATTAGGATCTCATTCGCACTCCAGGAACAAGGAGTTGATCAAGGTTGTGGATGGTCAGATCACATCCACCTTGATTTGGCAAGCGAAGTCATAGATGGACAGATCCATCCTATTCGAACTTGGAAGAATGAAGGCGAGGTCGTGGATGGACGGATCTATCCTCCTCGAGCCCGAATTTTTGAGTTTTGTACTTTAGCTCGCACTCTGGGAGCGGGAGTTCGTTAGAGGATTGCCATGTTTCAATCCTTCTTGATTTTATCGTTGCTTGCCCCCGAGCTCGGGGTTTCACTTAGCGAGTGACCCGTCGAATCATGATCACTCCCTATTTGAATGAGACCCACCATATGATAGGACTTAGCTCTTCGTACATCATGACGGTTGCACGATGCATTTCTAGAAATTGCAACTCTGGCTTGTTGAGTCTGCATTTTATTGCAGAAATAAGAAAGTACGACAAAGTTAGTTGCTTTATTACAAGTTCAAAAAATGCATAAACAAATTTCAAAGGAAGAGCAGACTAAATGAATAAAAGCCATTTATGTGTAATAGCGACGGGGACTCTCGCTGTTTCATGCTCTCGGTAAAGTGAGACCGTCAACAGTTGATAGTTTGAATGTGCCGTCTCCAAGTCTCTATTCAATGACATATGGTCCTTCCCATGCCGGTTTCATGTGTGAAGGGACCGGATTAATTCTCTTAAGTATGAGATCGTAAACTATGAAGGTTCTGGGTTGGACCTTAGTGTTGTATAATCGGGCGACTCAACTGCGGTTTGCGGTTGCCCTCAAATCAGCCTCTTTACGCTTCTCATCCAGTTAATCCAGTGATTCTGCAAGTAGGATGGCATTCGTCTTTGGATCGTAGTAAGTCACATGGTGAGAAGGTACTTCTAATTCAACTGGAATAATGGCTTCAGAGCTGTAGGAAAGTGCAAACAGGGTATGGCTAGTCGCGGACTTGTGTGTAGTTCGATATGCCCATAGAGCCATGGGAAGTTCATCGATCCACTTGCCTTCATCCTTCTCCAGTCGTTTCTTCAGAATGGACTTGATAACTTTGTTGGCAGCTTCGACTCGTCCATTTTCTTGAGGGTAAGCTACTGCTGAGAACTTCTTCTGGATGTGGTAGCATTGACAGAAATCTTTGAACTCGACACTATCGAATTGGCACCCGTTATCAGTTACAATGGTGTATGGGAGGTCAAAGTGACTGATGATGTTGTGCACAATAAAGTTTATTAGTTTCTTCATCGTGATAGTGGCAAGGGGCTAAGTTTCTGCCAATTTAGTAAAGTAGTCAACTGCAACGATGGCGTACTTCGCACCACCCTTGACTAATGGTAAAGACCCTACTATATCAATGCCTCATGTGGAAAACGGCCATGGACTGACCATCTGAGTAATTTCGGTAGGCGGGGCTCTTGAAATCCTAGCATGCTTTTGGCATCTATCACACTTCTTAGCATAATCTGATGCGCCTCAATTCACGGTTGGCCAGTAATAGCCATATCTGAGTATTTTCTTCGCAAGGGCTTGCCCCTAGTGTGATCGCCACACTCTCCTTACTGCACATCATGTAACACTCACTTGATCTCGTCATGGAAGATACACCTGAGTAAAGGAACAGAATATCCCCTCCTATACAGGACTCCATTCTAGATAACAAATTGTGAAGCTTTTCGGAGAACCTATCTTTTCTCATTTCTGCGCTCGGGTAAAGCTTTGTGATCAAGATAGTTTCTGAATAGAGTCATCCACGACTCCTTCTCTGGTGTTGCCTTATACGCCCAGTCTGTCTCTATTTGATCGATACTCAGAGCGGTTAGTGTCTCGACGGGGAAAAGACCCGTCTGTTGTACTTCGCTAGTGCTGGCCAGTTTCGCTAAAGAATCGGCTTTCTGATTGTGCACTCATGGTATACAATGAATATCATAATAGTCGAAATGATTCAATGCTTCTTGAACCCGAGTAAGGTAGGTAGCCAATCTTCGGTCTCTGGCTTGATATTCTTCTCGAACCTGACATACGACCAATTGCGAATCACAATAAATCTCCATAGCAATAACTCCCAAGTCTCTTGCAAGTCTTTGTCTACCAGGCAAAGCTTCATACTCGGCTTCGTTGTTAGTTGTGCGGAAGTCATACTTCTAAGCGTAGCATATGGATCGAACTTCTGGGGTTTCGATTACCATTCCAGCGCTTGAGCAATGGTCGTTTGATGCACCATCAGTGTACAGCTTCGGTGTAAGCTTAGGAGATTTACTTGTTTCAGGAAAGTCCTCCGGTATGGTAAATTTTGCTATGAAGTCCACCAGAACTTGTCCTTGAATGGCTCGCCTCGGTGTATAAGCAATATCAAACCGACTTAGGTTGATATTCCACTTAAGTAATCTACTAGACGTCTCAGGTCGTGTAAGGACCTGTCGTAACAGCTGGTCGGTGTAAACAGTGATCAAATGAGCCTAGAATATGGACGGAGCTTTCTCGAGGATATGACGAGACGATAAGCCAACTTTTCTACCTTTAGGTAGTTTGTTTCTACCCTTGTTAGCCTTTTGTTGATAAAATAGACCAGTCATTGAATCCGATCCTTTTCTCAAATTAACGCAGCACTGATTGCATTTGTTGAAACCGCCAAATAGACATATAATCTCTCGTGATCAATCATCTTCGACAAAATAGGAGGCGTTACCAGATGTTGAACTAGTGCTTGGAATGCGTCTTCATGCTCCTTTGTCCATTCGAAATTTTGCCTTCCTTTTCTAATCAGATCGAAGAAGGGAATGCACTTGTTTGTGGATCTGAAAATAAATCTGCTTAAAGCTGCCACCTTCACAATAAGGCTTTGCACTTGCTTTATGGTTCTGGGAGTTTCGAGATTCCAAATCACCTAGATTTTCTTAGGATTGGCTTCAATTCCTCTGGTGTTGATAATAAATCCAAGGAACTTTTCTGGTGTGACTCCGAAATGACACTTCAACGGATTGAGCTTCATTCTGTACCGTCGGAGTAAGTTATACATCGTCTCCAAATCACCGACATGGTTGATGGACAGTCACGACTTCACAAGAATATTATCTACGTACACTTCCATGGCCTTTCCAATCTGGTTAGCGAACATTCGGTTAACGAGCCTCTGATATGTTGCTCTAGCATTTTTAAGTCCAAATGGCACCAATTTGTAGCAATAAAGTCCTAGATCAATGATGAAGCTGGTATGTTCCTTGTCCAAAAGGTGCATAGGGATATGATTGTAGTTGGAGTATGCATCCATGAAGGATAAGGGCTCATATCTAGCTGTTGAATCCATAAGTTGATCAATTTTGGGAAGAAGAAATCTGTCTTTAGGGCAAGCTTTATTCAAATCTGAGTAGTCCACACATGTTCGCCATTTCCCATTTGACTTTTTGACAAGCACTGGATTAGATACCAACTCCGAGTATAAAGCATCATTAATAAACCCATTCTACTTGAGTCTATTTACTTCTTCCTTCAGGGCGGTAGATCTCTCTAGATCCATACCGCGCCTTTTTTGTTTGATCGGGATGTGCCGTGGGTCAATATTTAATGCATGGCTCGTGATGTCCAGCAAGATCCCACAAATGTATGAATGAGTCCAAGCAAACACATCAAGGTTTTCTCAGAGAAAATCAACCAATTCCTATCTCATCTGGGGGCTGAGTTGAGATCCGACCTTTACGATTTTGGAATAGTCGTCGTTATGGATTGGAACATCTATCGTCAACTCCATCGAGGAAGCCTGGCGGTCTTTGGCATCCTCCTCATCATTATTGTCTCTGGGATCGAGGTCCTTAAGGAACTGGTTGTGGCATCCGACCGAGGCCCAGGCGTTAGTTGTTAATTTTTTGAAAAAAGGACACAGCGAGATTCCTCTACGCCCTTTCCTTTCTCCTTGCGTTGCGCATCCCACAACTCAGCAACATAACAGGCGCGTCCAGCTGCCCGATCACCATGTACTACTCCAACCCCATTGTAAGTGGGGAACTTCAGAGTTAAACACCACGTGGCAATCGCTGCCCTAAATTTTTCGAGGGTCGATCGGCCTAAGAAAGCATTGTAGAAAGCATTATAGGGGGAATGAATGTCTAACACAACGAACTGCAACATCTGGACCCTTCGGTTATCTCCAATACCTAACTCAACGGGCAACTCCACCATCCCAGCAGGTATAGTCGCGCTTCCGTTAAAACCATGAATATGTGATTGAAGCGGTTTTAAGTATTTAGCTTCCATCCTCATTTGGTCATAAGCACGCTTAAAAAGAATGTTCACAGAGCTTCTGTTGTCAACCAAGATCCTCTTCACCCAAGCAGGACCTATCTGGGCTGAAATGACCAACGGATTAATAGTGGGGGCCTCGACTCTATCAGCATCTCGATTCTTGAAAACGATGTCGTCTGTCATCGTCCTTTGTTGTTTTGCCGCGGCCCCATCATCATAATTACTACAATATTCAAAGTCCACATGCCTAATCAAACTAGCATATGAATCCATTTCCTTCCAGCTCTGATCAGCCGGATGAGGACCACCACTCATAGTGTTTATTGCCAACCTCCCGCCAGTACGTCCAGGTTCTTCGGGTCTAGCTTGGCCTTGATCTTGATTTGGTTAGATGAGCCCGCACCTCCATCCTGTGAAGCCCGAACAAACTGCTCTAACTTCCCTTCTCTAATCAACTTCTCGATAATGTCTTTTAAATGACGGCACTCATTAGTATTATGGCCGTAACAATACAGGAATCTATAGAATTTCCCGGTTTGAATTTATTTCTCTGATGATGGTTTCGGAGCTGGCTTCTTATACCATCCGTTATTACAAGTTTGAAGGCAAACATTTTCCAACGATGTGTTTAGGGGAGTATATCGGTTGAACATGGGAGCTTTGTGTCTCGGTCCGCGATTTGGGTCTCTCTTCTTTCCTTGACCTCCGTCACCCTTCTGTTGACTTTGCTTATTCTGAATATTAAATTGCACTTTACCAGAATTATCACCGTCTGCTTTACAGCAACATTACTTTGAATGCCTTCACCACTGGGCCCCGCATCGTCTTGCTTCCTAGATCGTCCAGCCTCTTCTCTCCTTAAAACGGGGCTGCCTTAGCATAGAAACGATCCAACGAAGTAGGGGTTTTCCCAGCCAACCAATCACCAAACTCGAAATCGGGATCGATCCCTTTAGTCAATGCCATCGGAATAGAATTATCATTGAAGTTGCTGATCTCTGCACAAGCAGCATGGGACCTTTCCAGATAATGACTAAGAGTCTCTCCTGGAGCTTAAGTAACACTGGACAAGGTGTTGGCATCCTTTGGTCTAGTGACATGCATACGGAACTGCTCAACAAACTTAGTAGTCAATTGATTAAAACATGAGATGGATATGGGTGGTAATCGAGTGAACCATATAGTTGCAATGCCTCCTAAAGAGATAGGAAAACTTCTACACTTAACTGCATCGTCAGCTCGAGCGGCGTTCATGAGCCATTCATATTTCAAGATATGTTGGTTAGGATCCGAATTTCCTTCGTACACTGGCAAAGTCGGCATCCTGAATCAATAGGGTGGCTCTGCATAAAGAATGTCATTGGTGAATAGAGTGTGACTTCGGGAGATTACCCAATTATTGTTTGTAAGGCCTTGACTTTCTCTGATCATATGGCATATCATGGTTGGAATATCAAGCATCTGGAGGTTCGGGGCCAAGGCATGGTCGGGTTCCATGTTGCGGGGATTGTCCGGTCGTTGTCTACGGTCCATTCCATACCTCCTTGGCTCCCGATCTTCTGGGAAGTGAGGGTCCTGAGCATGGATGCATTGACGAGGGGCTAGATCATGTTGGTTCTAGATCTTGGCTTCTAGATCTATAGCGGCAGCAGCTGCATGGTCATGAGTGGTGTGATAAGGAAGTGGCCCTCCTTGGGAGGAGGGTCCTGCTTGGTGCCCTGTAGAGGGACCAATCCCAACTTGTCCGAGATTCACGGCATGCTGATGCCCAAAGCCTTCTGCATAGTTTCCATCCAGCCGACGGCGTGTAGATCTGTGATTGAAGTCAAATGAAGCCGAGCTTTCGGTCGAGGAATGAGAGACATGATCCCTTCTAGATCTCCTTCGCCTTTCTTCATTAAGCTAGTTTGTGAGCTCCGTGTTGGCATGGATCTGTTGATTGAGCTCCCGACGGCTCTGAGTAAGCTCTTGCATGAGGGTTTGGAACTCCTCTCTAGTCACGTGACCTTGGATCTAGAGCTCCAGCTGAGGTCTGGCCTGCTGTAGCCAGCTATGTGGGATTTTGCCTATCCCTTCCTTCCAGATCTACAGCATTTGAAGCAGTTCTTGTAGTACGCACCATGATGAATGTAGCACTTTCCTAGATCTGGAGTAATATGAATAGAATGGAAGGAACTATTGGAATACAGATCTGGATCTCCCCTTTGATTTTAGCAATCCAACAACGGTAGGGGTCCACTGAATCAGAGAAAAGTAGAGGTTTCTCAGTGAAAGCACCAAAGTGTTTGTACCAAAATTGGGCACAACACTCTTCGGATGTGCTTGAAGAGATTAAAGTGAAGAAAGTAAATGGAAAAGGAGGCTAATCTAACAATCACACCAATAAAAGCATGCAGAACAAGAAATTATAGTGGTTCAGCGTTGTAGCATATGCTCACTTTGAATTGTTTTGATGTTTATTGATGATTCTCAACTGATTACAATAGTACAAAGCACTAGCACTCAAGTTACAATGGAGTTGCGGCAGAGCAACGACGTAGAAGAGCCAAAAGCCCTTTTTCTGTAGGCATAGAGGTGCTATTTATAGGAGTAGGTCTGGAAATATTAGCCCCAAAACTCAAAATACCCTTTTTCACACGTGGGTGGGCCCATCAGATCGATCTGGAGTCATTTGGGATCGGTCTTGATCGATCCAAGTACATTTTTTATCGATCAAGATTGGCCCCATTTGAGCTGCGATAGATCATGGTGGTTCTTCAGGTGATATGCAAGCTTTTGTGAAAGTTTGGAGGCATTTGGACCTGAAATTTTTGAGTTATGATCGATCCAATATTGGATTTGCAAGTGGGCTGAAGCATGCGTATCAATCGATTTCACATTGATGACATGGAGCGAGAACTTCATGGAGATCCATATTTCATGCTTGTTGACCGCTTCCTTGGTCAGACTATGATGCAGCTCAGAACAGAGAAGAAATGCAACCAAAATGTCTAACAAGGAGGAGTCGTACGCGACTCATAGAGAGGTTAAGTCGTACGCGACTTAGGAAGGCAGGGTTAAGTCGTTTCCGACTTAATAGTGCACGGGATAGCAAGTTCCGAGTTAACAACAGTTTAAGTTGCATAAAAGAAGCATCGGGTTTGAGTCGTCCTAACTTGAGTCGTGAACGAGTCAGGAAAGTTATGAGTCGTTTCCGAGTTAAACGGCTAACAGAAGGAGGCTGGGACGAGTCAAAGAACCACGACCTAGTTGAGTCGGCTGGGGGTAACTCGCGTAAAGAAGATATGCCGGGGGGAGGCTTGAGTCGCCTGGAAAGTTGAGTCGTTATGTGTTGTTCTTTGAGTCGTTGCACTAAGTGTTTGTGGCATGAGTCGTAGGTCGTTGCCGACCTAGTATGAGTCATAAGTCGTATAACTGCGTATGTTGAGTCGGCTGTATTTTGAGTCGTGTGTTGTATGTTGTAAGTCGTAAGTCGTGAATTTCTTAAGTCGGTATATACTTGAGTCGGTTGCGTGTGAGGTTGTAATCAGTTGAGTCGGCCGATGGTCTTGTATATAATTAAGTCGAGTCGGCGTGTGTTGTAAGAGCTTGTGTTGCTACCAGTTGAGTCGGTGCCGACCTAAGGATGTTGAGTCGGTCACGAGTTTAGAAACTGGGTCGAAAACACTATAAATAGGGCGTGTGTTGTACATTTTAGGGGGTTGATTTTGAAAAAAATTTCTCTTTTATTAGCTTTGTGCTTTCATACCAATTGGTAGTTGAGTGTAATCTCCTATCTCCTCTTTCGGTTAATCGAGTGCGCTCAATTCAACGATCGTAGAAGCCGATTCACGGAATCTAGTGCGCTAGATCAACGTGCGAAGAATCGTAGATCTTTAAACACGGTATAGTGCGCTATCAACGTGTTTGAGATAGCTAGAGTTCGGTATCTTTGGATCAACGAACTTGGGCATTTTGGTATCTTCAACTCACCGATTGCTACATTTCATCGATTGAAGTTTTGTTTGATTAATCCGCTGCGTCATTATTTGGTATCAGAGCCATACTTAGCCAATCATAGCTAAGTTTGATTCTTGGAGCCAAGTTTTGAAGTTTTGAAGTTTGAAGTTGTTCATCGTGTTCATATTGAAGTTACATCAAGTTGGGAGTGTTTGATCCATTACTTTTTGGATCAAAGTGAGCAAAGGTGTTTGAATTGGGAATTGGTGTTTTGCGCGCCAAATTTTGAAGAGTTCGAAGTGAAGGCCGAGCCTTGTGTGAACTAAGTTACCTTGAGCGTGAAAGCTAGCCGACTTAACTTGAGCCGAGATACTTTGCCGAGCTAAGTTGAGCCGTTCCTGTGTTGAATTTTTGAAGTCTTGTGAAGTTTACAACCATGCCACCAAGGAGAGCTAACCGACATCAAAACGTTGAAGCTTTGTATCGTAGAGAAGAAGCCGAGCTTATGGAACAACGTATTAATGAAAAGTTTGATGAAGGCATTGGTAAACTGGAGAGATTGATGACTGATTTGAATCAAAGGAGGAGATCACCAAACTCGAACCATGGAGGAAACCGAGTTTCGCCATTGGTTACGGAAGCGAGGAGGGTATCACCACATTCTTGTAGAGATAGAAGAGAAACATCAATTTCATCACGAAGAGATCATCATGACTATGCACATGAAGAAACAAGAAGTCATCGAGGATTTGACCATGAAGCATATAGAGATGAAGAGAGACATAGTCAAAGAAGCATGCATGAGAGAAGGGATGATGTTAGTCGAGATCGATGTAGGCGTACCTTTGATTTTGTTGAAGAGGGTGATAGAGCTAGTATTCATTATCGAGATCGAGACCAAATTCGAAATTCTTATCGAGAAGTTGAAGATGATCGTCGATGGGAATCGGGTATGAAGATGGAGATTCCGGAGTTTAAAGGCGGGATGGTTGCTGAGGAGTTCTTAGATTGGTTGTCTAATGTAGAGGAAATCTTTGATTTCAAGGAGGTGCCGGAGAATAGAAGGGTGAAGTTGGTTGCTACAAGGCTGAGGGGGAGAGCTTTGGCATGGTGGCAGCAAACTAAACTTACTCGAGAACGAATGGGGAAGTCAAAGATAGAATCGTGGGACAAGATGAGAAAGTTGATGAGATCTACTTTCTTACCTTACAACTACCAGTCACTTATGTACCAAAGGTTGCAGAATTTGAGGCAGGGGACAAAGTCTGTTAGTGATTATGCTGACGAATTTTACCAACTCATTGCCAGGAACGATATTATGGAAACAGAAGAACAGCTGACGGCTAGATTCATTGGAGGTTTGAGAATGCAGATCCAGGATATGGTTAATATGTTCGACCCTAGATCCGTTGCAGAGGCACATCAGAAAGCATTAGCTTGGGAGAAACAAGGAAGGCGTGGAGGTGGTGTGTTTACTAATTCTAATAATCCAGTAAAAGGTGCCGGTGGAAGTTCTAGTGTTCCTAAACCTGTTACAAAGCCAGTGGTGAAGGAGGCTGAGAAGGCGAAGGCTAATAGTGTTTTCAAATGTTATAATTGTCAGGAGTTGGGTCACAAAAGCAACGAATGTCCAAAGCCGAAGAAGAGAACCATGGTTGCAGAGGTTGAAGCAGATGATGGTGAGGAGGCAGAGTATTCAAATGTACCTTATGTTGAGGAGGAAGAAGAAGTGTCGGGAGATGAAGGATGTAATCTTATGATGAGAAGAAGTTGTTTGACACCAAAGCAAGAAGAGGATTGTAGTTGGCTGAGAAGCAATATTTTTCAATCGACATGTACTATTCTGGGGAAAGTCTGCAAATTCGTTATTGATGCAGGGAGTTGCGATAATATTATTTCTACAGAGGCAGTTAGAAAGTTGAACTTGAAGACTGAAAAGCATCCTAAACCGTACAAGCTAGCATGGTTAAGGAAGGGTGGTGAAGTGAAAGTGTGTCGAAGAGCTTGTGTTAATTTTTCGATTGGAAAGAAGTACAAGGATGAAATTTGGTGTGATGTCGTAGATATGGATGTTTGTCACTTATTGTTGGGCAGGCCATGGCAGTTTGATAGAGCAGTTCAGCATGACGGTCGTGCCAACAGTTACAGTTTCATGTTCGAGGGTACTAAAATCACTTTAGTTCCTAAGAAGCAACAACAGAAGGAGAACAAGCTAGAAGAGATTGAAGAATTGAAAACTCTATTGACTTTGAAAGAGTTTGTCAAGGAAGTAGAGGAAGAACCGGAAGTGTTTTTGTTGATTGGGAGAGAGAGCAGCGAAGAAGTAGAGATTCCAGAAGAAGTAAAACCTGTTTTGAAAGATTTTGAAGATGTTTTTCCAGAGGAATTACCGAAGGAGTTACCGCCACTTAGAGACATTCAACATCAGATTGATCTTGTTCCAGGAGCAGTGTTACCACATCGACCACATTACCGTATGAGTCCAAAGGAACATGAGGAATTACGAAGGCAGGTGGAAGAGTTGCTTGAACAGGGACGTATTCAGGAAAGTTTGAGTCCATGTGCTGTGCCAGCATTGTTGGTACCCAAGAAGGACGGAACTTGGAGGATGTGCACAGATAGTAGAGCTTTGAATAAGATCACTGTTCGTTACAGATTTCCTATGCCGAGGTTGGATGATTTGTTGGATCAGTTGAGTGGGGCAACTATATTTTCGAAGATTGATTTGAAGAGTGGTTATCATCAGATTCGGATCAGACCTGGAGATGAATGGAAGACAGCTTTTAAGACGAGAGAAGGATTGTACGAATGGTTGGTTATGCCATTTGGTTTGTCTAATGCACCTAGTACATTCATGCGGGTGATGAATCAAATTTTTAGACCATTCATTGGAAAGTTCGTCGTGGTTTATTTCGATGATATTTTGATTTATAGCAGGAGTACGGAGGAACATGTTCTACATTTGAGGGAAGTGTTGCTTATTCTTCGTGAAGAACAATTTTATGCTGCTGCGAAGAAATGTGTGTTTATGACGCATACTGTTTTATTTCTGGGTTATGTTGTTTCAGGGAAAGGTATTCAAGTTGACCAGAGTAAAGTTGAAGCAGTCAGGAATTGGCCACAGCCAAAGACAATTACAGAAGTGAGAAGTTTTCATGGGCTAGCGTCATTCTACCGAAGGTTCATACCACACTTCAGTAGCGTGATGGCTCCAGTGACTGATTGCATGAAGGGTAAACAGTTTGTGTGGTCAGAGGAAGCGGGGGTTGCCTTTGAGAAGATCAAGGAATTGTTGACGTCTGCACCAATTCTTGTTCTACCGAATTTTCAGTTATTGTTTGAATTACACACTGATGCTTCGAAGGTTGGTATTGGAGGAGTACTGAGTCAGAATGGGAAGCCAGTTGCTTATTTCAGCGAAAAGTTGTCAGGGGCAAAGATGAGATACAGTACATATGACGTTGAATTTTATGCTGTTGTTCAGGCTGTTAAGCATTGGAGACATTACTTATTTCAGAAGGAATTTGTTCTGTACACTGATCACGAAGCTTTGAAACATTTACAGGGGCAAGATAAGATTTCTACGAGACATGCATCGTGGATTTCTTATTTACAGCAGTTTACTTTTGTCGTTAAGCACAAATCAGGGGTGACAAATCGAGTAGCTGATGCTTTGAGTAGGAGGAGTCATTTACTAACGACAATGAAGATTGAAGTGACGGGGTTTGAAATGTTGCCAGAAATTATTGAAGGAGATCCTTACTTTGTGAAATATGTTGAGAAAGTGAAGGATGGGAGTACCGATGAATTCATATTGGTTGATGGTTTTCTGTTTAAGGGAAATCGTTTATGTATTCCGGATTGTAGTTTGAGGATGAAGATTGTAAAGGAGTTGCACGAGGAAGGGCATGTGGGCCGTGATCGTACTTTGCAGTTGATTTCGCAATCTTACTTTTGGCCGTCGATGAGAAAAGAGGTTGAAAGATTCGTGGAGAGATGCCATATTTGCCAAGTTTCAAAGGGGACAGCAACGAATGCAGGGTTGTATATGCCATTACCAGTACCATCTAAGCCATGGGTTGATATCAGCATGGATTTCGTTTTGGGTTTGCCGAGAACTCAAAGGGGAAATGATTCGATATTTGTTGTGGTGGACAGGTTTTCGAAGATGGCACATTTTGTTGCTTGCAAGAAGACAGCAGATGCAGTTCGAGTAGCACAGTTATTTTTCAAGGAGATTTATCGACTTCATGGTTTACCAGAATCTATTGTTTCGGATCGAGATACTCGTTTCTTGAGTCATTTTTGGTTGAGTTTGTGGAAGATGGTGGGAACGAAACTGAAATTTAGCAGTGCTTATCATCCACAAACTGATGGGCAGACAGAAGTTGTTAACAGGTCATTGGGAAATTTGTTGCGTTGTCTTGTACAAGATAATTTGAGAAGTTGGGACATGAAGCTATGCCAGGCAGAATTTGCTCATAATCATGCAGTAAATCGAAGCACAGGATTCAGTCCGTTTCAGATTGTTTATTCAAATTTACCCAGGGGACCGTTGGATTTAGCAGTTGTACCACAGTCAAAGAGAACAGTTAAACGAGCTGCTGATTTTGTTGATGAGCTGACTGAATGTCATAAAATCGTTCAGGAACGATTGAAGAAATCGAATGAGAAGTATAAGAAGTCTGCAGATTTGAAACGTCGAAATGTTGAATTTAAAGAAGGTGATTTGGTTTATGCCGTATTAACAAAGGATCGTCTTCCGGTGGGTGCTTATAACAAGTTGAAGGCACGAAAAATTGGTCCAATTGAAGTTTTGAAGAAAATCAATGAGAATGCTTATCGATTAAAGTTACCAGATGATGTTTATACTTCTGATGTTTTTAACGTCAAGCATTTAATTCCATATCATGGTAGTGAGATTGTTGAGGAAGAATTTACAAATTCGAGGTCGAATTTTTCTCAACCAGGGGAGGATGATGCAGCTCAGAACAGAGAAGAAATGCAACCAAAATGTCTAACAAGGAGGAGTCGTACGCGACTCATAGAGAGGTTAAGTCGTACGCGACTTAGGAAGGCAGGGTTAAGTCGTTTCCGACTTAATAGTGCACGGGATAGCAAGTTCCGAGTTAACAACAGTTTAAGTTGCATAAAAGAAGCATCGGGTTTGAGTCGTCCTAACTTGAGTCGTGAACGAGTCAGGAAAGTTATGAGTCGTTTCCGAGTTAAACGGCTAACAGAAGGAGGCTGGGACGAGTCAAAGAACCACGACCTAGTTGAGTCGGCTGGGGGTAACTCGCGTAAAGAAGATATGCCGGGGGGAGGCTTGAGTCGCCTGGAAAGTTGAGTCGTTATGTGTTGTTCTTTGAGTCGTTGCACTTAGTGTTTGTGGCATGAGTCGTAGGTCGTTGCCGACCTAGTATGAGTCATAAGTCGTATAACTGCGTATGTTGAGTCGGCTGTATTTTGAGTCGTGTGTTGTATGTTGTAAGTCGTAAGTCATGAATTTCTTAAGTCGGTATATACTTGAGTCGGTTGCGTGTGAGGTTGTAATCAGTTGAGTCGGCCGATGGTCTTGTATATAATTAAGTCGAGTCGGCGTGTGTTGTAAGAGCTTGTGTTGCTACCAGTTGAGTCGGTGCCGACCTAAGGATGTTGAGTCGGTCACGAGTTTAGAAACTGGGTCGAAAACACTATAAATAGGGCGTGTGTTGTACATTTTAGGGGGTTGATTTTGAAAAAAATTTCTCTTTTATTAGCTTTGTGCTTTCATACCAATTGGTAGTTGAGTGTAATCTCCTATCTCCTCTTTCGGTTAATCGAGTGCGCTCAATTCAACGATCGTAGAAGCCGATTCACGGAATCTAGTGCGCTAGATCAACGTGCGAAGAATCGTAGATCTTTAAACACGGTATAGTGCGCTATCAACGTGTTTGAGATAGCTAGAGTTCGGTATCTTTGGATCAACGAACTTGGGCATTTTGGTATCTTCAACTCACCGATTGCTACATTTCATCGATTGAAGTTTTGTTTGATTAATCCGCTGCGTCAGACTACTTCTCTTGTATCGATCTAATGTGGTTCCTTTCGTATCGATGCACATATGTTGCTTCGTATCAAAGCTGAAGTCCTTCCTTCGTATCGATTACTGGCTGCTGGCTTCGTATCGATGAAAGCGTTGGTTTCGTATTGATCTATTGGCCGATCGATACAAAATGCGAGGATGTGGTGTCGATATAAAGAGTGTTAGGAACCGATCAAATGAGCTCCGAGTGATGTCAGTACTTGATGGATACGAAGGAAATGGATATAGGGTGATGGATATGTACTTGATGGATACAAACTGATTTCTTCCACGTGAATCTTGATCGATCCATAACTTGAGCATACGAAATCCGATTGACCTGAGATTTTGAATGTTTCCTTTCATAGATTTTTTTTGTCATACCATGCTTATTGTAGCTCGATCTGAACTCGGACCAAATTTGCTAATATCAATAGTGGATCTGTGTATAACCGATCTTCGGAAAAAATTGTCTTAAGTTTCTAGTCATGTCCTTGGTGTCACGGCCTTATCAAAAGGCGGGATAACAATGACAAAAATGGTCTAGGCTGTAATAAAGTTGAGAGTAAAAATTGTACTAGATATGCATTTCTATATGCTAAAAAGACTAGTGCTAGTACTGATAATCGAGATAGTTGTACAACACTTACTATCATAGTCGCATTTTGTACAAAAATGATAAAAATTGTTTTTAAAGTACTAAATTAATTATAAATAATATTAAACTATGGATACTTGTTGATATGAGTAAGTATGATAAGCAAGTCTATATTGACAGTAGTAGAGATAAAAGGAACATAGTTATGAAATAGTTGAATAGCCGTAATGGTAAAGTAAGATATTTGATGAAGAAATGATTATAAGAATTTTTAGAAATGTAGAAATTTTATTACTTTCCATACAAGTTACAATGTACATATAAGCCTATATTTATAGGTAGTCTAGATAGAAGATCCTAGTTAGAATATTCTAGATAGAATACTCTAGAGAGAATAGTCTAGATAAATCAAGGAGTTAATAATTAATGTTACATAAGTAGTTTTCTCTGTTTTTCTAGAGAACTATAACAGAATGCTCTCTAACTTTCTAGAAATTTATGTCTCTCTTCAACACTCCCCTTTGATACCAATTTCGGAAACTCCAAGTAAAGTTCACAACTGCTTAAATTTTGTTCTTCGCAATGCTTTTGTGAATATATTTGCAATTCGATCCTCTCTCGTGCAGCACTTAGGTACAGTTTGTTTAATACCTTCCGCTTCTCTAATGAAGTGATATTTTATAGGTTTTGTTCGACTATGATGAACTGAACTCTTCGCCATTACTTTTCCTGATTTGTTGTCATCATAGATTTTAGCGGTCTCACTTTTGTTCATTTATTTTTCCAAGCATGTCTTTATCTTTAAAGAAATCTACTAACTCCTAAGTATTATTTTTCTCAATCATTTTTACCTTTTCTTTCATTGCTTTGACTCATACCTCTTGCTTTAATGCTACTTTATAGCTTTCAGGCTCAATTATGGCTAAGTTACAAGTTCTATATATATCCAAGAAGGATCTAACTCTTCTCAGTGTAGACTCTGGTGAAGAAGTTTGTTGTTAAGAAGGTGAAGTAGTCATATCTGGCTCTTCTGCTACTTCTTCAACTTCTACTTAAGGTTGCTGCCCTACACATAAATGTTTTTTCTCTTAATTCTTTCTTTATACCAATTCCAAGTAGCATTCTCATCAACTTCAACATCTTGACTATTAGTGAGCTTCTTTGTTCGCAAGTTATAAACTCTATAGCCTTTTGATTATGTGTTATGCCCCAAGAAGATTCCTCATATAGTCTTATCTTCTAACTTGTGTCTCTTTTCATCTGGAACGTGTATGTAGCAAATCGATTCAAAAACTCTTAGATGCTTGGCCGTTGTCTTTTGTCCACTCCATGTCTCTATAGGAGTTTTGTCTTGGATAACTCTAGTTGGACATCTGTTGAGTATATAAACGGCAATGTAAACATCTTCCGCCCAAAAATTGTTGGGCAAGCCCTTCTGCTTCAACATTAATTTGGCCATCTCCTTAACTATGTGATTTTTCCTTTTAAATACTCCATTTTGTTGTGGAGTATACGTGACTGTAAGTTATCACTCAATGCCTTCATCATCACAAAATTTATCAAATTCATGGGAGCTGTACTCTTTGCTATGATCAGTTCTAAACTTCTTTATACATTTTCCACTTTGATTTTCAACTAGTGCCTTAAACTTTTTGAATATTCCAAAAACTTCTGATTTTACTTTGATGAAATAGACATGTGTCATTCTAAAAAAGTCATCAATGAATGTGATGAAATACCTCTTGTTGTGGAGCGATGGTGTCCTCATTGGTCCATAAACATCGATGTGGATCAATTCCAACAAGTCTTTTGCTCTCCATGTGTTTCTTGTTGAAAATGATGATTGATGTTGCTTCTTGAGAAGACATCCTTCCATATTTCGTTATTCTTGGGCTTGGTAGATCTTTCATTATGTTCTTTTGATATAAAAACTTCAATGCTTGAGTGTTGAAGTGCTAAAATCTTAGATGCCACAGCCAATAGTCATCAACTTGAACTTCATGGCGATGTTAGTAGTATATTTAAAGCTTATCAGAAAGCTTCTATTTATCTTTTCCATTTTTACATAGGCTATCTCTAGTCTTTTGTTATTATTATCATATATTTTGCACATGTCTCCTTCAATGTGAAGAACATAACATTTCTCCATCATTTGGCCAAAGCTTAACATGATTTCTTTAAGATTTAGAACCAGTAAAACATCTTTTATAAATCTTGCACCTTTCTTTGTTTCTACCATAAAAGTACCTTTGCCTTTCGATTCTACTATAGTACCATGACAGTCATCAATATCATTGAAGATGCTTCTATCTCTGGCCATGTGATAGCTACAACCATTATCCGAATACCAGTTTCCAACATTTTCAACATTGTAGTCTTGGGAAGCATAAAAAAAGATGTCGATCACAATCATCTTGACACTGCCCATGGTTAGTCTCTTCAACGAATATTGTTTGATGCTTATTTTTGTTGAAGCAGTTCTTCTCCATATGTCCAAATTTTTTGCAGTGCCTATGTTGTGGCTTTCCACGATACCGGCAGTACTTCTCCAAATGATTTGTCATTTTACAAATTCCACATGGAGGATATTTATCTTGTTTGTTCATAAAGAAGTCTATGGAATTTTCTTTGTTTCGAGAGTATTCTCCATCATTTTTATTTTTTATTTGTCCTTTATTTTGATTTAAGAATTTTAGTTTTGATTGAAATGTATTATCTACCGAGTCTTCATCATGCCTACTCAATCTTTGTTCGAATGCTTCAAATGACCCATTAATTCAATTACCGATAAAGTAGAAAGATCTTTGGTTTACTTAATCATTATCATGATTGGATCATGCTTATAAGGAATATAAATTAAAATTTTCTCAATAAGTCTCTCGTGGAGAATGTTATCCCTATTGGCTCTCATTTGACCAACTATTTCTTTTATCTTGGAGCAGTAATCCTTTATGGTCTCAGAATCCTTCATTTTTATTAATTCAAATTCACGCCTCAACGTTTGAATTTAATGGCGGGTACCTTTACGCTTCCTTGAAACTCATCCTGTAATATGCTCCATGCTTATTTTGTGCTTGTAGCTCCCATTATTCTTGGAAAGATATTGTTAGCCACCGCTTGTTGTAGAATAAATAATGCTTTTGAATTATTTTGTTTATTTTCTTTTAACTCTTTTTTCTAGACAGGATTAAGCGTTGAAGTGTCTACAGGAGTAATAAATCATCCTCCTATAATACCCCATAAATGTTGAGAGATAGAAAATGTTATGATTTTTATACTCCAAAAATCATAATTTTCGCCGTGAAAATTGGGACTGGAATAGATGAAGGTTGAATGATATTTGCCATTACTTGAGAATTTTTTAGAAGTGGTGTTAAATAAAAAAGGAATCTTTTATTTGAAGTTGGATGATATTTTGATGCCCACCGTATGATCGAACGATGCTCTGATACTAATGATACTAGTAGGAATAGAAGGATACTAGTTATAAAATAGTTGAATAGTTGTAGTAGTAAGGTAAGTGATTTGATGAAGAAATGATTATTATAATTTTCAGAAATCCAGATTTTTTTTTTTTTACTTTTCAATACAAGTTACATTGTACATATGGGCTTATATTTATAGGCTTGTGATGAAAATAATAGTCCCACATCAGAACATTTATAGATAAGATCAGAGACTACTATTCACATTAACCAATTGGTTTTGTGAATGACTAAGTTGTTTTCCCTAAACTAAAAAAAATGCTATCAGTAGTATCAAAGCAAGGAACTTAACTAATACGTATGTGCTTAACCATCATGCATCTGCCGTACCACCTGGAATACTATGATCACGTAATTGGCTCAAATACGTCACGCATGAAGGGGTCATGATAAAAATAATAGTCCTGCATTGGAAAATATATAAACAAGATCCTGAATAAGTACTAAGAGACTACTATTCACATTGACCAATTAGTTTTGTGAATGACTAAATAGTTCTCTTTAAACTAAAAAAATGCTATCAATATTAGTGATTATTTTGAGAAGTAGTCAATAATGAATACTACTTGTTCAAAGGTACAACCACACCCTCTTAGGGATGGTTTCCCAAAGTTTAGGAAATATATATATATATATATATATAATAGGGTATCATTGTGATTAAGTGATTAAATAATAAGACACACTTAGTATATAATTATAATATTATATTTATGTATTTCTTCTTAAGGGTACAATACAACAACGCCATTTTGGCGGTTCTCACCCTCCTTGGACCCTAAAATAGAAGTGGGTAACTAAAAACATTTATATCTAACATTGGGGAATGAGCATAAGAAATAGATTCTAATTTGAAGATATTCCATACATTTGGTAAATATGAGCTTTATGGAACACAGACATTAGCAAAATTATTAAATCTTTGTTATTTATTTCTCCTAAAACAGATAAAATGTTCGGTTAGTCGTTTAAATTTTTGAGTATCGTTAAAACTATTTTTTCAAAAATTATAGATATTGAAGAAAATAATATGGATATATTTAAGGTTAACTTTTATTTTGAAATGTCCTATATTTAAAAATTATTATAAATGCTCTTCGTATTATTTTTACAAAATATCTTTGTACTTACCCAAATTTTATTCCATTTTGTCGATGATTAAGGTGGGAACATGCACTAAAGCTTATATATAAAGGCAGTACAAAGATCTAAGGCGAACATATATTTAGGATGAGTATATTCTATTGTATATAAGTCATGCGGCTATCATCATTAAAAAGAAGGAGAATGCTGGAACATTGTAATAGTGCTTTGATGATAACAACAAAATGACATTGGTAGTAATGCGTTTATCAAGATATTATAGGATTTATAGCATTATACGAATCAACGATGAAAAAAGAAGCAAGGTGATAGTAAAGAAAACAACAAAAATGGAGCACACAAAGGTATAATGGAGTGAATGAGATCTTAAAGCATTATAATATAGTTAATAGATCTAATATATTACAAATATGTTGAAGATATACTCGAAGATGGATCGTAAAGCTTAAAAGAAAAGTTTGTTTTATACCAAGTCGTTGTCGAGTTCTTTAGAGTATAGGTTTGTTAATTCGCATGAATGATATCTAAATCACTCCAAACTTTCACACATCATTGAATATCCCTTAAAGATCTTATTTCATTTTATATTACCTTATATGGTCGTTATTCTTTCCTAGCCTCTCTGTCACATTCCAAATTCCAGCGTTCGAAAATCGACACCCGTACTTCACTTGTACTCGAATGCCGCAGATTCAACCGTTGAAATTTGACGCGTGCCGGAGCTTATAACACATTAAGTACAACACAGCGGAAGAAAAAGATTATCAACAATAAATACAAGAACGAATTTATTTAACTCTTCACAAGATACTCGGGTTATCCGGATTTACGAAATATGCAGGGGCATTGGTTAGTCCGAAGAGATAACTAACCATTCGTAGAACAAATCTGGAACTCAACGGAAGAATAGACAAATGGATTCGATCTACCACAATTCTCAAACACCAGGTATGGATTCCAAATCCAAGTCAAAGTATACATAACTTGTCCCTCTTCGAAATTCGATCCACCCAAGAAATTGCAATAGAATTTCAAATTTCAAATTTGGTTTTAAACAAAATCATTTTATCGATACAAATTTGAATTGTATCGATAAAACGATTTCGTTTAAAACCAAATTTGAAATTCTATTGCAATTTCTTGGGTAGATCGAAGTTCGAAGAGGGACAAGTTATGTATACTTTGACTTGGATTTGGAATCCATACCTAGTGTTTTAGAATTGTGGTAGATCGAATCCATTTGTCTATTCTTCCGTTGAGTTCCAGATATGTTCTACGAATGATTAGTTATCCCTTCGGACTAACTAATGCCCCTGCATATTTTGTAAATCCCGATAACCCGAGTATCTTGTGAAGAGTTAAATAGATTCGTTCTTGTATCTATTGTTGATTTTCTTTTTCTTCCGCTGCGTTGTACTTCATGTGTTATAAGCTCCAGCACGAGTCAAATTTCAAAGGTTGAATCTGCGGCATTCGAGTACACGTGAAGTACGGGTGTCGATTTTCGAACGCTGGAATTTGGAATGTGACAATCTCCTTCCACTTAGGTTCGTTTGTTTTGGTTATGGGAATATCGTACTTCAGTGTTGACAAATCAATCTACTTAGAGACAAGTTAGTCAAAGTTCGTATTTTAGTGTAAATCAATGAAGTCATGTGTGTTGTCTTAGGAAGTTGTACGAAATTCACTTCAGGAAGTTCAAGTAGGTTGTAATGACCCTAAAATAAAATAAAAATGAAAGTTACATTTATTTTAAGAATTTCTGAAATTATAAAAATAAATGATGCATTAAAATAGAAAAGCTTGTTAATAAATAAAATGTGCATAGGAGTTTCTGTTTGATAAAATGCAAGGAGTTAAGGTGATTAAAAATTGGGACATAAAACAAATATAGTTCCATGTCCAAAGAATTACATAAATACATATATTTAATATATGGGGTGTTTTCTGTTTTATTTAAAGACAGAATAAAATGGAGTTTAATATAAGGCTTAAATGTCTTATGTATTTATGCTAGAAATAATTAGCATGATATATGTGATTTTTATCACATAAAGGTGTATGAGGAGTTACTGTTTTAACTGAAGGCGGAATAAAAAAATATAGGATCAAATATGAATTTAATATCTTATATTTATTTCAAGCAAACAACATAGTGTGAATGATTTTTACATCACATGATTATGTATGATAGTATACATGATTGAATGGAGATGGTAGTTAGGTAGAAAACACAAGGGGGTTTGCAGCTTCTTTAAACTTAGAAGAAATAAAAAATAAAAAATAAAACAAGGGGTCACATGCATATGGCATGAGTAAAATAGAGTCATGAAAATGGCATGAAGTGTGTAAAATGCTTGATTCCAGAAATAACTAATTGAGGTAACCAGATGTGTGCATTCCCAATTAAGGACCACACAGGGAAATGATTTGTGCATGAATATCTAAAGGCATCAAGGGAATTACCCATTTTTCTTAAACCCTAGAGTGGTTTTATAAAATCTGCACATAACCATATCCATCATTCTCTCGGGATCAAAACAAAATAAAATAAAATATGAGAAACATTAGCTTGAAACTTTGGAGGATTTGCTGTTCAGGGGATTAAGGCAGTAAAAAGAGAACACTATGTGAGTTTATCCCTTTGTATGCAATGGCATTAAGTCCTCTTGTAGGCAGCCTAAAATGTTATAAATCATTTAAAATCTCTAAAATGATTTGTTATGGGTGAGATGGATGTTTGTTTGTGCATTCTTGTTTGGGGTTTTAATCTGTATGTGAGTTTTCAAAGTTAAAGTGGTTTGAGCATTTTTGTTCTATTTATTATTATGAAGTATGGATCTAAGTTATTTAGGAAATAGGCAGCAAGACAGTGATCTAGCTCATGTTTATTTCTTAGATAATGAAGCATGAAACTAAATATTCATATCATAAGTCAGAGGAGAATTTCTGGGTTTTTGAGGGATTTCCTTAATAAAACCCTTATCCATATATTCACAATAATATAGAAGAAAGATAGTAGGATCATGATGCTTAAATTATTTTTTAGGAAAACCATATATATGTTGTATTTTCTGCAATAAGGAAAATAAATGGAGAATATGGGGTTGAACCAGAAAGTATAAAAGTAAATATGCCTTTCTGAAACATGAATGAATTAGAAGTTTTTATGATTGAATTCATAAATGGAAGCTTAATAAAATAAGCAGAAAGTGGAGGGGGATTTATTAAATTAATAAACCCTATGAATGAATGAAAGAAAAATTAAATTGGTCATTTGGGAGTTAGTCAATGATCTGCTTGCTTCAGGTGGGAGTAAGTATATGCATGGTGCAATTACACCCTGAGGCCTTTGTGTGTTGGAATAAATCAAATAACCTAGGAGTTTCCTTCACAATGCATACATGGTGTTCATTTGACAGGGAGTTAAAGACCATAAAATAAATGGAAAATGGGGTTTAAAAATCTAGGTTATAAATATCCAGACATGGAGTTAAATTAATCAAGTTTAAATATTATGCTTTGATTAATTGCTGGGTGAAATTGGGAGTTTAAAATCTGAGTTTACTTATTCAGAAATGGAGAAAAATGAATCAAGAATAATATATTTATTTTGATTATTTGCTGGGTGTTGTTTGAATGAATGAATGTGTCTTTGTATCATTTGGTATTAAACAATAACATGCAAAGTATGGAACCTGCTAAATTAGGTAGATATTGCATGTTCACCAAAAAAATATGAATATGAGTACAAAGTTTGATAAATGCTCATACCAGTGAAAACTGACCCTTTTGGTTTCCCTTGCAATCATCTGGGTGTCTCAATAAAATTGGGGCAGCTCAGTGAATTGCTTGCAAGAAATTGAAGTTGGCCTGATGGATGAAGAAGGCATTAGCTACTAGTATAAATAAAAGAAACCAGTTTTAAATTTGCAGTTGTTTTCTAATGAATTTATTAGTCGGATTACATGTTGCAGTTGAAGTTAATTGTAGGGAGTTTTCTGAGTATTTGGATTAAAATATGTACTTAAGTAAACCAATTTTGAATGACTATTGAGGATGTTTGGTTAACTACTGATTTTATGAATGTCTGATTTGGAGAAACAAGGGGATGGACATATCATATAAATATGATATATGTATGTGATAATCTCTGAATTTTATTGCGTGAATTTATATTGTGATATAAAAAAAAGAGCTCACAAGATTTGAGTAGGGGTATTCAAGAGAAATGAATTTGTGCATGGCAGGTAAGTGAAACAGGCTCGTGCATGAATTCTGGAGAAAGAATCAATTATAACATGCATTTGTGTATTTGATTTTAAAAAAAAGAAAGAATTATGAAGGAAACAAACTTGGAAGTAATTGTATTTTTGGTTAATAGATTAAATGTATATGAATGCATTCCCAGGAATTTAAATTAGGCAGAAACATGCTTGTGTTAGGAATAGATCTTTGTAGAAGTTTATTAACATGAGGAATATGGGTTTGAAAGTGGTAAAAGTGGGACTATGGCCGCCAAGATGGTCATGGGTCAAACTCTTGTAGCCTGGAACCATTTTACATCAACTCATGAAGTGTAAGTGTTTCCAGACCAAAAAAAAAACTCCTAGCAACATTCAAAAGACTCCAAGTATTTTCAATAAAACACCAAGTACTCAAGTCTGCACCATGATGAACTTAAAAATGCAATATGGCTTTAATTGTTCAACCTGAAATGGTAAATAGGAATTAGTTTCAATGTTCATGCCTGCAAGTATAATTTTTGAAGTTATTTCATACAAGAACTTGATAACTATCATAAGAACAATCAAATGCCATTTTAGTGTTAATAGACTTATTTAGGCAGAAAATCTAGAAACCATGGGAAAAGAAAGAAAAAAAATGCAATGTGCATTGCAGTATTATATATATAAGTATTACCCAAAAATATATCTCTTGCAGTAGAACAAAATTTAGGGAAACAATTATATATCATCAAATATATAATTGTCTTAATATGTTTTGTGTACTGATATGATTATATTGGTAATCCAGGGTCTTGGGAAGAATATTTGGAAATTATCTAAATATTCAAATATAGTAGAAATGAGGTTTAGTGATGAACTCCTTTTGTATGCAAAAAAAAATTCTATGTGTTTGAAAGAAGGGCCACCACAGTTTGGTATCAAAGCTATGTTTTTAAATAACATAGTAAATATTATTGTATGCATATGGATGTTTGAATGCATTGTTTGAATTATTGGCGTTGGATGCTTTTGTTTTATGTCTGAATAAAATGTGTGCATGTGATAAATGCACAATGTGCACCGAAATAAAATAAACAAAGTAAAGACACAAAAAATGATGGGGGTAAACAAACTAACATAAAAATCATATTTGTAGCAATATGGTAGGAATAAGACATCACATAGGTGCAGGACCATCACGCGAGCCACCTGTGATAAACATGGAGGATATTGTGAGAGATTTGAGAGATGGAGTAGCACCAAGGCATGACAACCCTCATGCGGAGCTCTCCAAACTGCTTAAGACATGCACCAATTTGGGAGGAAAGGATTTTGAAGGCACTGAAGGAGCTATGGGTGTTCAAACTTGGATAAGAACTATGGGAGGGTCTTTGCAGATATGCAAGTCAATGACCAAAGGAAGAGATAGATAGCTTCAAGGAGGTTGAAGGGGATTGCACTGGATTGGTGGGAGGTTGTGATAGCAGGAAGCCCAGAGAATAACATCACTTGGGATGAATTCAAAGTCATGCTTGAGGCTAGGTTTGTCCCAGCATCTGCCAAGGCCACACTACTAGAAGACTTTATTAGATTAAGGTAAGGAGGCATGAGTGTGAATGAGTACCCTCAGAAATTTGAAGGATTGTCTAAGTATTGAATGGTGTTAATAGGGAATGAAGAAGCAAAGAATGCAAGGTACATTCAAGGCTTGAACCCTAGTCTATCAAGGGCAATGTTGCCATACAAGGATAAAACCTTTGATCAAGTAATTGATCTAACTCTCTCATTTGAGCAACATGACACCACAAGAGAGAAATTCAGGAACATGAAGTTCAATAAGAAGGGAGGTCAGAACAAGGTGCAACCTTATGACAAGAAAAATGCAAACAAAGGAGTTAAGAAGGGGGAAGGAGAAGTAGCACCTGAAAGCAAGAAACTCACTCATTGTTTTAATTTTGGAAAAGATGGGCATTATAGCAACCAATGCCCTGACCCTAAAATACCTAGAGGAGGCTGCTATAATTGTGGAAGGATGGGTCATCTAAAGAAGGATTGCCCAGAGACTAATAGAAGAACAGCAAGGGTAGGAGCTTTGGCAGCAAACAACACTGGAAATGTCAGGCAACTTGAAGGTATAATTTTAATCCATACCCAACCAATATCAGTAATATATGACACTGGCACCTCACATTCACTAATATCTCTGGAAATTGAAAAAAAGTTAGCACTTGCTTATGTTTCTATTGATCAACCCTTAACTGTACACAGCCCCATAGGGAGTTATTGTATGTTAGGATGAAGTGTATGAGTCTGAAATTAATTATAGGGGGTTATGAATTTAATTCAGATCTATATACTTTAAATTATCCTGGTATTGGGGTTATTTTGGGGGTGGATTGGTTAATGAAAAACAAAGCAATTTTAAATGTAGAAAATCTTACTATTTCTTTGGAGACAAATGATGGCAAAAGAATTACAATTCTAAGTGAAATAGCAAAGAATACATGTTTTAATAAAATCTGGAGTACTAATGAAATTCAAAAGGAATTAAAAATAGAGGAAATTCCAATAGTCAATGAATATATAGATGTGTTTGGAGAAGTGAGGGGAATTCCTCAAAACAGGCCAGTTGAATTCAAAATAAAATTAATGCCAGGAATTAGCCTAATCATTAAGAAGCCTTATAGAATGGGTCCAAAAGAGTTAGTGGAATTAAAACACCAACTAGAAGAATTAGAAGAGAAGGGGTTCATAAGATCAAGCAGTTCTAGTTGGGGTTCCCCAGTGCTCTTTGTCAAGAAGCATGATGGAACAATGAGGATGTGTGTGGATTATAGAGATTTAAATAAGGTGACCATCAAGAATAAGTATCCACTGCCTAGAATAGCTGATCTATTTGATCAATTGCATGAAGCTAAAATATTTTCAAGGCTAAACTTAGCCTCTGGATTTCACCAAATGAAGGTTGCAGAGGAAAGCATTGAGTACACAGCCTTTATCACAAGATATGGCCTTTATGAATTTCTAGCAATGCCATTTGGTTTAACCAATGCTCCCTTCTATTTAGTAGATTTGATGAATAGAATTTTTAGAGACTTTTTGGATAAATCTGTTTTGGTATTTATAGATGACATATTGATTTATTCAAAGTAAGAAAATGACCATGCTATGCACCTACATTTGGTATTATCCAGGCTTAGAGAACATGAATTAAAAGGCAAGTATTCAAAGTGTATATTTTGGCAACAAGAAGTGAAATTGTTAGGACATAGTGTCACAGCAAGGGGTGAGTGTGGATCCAAGCAAGGTCATTACAGTTCAATCATGGAGTAGACCAAAAACAGTGACTGAGGTGAGATCATTCTTAGGATTGGCAGGGTACTATAGGAGGTTCATCAAGGATTTTTCAAGAATAGCCACACCAATGACCAAGCTAAAAAAGAAGAACCAACCATATGTGTGGATTGAACAGTGTGATCAAGCCTTTGAAAAATTGAAGCAAGCATTGGTGGAGGCTCCTGTCTTGCAAATCCCAGAGGTAAATGAAGGAATGGTTGTATACACTGATGCTAGTGGGTCTGGGTTAGGTGCAGTGCTCATGCAACATGGCAAGGTGGTGGCATATGCATCAAGACAGCTTAAACCCAATGAGACCAAATATGCAACTCATGATTTAGAATTAGCTGCAATAGTGTTTGCATTAAAACTTTGGAGGCATTATTTGCTTGGGGAAAAATTCGAATTATTCACAGATCATCAAGCATTGAAGTATTTATTTTCTCAAAAGGATTTGAATATGAGGCAAGCAAGGTGGATGGAATTTCTAGCTGCATATGATCTAGATATTTTGTACACCCCTGGAAAAGCTAATAGAGTGGCAGATGCTTTGAGTAGAAATCATATTAGATTAGCAAGTTTGATGATTGATGAATTTAAAGACCTTACAGTGCTTGGGGAGGCAAATATATATAGCAAGGATGGAGTGAATTTTAAAGAGCATGGTGATATGGTGGAGTATGGTATGGGATTAATCACAGTGAAATCTAACCTGGTGGAGAAAATTGGTGGCATGCAAGATCAAGATCAAAATTTAAAGGAGAAGAAAGAAATGTTATTAAATAACATCGAGTCAGAGAATTTTAAAATAGATCCCAAGGGATATTTGAGGAAAAATGAAAAGCTTTGTGTACCAGACTTGCAGAATTAAAGGAAGAAATCATGAATGAGCATCACAAAACCAAGTACACCATACACCCTGGTGGCACTAAAATGTATCATGATTTGAAAAGGAGCTACTGGTGGCCAGGAATGAAAAAAGCAGTGGCAAAATATGTGGCAAAGTGTTTAACCTGTCAGCAAATCAAGGCAGACTATCAAAAGCCCTCTGGCATGTTGCAACCTTTGGAGGTACCTCAGTGGAAATGGGAAAGTATTTCCATGGATTTTTTGGATGGTTTGCCTAGAACTAAGAAAGGTAATGACAGTATATGGGTAATTGTTGATAGACTAACCAAGTCTGCTCACTTTGTCCCTGTCAGGTCAGACAGAAATGCACATAGGCTTGCACAATTATTTATTAAGGAAGTGGTGAGGTTACATGGCATACCAAAGACCATTGTAAGTGATAGAGACACTTTGTTCACCTCAAGATTTTGGTAGTGCTTCCAAGAAGCAATGGGAACTCAACTTTGTTTAAGCACTGCCTACCATCCTCAAAGTGATGGGCAGACAGAGATAGTGAATAAAATATTGGAGGATTTGCTGAGAGCATGTGTGCTTGATTTTGGGGGTAATTGGGAGGATCATATCCACTTGGCAGAATTCACTTACAACAATAACTATCAGTCAACAATAGGAATGGCTCCCTTCGAAGCCTTGTATGGGAGACCCTGCATGTCTCCTGCCTGTTGGTTGGATGTTGGAGAGGGTGTAATATTGGGGCCAGATCATGTTAAAGAAACTTCCAACATGATTGAGTTAATTAGGCATAGGATGAAGGCAGCACAATCAAGACAAAAGTCTTATGCAGATAGAAGGAGGAAACCAATGGAGTTTGAAGTAGGAGAGTATGTTTTTCTGAAGGTATCACCAATGAAGAAGGTGTTCAGGTTTGGGAAATCTGGTAAGCTCTTACCAAGATTTGTAGGAGCATATGAAGCATACAGAGAATTGGTGCTATGGCCTATAAGCTTAAGTTACCAGAAGAATTGAGTGGTGTACATCTAGTATTTCATGTTTCTCAAATGAGAAAGTGGGTACATGATGAAGGAGCAATTTTAGAGTCACCTACTCAAATTCAAATTCATAAGAACTTGGTCTATGCAAATGAGCCAGTGGGAATTGTTGCTAAGGAGGAAAAGAGGTTGAGAAACAAGGTGATCAAACTGGTGAAAGTTCAATGGAGCTTGGACACCAATGATTGTACATGGGAGGTTGAAGACAAAATGAGGCCTAAATACCCCAATTTGTTCTCTGATGGAGAGGTATGTTTAAGTAGCTTTATGATGGCTTTCTGAATATTTTAATATATTGCTTGCTTTCATAAAATGTGAGTATGGGGTTACGGAGTTAAAACAGACTATGGATTAGTGCTTTTATTTGGAGAATCAGAAGTAATTATGGGGACTTAATTCCTTTAAGGGGGAGGGTATGTAATGACCCTAAAATAAAAAAATAATTGAAAGTTACATTTATTTTAATAATTTCTGAAATTATAAAAATAAATGCTGCATTAAAACAGAAAAGCTTGTTAATAAATAAAATGTGCATATGGGTTTCTGTTTGATAAAATGCAAGGAGTTAAGGTGATTAAAAATTGGGACTTAAAACAAATATAGTTCCATGTCCAAAGAATTATATAAATACATATATTTAATATATGGGGTGTTTTCTGTTTTATTTAAAGACATAATAAAATGGAGTTTAATATAAGGCTTAAATGTCTTGTGTATTTATGCTAGAAATAATTAGCATGATATATGTGATTTTTATCACATAAAGGTGTATGAGGAGTTGCTGTTTTAACTAAAGGCAGAATAAAAACAAATATAGGATCAAATATGAATTTTATATCTTATATTTATTTCAAGCAAACAACATGGTGTGAATGATTTTTACATCACATGATTATGTATGATAGTATACATGATTGAATGGAGATGGTAGTTAGGTAGAAAACACAAGGGGGTTAGCAGCTTCTTTAAACTTAGAAGAAATAAAAAACAAAAAAAACAAGGGGTCACATGCATATGGCATGAGTAAAATAGAGTCATGAAAATGGCATGAAGTGTTTAAAATGCTTGATTCCCGAAATAACTAATTGAGATAACCAGATGTGTGCATTCCCAATTAAGGACCACACATGGAAATGATTTGTGCATGAATATCTAAGGGCATCAAGGGAATTACCCATTTTTCTTAAACCCTAGAGTGGTTTTATAAAATCTGCACATAACCATATCCATCATTCTCTCGGGATCAAAACAAAATAAAATAAAATAGGAGAAACATTAGCTTGAAACTTTGGAGGATTTGCTGTTCAGGGGATTAAGGCAGTAAAAAGAGAACACTATGTGAGTATTTATCCCTTTGTATGCAATGGCATTAAGTCCTCTTGTAGGCAGCCTAAAATGTTATAAATCATTTAAATTTCTGAAATGATTTGTTATGGGTGAGATGGATGTTTGTTTGTGCATTCTTGTTTGGGGTTTTAATCTGTATGTGAGTTTTCAAAGTTAAAGTGGTTTGAGCATTTTTGTTCTATTTTATTATTATGAAGTATGGATCTAAATTATTTAGGAAGTAGGCAGAAAGACAGTGATCTAGCTCATGTTTATTTCTTGGACAATGAAGCATGAAACTAAATATTCATATCATAAGTCAGAGGAGAATTTATGGGTTTTTGAGGGATTTCCTTAATAAAACCCTTATCCATATATTCACAATAATATAGAAGAAAGATAGTAGGATCATGATGCTTAAATTATTTTTTAGGAAAACCATAGGTATGTTGTATTTTCTGTAATAAGGAAAATAAATGGAGAATACGGGTTTGAACCAGAAAGTATAAAAGTAAATATGCCTTTCGAAAACATGAATGAATTAGAAGTTTTTATGATTGAATTCATAAATAGAAGCTTAATAAAATAATCAGAAAGTGGAGGGGGATTTATTAAATTAATAAACCCTATGAATGAATGGAAGAAAAATTAAATTGGTCATTTTGGGAGTTAGTCAATGATCTGCTTGCTTCAGGTGGGAGTAAGTATATGCATGGTGCAATTGCACCCTGAGGCCTTTGTGTGTTGGAATAAATTAAATAACCTGGGAGTTTCCTTCACAATGCATACATGGTGTTCATTTGACAGGGAGTTAAAGACCATAAAATAAATGGAGAATGGGGTTTAAAAATCTGGGTTATAAATATCCAGACATGGAGTTAAATTAATCAAGTTTAAATATTATGCTTTGATTAATTGCTGGGTGAAATTGGGAGTATAAAATCTGAGTTTACTTATTCAGAAATGGAGAAAAATGAACCAAGAATAATATATTTATTTTGAATATTTGCTGGGTGTTGTTTGAATGAATGAATGTGTCTTTGTATCATTTGGTATTAACCAATAATATGCAAAGTATGGAACCTGCTAAATTAGGTAGATATTGCATGTTCACCAAAAATTATGAATATGAGTATAAAGTTTGATAAATGCTCATACCAGTGAAAACCGGACCTTTTGGTTGCCCTTGCAATCATCTGGGTGTCTCAATAAAATTGGGGCAGCTCAGTGAATTGCTTGCAGGAAATTGAAGTTGACTTGATGGATGAAGAAGGCATTAGCTACTAGTATAAATAAAAGAAACTAGTTTTAAATTTGCAATTGTTTTGTAATGAATTTATTAGTCAGATTACATGTTGTAGTTGAAGTTAATTGTAGGGAGTTTTCTGAGTATTTGGATTAAAATATGCACTTAAGTAAACCTATTTTGAATGACTATTGAGGATGTTTGGTTAACTATTGATTTTATGAATGTTTGATTTGGAGAAACAAGGGGATGGACATATCATATAAATATGATATATGTATGTGATAATCTTTGATTTTTATTGCCTGAATTTATGTTGTGATATAAAAAAAATGAGCTCACAAGATTTGAGTAGGGGTATTCAAGAGAAATGAATTTGTGCATGGAAGGTAAGTGAAACTGGCTTGTGCATGAATTCTGGAGAAAGAATCAATTATAACATGCATTTGTGTATTTGATTTCCAAAAAAAAAAGAATTATGAAGGAAATAAGCCTGGAAGTAATTGTATTTTTGGTAATCGATTGAATGTATATGGATGCATTCCCAGGAATTTAAATTAGGCAGAAACATGCTTGTGTTAGGAATAGATCTTTGTAGAAGTTTGTTAACATGAGGAATATGGGTTTGAAAGTGGTAAAAGAGGGACTATGGCCGGCGTAGATGGTCATGGGTCAAACTCTTGTAACCTTGAACCATTTTACTTCAACTCATGAAGTGTAAGTGTTTCCAGACCCAAAAAAAAACTCCTAGCAACACTCAAAAGACTCCAAGTATTTTCAATAAAACACCAAGTACTCAAGTCTGCACCATGATGAACTTAAAAATGCAATATGGCTTTAATTGTTCAACCTGAAATGGTAAATAGGAATTAGTTCCAATGTTCATGCCTACAAGCATAATTTTTGAAGTTATTTCATACAAGAACTTGATAACTATCATAAGAACAATCAAATGCCATTTTAGTGTTAATAACTTATTTAGGCAGAAAGTCTAGAAACCATGGAAAAAGAAAGAAAAAAATGCACTGTGCATTGCAGTATTACATATATAAGTATTACCCAAAAATATATCTCTTGCAGTAGAACAAAATTTAGGGAAACAATTATATATCATCAAATATATAATTGTCTTAATATGTTTTGTGTACTGATATGATTATATTGGTAATCCAGGGTCTTGGGAAGAATATTTGGAAATTGTCTAAATGTTCAAATATAGTAGAAATGGGGCTTAGTGATGAACTCCTTTTGTATGCAAAAAAAAAATCTATGTGTTTGAAAGGAGGGCCACCACATAGGTATAGAAACTTGTTCATTTGGATGAACTGAGGTTGTTTAGCGAAAATTTTAGAAAAAATTCTAGGACTGGACATAGGATAGGGCTGTCCAAACCAGTATAAATTGGCTAATTACTTTACTTATTCTGCTGCATATATTGTTATATTCTATGATTATATACATTCGGTCATGTTCGATCCAAGCATTGCGAAGGAGAATCATATAGTTTCCCACCCTAGAGAATGAGTTAGCTAATACATAAGAGGAACGTGGCCTCATGCTTAACCAATTGAGTTGTATTAGCTATCTCATTTTCCAACATTTTGCAACCACACCTTATCCTTCTTGTGTAACAAATCTTCTTTATCTTCTTTATTTCTCCCTTCCTTCATGCTTTTCCTTTATCTCCTATTGTATTCTTGCTTCAAATACTAAACATTAGTTGTTACACATACAATGACTTAATTTTGTACTTGAAATGAGTTCATTCAACTGCTAGTTTAAACACTTAGACACACCCTCTCCCATTGGTAGTAAAATGCAAAATGCCTCTTACTTTTCCTTCTAAAAGGCACAATTTCTTTTAAAAACTTCATAAGAGAAAGTGGTAAGTTAACAATTTAAGCTAATAGTAACTAGATTTACTTTTAATGTCCAAAAGTAAATGATAATTGTTTTCAAATAAAAATACAAGATTCCATATCTCAAACACTGTTGTCCTTATCTTCTCATTATACCATGACTATTCACTCAGCAACTGATTAGTTAATAAAGGCAATGAAATTGAAGCAACTGATGAGGTATATTTAGAACATGGAAACACAAATATTTGGAGTAGAGAATCTTATCTCCAAATTAAATAAAAATATAACTTTTTAAAAGTCGTTATTTTTTGTTTGTCGATATTGACTTTTGCTTTATTCTTTTAGAATAAAAGAATTTATCTGAATTGTCCCAAGGACCCTTGAGGCATTTCAAAATGATATACTTGTATGCATAAAAATAAGAGAATGTATTTAACACTTTGCACCCAGAAAAGACTTGTGATGTTGCAGGCAATAACCAATGTGATATTCATCGATGATAAATTTAATAATAATGGGATTAGAAGGATAATAGTTGAAAAATTGAAATAGCAAAGTAAGAAGTTTGATGAAGAAATGACTATTAGAGGTTTTAGAATGCGGAAATTTAATTGCTCTCAAGTATAAGTTACAGTGTGTATGAGCCTATATCTATAGGTTTCACTTTACAACAGAATAGTTTAGATAGAACATTTTAGATAGAATAGTCTATATAGAATATTCTAGATCGAGTAGTCTAGACAGAAGATTCTGGAAAATGAAGGAGTTAATAATGCTAACCGTTAGGTCTGTTTTTGGTATCTAGTAATATGCTTATCTACAGAAACCAATGATACTTCAAGAGATTAGACCCTTGGACAATTATGCTAGTTATCATGTTCCAGATGGTTAAGTATGCAATAGGAAATTGTTCAAGGATTAAGTCACAATTCAAATTTGACCTTATCAGCCGTTAGAGTCATAAAATTGAGCATTTTTATTGTGCTTAGGAAAAATGAAAATGAAGAAGTATAATTTGGAATCCCCCACTTAGTGGTGACTACATAACTATTTATAGAGGTTTGGGTCCTTAGATTTTTGACATGTGACACCCAAAAGAAATAGACTATTAAGATTTTGCTGACGTGGCACGTTGTCGATTTCAAATGTGGCATGGCTTCTTCCAACTTCTTGTGATAACGTGGCTTAATTAGACCAATCAGAGGCTGCCATGTAGCCGATTAGAATGTTTTTTTTGTAGTTTCCTCAACATGTGATAACACCATTCTCAACCTACGATAGCATTATTCTCATCCTGCGATAGCACCATTCTCATCTTGTGATAGCCTTGATGCCTTGAACATGTGATAATTTTACTTCTTTTATTATGTGGTAGCTTCCGTCAACTCTCGATAACTTAAGGTTGATCAACTTGCGATAGCTTAAGATTCATCAACTTGCAATAGCTTAAGATTAATCAGCATGCGATATCTTTGGATTCATAACTTGCAATAGCTTAAAATTCATCAACTTGTGATAGCTTAGGATTCATTAACTTGCAATAGCTTGAAATATATCAGCTTATGATAGTTTATGATTCATCAACTTGTGTGCTTAAGATTCATCAATCTACGATCGCTTAAGATTTATCAACTTAGGATAGCTTCCGCTTTATCAACTTGCGATAGCTTTACTTTCCTCTACTTGTGACAACTTTCCTTTAGTAACTTACAATGGCTTCAATATTTCAACTTACGATAGCTCATCTTGCAATAGCTACTCTTTTCTTTAATATGTGACTGTATTTTTCTATCAACCTACGATAGTTTCAATCTCCTCAACCTGCGATGGCTTGAAATTTTAGGTATAACATCCCCCTTTTAAGGGAAAGTATTTTATGCTTTAGTATAAACATAAATGCTTTTGCCTTCTTTTAAATTAAACTCCTTGTATTCTTCATGTTCATTATCTCAATCATGAAAACTTCCCCCATTATAAATCGATGGCTAGAATGCTTGCCCCCTTCTCTTATAAATACTCTTCTTTCTCTTATTTTTATCATCAACCATTTCTCCTTGAAATCAATTTTAAATTCATCCTGCTTTGCAAAAAATACTATCTTAGATTTAGCTTCTTAAGGTAGTTAGTTCGTCTTAAATTAAATTTTTGGTTTGATTTTTTTTCATTAATTTAAAGCTTTTGGGGGCTGATTGATTTTAAACATACAAATGAGTTTTATAAAATTTCTATGCAGCTTTCATTTTAATCTTTAACCGTTTGTGTTTTAACTAAACATTTATTGCTGGATTTTGAATCTTGTAACCTGATATCCACTTCATTTTTTAGTATGCTACAACTATATTCCTTGATTATTTAACATATGTTGGCTATCTACTCAGTATGCGACACTAACATGCCATGTCCTCATATGACACTAAGTTGTAATGTCATCTTACGGTAGCTCAATGTGCGATAAATCCTACAATTTCGACATGCAATATCACCATACGATATCAAATGCGATAGCTTATTAACTTGACATGCGATATCAATATGTGATGTTTTCATGTGACATTATGTTGTGATGTTACCATATGATAGCTCAACATCTTGATATGCGATGACTTATGAGTTCAACATGCGGTAGTTTGTTAACTCAACATGCAATATTAATATGCGATATCATCATATGATAATTTAATAACTCGTGATGTAATAGCTCATATATCTTAACGTGGTATAAGTAATTGGTTCGATATGCAATGGCTTAGTACGACCACTCTTATTCTTTCATTATTTGATAACTAACTAGTTCAACCATATGACATTGTTATGTAGTATCAACATATGATATCTTAGTAATATACTTAGGTTATCTTATGGCATCAATACGAAGTTTATTGGGAACTCATAGTGTTACTAATTTTGGGAGTAGTATTTTGAATATATATATATATATATATATATACGTATGTATGTATGTTTGTATGTATGCCTTTATTTACTAACATATTTGTGTCTTACTAATTTAGGTATCTAGTTTGGAAACAAAAGAGGTACCTCCAAGAAATTTGTAAGCACCCCTAAGCTTAAGAAACCTTCCAAAGAGAAGCTTTACACCAATTGCCAATCCTTTTTCACAAAACAAGAAGACATAGATTCTCTGCTTCATCACTTTGGAATTTATGGAGTTAAAACTAGAGTTCATGGCCCTACTAATAGAATTGATACTCCACCCGAGGTATTTTTGCTTTCAGTCACATCAACATTTGGCGCACATGCTATCTTCCCTTCAATGACATCATCACTAGGATTTTGTCCTTCCTTAGGATTGCTCTTATTTAGCTCACCGCGAACCCTATAGTTGCATTCACTCCATTTATGTGCTATTCAAAGAACTGAAGATGGAAGACTTAACACCATCAACTTTATGCTTCCTTAATACCTTGTAGAAGGTCAAATGCTAGTCAAGGGGTTCTACTTTTTAACCTCTACTCCTTTGAAACTGGGTTGATTTCCGATTCTTCCAATAAGACTAAAGAACGGAGTCACTATTTCTTTTTTATGAGATGTTTCTCTCCTAAGATATCTAGAAACTTTTCTCTTCTCGGTACATTGTTGAATTTCGTATTTAATTTATTATATAGTTGAATAATTTTTTGACTTTTTATCTTACAGATCATGTTTTGAAAGAGATTAATCCCAAAGTACCGGCGAAGATTGATAAGTTGAGAGACGCTACTAAGTTTTTAAGGAGTCAGTTGAAACCCTTACCGAAGAATAGCTAAGAAGATATTCTCTGATTCAGCTATCCCATCGGGTTCTAGGTGAGCTTCCTATCATAAAGAGGAATTGATATGGCTCTTCATCTCCTATCGTTGCAATGGCTGATACTTTTTTGATCAACGCTCTGATCCAACTCTCGTCTTCTTATAGCCCTAGATATTCACCAAATTTTGATGACACTCTTATTAATTTTATTTTGGACATAATGATTTCTTTCATTACTTAACCATTAATTCTTATTATGGTTCTAGATTTTAGTTTGGTCTAGCTTTACTGTCATTATGTAAAGATTATACAAATCTTCCTTCATCTCCTAAAGCTTTTGGTAAGAAGCCTCAACCGCTACTTCTAAAGCATGCCCGTTATCTCTTACTACTTCGATTGGCGACACTTTTTTATATGCAAATTCTCGTAAGCATAAGGGTTCCAGTAGCCCATGGACCTCTTCTAAGCCTCCTTTCAAAAATCCAAGAGAGTACAACCTAGCTACGACAGCGATCACTGTTCCTTTTTTCAATGTTTTCACAACTACTATTACTACCATACTTCCCTCTCAAAGCCCATTTATCAACATTACAAGTTCACCTCTGAAGAATTCTTTAGCTTTCTTACACCACCAATTGGGTTTTGATTCTCCGCTTCTTCATGATGTCCCCCCACCAGGTCGTAGTGCAAAAGCTTCTTCCCTTAGGAATTTTGAAGAATTACTTACGCATGTCCTCGGTTCCCCTATTATTTCTTCCTTGGGTACAACTGGACACCCTATTACTTTCAAAGGAAATTCTTGTTCACTTTTTACAACAACTTATTCTGGTATGCTTTTATTTAAGATATCAAATTAATATCTAATTTGGTTTTGATAGTTGAATTTTTTTAGATTGGAAAACATCTATTTCTTCTTCGACAGTCATCTTTGACTTTCTCCAAAGACATGTCAATGTTGTAAGAGTTGAATTCTTCCTTGTCTGAGATGATAAAAGCCTTAGAAGATGAGAATAAAAATCTCCATGCTGACAAGAAATTCTTAACCATAGAATATTCACAAATCATGTCTTCGTTGGATTTAGAGATATTAGGATTTAGAGGAGAAATTAAATACTTTTGAAAAAGATCTTTCGTCGTCTCGCCAAGAAGCAAAACAAACTCAGCTTGAGGCCTCCAATCTTAGGGAAATTTTAGCTAAAGTACCGGTCTTGGAAAATAAATTATCTAAGAAGACCCATTTACTCAAAAAATTAAAGACTTCTTTACGTGATGCTAAGACCAGGGTTTCGTCCTCCTTGCAAGAAGTCCTTCCTCTTTGGAAAGATTAAAATTTCGAGGCAACTTTATTTACAACATATAAAGACAATGTTTATCGATGTCAAGATTTGGATTTTCCCTCTCTTCGCTTTATGGTGATTGACTATAAAAGGAAATTTGACATCGTCCTCATTGGGTCCCTGGAGACCTATCTGATTCTGGAGACGATGACCCCATCGTTCCTGAGAAACACTTAACTTTCGACGGCTTTCCATCTAATGGCGATGAATCAAAGAATATAGAGGGAGAAGAATCTGATGATGACATTGATGACTATGATAATAATGGGGATGATGCTACCAACAATCATACTAAAGACGACTCATCGAGAAAAGATAAAGACAATAATTCAGGAAACAATGGTCATAGTGGACAAGGTGTCGCCCACAAGTCAGGTCATGCTGCCGATTTCTTCTCTCCCAATGTTGATCATGGAGCCAGAGGTACCTAACCCTCTAAGAGTCCTTTTGATGGTCCCGTTTCATCTGGCATAGACAACTTTAGTCAATCATCATCTTATATCAGAAAAGTTCTATCCTCGAAGCCAAGATCCTCAACAAATCCTCCTTGGGTAAATTACTTTTTGAATCATATTTACTTGTTCTAAATTATCTCTATAGAATCTTAATTTTTTTATTCTTAATTACCAGTATAGGAAAAAAATAGAAATTATTTTGAGATCTGACTAGATAAAAGTGTGGATGAAATTTCAAGACTCAACGGAGAAGGAGAAAGGTAATGCAAGGATTTAAATGAGTCAAATAATAAATATATGAAACTTCTAAAACATCTCAAGTGCTTATAAGACTTAGGAATACTTGATTTGAACCCCTGCTGTGGAAATCCTGAATTCATCAATCAAAATCTAGAAAGAAAAGAAAGAGCTTATTGCCTTCTCCTAGATGCTTATTGAAGATAAAACTAAGCTCATAGAGTGCCTTTACATAGTTTTCGTCAGATTTCCATGATATAGTTTTATTTTCTAGGTAATGACTGCATGGGCTTAATTAGATGGCTACACAATAGGTATCTTGATGAACATTGATCAGACCCGCATCATAGAGAGTGCTGGAACTTACCCAAAATCTCCACTGCACCTTTGACTATTAATTCACTTCCCTCGGATAAGATACTGTTCAATAAGGATAAATTTATCTCTAAATACCACGAGAAATCCATTTTTTATGAGCCTTCATGATACTTCTTGTATAATATAAATTTTATGCTTTTGTTGATGGAGTCATTACTTTTTCATGCAAAAATTTGTATTTTTCCACTCTTCATTTTGTTATGCTACTAGAATGAAGATATTTGAGTTTGTATCTATTTCTTCTTTATCTCATGTTCCTAAAGATGTTTTAAGTAAATTGGTTAGGTTAGCTTTTAAGGAATGTTTCTCCTCAATTGAAAAATCTTGTTTGCCAAAATATTATTTTCTCCACGACATCCATTATATGTATAGATGATTCCATAGTTTGGAATTTAATTTTATGAGAGACCGAAAAGACAATTCTTCATGAGTTGCAAACTATTATGCAAAATCATTGTGTGGCGAAGTCATCCACCTTCATAAAGAATGGGATTATCGAGAATTTCCCCTGTTAACACTCCTTCTAGTGTTGAATCTCCCTATACTGCTACTTTTCCTATACCCCCTTCATATTTTCAAAAAATTCAAGATATTCTTTGACAATCTAAGAATTAATTGAGAAATATATATTAATTTGATTAGTTTTAGCTAAATGTAATGGTGTTGTTTATATTTTAAGTGATCAATAAAGTACTTTATTTATGTTATTTTATTTTACTAAGTGTTTGTTGTTATCGAAGTTTTGATTTAGGACAAAAATTTGAGTTTATTTCTAGATGACCCTAACCATACACAACATCTCGATAGTATCTAGTCTAGGTTAATCTTGTACATGAAGAATCATTCTTCTCATTCCCCTTTGGGTCTATCGTCAATTGATAATGCTAAGGCAAATAAATGGTATGGGAAATATATCCAGTTGAAGTCCATTCTAAGAGCTTCTCAAGAAGCAGTTATTGAACGTGAGAAGAAAGTTTCTTCTAAAGATGGAGAAATTCTAGATTAACTGGGAAGCTTAATTCAAGATTCTACCTTCAACAGCTGGAGTATTGCTACTAGAATTGCTCAACTTAATCAATGCATACTTGATGTGAAGATTGATTTTCTAAGGTCCAAGAATGAGTGCCAATCTTACAAGCTTATCTTAATTGAAGAAGGAAAGGGGCTCCCTATGCTTACTCTAGTGAAATCTTGTATAAAAGCTTCTCTGTGGGTTTCCTCTTTGTCTCAATGTCGCTCGACATATACCAGCAATGTTTTCATTCCTATACCAGTATCTTCACCATTAAAAGACAATTCTGATGAACTAGATAGACTGAGCAGATCCTTTAAATTTAAATGTAACAAGAAGATAAAAGAATACTAGGATAAGAAATATACTAAAGTGTTTTCTAATCTTTGATTTGATGTGGAAACTCTGGAATGTGAGAAGAATCAACTTACTTTGAAAATTCATAATCTTTAGTGTAATAACAAAGGTTTATCTCATCAGATTTTTAACTGAAGAGTGTTAACAAGACTTACAAAAAGGTTATAAATTATCAAATTGACTCCATAGGCTCTCTTGATGTCATCCATTGCAAGGAGAAAGGGTTAAAGAAATACCTTTGGTAATTCAGCATATTACCGATCCTCCTTCAACAACATAGATTTTGATGAAAGATGTAAAGGAACTTAAAGTCAACTAGAATTGAATTAAAATTTTACATAGTAAGGCATCTTAACTTGACTCTTTAATAGACTATTAGATCGAAGTCGTCATTGCTTTTGATTTAAAAATTGATTTCTCGTTTTTAGGCCCAGAAAGAGATTGCCGATTGAGAAAAGCAGTTGTCTCAAGTTATGATAGATATCGACACTTCTTTTTATTTGGATGCTCGAACACCCTCAAGGATGTACGTGAAACTCCCATTTTGTATAAGAATGAGGGTTCAACTAGCGAGAGCCATTCTTGCATTTTGGAAGTTAAAGGAAAGGAAAAGAGTTAGTGTACCAACATCATCCTCTCTTGCATCTTCCAGACCCATAAGTTTTGTAGAAGATTCTTTAATGACTTAATAATTGCTTTTAAAGAATCATAACTTGTAATTATAAACTTAATTTTCCTTGTAATGCCAATGTATTTTGCAAATTATCATTTTACGTGCCAGTCTTATGGTGATCCACTATCCATTGTGCTTCTTGATATGATTGTTTGAATTCTTCTTTTTGCTACTTCATTACTTTTTCTTTGATTAGTTGCTCTTTATGATGTAAGTGGTTGCTTTGGCTAGGCTCAGAGGCAGGACCTAAAGCTTAATTTAACCACTACTCTTTGAATGAGGGCATTGGCCAGATGTAGAAGCAGAACCAAATGCTTTATTAACATGTCCCTTGGATGGCTGCTTTGACCAGCCCGAAGGCGGGACCAAATGATTAATTAACCATTACTCTTTAAAGCAGGATTATAGGGTTTATTGGTTATCTCTTTTGGATGGATGCTTTGGCCGTGCCCGAAGCCAGAATCAAATGCTTGATTGACATTGCTCTTTGAATGGATGCTTTGATTGGGTGTAGAAGTAAGACCAAAGGCTTTATTAATCATCTCCCTTGGATGGCTGCTTTGGCTGGGCCTAGAGGTAGGACCAAAGGTTTGATTGACCATTACTCTTTGAATCGGTGCTCTGGCTAGGCGTAGAAGCAAGACCAAAGGCTTTATTGACATCTCTCTTAGATGTTTTGCTTTGGCTGGGCTTGAAGGCTAGACCAAAGAATTAAACCTCTATTGTTTCTTTTGAAAAATCACTTTCATTTGTTGTCCTTTATCATTACGAATCACAATAGGAGTACACAGTGTCATTATTTAGAACTTCTTTATATTGTCTTATTAGTTCCTTGATAAATTATTTCCACAAATTCATGTAATTCTCCCATTCTCACATAATATTCAATAATTCCAACCAGACCGTTGCATTCATTAGGTTGATGTCCATTTGTTTTGTGGAAATAACAACATTCACTTGTCCCATATCTCTCTTCCTTTCTTATGTCCCTTTTAAGGAGCCAATAGTGCAATCTATCTTTGGTAAGGAAGTAAACTTCCTTTTATGAAACACATACGGGAGTAGTCGTCTTACTTATGGATTCTTGGAAATATAACTAATATATCTTTTACATCTTTTTATGGGATTTAGACTTCTTCATTCATTTCCTGTTTTCTTTTTGAATACATGTTAATCATGTCTCTCCATTTTTGAGCAAATCTTTAAAAAATCCACATTCATTTTAACTTCAAATACAGTTCTCTGACTTGGTTTTGTATATCCCTTCTTATTTGAGCTCATGGATCACCTTTCTTATGATTTTGAATTGTTCTTCCCCTATTTAGTCCATTCAGTAATGCAAAGATAGACTTTCGTCCTATGTGAAAGAGATTTACACTCCATTTATCTGGATCATGTTGGACGGTTTCCCTTTTTACTACCAAAGTATAAAGGGCTAAGTTCCTTAAACTCAACTCCTATTCTTTAGTAGTCTACGGATTAATCCAATAAGAAGTCGAGTGAAGTAGGTGTGGTTCTGAGAACCCTTACTAGAAAATAGTCATGGTGAAGAGAGTATAATTCAGAACCCCTTCTTAATGGTGAGTACATGCGTATTTATAGAGGATTTCGACCCTTAGATTTTTGACACGTGACTTCTAAAAGAAATAGACGTAAGATTTTGCTGACCTGGAATGTTGTCATTTTGACATGTAGCACAACTTCTTTCCAACTTTATTATGATGATGTGGCTTAGCTAGACCAATCAGGGGCTGCCATATGGTCAATCAAAAAGTTGCTTTTTAGTAGTCTCTTTAACATGCGACAACGCTATTCTCAACCTTTGATAACATTCTCAACCTGTGATGGCCTTAACGCCTTCAACATGCGATAAATTTACTTTTTTGACATCAGATAGATTCCATCATCTTGTGATAGCTTAAGATTCATCAACTTTTGATATCTTACAATTCATCAACATGCGATAGCTTAGGATTCATCAATTTGCGACTACATAGAGTTCATTAATTTATGACAGCTTAAGATTCATCAACTTGCGATAACTTAGGATTCATCAACTCACGATAGTTTAAGATTCATCATCTTACGATAGCGTCGGCTTTATCAATTTGTGATATCTTTAATTTCTTTAACTTGCGACATCCTTCCTTCATTAACTTGCAATAGCTTTAGTATCTCAACTTGCAATAGCTCATCTTGCGATAGGTATTCTTTTTCATATGATATAGCCATTTTTATCAACATGCGATAGTTTCAATCTCTACAACCTGTGATGGCTTAAAATTTTGGGTATCACAATTACATAAGATAGTTTTATCAATCTTTCTAAAGAACTCTGAGATAATGTTCTCTGACTTTTTTAAATTTGTATCACTCTTCAAACTCATGCTTAATGAAAATTTTGGAAACTCCAAGTATGGTTCTCAACTTCTTGAATCTTGGTCTTAGTACCGCCTTTGTGAATATATCTATAACTTGATCCTTTGTCATATAGTACTTAATTTGGATTTTTTAAATAGCTTCCGCTTCTCTAGTGAAGTGATATTTTATAGTTATATGTTTTGTTTGACTATGATGAATTGGATTCTTTGTCATGGCTATTGCTGATTTATTATATTCACTTTTTTGTTCATCCATTTCTCCAATGATATCTTTATCTTTAGGATAATCTACTAGCTCCCTAGTATTATTAATCTCAATCATTTTTATCTCTCCTTTCATTTCCTTGACCCATACATCATTCTTTGGTGCTACTTCATAGCTTCCAAGCTCAAGTATGGCTAAGTTGCAAGTTTCATATATATTCAATAAAGATGTAAGTCTTCTTGGTGTAGACTTTGGTGAAGAAATTTATTGTTGAGGAGGCAAAGGAGGCATATCTAGCTCTTCTGTTACTTCTTCCAAAGGTTGTTGAATTGGTACAGAAATATTTTTCCTCTAACCTTCTTCTTTATCCCAATTCCAAGTAGCATTGTCATCAACCTCAACATTACAACCAATAGTTAGCTTCTTTATTTTCAAGTTATAAGCTCTATAGCCTTTTGATTGTGTTCTATATCCCAAGATGATTCCTTGCATAGTCTTGTCTTCTAGCTTGTGTTTCTTTTCATCTAGAACATATGCAGCAAATCGATCCAAAAACTCTTGGATGCTTAGTTGATGGCTTTCTTTTACTCTAAGTCTCTATATGACTCTTGTCATGGATAGTTCTGACTGGGCAGTAGTGTAAACTGCTTCCGCCTAAAATTATTGGGCAAGCCTTTCTCCTTTAGCATTAATCTGGCAATCTCCATATTTGTGTGATTTTTCCTTTTGAATACTTCTTTTTATTGTGGAGTATATATGACTGTAAGTTGTCGCTCGCTGCCTTCATCATCATAGAATTTATCAAACTCATTGGAGTTGTACTCTTTAATGCGATCACGTCTAAGCCTCTTTACACATTTTCCACTTTGATTTTCAACAACAGCCTTAAACTTCTTGAATATTCCAAAATATTTTGATTTTTCTTTAATGAAGTAGACCTATGTCATTCTAGAAAATTAATCAATGAATAGGATGAAATACCTACTATTGCAGAGTGATGATATCCTCATTGGTCCACGTACATCAGTGTAGATTTACTTCAACAAGTCTTTTGCTCTCCATATGTTTCCTATTGAAAATGATGATTGATGTTGCTTCACTAAAAGACATCCTTCACACGATTCATTATTTTCTTTTTTGCCTAGAAAATCTATCATCATGTTCTTTTGATATAGCAACTTCAAAGCTTCAGCGTTGAAGTGGCCAAATCTTTGATACCATAGCTCTAAATCATCAATTTGTGCTTTTATGGAAATGTTAGTAGTATATTTAAGGCTTATTGGAAAGCCTATATTATTCTTCTCCATTTTTACTTAGGCTATCTCTAACCATTGTTATCGCTATCATATATTTTGTACGTGTCCCCTTCAAAATAAATACATAACCTTTCACCATCATCCGATCAATGCTTAATAAATTATCTTTAAGATTTGGAACTATTAGAACATCTTTTATAAATCTTGTACCTTCCTTTGTTTCTATCATTATAGTGCCTTTAACTTTCGATTCTATAATAGTGTCATTCCCCGGTAGTACTTTCACTTTGATAGAGTCATCAATATCTTTGAAGATGCTTCCATCATTGGCCATGGGACTGCTACTACTACTATCAATGTACAATTTCCACCATTTTTCATCACTATATTATTGGATAGCATAAAAAAGTCACCAATCACGATCATGTTTACGTTGCTCATGATATATCTCTTCAATGAAATTTGCTTAATGCTTATTTTTAATAAGGAGGTTCTTCTCCATATGCCCGAATTTTCTATAGTACTTACGTTATAGATTTCCACAATACCAATAGTACTTCTTGGAGAGATTTGTCAATTTACAAATTCCACATGAAGGATATTTAACTTATTGGTTCATAGAAAAGTTTTTAGAATTTTCTTTGTTTCTAGACTTTTCACCATCATTTTTTTTCCACATCCGTTATTTTAAGTTAATAATTTGAGCTTTGATTGAAAGGCATTTCCAAATAAATCTTCGTTGTGCTTGCCCAATCTTTGTTAAAAGCTTCAAGAACCCCTTAACTCGGTTATCGATAAAGTAAATAGATCTTTAGTTTACATAATCGTAACCGCTATTGGATCATACTCATGGGGAATATAAATTAGTGCTTTTCAACAATTCTCTTATCGAGAATGTTATCTCCATAGGCTCTCATTTGACTAACGATTTCTTTTATCTTAAAGTAATAATCTTTTACGGTCTCGAATTCCTTCATTTATATTAATTTAAATTCGCACCTTAAAGTTTGAAGCTTAACGGTGTGTCCCTTTACACTTCTTTAAAACTCCTCTTATAATGTGCTCCATGGTTGTTGTGCACTTGTAGCTCCCATTATTCTTGGAAAGATGGTGTAAGTCACTACCAATTGTAGAATAAGTAACACTTTGGAATATTTTTTTTAATTTTTTTCAACTCTTTTTTCTGGGTTTGATGAAGAGTTGAAGTATTTGTAGAAGTAACAAACCCTTCTTCTATAATATCCCATAAATCTTGAGAGCTAAAAAATATCTTTATTTTTATTCTCCAAAAACATAATGTTTGGCCTGAGAAAACTGGGACCAAAGTAGATGAGGGCTAAACAATATTTTCCATTGCTAAAGAATTTTTTAAGAGTGGAGTAAGGTAAAAAGAGGATTGAAAAATAAAGTTGGTTGATATTTCAATGCCAACTATGTGATTGTAATATCCTGTGAGATTATACATATATTTTATTAATAGGGTCAAAATGGTAATTGTGACGACCCAGGTTCGAAAATCGGCATCCAATACATCACACGTATTCAAATGCCGAAGATTCAAACGTTGGAGTCCGGTTCGCTGGAGTCATAATACATTAGATAATAACAACACAATGGAAACAAGATAACTTTCATTCATTCACTTCATGGATTACAACATTCTTGCAATAAGTGTCCATCATCATCAGAGCCTATATATTACGCAACATCGAAATACAACATAACAGCGAAAATATAACATCAGCTTGGTCTTCTAAGAGAGTCCAACAGACTGCATCTTCATTTCCAAAGCTCCAAAGTCCAAACCAAAAAGCTCAAAACCAAAAGCTTCCAAACCAAAGACTTCCAAATCCACATCTACCTCCTGACTTAGCTCCAGAATCTACTGGTAACCTGACTCTAGGCTGCCCGTGTGGAAAATTAGGGGCACCCAGAGTTTAGCAAAGGGAACAATAAACTCCAAGTCAGTCATGGGACTGGTGTGAGAACTTAAAACAGTTATTTGTGCCAAATAAAAAAAATCCGTTCATGCTTTTGGAAAATGAAACTACCATAAGGTCTCTCGGCACACACTCAAATGCAATCGCACACATGGGGGAGGTTTCTCCTTATAATAGTCAAACATGCTTGGTACGCGAAAACCCTTTTTGATATTATTTTTAGTGCATACTGTGGAAAACCATTTCGCAAGTATAATATTAGTCTTAGCTAGCACACGTACCATTATAGCATGCTTACTATAGCTACCATGTTAAATGGCAGATTATACAACTGAAATCGTAAAGGGCTCGTATTGTTTCATTTGGACTTCGAACAAATGGCCAAGGCTAAGGAACTTCCTTTATCCGAATGGGTACGCCTCTGGAGGGACGTCCCGAGAACCTAACCGGATCTCTGCCAACACAAGGCCAGGCTACCTTTGTAACAAGGTAACTAACTGTCACGAGTATGCTATCCCTCGGTCGCAACCGACCTTTATCAAGGCGCCTCAAATTCCAACAACCACATAAGTAAAATATCTGGGCTCCATACCATAATACCCTTTTTTATCCAGAAGGAAATGCACACACCCTTAGGGTCGCGAACCCCATAACCTTGTTGCTTCCTTCCCGTTTCAACCTTTTCTCGAGGTGTGAGGTTCGATGAAGTCTCGTCCCACAAAGCTACGCTTTATACAAAAGCCATGCTTCGATCAACCAATGCTCAACACTTAGCATGCCACATTACCAAATTGGGAATATATCACTAATAACTATCAACTACATAACCTCTGAGCTTGTTCGTCTCAAAGAAGGGTGTTAAGCTAAGAGAATGAATTCTCCGCCACCAAATAGAAATGTATTTGATAGAAACCGGCATTATATCTCAAAGTGTAATGTCAGACATACATCCACACAATTCCATCCTGGGTCTGAATGGAACAGAAGGCACTTCGTCCAATTAAGGAAAAAGTCCTTGCAAATCCGGATATCCCCAATCTCGTCCGGACTCCCCATTACATAGGGTAATCTCTATACCGGAGCAACTCGGTGCAGAGACAATATATAGGCAATCCTTTCGTTTTCGAAAATACCCGGTCTTCAACCACCATCTTCAAATGCAATTCCATTCCGTCGTACCATTATTCGGAATGGGTTTTTGACTTAATGCCCTTCCCTGGCCTTTCCGAATAATAAGCGCTTTTTTAAAACTTATGGATACATTCGGATCTGACTTAATCACAACTTTTAGCCCTTATATCCCAAAACCTTTCCTTTTGAATGGTTTAAACAAATTTCCATTTTAATCTTTTAAACAAAAGATCCACCTTTAAGATCCGATGTGGTTTTCGGATAACCATTGGGAATCCGATCCCGGTCTCATGGAAATCAAATGTCGCCTTAAAGGCCAAGTTGTTTAAGTAAACAATTTTAATTCAATTCAGAAGTTCACATTCAAACAGCAATTCATCACAGATAAATAACTTACATTTATCACAGCTCAATCCAAAGCAATTCATATCACAGAATATTACAGATTAACATACTAGAGATATTAAATTCATCCAAGCATTCAATATAATTAATCATCCATAAGTAAGATTAATTAATCATATAGTTTATAATTAATTTAATTTAAACCAAATAAATTAATTACTTATCAATTAATTACCAAACCCTGCTTAATTAACATTAATTAATTACAAACCATTTGTTATTATTTTAATTAATTAATGAAATTAATTAATCATCCTTAATTACTTACATTAATTAATTATCCTATAATTACTGATTAATTACTCTTTAATTACTCTTTAATTTAATTAATTTTTAATTTAATCAATCTTTAATTACCCAAGACCTTAATTAATTTAAGATAAACCATTTATCTTAATTAATTACTTAATTATTATTTAAATTTTATTTAATAAACCTTTGAAGTAAATTTATTATTAACGTATGAATTAACTTAAGACTTTTAAGTTAATTAATAATTAAAAACATTTCATCTTCTTAATTAACTACTTAATTACACTATTAAATTTTGTTTTAAATAAACTTAAAATTAATTAAAATAAAGGATATATGTTAAAACACTTTAAACTTAATTAATTTTAAAATAATAACCTTTAACTAATCCCAAATTAAATAAAACAATTATTATTTAATTTGTTTAAACTTGATTTATTTTAACCTTTTTATAAACTTGTTATTATACTTTTTAAAAAAAACCCGAGACTAACCCGTGTGCTCCCGTTACTCAAACCCGAGTCAGAATCTTCTTCTTCTTTCTTTTTTTAAAACCTGTTATGTCTTAAATTCTTAAACTGTTATAACATGTTAACCCACGCGAACAACCCGAAGCCAAACTCGAGCCAAATCAAAACTTTCCCGTGTCAAAGCCCGAGACCACACCTTCTTCTTAAATCCAACAGCAAACAAAACGAAACCCACTGATACAACCAGACACTCGTGCACTGCATAGGCGAACGCATCTGCTCCGGTCATCGCTGCCATCTCCAACACGTCGACGACAACCTCGCCTAAGATTTCGACCACCCAGAACTTCGAGGCAACCACGAAAATCAAATTCGAGCATACAGAACTCCACTGGAACAAACCGATCATCTAAGATTCGCCTCGACCCACCGCCTCAGACCACCAGAACACTTCTCCGATCAACTCAGAGCGGCGTTTCGAAAGCACGCTTAGATTTCCCCTAATACCGTTCCACTCTAATGCATTAACGACGAAGCAATTGCTTTGACATCAACGTCGACCAAAACTGGTCGACAAACCGTACGTTGCCATCACCATGACACCACGGTGGTCCAGAAATCCATCGAGTATTTTCGCCAGAACCCCTGACCTCCGAGCAAGCTTCAGCCATGATCCCGACCACCCACCTTACTCCGATCACCAAAATTCTCTCCAAACATGAATTCCGTTCGACTCTCGAATTCAACCTAGATATAAAGTTAAAAATCTTTATTTTACTTTTAAAAATCATAATTTTTGAAAACGAATTAGATGTTGTAATCAAAACCCAAGATTTAACAAACAATTTTTAAACTTAATTTGATTTTTACTGTGTTTTCTATCTCCCAGTAAATCCACTTGTTATTTATACTTAAAAGTATTTCTAAAATTAAGATCTTGTAAATTCAAACATGTCTTGTTTAAACATCAAAGCCTATAAGAGAATAAGTGAAGAGATTTTGATTTTCGATCTTGTTTTTAGCCTGTAAATACAAAAACAGGGATATATATATGTACAGATATGCACACTCAAGCAATTGCATATTTGTATACATGCAAGCATAATATACATTCACGCAAACATCTATCACAACATTATTTAAAATATTAGTCACATGCATCAAGTTTTAAATGATTTAAGCTTTTAAAATGTTAGTTTACTCACAGAATTTTGATAAGAAGAGAAACAGAGCCTTTTCTTCGATCTGGAAAGCTTGATTGTTGATTTTAACTTAAATCTACTTTGGGTTGAGTTGAATTTAAATTTGCTCAGTTGATACTTGAAGTTGAAATTGTTTGATTTTCTTTTGGTTTTAATGTTGGAAAATGAAAGAAGGAAAAGAAATTGAGAAATAGATATGTAGAAAGTTATCATCTGTATGCAGCCTTCTTCTCATCTCATTATTATTTATATTTAGTTTAAAAGAAAAGAAATATTGCCACTTGTATTTGCATTGCATAGACAAGCTTACAAATGTCCAAACCCAATATTTTATATTTTTCTTATGTTTTTATTAACATATGTTTTTATATTTTTTATATTTATATATATACAAACTATATTTATTTTATGTATATATTTTAAAAGAAAGTATATTAAACCATTTATTAAATCTTATTTTAAGCTTAAGCTAACATATCTTAAATTAATAAATATTTATCTATAGTGTTTTAAAATATAGAATTTTAACTTTAAGTATCCTTTGAGAATTATTATATTGAATTCAAACCATAGCTACCTAAACACAATATATATTATAAATTAGAAACATATTTTTATTTGTTTTGGAAAAATTCAATTGGTTCGCAAATTAATTCTAAAAATTATATTAATTACTAAATTAAATTTGGCTTAAAAACGGGATCGTTACAAATTCCCCCCCTTAAGAAAAATTCGTCCTCGAAATTTGATAGATAGGGAGACAAACAAAGAACATATGAACACATAAAAAGATAGAGAAATGGCTTATCAGATCAAAACGAAATCGTTCTATTGATACAATCTAATTTAGCTTCATATTTTGTTAACCAATTCATTCCAAGTAAAATCTCAAATTCATTAAAGTCATGAACGAAAAGGCTGATAGGAAACTAATGATGAGAATATGAAATAGGAACCTTTTTACAACGTAAACAAAGATTCGTATCGTCTACGAATTCGGGTTCAAGATTTAACTCTTCTATGGTTTGCTGGGAAATAAAACTATGTGTGGCTCCAGTGTCTAGTAGAACTCTAACAATTTTATCATAGATAAGAAGATTACCTTCCAAAAATCCTTTCCCTTTATCAGCTACTGAGGTTGAAGGTTCATCCTTGATTGCATATACCTTTGCTACTCGGGTCGGCTTCATTATCGAGCATTCTTTAACCATGTGTCCTGGCTTATGGCAATAGTAGCATTCCCTGGCTTCTTGTCCTGACTTCTTAGGTTGATCCTTCTTCCCTTGCTTCTTGGGCTTCTTGAAACTATTTGAGTAATGACCTTTCTCCAAACAGTTGAAACAGGTAACATTCTTTGCCTTGTTCTCCTGAGTATCCTTCTTTTCTTTACCTTGCCAAGGCTTCTTTCCTCCAAACTTTCTCTTCTTCCAATTTGGATTACTTCCGCTTCCTTTCTCTTCTGGAATCTCTTGTTTATCTAAGGTGGCATATCTATATCCCATGTCTACCAAATGAGCAAAAGACTCCTTCACATGGCCTGTCATCCTTTCATGAAACTTCTTATTCATCCCTTTAATAAATCTCTCATTCTTTATAAGAGGGGTATTCACCAATTCAGGTCCAAATCAGGATAACTCATTAAACTTATTTAAGTATCCTTCAAAAGATAGATTTCCTTGCTTCAAATTGGTAAACTCTTGAAACATCCTGGAAATACCAGCGGAAGGCATATAACGCTGCTCAAATACTTGCTTGAATCTATCCCATGTAAACTCATCCTCTGAGTCGGCCAAAGTAATGGTCTCCCACCATGCCAAAGCTTCTTCCTAGAGATGCCAGGAAGCCATCAACCTCCTTTGATCATCATCCAATTTCAATCCTTTAAAAATCCTATCACAAGATCGAATCCAAGCTTGCACTTCTATAATAGTCCCCGTACCTTTGAATGGTTTCCCTCCAAGTCTTGAGAAATTCCGATATAACTCTGCTAGATTTGGCTGGGGTTGGATGGGAAGAGTTGCTTCTTCCATTACTGTTGTTGCAGGGTCTCGACCATTTGTAGTGGTACTCCCCCTTCCCCTACCTCATCCTCTTCTTGCACTCATTCTCACTATCCATAAATAGTAAGAAAATTGATTTAGGCATACGGACGAGACATCTTAGCGAATATACTCATTCTAGGGCATTCCTAACCCTTTCTCTAATGAGTTACCTAATGAGTTATACTCCAAAGCTAAAGTTCTTACTCAACCTTTAGCTCTGATACCAAATGTGATGACCCAGACTTTCAACCATTGAAAATCGGCATCCAATACATCACCCGTATTCAAATGCCGGAGATTCAAACATTGGAGTCCGGTTCGCTGGAGTCATTACACATCAGATAATAACAACACAGTGGAAAAAAATTAACTTTCATTCATTCACTTCATGGATTACAACATTCTTACAACAAGCGTCCATCATCATCAGAGCCTACATATTACACAACAGCGGAATACAACATAACAGCTGAAAAATAACATCAACATGGTCTTCCAAGAGAGTCCAACATACTGATTCTTCATTTCCAAAGCTCCAAAGTCCAAACCAAAAAGATCAAAACCAAAAGCTTCCAAACCAAAGACTTCCAAATCCATATCTACCTCTTGACTTAGCTCCAAAACCTACTGATAACCTGACTCTAGGCTGCCCGTATGGAAAATTCGGGGCACCCAGATTTTAGCAAAGGGAACAATAAACTCCGAGTCAGTCATGGGACTGGTGTGAGAACTTAAAATAGTTATTTGTGCCAAATAAAAAAAATCCATTCATGCTTTTGGAAAATGAAACTACCATAAGGTCTCCCGGCACACACTCAAATGCAATCACACACATGGGGGAGGTTTCTCCTTATAGTAGTCAAACATGCTTGATACGCGAAAATCCTTTTTGATATTATTTTTAGTACATAGTGTGGAAAACCATTTCGCAAGTATAATATTAATCTTAGCTAGCATACGTACCATTATAGTATGCTTACTATAGCTACCATGTTAAATTGCAGGTTCTACAACTGAAATCGTAAAGGGCTCGTATTGTTTTGTATGGACTTCCAACAAATGGCCAAGGCTAAGGAACTTCCTTTATCCAAATGGGAACACCTCTGGAGGGACGTCCCGAGAACCTAACCGGATCTCTGCCAACACAAGGCTGGGCTACCTCTGTAACAAGGTAACTAACTATCACGAGTATGCCATCCCCCAGTCGCAACCGACCTTTACCGAGGCACCTCAAATCCCAATAACCACATAAGTAAATATCTCGGCTCCGTACAATAATACCACTTTTTATCCAGAAGTAAATGCACATACCCTTAGGGTCGTGAACCCCATAACCTTGCTGCATCCTTCCTGTTTCGACCATTTCCCAAGGTGTGAGGTTCGACGAAGTCTCGTCTCATAAAGCTATGCTTTAAACAAAAGCCATGCTTCGATCAACCAATGCTCAACACTTAGCATGCCACATTACCAAATTGGGATATATCGCTAATAACTACCAACTACATAACCTCTGAGCTCGTACGTCTCAGAGAAGGGTGTTAAGCTAAGAGAATAAATTCTCCACCACCAAATAGAAATGTATTTGATAGAAACCGGCTTTATATCTCAAAGTGTAATGTCAGACATACAGCCATACAAGTCCATCTGGGTTTGAATGGAACCGAAGGCACTTCGTCCAATTAAGGAAAAAAGTCCTTGCAAATCTGGATATGCCCAATCTCGTCTGGACTCCCCATCACATAGGGTAATCTCTATACCGGAGCAACTCGGTGCAGAGACAATATACAGGCAATCCTTTCGTTTTCGAAAATACACTGTCTTCAACCACCATCTTCAAATGCAATTCCATTCCGTCATATCATTATTCGAAATGGGTTTTCGACTTAATGCCCTTCCCTGGCCTTTTTGAATAATGGGCGCTTTTTTTTAAAACATATGGATACATTCGGATCTTCGTTAAGTCACAAATTTTAGCCCTTATTTCCCAAGACCTTTCCTTTTGAATGGTTTAAACAAATTATCCATTTTGATCTTTTAAACAAAAGATCCACCTTTAAGATCCGATGTGGTTTTCGAATAACCATTTGGAATACGATCCCAGTCTCATCGAAATTCAAATGCCGTCTTAAAGGCTAAGTTGTTTAAGTAAACAATTTTAATTCAATTCAGAAGTTCACATTCACACAGCAATTCATCACAGATAGATAACTTACATTTATCACAGCTCAATCCAAAGCAACTCATATCACATAATATTACAGATTAACGTACTAGAGATATTAAGTCAATCCAAGCATTCAATATAATTAATCATCCATAAGTAAGATTAATTAATCATATAGTTTATAATTAATTTAATTTAAACCAAATAAATTAATTTCTTATGAATTAATTACCTAACCTTGCTTAATTAACATTAATTAATTACAAACCATTTGTTATTATTTTAATTAATTAATGAAATTAATTAACCATCCTTAATTACCTACATTGGTTAATTATCCTATAATTACTGATTAATTACTCTTTAATTATTTTTTAATTTAATTAATCTTTAATTACCCAAGACCATAATTAATTTAAGATAAACCATTTACCTTAATTAATTACTTAATTATTATTTAAATCTTATTTAATAAACCTTTGAAATAAATTTATTATTAACATATGAATTAACTTAAGACTTTTAAGTTAATTAATAATTAAAAACATTTCATCTTCCTAATTAACTACTTAATTACACTATTAAATTTTGTTTTAAATAAACTTAAGAATTAATTAAAATAAAGGATATATATTAAAACACTTTAAACTTAATTAATTTTTAAATAATAACCTTTAACTAATCCCAAATTAAATAAAAAATTATTGTTTAATTTGTTTAAACTTGATTTATTTTAACCTTTTTATAAACTTGTTATTATACTTTTTAAAAAAATCCGAGACTAACCCGTGTGCTCCCCTTACTCAAACCCGAGTCAGAATCTTCTTTTTTTAAAAAAAAAAAACCTGTTATGTTTTAAAATTTTGAACTGTTATAACATGTTAACCCGCGCGAACAACCCGAAGCCAAACTCGAGCCAAAACAAAGCTTTCCCGAGTCAAACCCCGAGACCACTCCTTCTTAAATCCAACAGCAAACAAACCGAAACCCACTGATACAACCAGACACTCGTGCATGTGCATAGGCGAACGCGGTTGATCCGTTCATTGCCGCCACTTCCAACACATCGACGACAAAGTCACCTAAGATTCCGACCACCCAGAACTTCGAGGCAACCACGAAAATCAAATTCGAGCATACAGAACTCCACTGGAATGAACTGATCATCCAAGATTCGCCTTGACCCGCCGCATCAGACCACTAGAACACTTCGCCGATCAACTCATAGCGGCATCTCGAAACCACACTTAGATTTCCCCCATACCGATCCACTCCAATGCATTGACAATGAAGCAATTGCTTTGACATCAACGTCGACCAAAACTAGTCGACAAACCCTGCTTTACTGTCACCAGGCCACCATGGTGGTCCGGAAATCCACCGAGTATTTTTTCCAGAACCCTTGTCCTCCAAGCAAGCTTCAACCAAGATCCCGACCACCCGCCTTACTCCGATCACCAGAATTCTCTCCAAACATGAATTTTGTTCAACTCTCGAATTCAACCCAGATATAAAGCTAAAAATATTTATTTTACTCTTAAAAATCATAATTTTTTAAAATGAATTAGATGATGTAATCAAAACCCAAGATTTAAACAAACAATTTTTGAACTTAATTTGATTTTTACTGTGTTTTCCATCTCCTAGTAAATCCACTTGTTATTTATACTTAAAAGTATTATTAAAATTAAGACCTTGTAAATTCAATCATGTCTTGTTTAAACATCAAAGCCTATAAGAGAATAAGTGAAGAGATTTTGATTTTTAATCTTGTTTTTAGCATGTAAATGCAAAAACAAGGAAATATATATATGTACAGACATGCACACTCAAACAATTGCATATTTATATACATGCAAGCATAATATACATTCATGCAAACATCTATCACAACAATATTTCAAATATTAATCACATGCATCAAGTTTTAACAGATTTAAGCTTTTAAAATGTTAGTTTACTCACAAAATTTTGATAAGAAGAGAAACAGAGCCTTTTCTTTGATCTGGAACTTGATTTTTGAGTTGAAGCTTGATTGTTGATTTTAACTTAATACTACTTTGGGTTGAGTTGAATTTGAATTTGCTCAGTTGAAACTTGAAGTTGAAATTGTCTGATTTTCTTTTGGTTTTAATATTGGAAAATGAAAGAAGGAAAAGAAATTGAGAAATAGATATGTAGAAAGTTATCATCTGTATACAGCCTTCTTCTCATCTCATTATTATTTATATTTAGTTTAAAAGAAAAGAAATATTGCCTCTTGTATTTGCATGGCATACACAAGCTTACAAATGTCCAAACCCAATATTTTATATTTTTCTTATGTTTTTATTAACATATGTTTTATGTTTTATATTTATATATATACGAACTATATTTATTTTATGTATAAATTTTAAAAGAAAGTATATTAAACCTTTTATTAAATCTTATTTTAAGCTTAAGCTAACATATCTTAAATTAATAAATATTTATCTATAGTGTTTTAAAATATAGTATTTTAACTTTAAATATCCTTTGAGAATTATTATATTAAATTCAAACCATAGCTTCCTAAACAAAATATACATTATAAATTAGAAACACAATTTTATTTGTTTTGGAAAAATTCAAATTAGTTCATAAATTAATTCTAAAAATTATATTAATTACTAAATTAAATTTTGCTTAAAAATGGGATCGTTACAGTAATTTTACAAATATCAAAATTAGGTGACGAAAATTATACCATTGTGTAGAGCTTGTTTTTCTAGCCCGAACAGTATATTGGTAAGTTCAGATATGAGTCGAATGAAAGAGATATGAGTATTTTTATTTCTGTGTTTTGTTTTAGGTTTTAATTTATTTAAAATGGTCCTAAGCCCAACTAGACAAAATGACGATTCAGGAATTATAAAACACGGTTCGAGAAGGATTTGAATTCATTCACGTACTTTTTTGTTCTAACTTCTCCTTCTTCCTCCATCTATCTAATCTCATCTTCCTCTTTCAAATCTAAACCAAATCCTAAACATTTATATATCAAATCAATGAGCATGAAGCGGGCTATAAGAAGATGTCGATCATTTATGGAATAGAGGAATTCCATAGAACGGAAATTCTGGAAAACTAGGAATTGGAGGCCTATTTGGTGATTTCTAGGGCTTAGTGGCATGATTTGGTGAGTGGGAATCATTATTGGGCTATATTTTATTCACATGAAAGTAGTTTATATTATATGATGACTAATTAGGATAAATGATGTAAGAACTAGATAAATTGGATTGGGGATTAATACTAAAGTGGTTATGGGGTTAAATAATGTTAATAATGATTAAATTATGAGTTAGTAAGTATTAGATTAAGTATTAAATAAAATTTGTATACAGTGTTTAAATTATGATGATTAAGGTTTTGAATTTGAATATGCTGTTGATATGTGATATATGGGATATTAGAATAGTAGGATATGATGTTAAAGTAGAGTAAAAGGTATAAAAATAGTAAACGATGGAGTCAATTTGATATAGAGGAGAGTATAGTTTAGTTTTCCTATTTTCTGACATTTGGTAAGTGCATCGGTCCACCGGTGGGCATTCAGAATGCCAGTTGAACATAGACGAAGCTAAAGTATTTTTTACTTCAACCAAGCCTATACGAAATGGAAATAAGCAACTTATTGATTTCTTAGTGGCATAGGGAAGTGTTTAATGTCCAAAGACATGCTTCGATGATTGTGTGTTGTGAAGATTGTGCTGAGTCGTTTGTAAAGCAATCAGGATATGTTTACCTATCCTTTATGTATACGTGAGTTAGTCCATGTTTATCTAACTTTTGTTCTTGTCTACATTTACAAGATTAGTCTATGTTTAAATATATCCCGAGGTTAGTCTTTTTTTAGCAACTGTTTTATGTATCGTCCGGTTAGTATATTTTTAACCAACTCTTTTCCTCTCGTGTATATCGATGGGTTAATGACGTAGCGGATAATTAACAAAACGATATGGAGCGATAAAAGTAGCAATCAGTGGATTGAAGATACTGAAATGCCCAAATTCGTTGATCACAAAGATACCGAATTCTAGCTATCTTCGACACGTTGATCGCGCACGATACCGTCAGAGAAGATCTTCAATTCTTCAAGCGTTGATCAAGCGCACTTGATTCCGCGAATCGGCTTCAACAATCGTTGATTCGAGCGCACTCGAATAACCGAAAGTGGAGATAGGAGATTACACTCAACTACCAATTTAATATGAAAGCACACAGCAATCAACAAGAAATTTTATTCAAAAATCAACCACCTACAAAGTGACACGACCACGCCTATTTATAGCGTTTTTCACAACTGGCCCTTAAGTCGTATGCGACTCACGACTTAACATACGTCGGCAGTGACTCAACAGGTACACACGAATCACGACTCATTATTACAACACAATACATATATTACAACACTTAGGTCGTATACGACCTACGACTCATGACTTAAGAAAATATAAACAGTACATGACACAACATTACAGACGACATACGACTCAACAAAACAACACAGGGTACACGACATACGACTCAATATATCATGCGACCTAAAGACATGCAGCATAAATCAGTATCACAGCTTCTTGTGACATAAGAAAGGCGGCTTATCATAGCACGACTTAAAGAGATGCGGCGTAGGTTGGTTAACTCGCGAACGACTTAAGATAGCGCAACACCGAGCGACTCATAAAAGATGGTGACTTAAGACTTCAACGACTTATCATAAGTCGTAACTCGTGGCATTTTGAAGGTGCGGCATCTCCCCATGACTCCACTAAGTCATAACCCGTTTCCAACTTAAGGTCTTCAACTACTGGATTTCTCTTTGCTTCTTGATGAGTCGTGGACGACTTATAGCTGATCAACCCTGAATGACTTATCAACTCTGAACGACTTAGGCTCCCACTAAGTCGTAACTTCTTTGCATCATTCTTGTTAAGTCGCAGACGACTTAAAATCGCTTCGTTAGGTCGCAAACCATTGGAGTTAAGTCGCAGCTCCTTTTCTTTAAGTTGTGGATGACTTCGACTTAAGTGTTGAGCTGCATCATCCTCCCCAGGTTGAGAAAAATTCGTCCTCGAATTTGTAAATTCTTCCACATCGGATTGTTCATCCCCATAATATGGTACAAGATGCTTAATATTGAACACGTCTGAAGTGTACACATCCTCCGACAGCTTTAATTTATAAGCATTTTCAATAATCCGTTTCACAACTTTTACAGGACCAATTTTCTGGCTTTCAACTTGTTATAAGCGCCTACTGGAAAACGATCCTTCGTTAACACAGCGTAAATCAAGTCACCTTCATTAAATTCAACATTTCGTCGCTTCAAATCTGCGGTTCCCTTATACTTCTCATTTGCCTTCACCAATCGTTCCTGAACGATTTTATGACATTCAGTCAACCCATGAACAAAGTCTACAACTCGTTTAACCGTCCCCTTCGGTTGTGGCACTACCGCTAAATCCAACGGTCCCCTGGGTAAATTTGAATATACAATCTGAAATGGACTGAATCCCGTACTACGATTCATTGCATGATTATGAGCAAACTCCGCCTGGCATAACTTCATATCCCAACTCTTCAGATTATCCTTCACAAGACATCGCAACAAATTTCCCAATGATCTGTTAACAACTTCTGTCTGTCCATCTGTTTGCGGATGATAAGCGCTACTAAATTTCAACTTCGTTCCAACCATCTTCCACAAACTTAACCAAAAGTGACTCAGAAAACGAGTATCCCTATCCGACACAATAGATTCTGGCAATCCATGAAGTCGATAGATTTCCTTGAAAAATAACTGAGCAACACGAATAGCCTCCGCCGTCTTCTTACAAGCAATAAAATGTGCCATTTTCGAAAATCTATCCACCACAACAAATATAGAATCATTTCCCCGTTGAGTTCTAGGCAAACCCAAAACAAAATCCATGCTGATATCAACCCACGGTTTATTAGGTACTGGTAACGGCATATATAATCCTGCATTTGTCGCTGTTCCCTTCGAAATCTGACAGATATGACATCTTTGAACAAATCTTTCGACTTCCTTCCTCATCGATGGCCAATAGTAGGATTGAAAGATTAACTGCAATGTTCGGTCTCTACCCACATGTCGTTCTTTGTGCAATTCCTTGATAATCTGCATCCTCAAACTGCTCTCAGGAATACATAACCGATTTCCTTTAAACAAGAATCCATCAACCAACATAAATTCATCAGAACTCCCATCCTTAACTTTCTCAACAAATTTTGCAAAGTAAGGATCCTCCTCAAACAATTCTGGCAATAATTCGAATCCCGTCACTTCAACCTTCAATGTTGTAAACAAATGACTCCTCCTACTCAAAGCATCAGCCACACGATTCGTCACCCCAGATTTGTGCTTAACAACAAAAGTAAACTGCTGTAAATATGCAATCCATGATGCATGTCTCGCTGAAATTTTATCCTGCCCTGTAAATGCTTCAAAGCTTCATGATCAGTGTAAAGAACAAATTCTTTCTGAAATAGATAATGCCTCCAATGTTTAACAGCTTGCACAACAGCGTAAAACTCAACATCGTATGTACTATATCTCATCTTTGCCTCTGATAACTTCTCACTGAAATATGCAATAGGTCTCCCCTGCTGACTCAACACTCCTCCAATACCAACCTTAGATGCATCATTGTGTAGCTCAAACAACAACTGAAAATCTGGTAATACCAGAATTGGTGCCGTCGTCAAAAGTTCTTTGATTCGTTCAAAAGCAAATCCTGCTTCCTTCGACCAAGAAAACTGCTTCCCTTTCATACAATCAGTAACCGGTGCCATCACGCTACTGAAGTGTGGAATAAACCTTCGGTAGAATGATGCCATTCCATGAAAACTTCTAACTTCAGTGATAGTTCTCGGTTGTGGCCAATTTCTAATAGATTCAACTTTACTCTGGTCCACCTGGATTCCCTTCTCACATACAACATATCCCAAAAATAACACACTTCTCGTCATGAACACACATTTCTTCATAGCTGCATAAAATTGTTCCTCATGAAGAATAATTAACACCTTTCTCAAATGCTCTACATGCTCCTCCATACTCGCACTATAAATCAGAATATCATCAAAGTAAACTACAACAAACTTCCCAATGTACGGTCTGAAAATTTGATTCATCACCCTCATAAATGTACTCGGTGCATTCGATAGACCAAACGGCATAACCAACCATTCATACAATCCTTCCCTTGTCTTGAACGCGGTCTTCCATTCGTCTCCCGGTCTAATTCGAATCTGATGATATCCACTCTTTAAATCAATCTTTGAAAAGATAGTTGCCCCACTCAATTGATCTAGCAAGTCATCCAACCTTGGCATAGGAAATCTGTAGCGGACAGTAATCTTATTTAATGCTCGACTGTCAGTGCACATTCTCCATGTTCCATCCTTCTTCGGCACTAACAAAGCTGGTACTACACAAGGACTCAAGCTTTCCTGAACACGTCCCTGTTCTAACAACTCTTCCACTTGCCTTCGCAACTCCTCATGTTCCTTCGGACTCATTCGGTAATGTGGTCGATGTGGTAACACTGCTCCCGGAACAAGATCAATTTGATGTTGAATGTCTCTTAATGGCGGTAACTCCTTAGGCAACTCTTCTGGAAATACGTCTTCAAATTCTTTCAAAACTGGTTTCGCTTCTTCTGGAACTTCAACCTCTTCATGACTCTCTCGGCCAATCAACAAATAGACTTCAGGCTCCTCTTCAACTTCCTTGACAAACTCCTTCAAAGATAATAATGTTTTCAACTCTTCAATCTCCTCTAGCTTGCTTTCCTTCTGTTGTTGCTTCTTAGGAACTAAAGTGATTTTAGTACCTTCAAACATAAAACTGTAACTATTAGCACGACCATCATGTTGCACTGCTCTATCAAACTGCCATGGTCTGCCCAACAACAGATGACACACATCCATGTCTACAACATCACACCAAATTTCGTCTTTGTATTTCTTCCCAATTGAAAAGTTAACACAAGCTCTTCGTCCAACCTTCACTTCACCACCCTTCCTTAACCATGCTAACTTGTACGGTTTAGGATGCTTCTCAGTTTTCAAGTTCAACTTCTTTACTGCTTCTGTAGAGATAATATTGTCACAGGTTCCAGCATCAATAACAAACTTGCAAACCTTTCCCAGGATAGTGCATGTGGACTGAAATATGTTATTTCTCAACCAACTGTCTTCCTCTTCCTGTTTCGGTGTAAGACAAGATCTTCTCATCATCAAATTACAACCTTCATCCCCGGACAATAAGTCTTCCTCCTCAACATAAGGTGTATTTGAACATTCTGCCTCTTTATCATCATCTTCTTCAATCTCAGCAACCATTGCTCTCTTCTTCGGCTTCGGACATTCATTACTTTTATGACCCAACTCCTGGCAATTGTAACATTTGAAACCACTGCTAACCTTTGCCTTCTCAGCCTCCTTCACCACTGGCTTACTGACAGGTTTAGGAACATTAGAACTCCCACTAACACCCTTCACTTGATTATTGGAATTAGTAAACACACCACCTCCACGCCTTCCCTACTTCTCCCAAGCCAACGCTTTCTGATGTGCCTCTGCTACTGATCTAGGATCAAACATATTAACCATATCCTGGATCTGCATTCTCAATCCCCCAATGAATCTGGCAGTTAGCTGTTCTTCCGTTTCCATAATATCATTCCTGGCAATGAGTTGGTAAAATTCATCAGAATAATCACTAACAGACTTCGTCCCTTGCCTCAGATTCTGCAACCTCTGGTACATAAGTGATTGGTAGTTGTAAGGAAAAAATGTAGCTCGCATCAACTTCTTCATCTTCTCCCATGATTCAATCTTTGACTTTCCCATTCTTTCCCTTGTAAGTTTAGTTTGCTGCTACCATGCCAAAGCTCTCCCCCTCAACCTAGTAGCAACCAACTTTACTCGACGATTCTCCGGAAACTCCTTGAAATCAAAGATCTCTTCAACATTAGATAACCAATCAAGAAATTCTTCTGCTACCATTCCACCCTTAAACTCTGGAATTTCCATCTTCATTCCCGACTCCCATCGACGATTATCTTCAACATCCCGATAAGAATTTCGAACTTGGTCTCGATCTCGATAATGAATGCTAGCTCTATCACCCTCTTCATCAAAATCAAAAGTACGCCTACATCGATCTCGACCATTGTCATCCCTTCGTTCATGCATGTTTCTTTGACTTTGTCTCTCTTCATCTCTATATGGCCCATTCTCTAATTCTCGTGAAATTCTTCTTTCTTCATGTCCATATTCATGGTGATCTCTCCTTGACGAAATTGATGTTTCTCTCCTTTCTCTAAAAGAATGCGGTGATACCCTCCTCGCTTCCGTAACCGATGGCGAAACTCGGTTTCCTCCATGGTTCGAGTTTGGTGATCTCCTCCTTTGAGTTTGATTCAAGTCATTCATCAACTTTTCTAATTTTCCAATGCCTTCATCAAATTTCTCATTAATACGTTGTTCCATAAGCTCGGCTTCTTCTCTTCTATACAAAGCTTCAACATTTTGATGACGGTTAGCTCTCCTTGGCGGCATGATTGGAAACTCTTCACAAACACTTCAAAACTTCTCAAATACTTCAAAATTCTTCAACAAAGCTTCAACAGGACTTCAAAACTCTCCAACACAAACCAAACAAGGCACGGCTATACCACTACACGGCTTAACACTTCAAACAATGATACCAAAACTGATGCACGGCCTATACTTAACTCAATGTTATGCTCGGCCTTCACCCTTCACGGCTTAACTTGGCTCGGCTCAAGGTCTCCAAGCAACTTCAAATTCAAACACTTCTCCAACTCTAGATCCAAAATGAAATGGATCAAAATCTTCAAACTCGTTGCAACTTCAAGATGAACACGATGAACTCCAACTTCAACTTCAAAAATTGGCTCCAAGTCTCGGCTTAGCTATGATTGGCTAAGTCTAGCTCTGATATCAAATTGACGCAGCGGATAATTAACAAAACGATATGGAGCGATGAAAGTAGCAATCGGTGGATTGAAGATACTGAAATGCCCAAATTCGTTGATCACAAAGATACCGAATTCTAGCTATCTTCGACACGTTGATCGCGCACGATACCGTGAGAGAAGATCTTCAATTCTTCAAGCGTTGATCAAGCGCACTTGATTCCGCGAATCGGCTACAACAATCGTTGATTCGAGCGCACTCGAATAACCGAAAGTGGAGATAGGAGATTACACTCAACTACCAATTTAATATGAAAGCACATAGCAATCAACAAGAAATTTTATTCAAAAATTAACCACCTACAAAGTGACATGACCACGCCTATTTATAGCGTTTTTCACAACTGACCCTTAAGTCGTATGCGACTCACGACTTAACATACGTCGGCAGCGACTCAACAGGTACACATGACTCATGACTCATTATTACAACACAATACATATATTACAACACTTAGGTCGTATACGACCTACGACTCATGACTTAAGAAAATACAAACAGTACATGACACAACATTACAGACGACATACGACTCAACAAAACAACACAGGGTACACGACATACGACTCAATATATCATGCGACCTAAAGACATGCGGCATAAATTAGTATCACAGCTTCTTGCGACATAAGAAAGGCGGCTTATCATAGCACGACTTAAAGAGATGCGGCGTAGGTTGGTTAACTCGCGAACGACTTAAGATAGCGCAACACCGAGCGACTCATAAAAGATGGCGACTTAAGACTTCAACGACTTATCATAAGTCGTAACTTGTGGCATTTTGAAGGTGCGGCATCTCCCCATGACTCCACTAAGTCGTAACCTGTTTCCAACTTAAGATCTTCAACTACTGGATTTCTCTCTGCTTCTTGATGAGTCGTGGACGACTTATAGCTAATCAACCCTGAATGACTTATCAACTCTGAACGACTTAGGCTCCCACTAAGTCGTAACTTCTTTGCATCATTCTTGTTAAGTCGCAGACGACTTAAAATCGCTTCGTTAGGTCGCAAACCATTGGAGTTAAGTCGCAACACCTTTTCCTTAAGTTGTGGATGACTTCGACTTAAGTGTTGAGTTGCATCAGTTAATATATATTTAACTAACTCTACCGTATGTTTAATATTGTTAAGTATATGATAGCGATCCACATACTATGTTTATTATGATGGACTAACTCTATAGTTGTAGGCAAGATAGGTTAAGTAAGCATTATTTCTTTTATGCTAGCAGTATATACTTGATAATATTTATACTCACCAAACATATATGTCTGACCCCCTCCTCAAACACTATAAGTTAACAGACTAGCTATGGAATGTATAGCGATTGAAGACAGCAACTATGAAGACATTTACATATGTTATCAATTTATTTGTATTTATGTTTTATGTAGTGTGATAGTGTGTATGTATGAAGACTGTGTATGACTTATGATGTATATCGATGTAATTGTTTTATTTTATCTATATTATAGTTTAATCCATTCTGCTATGAGTTTTGAAAGATATAGTTAGTTAGTTACGCTCTCTACACTACAACAAAACTTGTTATTGGTTGCATTAGTTGGTTGCGTTTCAAGGCATATACTACCGTCGGTTAATTTAGAATATAAAATGAAACGATGAAACGCTGCTAATTGGTCCCGCCAATTATTCATCGATATTTTGCTAAAATTTTCCGTGGTTTCTCCTTTCACACCACTTTCACTTTTCCCCCCTCTCAAAAATGCGATGGGAACAAGAAAAGTCTCTGTCTTCCAATCACTCAGAGCCCTCGTCATCGTCCCCAAAACCCTCATCTTCCTCATTCGATATCCCCAAAATCGACTTCCAATCCGGCACAGCCTCTCTCTTTTTACCTTTGCTGTGCAACAATTTAGAAATGGCGAAATATACAAGTCGAATATAAGGGCGAAAACTCCATTGGTTGGTTTGGGCATGTAGGAAGCTACAACTAGTATCGTTGGAAATCCAGTCACTACTGTCATTACGGTATTTTATTCTACAGAAATCCCTCATACTCTTTTATTCATCATGCTATTTAGATCAGTCAGTGCTTACACTTTAGCCTACTATTCAAAAATTTGTTTAAATCATTAGGTCTGTCAATCTAGGGGTAAACTTCCTAGCTCTTGATTTCAACTGGAGCCTAGAGGAGAAGATGGTTAAAGTACGTAAAGTAATTTATCATTTAACAGTTTATAGAAAATCAAAATTCTGAATGTGGGTCAATATATAAAAATAATTAACAAAAGAGGGAATGATTTTCTAACGTGATAGTTCTGATTTTTTCTTAGGGAGTATGAATATATGTAAGAAAACAATGAACATCTTGAATTTACATGGCTTTGTAACCTCGGAAATGCACAATACTAAGAATCACAGAAATGATCAAATGAAAAGCCTTCCTAACTTGGACAATTTATAAAAAATATAGTATACATACATTGGATAGTTCATTAACAAATAGAAAAAATACTCTACGGAATGATGTCATCCTTTCAGCTGATGCTGAAATCATGGCTTAATTTGCATGTTGGTCTTCATTTTGATGGTTGCTCCCTTTGTTCAAATACTTGCTCTCTTGTTTTCAATTCTTTGGATTGATCTAATTCTTGTAAAAAGTACTCTGATTGTACGAAAAACTCCTTCATGTGCAATTTCTTTCACTCTTATTAATATTAACAGGGAAGGTTAAAAAATAAATTTTTTAAAGGATAAAATACGAAATGAACATTTTTTGACAAACATCACATACAAATAGAGATACTTAAATAGCTAATGTAATTCGACTCCTTGAGAGAAAATACTGATTTGGTAAAGTAAAAGCATACACAATTGCAGGGGCAGCTCACTGAAGCCAACCCAACGGCTCGACCATTAGTAAATCGTCTCAAGTGGTTCATACTTAAAAGGAGAGTACTTGGTATTTAAACTAGCAGTAAAGGTTTCAAACGTGAGATTTAAACTATAAATCCATAAGAAATACTTTAAACCAAAGCCGGATTTATATTGTGAATCGTAGTATCAATTGATTCATATTTGAATGATTATGTATACTTCTACACTAGTTCTTTTTCTATGCATTGGTTACCAAATGATATGTATTAAATAAATAAAAAAACATTGATTCATCTCTTTCTTGTAATATTTTGTTTTTTAAAATTGATTTCACTTGACCTAAAAGTGAATTTTCCCTTTTTTGTTTTATTTTGTCCAGGAAATAGTAAATATGAACTGAAGATTCAAATAGGTGTCATTATTGTCTATTAGCCATGAATCGAAGGATATTTTCAAACGATGGCCAAAGCTGTGGTGTGTGGTATGTGTTCAATGATCAAATATAACGAGACCAAGCTTTAATAATGACCACAAACTTATGAAATCCTATTAAAATACCTAAAGTATCTATTGTGTGTTTTACATCTTCGAATTTATAAATGGCATTTGGTTCCTTGTGTATTAAAAAAATTGAAAACAAAATTGAACAATTGTTTTAACAATTGCAATTTTATTGGAATTTTGAATTGTAACCAGAAAATCTAATCATTATTGGAGAGATATGATTTGAAATAGGATTCATGTCCAAAGATTTTAAGATTTTGATTACACTACAATAAAATCAAGTTCAACATAAAAGAGAAATAAAAATATAATATTTGGCTAAAGATTATGAATGTTTGATGTACAGCTTCAAATACGTAAATACTATATGGGTGGAAAAAAGTTAAAAGCAATTCATAGTAATAAAAGAAATGTTGTAGTTTGCTTTATTTTAATGTAAGGTGTATACAAGCAGAGGTATTTTTGTGTGAAAAAAATTCACATGTAGGTTCGACAATTTTTTTCTTTTACTATGATGTAAATTAGCATGTTAGAAATGAATTTCAAATATAATTTGGTTTTCACTTTCTAGTAAAAAAAACCAATACTATAAATACTAATAAATATTGGAATATCTATTCACCTATTACATGTCATGCGAATATTAGTAAAAATATGTCTGTATAAAACATGTTCTCATCTCCTTCCTACTTTAGGCCTAAGTACCCATGTTTTCCCATTTCAATTTTCGTATCCATTTTACCTCTTGTTGGGTTCGAAATGGTAATAGTTGCGAACAAATTACTTGCTGAAAACATCATCATACACATGATTTTCCTTATTATTCGTCAATAAGAATGGACTTCTATTTTGTATTTTTTGGTATGGTAGGCTGTAAACTATTGGTAAACAATTCTTTCTTCTTCCCAATAAAACGTGTGATTACAGAACAATTCATTTAGCCAATTTAAAACGATACTATGTCGACTTGCCACGTTTAAGTGTTTAGAAATTCCTATCGATAATATGGCATCCCACCTACCGACCAAAATGCACAAACAGCTCAACGGATAAGCAAACACAATATAAAACAATTTCATATTCACTAACAAATACGCGCTCGTATCTATTATTACACTCAAACTCATTCTAGAGTACTACTGACTCTATCTCTAATGAGCAATACCCAACAGAGCCATGGTTGTCGCTTAACCATATGCTCTGATACCAAATGTAACGATTGCGATTTTTCGACGCTCGAAAACCGACATCAATACGTAGACTGTATCAACTGCCGAACAATCGAATAGTGGAAAACCGAAATGTTATAGTTAAAGAAGAAGAAAAAGATAGAAGAAGTGAGAAAAAGATAGAAGAAGACAGAAAGAACAATAAAACAATATCAGAATCTCACAATCGCAGCGAAACAACATATAATATATAAATGAATAATCTTTAAACAAAGAACTATATCAGTTATTACATTACATCACATTACATTACATTATATCATCAGAGTGTACAACAACAAACATCGGAAAAGAAGTACTATATACAATAGATAATATGCTACGCCATCCAGCTCGCCTCCAGATTTCTGCAGCAACTTCTGAATCCAGAATGACCTGGTAACCTAACTCTAGAGTGCCCATGTGGAAATTGGTGGGCACATAGAGTTTAGGAAGGGAAATAATAAACTCCAGGTCAGTCATGGGACTGATGTGAGAACTTAAAACAGTTTATCTTTAAAAACAAACCAAGGAATATTTAAAATAGATTTGCAATGCTTTTTGGAAAATGAGACTACCAGAAGGCCTCCCGCACACACACACACAATGCAAACGCAGAATCGAAGGAGATTTCTCCTTATGATAGTCAAAGATGCTTGATACGCATTAAAAAGAAACATTTGATATTATTACTAGTGCATAGTGCAGAAAACAATTTCGAAAGTATAATATAAACCATAGCCAGCATAGGCATTCCGCAATTATGCCTAATATAGCTACTATGTTCAATAGCAGGTTACCACCACATTCCATAGCAGGTTATACAACTAAAACCGTACAAGATCGTATTGTTTCTTTGGATTTTCCAACAAATGGTCAGGCCAAGGAACTTCCCATTGCCACATGGAAACGCCTCTGGAAAAACGCCCCGAGAACCTAACCGGATCTCTGCCAACACAAGGCCATGTTACCTCTACAAAAATAGGTAACTACTGACACGCGTATGCCATTCCCCAATCGTAACCGATCTATATCCGAGGATCCTCGATTTCCAACAACCACAAAGTAATAAATTTGTGGCAACAACATAGGTTAAATATCTGGGCTCTATACCATGATACCACCTCTATTCAGGAGGAAATGAACATACACTAAGGGGTGCTACTCCCTAGAACCTTGTCGCATTCTTGCTTTTTTGACCATTTCTGGGGTGTGAGGTCCGAAGAAGTCTCGTCCACAAAGCTACGCTTTATATAAAAGCCGTGCCTTGTTCAACAAATGCTCAACAACATTTAGCATATCACACTACCAAATTGGGAGTATATCACTAATAACCTTCAACTACATAACCTCTGAGCTCGTACGTCTCAGAGTAGGGTGTTAAGCTAAGAGAATAAATTCTACGCCACCAACAGATATGTATTTGAAAGAAATCGGCTTTATATCTCAATTTGTAATGTCAGACATACAATCCATACAAGTCTGTTCCGGGATCGAACAGAACCGAAGGCACTTCCAAAGAAGCCCTTGCAATCCGGATATTCACTAATCACGATCGGACTTCCCGTCACAAAGGGTAATAAATGTCTAAATCGGTGATCAGCCGATGCAGAAACATTCGACGGTAATCCTTCCGTTTTCACAAATATCCGGTCTTCAACACCGGTCTTCAAATGCAATTCATAACGACTTATCACATATTCGGAATGGGTTATACGACCCCAAGGTCCTTTCCCGGCTCACCCGAATAGTGAGCGCTTATTTAAAAATAAGTGTGGCATTCAAATTCAAGCAAATCACAACAAATACCTATTTAAAGGTAAATATTGATACTCGGTTATTTAACTATCAATAGAGATGCGCAACATCATCAGATTCCAAATAATTTTCCAAATAATTTATTTTCCCTAAATATCTTTACAAGATATATAATTTTCCACACTTAACCATTTGAAACAAATTTCAAATATTCGCGTTTCAATTTATCTTTAAAAGATAAAATTTCAAACCTTTCATTTCATATTGGAAACATTTCCATACTTATTTACTAATAAGTATTTTACGAATCTATTTATTTTCATCACTTGGAAAATATTTGATATACTTAAATCAAAATTAAGTATATATTTCATTCTTTAAGAAAAACATTCTTTTAAACACATTAGTTTGAGCCAAAACGAATGTTGCGTAAAACATCGTGACGACGGCCCAAAATCACTAGTATAGGGATTCGAAACTAAAATAGATATATAAACCCCAATACAATACAAAATATTTCCTTTCGGAAATCATTTACTATAACAACAGTGTTATAGTCCATCATTTCCTTCTATTTCTCGAAAACGTCTATTTCAACAATGAATGTTGAAATATATGTTTTCGATGTTTAATGCATTTTAAAACATCGTTAAAACGATTAACTTCATTTTATAATATTCATTTTCCCAAGCATATCCATTTTATTTAATAATATATTCACTGTCCAAAATCGTGAATATACTTCCTTAACCAATTTCAACATTCAATTTATCAAATTCCATTGATTTCGAATTTATAAACAATGTCCATAAATTCCATTTCTATGTATCAGCTTCGATTTGTAAATCTCCTTTATTAATCCAATTCAATTTATATAACTCAATTATATACCAAAATTCCATATAAGTTAAATACATATAATCCATTTATTTACAAAATCGTTCTTTAAAAACAAACTCCACACATTATAATCTTATTACTTTTAAGATTCTTTTATATTTTATAACAACTTCAACTTATAAAAATCCCTTTATTAGCAATTTCTATTTATATCCCATTTAAATTCCAAAGTCCGATTTATAAGATAATTACTTATAAATCTTTTATTTTACGAAATCTATTCATTTTATAACTTCACAATTTATAAATCTATAAATTTCGTTCACTTATGAAATCCAATTTTTATTTGATTTTTTTAACACTTATAAAAACTCGTTTTAATATTCCAATATTTTTAATTTATAAAATTTCAATTTTATAAATCTTTTATATACATTGTTTTTAATAATTCAAAAATCTCAATTTAAACCATTTTATAAATTACTTAACTATTTATTCCAAAAATCACACTTTGGTTATATTTCACCAAAAATCATGATTTTTATAACTTTAAAATTTTAACGTTTATTTATTTAAAACGAATCAATTCAAAAGTTTAATAAAACGTATACTTTGAAAAATCACTTTAAAAATCCCTTTAAAATCAAAATCGTTATTTTTAAACTTCAAAAATGGATCCGATGATGCAACAACACCAAATAGTCAATCACGTCATGCAAACATCGTATATCAGTATATGATAACTAACACATATCAAAATATCTATAATCAAATAAATACTGGTGAGGAATCCAATTGGATCCCTACACCTATTTCCTTGCATCCACAAACATTTGCACAATACCAATTCTGTTCCAGTACAGAATTATCGCGGTATATGGGGTATATGGGATTTATAAAAATATTATCCGCTTAATAGGTGGCGCAATAGAGTCTCATCCGCTATATACTACTGGAAATCAACTCCAAGTACATAAATAATACCAATTCCACTTTGTAGTGAAATATTCGCGGTATATGTTTTTAATAAATAACCTCCGCTTAATAACGGCGTGTAATGTCTATTTTAATAACCAATAGATAACAATCATCATTCAAACATACAATCAAGCAATTTTAAATTTAACTATTTAAAATATAAATCGAAACGATTCGATTGAGTGAGAAGTTCTTACCTTGATTTCAATTCCGTTCCAGCGTTTTATTTCGAATAAAATTAAACAAGCGTTTAATTTTACCTAAAATTTTCACTGTCTCCAATCAACTCCAATCCAGTTCCATTGCATAGTATTCGTCAATACGGTTCCAACGCATCTGATTTCGTAATTTTTCGACCTCGTATGAAAGAGTTATGCTATTTTAAATTTGAACGATTTAAATATAATTAAATTACAATTTGTTTTAACCTAAATAAATCTGGGCCGTTGGATTTTTGTTTGCTTCAGATCTGGACCGTGCCTTTTTCATCTTCCTCTCCTAAACATCATACGCGAAAAACAATCCATTAGCCGCCACCCTTCTACAAATTTTCACGACCACCTCGTCGAGTTCCAGAACAATCAGCAAGCGCCACCACGAAGCCCATCACCAGAGCCACCTACGCCGTGAGTGCGGCCAGACTCGGCTCCCCCCTTGCCTCGATTTGCATGAAAAACACAGCGGCTTTTAACTGAAATTGCCGTCGATCCGTGGCTCCGTTTTCGATCTCCACCGTTGGATAGCTAGATCTTGATGCCCTCTACAACTTTGTAGTTGACGACTTTGGCTAAATGTTTACGGATTGGAAGGAAAAGAAGGAAGAAAATCGAGCATTTCTGGCCATTAACAGCAGAAGGTGGCGGCTGGCTCAGAAATTAGGGTTTTGGTTTTCTTAGTTTGCAAATTGAAGAATGGGGAGCCTTTAATAGAAAATTGCCAAATTACTATTCATCCGAAATTTTCCGAACTCAAAACGAAGCGTGCCGGCTGGCATTTGTAGGGTTTACCCCGCGTTCCGGACACAATGGAATAGGTTTCGGAGGATAATTCCATCGTATGTGTGAGTTACGGAAATAAACGATCGATTTTAAATTAAACCGATTAAACGAATTTTCTAGGCGTTTTGGCTTGCCGCGGACAAACGATAAAACCGATTGACTTGAAATTTCAAATATTACAATAATATCACATTACGGATCCGATGAAATTGGTTTCTTCAAAATCCGAGATTGTTTTAAAAATGTCTATTTTAACTCGTCAATTAAATATTAAAATATTCAATTTTCACAGATTAACTTTAAATTCGATTTTAAAAGTTCTATAACATCATTATAACTCCAATATGATATAATAAAATTTTCCAAATCATTTTCAATCACATGAAACTCGATTTTCAATTATTTCTGTAATTTCAACTATTAAATAATCGATTTAATTATCCAATTAAATCTAGATATCCGAATTAAAAATTTATCCGACTCATAAATTTTACTTATTAATATTTAAAATCAATCAAATATATGACTTTTAATTAATAGAAATTCTGGGTTGTTACAATCTTCCCCTAAAAGAATTTCGTCCTCGAAATTACTAAGTAAGAAAAATTTACAAACTCCGTTAATCTTTCCAAAATCCATAGTTAAACTTCTTATAATAATCTACTAAGCTTTCAAATCTATACTTAGTTATCTTTTCAAAATCAACTACTATTGTTTAACTTCCAATTCCAAATCAAATTTATAGTTTTCACAAATTTTCCCAAAATTTCCAAAAATTTTCTAACGCCTTAAAATTTCGGGAAAATTCGCCGGAGTATCCTTTGCGTGGCTCGATCGTAGTAGGATCTCAACAGACATATATGTATACATCGACCCACCCGGTCGGAAAAGCAGAAAAACAATTCATACTTCCTATTTTTATTGCATAGGCGTACCTTTTATGTTATTAGCGAGCATATATGGCTAATATAGCGCGAAAGCGAGCTCCAAAAGAGAAGCAAACGCCATCCGCACCTACTAAACACTCAACAACAATCATGAGAATCATGCATATATGAAAATAGTATCAGTATACAACATATAGCAACATAACAACTACATGTGCCAACATAGAAAATACAACAAAACAACAAATGCAACCACCAAATCAACATAAATTCACTTCTCATTAATATTCATTGAATTGGTTTTCCAATTTAAATCACATTTGATTCATTAACATTAGAGTTTACTAACATTCATTCATATCCAATTTCAGTTAGTTTGCATTCACTAATTTATATTCAAGTTTGTTCATTTCCAAATCAAATTAAATTCTATTTAAATTCATTTACTTCACCTTCAATTTGAATTCAATTACTTCAGCTTTCAGCTTCATTAATTCAATTTCATTAACACTTAATGAATTCATATAAAATCAACTAACAATCAAATAACAACCAAATTCATTCAATTTACTTCCAACATTCAATTTGGTTCAACACTTTTAATTTCTATTGGTTGATATTTTCTATTGATTTTCATTCAATTATTCAACTTCCAATTACATTGGCTTTTAATGAATTAACACTTATATTCATTGTTTCATTTCAATTTATTTACATCCTGTTAATTAACATTCCATCCATTCATTAATTTAATTGCTAATTCTTTTAACAAATAAGGTTGAAATTCATTACATAACTCAAGTCCATATCTATTTAATTCACTTGATTATTTTACTTCGATACCAAATCAACTTCACTTAAGTTATATCCCATTTCAAATATCATTTGTTTAACTTAACTTAAATTTTCGTTTATAAATTCAATTCAGATTCTGATTCTAATGTAAATTCTATTTAACTTTTACCAAAGCTAATTTCATTACTTATTCAAATTCTATTTCATTTTGCTTAACAAAATTGCTTAATCATTTTATCGTTTGGTTTTATTTATCCTTCCCATTCTATAAGTTATACGACTTATTTATTTAACTTCCAAATCCATTAACTTATCCAAAGCTAAATTTATTATTCATATTATAAGTTCAAAATTCATTTCACTTATATTCAACAATTACAACTTGGATTTTAATTTCTAAGTTGTTTATTACAACAAAACTAAATTTTTTAATTCACTATGGTAGCAAATCCATCACACAGAAACTCAAAAATGATACGGATGATGCTGCAGTCATCACCCTTATTATTTTCCAGTGACAATAGTGAATTCAATGCTTTTAAATTCTTTCAAAATTTTCCTTTCATTCATAAATCATATTTATAAATCTTACTTGTGAAATTTCACTATTTTCTCTTTACTTATATAAGATCATTTCACGATTGTAAATCGTTTTAATTATAATTCCATACTTTATAATTCATTTGTTCATACAATTCATTCTTTTACAATTGTTTTATTTAACTTATTCAAACAACTTTTATTTAGTTGCATATAACTTACATTTTCAACAACCAAACAATCAATTTATATACGCTTAATAATTCTGAAAAATTATTCCTTATATATAAAGTATAATCGAGGTAAAATTATTTCATTTAGCCAATTTAAAACGATACAATGTCGACTTGCCACGTTTAAGTGTTTAGAAATTCCTATCGATAATATGGCACCCCACCTACCGACCAAAATTCACAAACAGCTCAACAGATAAGCAAACACAATATAAAACAATTTCATATTCACTAACAAATACATGCTCGTATCTATTATTACACTCAAACTCATTCTATAGTACTACTGACTCTATCTCTAATGAACAATACCCAACAGAGCCATGGTTGTCGCTTAACCATATGCTCTGATACCAAATGTAACGATTGCGATTTTTCGACGCTCGAAAACCGACATCAATACGTACACTGTATCAACTGCCGAGCAATCGAATGCCGGAAAACCGAAATGTTATAGTTAAAAAAGAAGAAAAAGATAGAAGAAGAGAGAAAAAGATAGAAGAAGAAAGAAAGAACAATAAAACAATATCAGAATATCACAATCGCAGCGAAACAACATATAATAGATAAATGAATAATCTTTAAACAAAGAACTATATCAGTTATTACATTACATCACATTACATTACATTATATCATCAGAGTGTACAACAACAAACATCGGAAAAGAAATACTATATACAATAGATAATATGCTATGCCATCCAGCTCGCCTCCAGATTTCTGCAGCAACTTATGAATCCAGAATGACCTGATAACCTAACTCTAGACTGCCCGTGTGGAAATTAGTGGGCACTCAAAGTTTAGGAAGGGAAACAATAAACTCCAGGTCAGTCATAGGACTGGTGTGAGAACTTAAAACAGTTTATCTTTAAAAAAACACCAAGGAATATTTAAAATAGATTCGCAATGCTTTTTGGAAAATGAGACTACCATAAGGCCTCCCGCACACACACACACAATGCAAACGCAGAATCGGAGGAGATTTCTCCTTGTGATAGTCAAAGATGCTTGATACGCATTAAAAAGAAACATTTGATATTATTACTAGTGCATAGTGCAGAAAACAATTTCGAAAGTATAATATAAACCTTAGCCAGCATAGGCATTCCGCAATTATGCCTAATATAGCTACTATGTTCAATAGCACGTTACCGCCACATTCCATAGTAGGTTATACAACTAAAATCGTACAAGATCGTATTGTTTCTTTGGATTGTCCAACAAATGGTCGGGCCAAGGAACTTCCCATTGCCACATGGATACGCCTCTGGAAAGACGCCCCGAGAACCTAACCGGATCTCTGCTAACACAAGGCCGGGTTACCTCTGCAAAAATAGGTAACTACTGACACGCGTATGCCATTCCCCGATCGTAACCGACCTATATCCGAGGATCCTCGATTTCCAACAATCACAAAGTAATAAATTGGCAGTAACAACATAGGTTAAATATCTGGGCTCCGCACCATGATACCACCTTTATCCAGGAGGAAATGAACATACACTAAGGGGCGCTACTCCCTAGAACCTTGCCGCATTCTTCCTGTTTTGACCATTTTCGGGGTGTGAGGTCCGACGAAGTCTCGTCCACAAAGCTACGCGTTATATAAAAGTTGTGCCTTGTTCAACAAATGCTTAACAACATTTAGCATATCACACTACCAAATTATGAGTATATCACTAATAACCTTCAACTACATAACCTCTGAGCTCGTACGTCTCAGAGTAGGGTGTTAAGCTAAGAGAATAAATTCTCCGCCACCAACAGATATGTATCTGAAAGAAATCAGCTTTATATCTCAATTTGTAATGTCAGGCATACAATCCATACAAGTCTGTTCTGGATCGAACAGAACCGAAGGCACTTCCAAAGAAGCCCTTGCAATCCGAATATTCACTAATCACGATCGAACTTCCCGTCACAAAGGGTAATAAATGTCTATATCGGTGATCAGCCGATGCAGAAACATTCGACGGCAATCCTTTCGTTTTCACCAATATCCGGTCTTCAACACCGGTCTTCAAATGCAATTCATAACGACGTATCACATATTCGGAATGGGTTATACGACCCCAAGGTCCTTTCCCGGCTAACCCGAATAGTGAGCGCTTATTTAAAAATAAGTGTGGCATTCAAATTCAAGCAAATCACAACAAATACCTATTTAAAGGTAAATATTGATAGTCGGTTATTTAACTATCAATAGAGATGCGCAACATCATCAGATTCCAAATAATTTTCCAAATTATTTATTTTCCCTAAAATATCTTTACAAGATATATAATTTGCCACACTTAACCATTTGAAACAAATTTCAAATATTCACGTTTCAATTTATCTTTAAAAGATAAAATTTCAAACCTTTCATTTCATATTGGAAACATTTCCATACTTATTTACTAATAAATATTTTACAAATCTATTTATTTTCATTACTTGGAAAATATTTGATATACTTAAATCAAAATTAAGTATATATTTCATTCTTTAAGAAAAACATTCTTTTAAACACATTAGTTTGAGCCAAAACGAATGTTGCGTAAAACATCGTGACGACGGCCCAAAATCACCAGTATAGAGATTCAAAATTAAAATAGATATATAAATCCCAATACTATACAAAATATTTCCTTTCGGAAATCATTTACTATAACAACAGTGTTATAGTTCATCATTTCCTTCTATTTCTCGAAAACGTCTATTTCAACAATGAATGTTGAAATATATGTTTTCGATGTTTAATGCATTTTAAAACATCGTTAAAACGATTAACTTCATTTTATAATATTCATTTTCCCAAGCATATCCATTTATTTAATAATATATTCACTGTACAAAATCGTGAATATACTTCCTTAACCAATTTCAACATTCAATTTATCAAATTCCATTGATTTCGAATTTATAAACAATGTCTATAAATTCCATTTCTATTTGTAAGCTTCGATTTATAAATCTCCTTTATTAATCCAATTCAATTTATATAACTCAATTATACACCAAAAGTCCATATAAGTTAAATACTTATAATCCATTTATTTACAACATCGTTCTTTTAAAAAAAAAACTTCACACATTATAATCTTATTAGTTTTGGGATTCTTTTATATTTTATAACAACTTCAACTTATAAAAATCCCTTTATTAACAATTTCTATTTATATCCCATTTAAATGCCAAAGTCCGATTTATAAGATAATTACTTATAAATCTTTTATTTTACGAAATCTATTCATTTTATAACTTCACAATTTATAAATCTATAAATTTCGTTCACTTATGAAATCCAATTTTTATTTCATTTTTTAACACTTATAAAAACTCGTTTTAATATTCCAATATTTTTAATTTATAAAATTTCAATTTTATAAATCTTTTATATACATTGTTTTTAATAATTCAAAAATCCCAATTTAAACCATTTTATAAATTACTTTACTATTTATTCCAAAAATCACACTTTGGTTATATTTCACCAAAAATCATGATTTTTATAACTTTAAAATTTTAACGCTTATTTATTTAAAATGAATCAATTCAAAAGTTTAATAAAACGTATACTTTGAAAAATCACTTTAAAATCAAAATCGTTATTTTTAAACTTCAAAAATGGATCCGATGATGCAACAGCACCAAATAGTCAATCACGTCATCCAAACATCATATATCAGTATATGATAACCAACACACATCAAAATATCTATAATTAAATAAATACCGGTGAGGAATCCAGTTGGACCCCTACAACCTATTTCCCAGCATCCACAGACATTAGCACAATACCAATTCTGTTCCAGTACAGAATTTTCACGGTATATGGGATTTATAAAAGTATTATCCGCTTAATAGGCGGCGCAATAGGGTCTCATCCGCTATATACTGCGGGAAATCAACTCCAAGTACATAAATAATACCAATTTCACTTTGTAGTGAAATATTCGCGGTATATGTTTTTAATAAATAACCTCCGCTTAATAACGGCGTATAATGTCTATTTTAATAACCAATAGATAATAATCATCATTCAAACATACAATCAAGCAATTTTAAATTTAACTATTTAAAATACAAATCGAAACGATTGATTGAGTGAGAAGTTCTCACCTTGATTTCAATTCCGTTCCAGCGTTTTATTTCGAATAAAATTAAACAAGAGTTTAAATTTACCCAAAATTTTCGCTGACTCCAATCAACTCCAATCCAGTTCCATTGCGTAGTATTCGTCAATACGGTTCCAACACAACTGGTTTCGTAATTTTTTGACCTCGTATGAAAGAGTTATGCCATTTTAAAGTTTGAACGATTTAAATATAATTAAATTACAATTTGTTTTAACCTAAATAAATCCGGGCTGTTGGATTTTTGTTTGCTTCAGATCTGGACCGTTCCTTCTTCATCTTCCTCTCCCAGACATCGTACGTGAAAGACAACCCATTAGCCACCACCCTTCCACAAATTTTCACGACCACCTCCTCGACTTTCAGAACGATCAGCTAGCGCCACCACGAAGCCCATCACCAGAGCCACCTACGCCGTGAGTGCGACCAGACTCGGCTCCCACCCTTGCCTCGATTTGCGTGAAAAACGCAGCGGCTTTGAACTGAAATTGCCGTCGATTCGTGGCTCCGTTTCCGATCTCCAACGTTGGATAGCTAGATCTTGATGCCCTCTACAACTTTGTAGTTGACGACTTTGGCTAAATGTTTAAGGATTGGAAGGAAAAGAGGGAAGAAAATCGAGCATTTCTGGCCATTAACAGTAGGAGGTGGCAGCTGGCTCAGAAATTAGGGTTTTGGTTTTCTTAGTTTGCAAATTGAAGAATGGGGGGCCTTTTATAGAAAATTGCCAAATTACTATTCATCCAAAATTTTCCGAACTCAAAACGAAGCGTGCCGGCTGGCGTTTCTAGGGTTTACCCTGCGTTCCGGACACAATGGAATAGGTTTTGGAGGCTAATTCCATCGTATGTGCGAGTTACGGAAATAAACCATCAATTTTAAATTAAACCGATTAAACGAATTTTCTAGGCGTTTTGGCTTGCCCCAGACAAACGATAAACCCGATTGACTTGAAATTTGAAATCTTACAAAAATATCACATTACGGATCCGATGAAACTGGTTTCGTCCAAATTCGAGACTGTTTGAAAAATGGCTATTTTAACTCGTCAATTAAATATTAAAATATTCAGTTTTCACAAATTAACTTTAAATTCGATTTTAAAAGTTCTATAACATCATTATAACTCCAATATGATATAATAAAATTTTCCAAATCATTTTCAATCATATTACACTCGATTTTTAATTATTTCTGTAATTTCAACTATTAAATAATCGATTTAATTATTCAATTAAATCTAGATATTCGAAATAAAAATTTATCCGACTCATAAATTTTACTTATTGATATTTAAAATCAATCAAATATATGAATTTTAATTAATAGAAATTTTGGGCCGTTACAATCTTCCCCCCTTAAAAGAATTTCGTCCTCGAAATTACCAAGTAAGAAAAATTTACAAAATCCGTTAATCTTTCCAAAATCCATAGTTAAACTTCTTATAATAATCGACTAAGTTTTCAAATCTATACTTAGTTATCTTTTAAAAATCAACTACTATTGTTTAACTTCCAATTCCAAATCAAATTTATAGTTTTCACAAATTTTTCCAAAAATTTCAAATTTTTTCTAACGCCTTAAATTTTCGAAAAAATTCGCCGGAGTATCCTTTGCGCGGCTCGATCGTAGTAGGATCTCAACAGACATATATATGTATACATTGACCCACCCGGTTGGAAAAGCAGAAAAACAGTTCATATTTCCTATTTTTATTGCATAGGAGTACCTTTTATATTATTAGCGAGCATATACGGCTAATATAGCGCAAAAGCGAGCTCCAAAAGAGAAGCAAACACCATCCGCACCTACTAAACACTCAACAACAATCATGGGATTCATGCATACATGAAAATAGTATCAGTATACAACATATAGAAACATAACAACTACATGTGCCAACATAGCAAATGCAACAAAACAACAAATGCAACCACCAAATAAACATAAATTCACTTCTCATTAATATTCATTGAATTGGTTTTCCAATTTAAATCACATTTGATTCATTAACATTAGACTTTACTAACATTCATTCATATCCAATTTCAATTAGTTTGCATTCACTAATTTATATTCAAGTTGGTTCATTTCCAAATCAAATTAAATTCTATTTAAATTCATTTACTTCACCTTCAATTTGAATTCAATTACTTTAGCTTTCAGTTTCATTAATTCAATTTCATTAACACTTAATGAGTTCATATAAAATCAACTAACAATCAAATAACAACCAAATTCATTCAATTTACTTCCAACATTCAATTTGGTTCAACACTTTTAATTTCTATTGGTTGATATTTTCTATTGATTTTCATTCAATTATTCAACTTCCAATTACATTGGCTTTTAATGAATTAACACTTATATTCATTGTTTCATTTAAATATATTTACATCCAATTAATTAACATTCCATCCATTCATTAATTCAATTTCTAATTCTTTTAACAAATAAGGTTGAAATTCATTACATTACTCAAGTCCATATCTATTTAGTTCACTTGATTATTTTACTTTGATACCAAAATCAACTTCAATTAAGTTATATCCCATTTCAAATATCATTTGTTTAACTTAACTTAAATTTTCATTTATAAATTCAATTCAGATTCTGATTCTAATGTAAATTCTATTTAACTTTTACCAAAGCTAATTTCATTACTTATTCAAATTCTATTTCATTTTGCTTAACAAAATTGCTTAATCATTTTATCGTTTGGTTTTATTTATCCTTCCCATTCCATAAGTTATACGACTTATTTATTTAACTTCCAAATCTATTAACTTATCCAAAGCTAAATTTATTATTCATATTATAAGTTCAAAATTCATTTCACTTATAATCAACAATTACAACTTGGATTTTAATTTCAAAGTTGTTTATTACAACAAAACTAAATTTTTTAATTCACTATGGTAGCAAATCCATCACACAGAAACTCAAAAATGATACTGATGATGCTGCAGTCATCACCCTTATTATTTCCCAGTGACAATAGTGAATTCAATGCTTTTAAATTCTTTCAAAATTTTCCTTTCATTCATAAATCAAATTTATAAATCTTACTTATGAAATTTCACTATTTTCTCTTTACTTATATAAGATCATTTCACGATTGTAAATCGTTTTAATTATAATTCCATACTTTATAATTCATTTGCTTATACAATTCATTCTTTTACAGTTGTTTTATTTAACTTATTCAAACAACTTTTATTTACTTGCATATAACTTACATTTTCAACAACCAAACAATCGATTTATAAGCACTTAATAACTCTGAAAAATTATTCCTTATATATAAAATATAATCGAGGTAAAATTATTTAATTTACCCAATTTAAAACGATACTATGTCGACTTACCACGTTTAAGTGTTTAGAAATTCCTATCGATAATATGGCGTCCCACCTACAGACCAAAATTCACAAACAGCTCAACGGATAAGCAAACACAATATAAAACAATTTCATATTCACTAACAAATACGCGCTCGTATCTATTATTACACTCAAACTCATTCTAGAGTACTAGTGATTCTATCTCTAATGAGCAATACCCAACATAGCCATGGTTGTCGCCTAACCTTATGCTCTGATACCAAATGTAACAATTGCGATTTTTCGACGCTCTAAAACCAACATCAATACGTACACTGTATCAACTGCCGAGCAATCGAATGCCGGAAGACCGAAATGTTATGGTTAAAGAAGAAGAAAAAGATAGAAGAAGAGAGAAAAAGATAGAAGAAGACAGAAAGAACAATAAAACAATATCAAAATCTCACAATCGCAGCGGAACAACATATAATAGATAAATGAATAATCTTTAAACAAAGAACTATATCAGTTATTACATTACATCACATTACATTACATTATATCATCAGAGTGTATAACAACAAACATCGGAAAAGAAATACTATATACAATAGATAATATGCTATGCCATCCAGCTCGCCTCCAGATTTCTGCAGCAACTTCTGAATCCAGAATGACCTGATAACCTAACTTTAGACTGCCCGCATGGAAATTGGTGGGCACCCAGAGCTTAGGAAGGGAAACAATAAACTCCAGGTCAGTCATGGGACTGGTGTGAGAACTTAAAACAGTTTATCTTTAAAAACAAACCAATGAATATTTTAAATAGATTCGCAATGCTTTTTGGAAAATGAGACTACTATAAGGCCTCCCGCACACACACACAATGCAAACGCAGAATCGGAGGAGATTTCTCCTTATGATAGTCAAAGATGCTTGATACGCATTAAAAAGAAACTTTTGATATTATTACTAGTGCATAGTGCAGAAAACTATTTCGAAAGTATAATATAAATCTTAGCCAGCATAGGCATTCTGCATTTATGCCTACTATAGCTACTATGTTCAATAGCAGGTTACCGCCACATTCCATAGCAGGTTATACAACTAAAACCGTACAAGATCGTATTATTTCTTTGGATTTTCTAACAAATGGTCAGGCCAAGAAACTTCCCATTGTCACATGGAAACGCCTCTGGAAAGACGCCCCGAGAACCTAACCGGATCTCTACCAACACAAGGCCGGGTTACCTCTGCAAAAATAGGTAACTACTGACACGCGTATGCCATTTGTAACGACCTAGAATTTTATTTAATTAAAATTTGAATATTTAATTAAATTTAAATGTTAATAAGTGGAATTTATAAGTCGAATAAATTTTATTTCGAATAATTGGATTTAATTGAATAATTAAATCGATAATTTAAAATGTTAAACTATGGAAATAATTGAAAATTGAGTTAAATATGATTGAAAATGATTTGTAAAATTTTATTATATCATATTGAAGTTAGAATGATGTTATAGAACTTTTAAAATCGAATTAAAAGTTAATTTGTGAAAATTGAATATTTTAATATTTAATCGACTAGTGAAAATAGCCAATTTTTGAACAGTCTCAGAATTGGACGAAACTAGTTCCACTGGATCCGTAATAGTTTGTTATTATCGGATTTCGATTTTCGTAGCAATCGGAGTTATCGTTTGATCGTAGCAGCTCGAAACGCATCGAAATTGTTTTTATTATTAATTTGGCGAGTTAAAATAGCCATTTTTCAAACAGTCTCGGATTTCGACGAAACTAGTTTCATCGGATCTGTAATTTGATATTATTGTAAGGTTTGAAATTTCAAGTCGATTGGATATACCGTTTGTCCGGTACAAATTAAAACGCATCGAAATCGGTTTAAATCGGTTTAATTTAAATTGAACGTTTATTGCCATAACTCGCACAGATGACCGAATTAGCTTCCGACACCTATTCCATTGTGTCCGGAACGCGGGATAAACCCTACAAACGCCGGTCACCGCGCGTAAATCGGAGTTCGGAAAATCCGGGATGAATAGTGTCATTCAAACTTCTATAAATAGGGCCTTTATTAACAAGAAAAAAAAAATTAACCTAACCCTAATTCTTCAGGAGCCGCCACCCCTCAAATCTATGGACGAAATTCTCGTTTCTTTTCCCCTCATTTTCTTCAAATCCGTTCATCAATTCAAGAAACTTTCTAAATGAAACTTGTAGAGCGTCTCGAGCTCTACGTATTCAACGGTTAAGATCGTGAATGGAGCAGTGGAGTGGTCGAAATCGTGGCTCAAAGACCTGCAGTTGCGCACGCAAATCAAGGAGAAAGAAGGGGCCGAGCTCACCCATGTTATAGCCGAGGGTTGCTCGTGTTATGCTCTTCAAAATGGAAGTCCCTGATCGAATTTTAATTGAGCGTTGGTGGCGCGAAAATAAACCCTAATTTATGAAATGGGTTCGGCTGTTATCAGGAAGAAACGCGAACGTGAAAGAGGGAGAAGGGGGGCGGGAGCGCACGGATCTGATGGATGATAGTGGATCTACGGCTATGATTCTATTTAGGTTTAGAAATAAAAAATTGTTGTAAATTAATTATGTTTTATAATTCGTGAAACTTTAAAAAATCATATCTTTTTCATACGAGGTCGAAAACGCGCGAAACCAGTTGCGTTGGAATCGTATGGACGAGCTCTACGCTATGGAATTGGATTGGAGTCGTTTGGAGTTAGTGAGAATTTCGGGTAAAATTAAACGTCCGTTTAATTTTATTCGAAATAAATCGCTAAAACGAAATTGAAATCAAGGTGAGAACTTCTCACCCAATCGAATCAGTTTCGATTTTAATTTTAAATAGTTATATTGAAAATATTTGAATGCATGTTTGAATGATGATTGATATCTATAGATTGTTAAAATAGACATTATGCGCCGTTAGTAAGCGGATGTTATTTATTAAAAACATATACCGCGAATATTTCATAAACAGTGAAATTGGTATTATATATAATAGCAATATATATATATTGGCATATGTATATATTGCAGTTGTTGATTTCCCGCATTTTTTAGCGGATGAGACCCTATTGCGCCGTCTATTAAGCGGATAATATTTTAAATCTCATATACCGCGATAATTTCGTACTGGAACGGAATTGGTATTGTGCTAACATCTTTGGATGGAGGAAAACAGGTTGGAGGGATCCAACTGGATTCCTCAACAGTATTTATTTGATTTTGGATATTTTGATATTCGATTGATTATCATATTGATATATGATGTCGTTGTTGTCGTGATTGACTATTTGGTGTGTAGCATCATTGGGCCAAATTTTGGAATTTGAAAATGATTTTTGAAGTGATTTTTGAAAATATACTATATTTTTGGAATTGATTCATTTTAAATAAATAAACGATATAATTTTAATGTTATAAAAATTATGGTTTTCGAGAAATATTGTTAAAGGTTGATTTTTGAAAATATGAGGCTAATGATTTTATAAAATAGTTTAATTGGGATTTTTGAATTTATTATAAAAAGTTGAAAATATAGGATTTATAAAATTTGATTATTTTATAGATCAAAATGGTGGAATTATAAAGGGGATTAAAGAAGTTTTAAAAGAATAATAGTATAAATTGATTTATATAAAAGATTTATAAATTGATAATTTATAAATTAAAATATTTGAATTATAAAGCGAGTTTTTATAAGTGTTAGAATGAATTGTGAATGGATTTCATAAATGAATGAAATTTATAGAATTATAAACGGTGAAGTTATAAATGGAATTTTATAAGCAGTAGGTTTATAAAATTTGTAAAGTTATTAAAAGAATATTTTTTGGGTAAATAAATGAATCTTATAAGTTATAAGATTTATAATTTGGGAAGTTAAAGGAACGATTTTGTAAACAAATAAATTGTAAGTGTTTAACTTATAATATGAACCTTTGGTATATAATTGAGTTATAAATTGAGTATAGGTTAATAAAGGAATTTATAAACGTTGTTTTATAAATTCGCAACGACTTATGTTGATAAGTAAATTGTTGTAACTTATTAATGGAGTTATATTCACGTTATATAAAGTGAATAATCCTTTAAAATAAAATGAATAGAAAGGATGAAATTGGTTAACAAGGTATATTCATGTTTTTGAAAAGTGAATAATATGTTAAAGAAAATGTTTTGGATTAGGTGTTTTAAATAGAATTAAAACGATCTAACGATGTTTTTAAATGTGTTGAGATTCGAAATCATAGATTTCAACATTCGTTGTTGAAATAGACGTTTTCGAGAAATAGAAGGAAATGGTGGACTATTACACTGTTGTTATAGTAAATGATTTCCGAAAGGAAATGTTTTATTTAGTATTGGGATTTATATATCTATCTTAATTTCGAATCCCTATACTAGTGATTTTGGGACGTTGTAACGATGATTTACGTAACATTCGTTTTGGCCCAAATAAATATGGTTAAGAGAATGATTTCCTTAAAGAATGAACTATATACTTAATTTCGATTTAAGTATATTGAATATTTTCCAAGTGTTGAAAATAAATAGATTTGTGAATTACTTATTAATAAATAAGTATGGAAATGTTTTTCCAATGCAAAATGAAACGTTTTGAGAATTTATCTTTTTAAAGATAAATTGAAAATGAATAATTGAAATCGTTTATTCGTAAATATTTTGAGATATAAATTCACTATGGAATTTATAAAAGAAAAGGGGAATTTGCTTAAAAATAAATATTGATTTATTTTTGAAGTATGGAAATTAATTTACGGATTTGGAACGTAAATATAAAGTAAATCGTTAAGGATTTATTTAATTGGTTTAAATGAACCATGTTGAAATGAAAATATTTCCGCATAAGGAAATGTTTGAAATTGTTTTCAAAAGTGGTAAAGGTGAAAAGTGATTTGAAAATTGTTTTCAAATGGTTGAAGTGTGAAAATTATATATCTTGTAATGATATGAATTTTGGGAAATAAATAATTTGGAAAATTATTTGGAATCTGGTGATGTCGTGCATATCCATTGATAGTTCAATAACCGACTATCAATATTTACCTTTGAATAGGTATTTGTTGTGATTTGCTTGAATTTCAATGCCACACTTATTTTTAAAATTATTGCGCTCGTTATTCGGATTACCCATTCCGAATAGTGATACGACGTAATGGATAGCATTGATGACCGGTGTTGAAGACCGGATATTTTTGAAAACGGAAGGATTACCGTCGAATGTTTCTGCACCGAATGGCCTCGGTATAGAAATTCCATATGTGATGGGAAGTCCGGTCGTGATTAGGGAATATCCGGATTGCAAGGACTTCTTTGTAAGTGTCTTCGGTTCTGTTCGAGCCCGGAACAAACTTGTACGGATAGTATGTCTGACATTACAAACTGAGATATAAAGCTGATTTCTTTCAAATATATTTCTGTTGGTGGCGGAGAATTTATTCTCTTAGCTTAACACCCTTCTCTGAGACGTACGAGCTCAGAGCTTATGTAGTTGAAGGTTATGAGCAATATATTCCCAATTTGTTAATGTGACATGCTGAGTGTTGCTGTGAAATGATCATTGTGTTGATCATTTGTGATAGGATCATTTGTTTGATCGTTTATCTTGGTGATCATTTTTATGATCATTTGTTGACCCGAAGCATGGCTTTTGTATAAAGCGTGGCTTTGTGGACGAAACTTCGTCGAGCCTCACACCCCAGAATGGTCAAAACAGGAAAGATGCAGCAAGGTTATGAGGGGTAGCTCCCTTTAGGGTATGTGCATTTCCTTCTGGAAAAGGGTGGTATCATAGTATGGAGCCCAGATGCTTACTCATGTTGAAACATTTTATTTATGATTGTGTGATGATGGTGACGAGCGCTCGGATAAAGGTCCCAAAGGACCGGGGGATGGCATACTCGTGTCAGTAGTTACCCAGTTAGGGGTAACCCGGCCTTGTGTTGGCAGAGATCCGGTTTGGTTCTTGGGGACGTCCTTTCAGAGGCGTTCTCATGTAGCAATGGGAAGTTCCTTCCCCTGACCATTTGTTGGAAATCCAAAGAAACAATACGATCCTTGTACGGGTTTAGTTGTAGAACCTGCTATGGAATGTGGCGGTAACCTGCTATTGAACATAGTAGCTATAGTAGGCATACGATAATGGTCGTATGTTGGCTAAGATTTATATCTTTACTTTCGAAATATTTTATACACTATGCACTAGTAATAATATCAAATGTTCTTTTTAATGCGTATCAAGCATCTTTGACTATCATAAGGAGAAATCTCCTCCGATTCTGCGTTTGCATTGTGTGTGTGTGCGGGAGGCCTTATGGTAGTCTCATTTTTAAAAGCATTGCGAATTGACTTTAAAAATATTCCTCTATTTTGATTTTAAAGATAAATAAACTGTTTTGAGTTCTCACACCAGTCACATGACTGACTCGGAGTTTATTGTTTTCCTTCCTAAACTCTGGGTGCCCACCAATTTCCACACGGGCAGTCAAGAGTTAAGGTTTATCAGGATATTTCTGGAGTTGCTGGAGGCAAGCTGGATGGCATGGCGTATTACTAGTATATAGTATTTCTTTTCCGCTGTTTGTTGTTGTTTGATGTTGTACACTCTGATGATGATGTAATGTAATGTATAAAATGTAATAACTGATATAGTTCTTTGTTTAAAGATTATTCATTTATCTATTATATGTTGTTCCGCTGCGATTGTGAGATTCTGATATTGTTCTGTTATTTCTTTCTGTTTCGTTCTATTTTCTTTTCTCTCTATTTTCTATCTTTTCTCTCTTCTTATGTCCTTTTCTTTTTCTTAAAACCCTAACTATTCGGTTTTTCGGCAACGAAAAATCGCGTATGTTACATTTGGTATCAGAGCATATGGTTAAGCGACAACCATGGTTCTGTTGGGTATTACTCATTAGAGATAAAGTCAGTAGTACTCTACAATGAGTTGAGTGTAATAATAGCTATGAGAGCGTATTTGTTAGTGAATATGAAATTGTTTTATATTGTGATGATTGGTTTATTGAGTGGCATATGAACCTTCGTCAGCACGGTCTCGACAACTATGCCGAAGGGGTTTATAAACACTTGAATAGAACAATTCGACATAATATTGTTTTAAATTGGGTAAACGAAATAATTTTACCTTGAGTATATTTTATATATGAAGAAATAATTTTTCAGAATTATTAAAGTGTATATAAGTTGATTGTTTAGTTGTTTGAATAATCTAGGTAAAAGAATAATTGTATAAGCAAAAGAATTATAAGAATTGAATTATAATTAAAGTGATTTACAATTGTGAAATAAACTTATATATATAAGAAGTGAAACTATATGGATATATTTATGAATATGAGTTGTAAATAAAAATGAATTTAAAGTTAAATGGAAATTTACTTTAGAATAGGAATCTGAAATGGATTTATAAGTGGTGTTTAAAAATGAAGTATAACTTAAGAGATGTTGAATGAAGTTGATATTGGTATCAAAGTAAATTAATAAAGTTAAGTGATAGATACGAACTTAAGTTATGTAAATGAAATTCAACTTTTGTAATTGGATTGAATTAATGGATTGAATGTTAATCAATTGAATGTAAATTAAGTTGATGTGAAATAATGGATATAAGTGTGAATTCATTAAAAATATCTAATGTTATTGGAAGTTGAAAGATTGAATGAAAATCAAATTAATTAAACCAATTGAAAGCAAAGGAATTTGGTTGTAATTAATATACATTGGTTGTTATATGATAATTAGTTGATTATATATAATTCATTAAGTATTAATGAAATTTAGTTAATGAAATTGAAAACTAAAATAATTGAAATTCAATTGGAAGTTAAGTGAATCTTAAATAGAATTGAATTTGATTTGGAAGTGAACCAACTTGAATATGAATTAGTGAATATAAACTAGTTGAAAATGAATGTTAGTAAAAAAACATCCACTGTTAATGAATCAAATGTGATTAAATTGAAAACCATTTCATTGAATATTAATGAGAATATGAATGAATATTTATTGGTTATGAATGTTAGTTGGATGATAGTTGGTTGATAGTTGAACATATTGCTTTTACTACATTTGCTATGTTGGCATATATAGTTATTATGTTGCTATATGTTGTATATCGATACTATTGTCTATATACATGTTCTCATGTTGTTTGTTGAGTGTTTAGTAGGTGTGGATCGCGTTTGCTTCGCATTTGGAGCTCGCTTTCGCGCTATATTAGCCGTATATGCTTGCTAATAAAATATAAGGTACATATCTCGGATTAAATATCGTACTTTTACACTTTTTTCCCTACGGGATGCCTCATTACTTGGTGAGATGTATATTTGTGGTATATATACTGTCATTTTTCTTTCCGATCGAGCCGCGCAAAGGAGACTTTGGCGAATTTTTCCGAAAATTTAAGGCTTTAGAAAAAATTTGAGAAAAATTGAAAAGTTTTGAAAACTATAACTTTGATTTGGAATTGAAAGTTAAACAATAGTAGTTATCTTTGAAAACATAACTAAGTATGATTTGGAAACTTAGTAAAGATTTTGTAAGAAGTTTATCTATGGATTTTGGGAAAGTTAATAGATTCTGTAACTTTTCTTACTTAGTAATTTCGAGGACGAAATTCTTTTAAGGGGGGAAGTATGTAACGACCCAGAATTTTATTTAATTAAAATTTGAATATTTAATTAAATTTAAATGTTAATAAGTGGAATTTATAAGTCGAATAAATTTTATTTCGAATAATTGTATTTAATTGAATAATTAAATCGATAATTTAATATGTTAAATTATGGAAATAATTGAAAATTGAGTTAAATATGATTGAAAATGATTTGTAAAATTTTATTACATCATATTCAAGTTAGAATGATGTTATAGAACTTTTAAAATCGAATTAAAAGTTAATTTGTGAAAATTGAATATTTTAATATTTAATCGACAAGTGAAAATAGCCAATTTTTGAACAGTCTCAGAATTGGACGATACTAGTTCCATTGGATCCGTAATAGTTTGTTATTATCGGATTTCAATTTTCGTAGCAATCGGAGTTATCGTTTGATCGTAGCAGCTCGAAACGCATCGAAATTGTTTTTATTATTAATTTGGCGAGTTAAAATAGCCATTTTTCAAACAGTCTCGGATTTCGATGAAACCAATTTCATCGGATCCGTAATTTGATATTATTGTAAGGTTTCAAATTTCAAGTCGATTGGATTTACCGTTTGTCCGGTACAAACTAAAACGCATCGAAATCGGTTTAATTTAAATTGAACGTTTATTGCCATAACTCACACAGATGACCGAATTAGCTTCCAAAACCTGTTCCATTGTGTCCGGAACGCGGGATAGACCCTAGAAACGCCGGTCACCGCGCGTAAATCGGAGTTCAAAAAATCCGGGATAAATAGTGTCGTTCAAACTTCTATAAATAGGGCCTTTATTCACAAGAAAATAAAAAAAAAATTAACCTAACCCTAATTCTTCAGGAGCCGCCACCCCTCAAATCTATGGCCGAAATTCTCGTTTCTTTTCCCCTCATTTTCTTCAAATTCGTTCATCAATTCAAGAAACTTTCTAAATGAAACTTGTAGAGCGTCTCGAGCTCTACGTATTCAACGGTTAAGATCGTGAATGGAGCAGTGGGGTGGTCGAAGTCGTGGCTCAAAGACCTGCAGTTGCGCACGCAAATCAAAGAGAAAGAAGGGGATGAGCTCACCCATGTTATAGTCGAGGGTTGCTCGTGTTATGCTCTTCAAGATGGAAGTCCCTGATCGAATTTTAATTGAGAGTTGGTGGCGCGAAAATAAACCCTAATTTATGAAATGGGTTCGGCTGTTATCAGGAAGAAACGCGAACATGAAAGAGGGAGAAGGGGGGAGCGCACGGATCTGATGGATGATAGTGGATCTACGGCTATGATTCTATTTAGGTTTAGAAATAAAAAATTGTTGTAAATTAATTATGTTTTATAATTCGTGAAACTTTAAAAAATCATATCTTTTTCATACGAGGTCGAAAACGCATGAAACCAGTTGCATTGGAATCGTATGGACGAGCACTACGCTATGGAATTGGATTGGAGTCGTTTGGAGTTAGTGAGAATTTCGGGTAAAATTAAACGTCCGTTTAATTTTATTCGAAATAAATCGCTAAAACGAAATTGAAATGAAGGTGAGAACTTCTCACTCAATTGAATCAGTTTCGATTTTAATTTTAAATAGTTATATTTGAAATATTTGAATGCATGTTTGAATGATGATTGATATCTATTGATTGTTAAAATAGACATTATGCGCCGTTAGTAAGCGGATGTTATTTATTAAAAACATATACCGCGAATATTTCATAAACAGTGAAATTGGTATTATATATAATAGCAATATATATATATATATATATATATATATATATATATTGGCATATGTATATATTGTAATTGTTGATTTCCCGCATTTTTTAGCGGATGAGACCCTATTGCGCCGTCTATTAAGCGGATAATATTTTAAATCCCATATACCGCGATAATTTCGTACTGGAACGGAATTGGTATTGTGCTAACAACTTTGGATGCAGGAAAACAGGTTGGAGGGATCCAACTGGATTCCTCAACAGTATTTATTTGATTTTGGATATTTTGATATTCGATTGATTATCATATTGATATATGATGTCGTTGTTGTCGTGATTGACTATTTGGTATGTAGCATCATTGGGCTAAATTTTGGAATTTTAAAATGATTTTAAAAGTGATTTTTGAAAATATACTATATTTTTGGAATTGATTCATTTTAAATAAATAAAAGATATAATTTTAATGTTATAAAAATTATGGTTTTCGAGAAATATAGTTAAAGGTTGATTTTTGAAAATATGAGGCTAATGATTTTATAAAATAGTATAATCGGGATTTTTGAATTTATTATAAAAGTTGAAAATATAAGATTTATAAAATTTGATTATTTTATAAATCAAAATGGTGAAATTATAAAGGGGATTAAAGGTGTTTTAAAAGAATAATAGTATAAATTGATTTATATAAAAGATTTATAAATTGATAATTTATAAATTAAAATATTTGAATTATAAAGCGAGTTTTTTTATAAGTGTTAGAATGAATTGTGAATGAATTTCATAAATGAATGAAATTTATAGAATTATAATCAGTGAAGTTATAAAAGGAATTTTATAAGCAGTAGGTTTATAAAATTTGTAAAGTTATTAAAAGAATATTTTTTGGGTAAATAAATGAATCTTATAAGTTATAAGATTTATAATTTGAGAAGTTAAAGGAACGATTTTGTAAACAAATAAATTGTAAGTGTTTAACTTATAATATGAACCTTTGGTATATAATTGAGTTATAAATTGAATATAGGTTAATAAAGGAATTTATAAACGTTGTTTTATAAATTCGCAACGACTTATTTTGGTAAGTAAATTGTTGTAACTTATTAATGGAGTTATATTCACGTTATATAAAGTGAATAATCCTTTAAAATAAAATGAATAGAAAGGATGAAATTGGTTAACAAGGTATATTCATGTTTTTGAAAAGTGAATAATATGTTAAAGAAAATGTTTTGGATTAGGTGTTTTAAATAGAATTAAAACGATCTAACGATGTTTTTAAATGTGTTGAGATTCGAAACCATAGATTTCAACATTCATTGTTGAAATAGACGTTTTCGAGAAATAGAAGGAAATGGTGGACTATAACACTGTTGATTTATATATCTATCTTAAATTCGAATCCCTATACTAGTGATTTTGGGACGTTGTAACGATGTTTTACGTAACATTCGTTTTGGCCCAAATAAATATGGTTAAGAGAATGATTTCCTTAAAGAATGAACTATATACTTAATTTCGATTTAAGTATATTGAATATTTTCCATGTGTTGAAAATAAATAGATTTGTGAATTACTTATTAATAAATAAGTATGGAAATGTTTTTCCAATGCAAAATGAAACGTTTTGAGAATTTATCTTTTTAAAGATAAATTGAAAATGAATAATTGAAATCGTTTATTCGTAAACATTTTGAGATATAAATTCACTATGGAATTTATAAAAGAAAAGGGGAATTTGTTTAAAAATAAATATTGATTTATTTTTGAAGTATGGAAATTAATTTACGGATTTGGAATGTAAATATAAAGTAAATCGTTAAGGATTTATTTAATTGGTTTAAATGAACCATATTGAAATGAAAATATTTCCGCATAAGGAAATGTTTGAAATTGTTTTCAAAAGTGGTAAAGGTGAAAAGTGATTTGAAAATTGTTTTCAAATGGTTGAAGTGTGAAAATTATATATCTTGTAAAGATATGAATTTTGGGAAATAAATAATTTGTAAAATTATTTGGAATCTGGTGATGTCGTGCATATCCATTGATAGTTCAATAACCGACTATCAATATTTACCTTTGAATAGGTATTTGTTGTGATTTGCTTGAATTTCAATGCCACACTTATTTTTAAAATTATTGCGCTCGTTATTCGGATTACCCATTCCGAATAGTGATACGACGTAATGGATAGCATTGATGACCGGTGTTGAAGACCGGATATTTTTGAAAACGGAAGGATTACCGTCGAATGTTTCTGCACCGAATGGCCCCGGTATAGAAATTCCATATGTGATGGGAAGTCCGGTCTTGATTAGTGAATATCCGGATTGCAAGGACTTCTTTGTAAGTGCCTTCGGTTCTGTTCGAGCCCGGAACAGACTTGTATGGATAGTATGTCTGACATTACAAATTGAGATATAAAGCTGATTTCTTTCAAATATATTTCTGTTGGTGGCGGAGAATTTATTCTCTTAGCTTAACACCCTTCTCTGAGACGTACGAGCTCAGAGGTTATGTAGTTGAAGGTTATCAGCGATATATTCCCAATTTGGTAATGTGACATGCTGAGTGTTGCTGTGAAATGATCATTGTGTTGATCATTTGTGATAGGATCATTTATTTGATCGTTTATCTTGGTGATCATTTCTATGATCATTTGTTGACCCAAAGCATGACTTTTGTATAAAGCGTGGCTTTGTGGACGAAACTTCGTCAAGCCTCACACCCCGGAATGGTCAAAACAGGAAAGATGCAGCAAGGTTATGAGGGGTAGCTCCCTTTAGGGTATGTGCATTTCCTTCGGGAAAAGGGTGGTATCATGGTATGGAGCCCAGATGCTTACTCATGCTGAAACACTTTATTTATGATTGTGTGATGATGGTGACGAGCGCTCGGATAAAGGTCCCTAAGGACCGGGGGATGGCATACTCGTGTCAATAGTTACCCAATTAGGGGTAACCCGGCCTTGTGTTGGCAGAGATCCGGTTTGGTTCTCGGGGACGTCCTTCCAGAGGCGTTCTCATGTGGCAATGGGAAGTTCCTTCGCCTGACCATTTGTTGGAAATCCAAAGAAACAATACGATCCTTGTACGGGTTTAGTTGTAGAACCTGCTATGGAATGTGACGGTAACCTGCTATTGAACATAGTAGCTATAGTAGGCATACGATAATGGTCGTATGTTGGCTAAGATTTATATCTTTACTTTCGAAATATTTTATACACTATGCACTAGTAATAATATCAAATGTTCTTTTTAATGCGTATCAAGCATCTTTCACTATCATAAGGAGAAATCTCCTCCGATTCTGCGTTTGCATTGTGTGTGTGTGCGGGAGGCCTTATGGTAGTCTCATTTTTAAAAGCATTGCGAATTGACTTTAAAAATATTCCTCTATTTTGATTTTAAAGATAAATAAACTGTTTTGAGTTCTCACACCAGTCACATGACTGACTCGGAGTTTATTGTTTTCCTTCCTAAACTCTGGGTGCCCACCAATTTCCACACGGGCAGTCAAGAGTTAAGGTTTATCAGGATATTTCTGGAGTTGCTGGAGGCAAGCTGGATGGCATGGTGTATTACTAGTATATAGTATTTCTTTTCCGCTGTTTGTTGTTGTTTGATGTTTTACGCTCTGATGATGATGTAATGTAATGTATAAAATGTAATAACTGATATAGTTCTTTGTTTAAAGATTATTCATTTATCTATTATATATTGTTCCGCTGCGATTGTGAGATTCTGATATTGTTCTCTTATTTCTTTTTGTTCCGTTATATTTTATTTTCTCTCTATTTTCTATCTTTTCTCTCTTCTTCTGTCTTTTTCTTTTTCTTAAAACCCTAACTATTCGGTTTTTCGGCAACGAAAAATTGTGTATGTTACACCATTCCCCGATCGTAACCAATCTATATCCGAGGATCCTCGATTTCCAACAACCACAGAGTAATAAATTTGCAGCAACAACATAAGTTAAATATCTGGGCTCCATACCATGATACCACCTCTATCCAGGAGGAAATGAACATACACTAAGGGGCGCTACTCTCTAGAACCTTGCCGCATGCTTCCTGCTTTGACCATTTCCGGGGTTGAGGTCCGACGAAGTCTCATCCACAAAGCTACGCTTTATATAAAAGTTGTGCCTTGTTCAACAAATGCTCAACAGCACTTAGCATATCACACTACCAAATTGGGAGTATATCACTAATAACCTTCAACTACATTACCTCTGAGCTCGTACGTCTCAGAGTAGGGTGTTAAGCTAAGAGAATAAATTCGCCGCCACCAACAGAGATGTATTTGAAAGAAATCAACTTTATATCTCAATTTGTAATGTCAGACATACAATCCATACAAGTCTGTTCCGGGATCGAACAGAACGGAAGGCACTTCGAAGCCCTTGCAATCCGGATATTCACTAATCACGATCGGACTTCCCGTCACGAACGGTAATAAATTTCTATATCGGAGATCAGCCGATGCAGAAACATTCGACGGTAATCCTTTCGTTTTCATTAATATCCGTTCTTCAACACCGGTCTTCAAATGCAATTCATAACGACGTATCATATATTCGGAATGGGTTATACGACCCCAAGGTCCTTTCCCGGCTAACCCGAATATTGAGCGCTTATTTAAAAATAAATGTGGCATTCAAATTCAAGCAAATCACAACAAATACCTATTTAAAGGTAAATATTGATAGTTGGTTATTTAACTATCAATAGAGATGTGCAACATCATCAGATTCCAAATAATTTTCCAAATTATTTATTTTCCCTAAAATATCTTTATAAGATATATAATTTTCCACATTTAACCATTTGAAACAAATTTCAAATATTCGCGTTTCAATTTATCTTTAAAAGATAAAATTTCAAACCTTTCATTTCATATTGGAAAACATTTCCATACTTATTTACTAATAAGTACTTTACAAATCTATTTATTTTCATCACTTGGAAAATATTTGATATACTTAAATCAAAATTAAGTATATATTTCATTCTTTAAGAAAAACATTCTTTTAAACACATTAGTTTGAGCCAAAACGAATGTTGCGTAAAACATCGTTACGACGGCCCAAAATCACTAGTACAGGGATTCGAAATTAAAATAGATATATAAATCCTAATACTATACAAAATATTTCCTTTCGGAAATCATTTACTATAACAACAGTGTTATAGTCCATCATTTCCTTCTATTTCTCAAAAACGTCTATTTCAACAATGAATGTTGAAATCTATGTTTTTAATGTTTAATACATTTTAAAACATCGTTAAAACGATTAACTTCATTTTATAATACTCATTTTCCCAAGCATATCCATTTTATTTAATAATATATTCACTGTCCAAAATCGTGAATATACTTCCTTAACCAATTTCAACATTCAATTTATCAAATCGCATTGATTTCGAGTTTATAAACAATGTCTATAAATTCCATTTCTATTTCTAAGCTTCGATTTATAAATCTCCTTTATTAATCCAATTCAATTTATATAACTCAATTATATACCAAAAGTCCATATAAGTTAAATACTTATAATCCATTTATTTACCAAATCGTTATTTAAAAAAAAATTCACACATTATAATCTTATTACTTTTAAGATTCTTTTATATTTTATAACAACTTCAACTTATAAAAATCCCTTTATTAACAATTTCTATTTATATCCCGTTTAAATGCCAACGTCCGATTTATAAGATAATAACTTATAAATCTTTTATTTTACGAAATATATTCATTTTATAACTTCACAATTTATAAATCTATAAATTTCATTCACTTATGAAATCCAATTTTTATTTCATTTTTTTAACACTTATAAAAACTCGTTTTAATATTCCAATATTTTTAATTTATAAAATTTCAATTTTATAAATCTTTTATACATCGTTTTTAATAATTCAAAAATCCCAATTTAAACCATTTTATAAATTACTTAACTATTTATTCCAAAAATCACACTTTGGTTATATTTCACCAAAAATCATAATTTTTATAACTTTAAAATTTTAACGTTTATTTATTTAAAATGAATCAATTCAAAAGTTTAATAAAACGTATACTTTGAAAAATCGCTTTAAAAATCCCTTTAAAATCAAAATCGTTATTTTTAAAATTCAAAAATGGATCCGATGATGCAACAGCACCAAATAGTCAATCACGTTATCCAAACATCATATATCAGTATATGATAACCAACACATATCAAAATATCTGTAATCAAATAAATACTGGTGAGGAATCCAGTTGGATCCCTCCAACCTGTTTTCCTGCATCCACAGACATTAGCACAATACCAATTCTGTTCCAGTATAGAAATATCGTGGTATATGGGATTTATAAAAATATTATCCGCTTAATAGGCAGCGCAATAGGGTCTCATCCGCTATATACTACGGGAAATCAACTCCAAGTACATAAATAATACCAATTCCACTTTGTAGTAAAATATTCGCAGTATATGTTTATAATAAATAACCTCCGCTTAATAATGGCGTATAATGTCTATTTTAATAACCAATAGATAACAATCATCATTCAAACATACAATCAAGCAATTTTAAATTTAACTATTTAAAATATAAATCGAAACGATTCGATTGAGTGAGAAGTTCTTACCTTGATTTCAATTCCGTTCCAGCGTTTTATTTCGAATAAAATTAAACAAGCGTTTAATTTTACCCAAAATTTTCACTGGCTCCAATCAACTCCAATCCAGTTCCATTGCATAGTATTCGTTAATACGGTTCCAACGCATCTGGTTTCGTAATTTTTCTACCTCGTATGAAAGAGTTATGCTATTTTAAAGTTTGAACGGTTTAAATATAATTAAATTACAATTTGTTTTAACCTAAATAAATCCGGGCCGTTGGATTTTTGTTTGCTTCAGATCTGGACCGTGCCTTCTTCATCTTCCTCTCCCAAACATCATACGTGAAAAACAATCCATTAGCCGCCACCCTTCTACAAATTTTCACGACCACCTCGTCGAGTTCCAGAACGATCAACTAGCGCCACCACGAAGCCCATCACCAGAGCCACCTACGCCGTGAGTGCGACCAGACTCGGCTCCCCCTTGCCTCGATTTGCGTGAAAAACACAGCGGATTTTAACTGAAATTGCCGTCGATCCGTGGCTCCGTTTCCAATCTCCACCGTTGGATAGCTAGATCTTGATGCCCTCTACAGCTTTGTAGTTGACGACTTTGGCTAAATGTTTACGGATTGGAAGGAAAAGAGGGAAGAAAATAGAGCATTTCTGGCCATTAACAGTAGAAGGTGGCAGCTGTCTCAGAAATTAGGGTTTTGGTTTTCTTAGTTTGCAAATTGAAGAATGGGGGCCTTTTATAGAAAATTGCCAAATTACTATTCATCCGAAATTTTCCGAACTCAAAACGAAGCATGCCGGCTGGAGTTTCTAGGGTTTACCCTACGTTCCGGACACAATGGAATAGGTTTCGGAGGCTAATTCCATCGTATGTGCGAGTTACGGAAATAAACGATCAATTTTAAATTAAACCGATTAAATGAATTTTCTAGGCTTTTTGGCTTGCCCCAGACAAACGATAAACCCGATTGACTTGAAATTGGAAATCTTACAAAAATATCACATTGCGGATCCGATGAAACTGGTTTCGTCCAAATTCGAGACTGTGTGAAAAATGGCAATTTTAACTCGTCAATTAAATATTAAAATATTCAATTTTCACAAATTAACTTTAAATTCGATTTTAAAAGTTCTATAACATCATTATAACTCCAATATGATATAATAAAATTTTCCAAATCATTTTCAATCATATTACACTCGATTTTCAATTATTTCTGTAATTTCAACTATTAAATAATCGATTTAATTACCCAATTAAATCTAGATATTCGAAATAAAAATTTATCCGACTCATAAATTTTACTTATTAATATCTAAAATCAATCAAATATATGAATTTTAATTAATAGAAATTCTGGTTCGTTACAATTTAAATAGAAACTAATGGTCAAAATTAAGAGACCATTGTTGGAGGCTTATTGTCCTTGATTACAAGAAAGAGGATGTACTTGTAGATTTTCTGCTTGACCTTCTTAGTATGATGATGAAAGAAAAATCTTATTTAATTATCTTTTGTGACCGAATTAATTTTGTTCGCCGATTGGTTGAATCAAATTGAACAACTCTCTACATGTACATCTATAATTGAAGCCAGTTTGGTTGGTTTCTTACTTTTTAATGTGCATACTTGTTAATCTTATTAAATTTATTTACACTTTACATATGCAATTAGTATTTAGATTTAAGCTTGTTGTGTGCTACATTCTTAAAATTTAAAACTATATAAACACCCTTGTGCTATTAGTTTTTCCCTATTTTATGAGATGGAAAATGTAATTGTTTATTCAACAAACCTTTTGACTTATGCATATTTATTGACACGGGTTTTCTGTTTTCTTAGGTCTTTTTTCTTTTCGGGACTCAAATCTTGTGCAGTTCAAAAACTGCATCCATGCAGGAGTAGTTAAAATGTGAGACCAACTACTTAGTACAAAATATTTTATTAATGTGGATCTTAATCATTGTGTAATTCAGTTATTTATTGAAACAATATTTTTTGTCCGTTTAACAAAATAAACTCATCATACATACATATATACATACTATAGTTGTAATATGATTTTTTTAGTGCACAGATTATAATTAATGAATGCTTTTATAGTAAATATGCAAACTGTATGGCTTGGATAATCCATTGAGGGTGCAAGAATGGTTAGCATAGTAATATAGCTAACTATGGCATCCCATCTATGTTTATTAGAATGAAACTTTACTTAAAGTACTTTATCTATTTTAGATTGTTTATATTTATTGTTTTATGATTTTTGTATTTATAGGGGATCCTATTCCAATTATATGAAGAGTTTGGAGCATCTCAGCACAGGTTTTATTATACAACTCTTCTTTATTTTCTTTTTTCACTTCTCTTAATTATGGATTATTTTTTCCTACATAATTGTTACGCTTTAGTATCTTATAATAGGATTAATGAATGTTCTTACCTTCTTCCTGTTTCACTAATTGCATTTCTTGGCCCATCTATATACTGTTACAAGTCCATCACTCTCAGTTTTGCCTAGATGTACACCATTAGTTATGATGTATATTAGATGAAATATAGTAAAACTTCTTACATAATTTTCTATGTTTTTTGTCTTCAGCTCAAGGATTTTTAATTTTATTTTGATTTATATGTATAGGCATGTATTATACATTATTACATGTAGTGAATATTGATTTCATTTAATTATAAATATCCTTCAGATATTTTCATTTCAGTTTTACACATTTCATATACACTGATTTCAATTTCACCAGCATTATTTTATTGTTTTCAATTGAGTAGTTTTATTCAATTTCTACGCATAATTTGTATTTAAAAAGTACATTTTAGATGCAGTTGCAGTCAACTAGTTTCTTCCACTGTGATTGCATCTGAAACACAAAATTAAATAGTTTTTTAGATGTAGAATAATAGGGTTATCTCCAGTATAACATAGTTTAGTCATATTATCATCTGTGGAGTAGCTATATTTGAGGATGATGTAAGCTCTGTCAGGGGTTTGGAAGTTTGATGGATGTGCACAGCAGTTTTGATGTAGATGCTGTAGGGCAGGTTGTCGTAGTGGGAAATCTGAGTTGTTGTAGTGGGTGCTTGCAAGATGTATTGGTGATGGAGATGGCAAGTGTATTGGTTATGAAGATGACTGTAAGTGACATGGTTGTAAGTGATATGGTGGTGGTCTTGATGAGTGTTAGGACGATGGTAGCAGTTTGATATGGATGGTAGAAGCTTGTGTACAAGCAATGATGGTGTCAGAAGTGAGTTGTAGAGGAAAGTGGAAGCTCTGGTGCAGTGGCTCTGTTGAAATGCTTGTGGTGGAAATTATGGGCGATTGGGCTTGTTTAAGTTGTGAGATTTTGGTGGACGATGGTTTGAATAGGTTGTGATGATTGGGTGTGAAAGGTGAACTGCAGTCAGTGGCTTGAGTTCAAGGCAAAGGATGGTGAATTTGGTCTGTTTGTATGTTGCTAGAGTGATTGAAGTGCACTGGTGATTGTAGTAGCAAGTATGGCTGTGGTTTCGGCAACGCAGTGGCTAGTATGGGAGATTGAGTGCAGCCTACTATTAGATGGAAGGCAGAGGTTGTGTAGAATAGAACTGCTGTCGTGTGATATAGGAGTTGATGGTGCACTGTCAGTGGTTGGCTCAATTGTTACAGAGTTGTAATTGTGTGGTTTGGGAGGATGTTTTAAGTTGAAGAGGCGGTTTGGTGAAATTGTTGCAGTGGATGTGTGTGGTAGGGGATTATAGGAGATGGAAGAAGGAAAGGAATGTGATGTTTCAAGTTATAGTATAGGCTGAAGTGATGTCGGTTGAAAAGCTTGTCGAAAGCAGATGGATGATGATGATCTGCAGCAATGATGTGAAGTTTGATCTATGATATGCAACAATGATGTGAAAATGAAAACGAAAATGAAAATTTTGAGTTGGGGATGTTAGTATGCGCAGTTCTAAGATGTAAGTGTTTAGCAGTATAGTTTGAAATGATATGAATGAGTAGGCAGGGAAGTATGTGCATAACTTTAGTCTCATTGTTTTCTCAGTATTGATGGTCCTGTCATTATTATCTCAGTATTGATTATAACTTGAGTCTCACTATTGATTATATTTTGTCTACAGGTTGACATTTTTGAAGAATGAGCAGTAGCAGCACTAGTTTATCGTACTTGTTAGGTAGTTTGGATGTTTATTTTACTTGCTTAGTTCAGATGTTTATGGTACTTTAAGTGCAGTAGTAGCATATTGTTTGTGGTACGTAGTTCGGTTGTGTAAACTTCTACGTACGGTTAACCTTTTGTCTTGAAACTACTGTTCGGTTGTGTAAACTTCTATGTAGTGTTAACATATTGTTTATGTTAGTGCTTTTGTTTATGTATTTTGTGGTTTTTAAATGTGTTTATGTTTGAATGTGTATGTGTATATGTATATGTATTTTGCGGTTGTTTAATGTGTATGTGTTTATGTATTATGTTATAAGCTATGAACAAGATTGAACTGGAGGCAATTTATAGGCAGAGCTGGAATATTTTTAGTAGCGTTTTGAAAATGCTACTAAAAAATGCTACAAAAAATAAAGGATCGAACGAGAGCATATATAGTAGCGTTTAATAAACGCGGCTACAGACTTTGTCAATAAACTGCGTCCTCTATTATAGCGTTTAACAAACGCTACCAAAATATTTTTGAGCAGACCAAGTACATTTTGGTAGCGTTTTATACACGCTGCAAAAAAAAAAATTAGTGGCGTTTCATAAACGCTGCAGTAAAACGATTTATGGCAGCGTTGAATAAAGTGCAACTAAAAATCAGGTATTTTTAGTCGCGGGCTTTATAACAGCCTTTATCAAAACGCTGCTAAAACTTTTAGTAGCGCTTTTTGAGCACTATTAAAAATCAAAATTCTTGTAGTGCTATCTAATACTGTGATTAAAACAATCTAGTTGTTTATTTTTTGGTAATTATATGGCCACGAAAAGTCGAGTTGTTGCATTTGGTATCAAAGTTATAGGTTTGAACATATAGAGAGAGCATACTTGTGTGTGCATGTATATACTGGTTAAAGTAAATGGGTGTATGCTTTTTAATTTTGGGTTTATGTTTACCACTTCTATTTAATACTCTGGGAGGATCTAATATTTAATCAAATTTTACTAATAGTAGAATGAGTAACCCGATTGAGATTAACACTGAAAATGAAGTCGTGGAAGTACCGGGTGTGAACATTTCACTTTGGTTTCACCCTTATCTTCATGCTAAAAACCAGGCCACCATTTGCGAATGACACCTGTAATTGGGGTACAAGATGGAAATGTTGTTCATGTACCAAGGCCAAATTTTCTAAAACCTTATAAGAATTTTCTGAATATGAGTGGCAAGCCAAATAAGGGAACATAAGCTTTTATGGAGACCCAACCTTGGCTGCATACAAGTGATATAATTTTTAGTTGTTGAATTTCAACGATAAGGTAAAAAGGCAGCTTGCTTCTTGGCACCTACAAGGGGAAGCAATGACTGGTGGGATGTTTTTATAGAAAAAGTCGATGAAAATGAAATCTTCTAGACTGACTTTAAGAAAAGGTTTGAGATAAAAAAATTGTCCAGAGCTGAAAAGGAAGCAATGGTTGAGAAATTTATTAATATCAAACAAGAAAATTACATTGTGAAGGAGTATGTTAATAGCTTTAATGAGTTGGAGAAATTTGGTTTTGAATTGATAGACACCGCATCCGAGAAGACGATGAAGTTTGCGAAAGGGTTGGTGTAACGAACCAGAATTTTATCACTTTGATTTGGGAATATTTAGTTTATTTTAAACATTCAATTAATGGTTTAATAAACATATAACCCTCTTTTGATTTATAACTAATGATGAAAAAATTTATTATTGGATTTTGTTTACAAAAATAGGTAGTTTGATGAAAAAACAGAAAATGTGACCGAAACCTCTTTTTTGGATATTCGACCTTTTATCGAACTGTAAGTTATAGAAAGTTGTAATACCCTTGTAAAAACTTTAAAACAACACTTAAATGGTTAAAACATTTTATTATTATTATTTTGAAATGTGTAAATAAAATAAAAATGATAAGGATTTAATTTAAAATTTGAATAAGAAATGATAGATGTGAAATGAAATGATTCCTTAAGTGAAGAAGTTGACAAAGGTACATAATCACTCTACTAACCAACATATTTTTCAAAGGCATGACATTTTGGTAGCTCGAGATTTGATGTGAGAGTTGAATTTGGTGTAAGAGGCATCATGGTCACTAGTTTTTTCATTTATAAAAATAAATATTTACCTCATTTTTTTCGTTCTATCTTTTCATTTTTATTTCACCTTCTTAACTTCATTTCTTTTCTTCTTCATACTCTTAACTTTTTAATATGGTAAAAATCACATTTTTTTTAGCTGAAACCATTTTTTCTTCATTCAAAGATCAAAACTTGATGCTTGGGTTTGGGTTTCAACTAATTGGGAAGGTAACAACACTAACCTCTTGTTTTTACTTTTATTTACGAAATAATAAATATTGTGTTAGTAATTTTTTGAAATGAAAATCATAGTTTATAAAATTGTTGAAATCATCTTATGTGAGTTTTTCTTTGAAATGGAATAAAATGTTGTTGTAAGTTGAATATACTCAGAGATATAGGATATACATGATCTGTTTTCATCTCTTTCTTTCTTTAGTGTTCTTTGGTATTAGAAACAAAGCGTGCTCATCTCTTATTCAAAAATCACTACCATTCACACCTGTTAAAATTAGCTAAAACATTCAACTATAAAGTTGTTCATCTTAGTGTCTAGTTTTTTTTTAAAAAATAGTCATAGTCACTTTCGTCAAGTAGGATTTTAAATATCTATCAATTACAGCGATGGTCAAAACAACGATAGTTTTTTTACGAGCACAAGTTAATGAACGAGGAGTATGGTCGCGTTCATCTTTGAGAATCGTGATTTTAAAGGTTTATCGCGTGATTTTAGGTGGTTGGGATGTAACATGGTGGTTAGATGAAATGTTTTAGTTCAATTTTGAAATTCTAGCAAACTGGTGGTCGAGGGGAGGAGTGGTGAGTCCCTAAAAGAAGCTTAGGACTAGGTGAAGGAGTGGCAGAAATCGCTGGTGGTCCGGTTGTCGGAGGAAGATGGACGAGGTAGAATTAGGGTTTCAAGCACTATTTTTGGGTTTGAAACTTTTTTGGGTGTAGGCAGCGAACGAAAGGATCGTGTTCGACCGGCAGTCAACTGGAGTTGTGTCTAGTAATAGCGGAGCTTATGGCGGAGACGCGGCAATTGTAAGTGCCTGCAGCAGTAGGGTTTGCATGATGATCGAGGCACATGTTTTTCATAAAGCCCAGAACAAGCTTTCGTTTGGGGATTTTGGTCGGAAATTGACTGGAGGGATCGAAGATAGTGTGGTGGAGTGCAGATTGATGAGCTCGAGGAGTGGAGTTCATTGGTGGCTTGGGTTCATTAAGTGGCGGTGCGTGGGTGGCATGCATATGCCTGACGTGCACATCGTGTTTATGCTTCAAGCATTTTAATTGTGGGAGAAGAAAAATCGAAATCAATTTGAGGAGATGAGCATTGTGCATTGCGGATGCGGGTTTGTGTAAGGGATCTTGGGCCTTGGGGTTTGGCTTGTGAATAAGGAAATTGATTTGTTTATAAAGTTTTATAAATTAAGATGTCAAACTTTGAAATGTCATATCTCATTCATATCTAATTCGTTTAATAAGCGGATTTTTGCGTTTGACTCATATCGACGAGTGCAACACTTTGATATAAATAGGTGGTGGTTTTGTTGAAGTAAAAATTAACGATAAATTAATACTGATTGGATATTATTACGTCGATTGACGTGATAGCGAAGTTAATTAATTTTACTTCATTTATGACATCTGTTTAGCAGAATAAAACATCATTCTTCTATATTTAAATTGAGTAGAATATCAGGACATTTGTTTCGCAGAATAAATCCCAATTCTACTATTATATTAATTTGGACATTTAATTGTATGCCAGTTAATTAATAGTGGAAAGTAATGTGTTAGCTATGGATGGCTAATTATGCATTTTATTTGCATATATGTTGGCTTATGTAAATATCAGTATTATGACTTAGAAAGTTAAATTGAATTAAATGGTAGTTTGTCTAAGTACCATTGTGGTCACTAAGCCTCTTTCTAAATTTGAAAAGCAATGGATTTAAATTATTTCCATTTTAACAATTTGAGGTTAAGTATTTATAAATGAAGTTTTAAAGTAAGTTAATTAGCATTTTTATTAAAGATATTTAAAGTTATTTAATTATATTGTTAACGATATTTTAAGTTATTTAATTATATTATTAATGATATTTTAAGTTATTCAATTATATTATTAATGTTGTTTTTAGTAAGTTAATTGGTTTAGTTTTATTTTAAAGTTAATTATTTATTTTAATATTGACGTGTTTAAAGTTAATTACTTATTTAAAGTTAAATCGAAGGCACTACTTCTACACTATGAAAGAGATTCAAGACTTGTCCGAGATAATGGAATCGAAGACGGAGTTCTTTGAAGTGCAAAGTCTACTTGCTGCTAATCCTGAGGGTGATTCCAAAATGAATGTAATAGAAGTAGTGCCCTTAATTTTTTCTTATCCGAAACAACTTGTATGGATGAATGCTAGCATTGCATTGGTGCCTGGAAGGCAGTGTTAGCATTCCAAGTGGGAATTTCTAAGAGAGGAAAAAGGTAATCATGGCCTCACAAGCCTTACAACACGGTAATGACTAAAACATAGGATATTTAGCGGAGCTATGTGGTTCGTTACGATTAGGAGCATCATTCCTCGATTTAGATTCGATATTTATAGATTTCGGTATGCATGCGCACGGGAAGAGTGGGGCCAGGTGCAAATATTTTGCAACCTTTTTACCGGTGGATGATGTAATCTGGTATGCCATGTTAAAGGGGCAGTCGGCTCTGTGTAGCTGGGGTGCAAGAAGTTCCTGTTGACCTCGGTAGATTTTGTCCGGAGGTGTACTGTCACAGACGGTATCCCAATAGCCTAGTCATTGATGGAAATCCAATCTCTAATATTTGCCCCTACGGATTTATTGTATACTTATTATGTTGGAATTTAATTAATGTAATAATTTCGGCTATGATTCCATATTTATTTTGAACCCTAGACATTATAATAATATCACAAGATTTTCTATAAAACAGTTTGGTTATCGTAAGGTAAAAACCCATGCATGTTTATGTGTGGCGTGGTCTTATGAGACACCTTTATTTTTGAAAGGATTTTATAACAATAAGCAATCCATTTGATTATGCTTCTAATGCTGGTTTTGCAAGACCGATCTGGGCGTTATTTTTATTACAATGCTTGGGACAGCCTGAGCATATTTTCTAGATTGAGCTGGACTTTTTGGAGCTTCAGGAGACGAGTTGGATCCTCCAAGACATACTTTCGTATTTTATCTTCCGCTGTTTGTTCTTGTTTGTATTTATCAGGAAATTGTGACGACTAACTGTTACAACTGTCTAGGCTGAGGATAGGTTAATAACTTTGACTTTATGTATGTATATCGAAGTTGTTTTCCTTTTAAAGACCATTGGTATATTATATATTACTCGACATGTTATAAGATTCTATTCTATCTTTTCTTTTCTTTCACCTCAACAATTTTTCTTTCCGGTACTTGGATGTTCGGCATGTGAATACCGTGTATGTATTGGTGTTGATTTCTAAAGATCAAAAATGCGGGTTGTTACAGTTGGTATTATAGCTGAAGGTTAAGTGAGAACCTTGGCACTGGTGGGATACACTCATTAGAATAGGGTTAGTAACACACTAGAATGAGTTTGAGTGTGTATATATAAGAGCGCGTATTTTTTAATGTTATAAAAATGTTTTATATTTTGTTTATTATTCTGTTGAGTGGTTTATAAATTCTGGTAAATATGAGTAGCTAATTTATTGATAGGGATCTCTAAGCACTTGAACAAGGCCAACCGACAAGGTATGATTTTGAAATTTGGTAAATGAAATAATTTTACCTAGGAGTATATTTTATATATAAAAGAACGTTTTCGAAAAATTAATATAGTTATTTTTTATGTGCTTGTTTTTTAGGAAATGATAATATTTGATTGTTATCATTTAGGATTTGTTTATTTATGCTCATCTAGTTTTGAGCATTGACTATTGTTTATTGATTTATCTGCAATTTCCCTTCTTAAAGCATGGGTTGGGTAAATAGAAATTGTGGAAACATTGGAAAAAACACCTTATGAATTAAATTTCACAATTTGACTATAAGGCATTCGGTGTAAATGTTGGGTTAAAATTGGGTCTTGATAAAGGGTATTTATTAAAAGAAAGCTAAAATATTTTAAAATAAATATTAGAGAAATGATTTTATAGAAGAAGTTAATTTTACAAAATTGGTTTATAAGAATGTGGATTATAAATAAAAAGGATATAGTAAAGAATTTGAGAATTCAAATCCTGGATCTTGGAAAAGATTTCAAATGTTTTATGGAAAAGATAGTAATAATTAACTAGGAAATATTTTAAAGTATAAATATTTTGGAAAGAAAATTTTAAAGGTAAAGTATATTTTCTTTGGATAGTTCGGGGAATGAGTCTCGATTCATTTTGTGGTGATCTGAACAATCTTTTAAGTGACGATCAGATGTTTGCCTAGACGAACATTGTAGTGCACTTAGTAAATTATTCTCTTTATCATTGTATGATTGAAACAAGTTCAAATCTGAATGAAACCAAACCAAGTTGGCTATTGATATTTTTTTAAACTATTTGTTTGGAAATATATATATATAGAATTGTTCAAAAGGGAATTTTGAAATAGAAGAAGCGTTTTTATTTTAACTAGTTCGAGTGGTCTGAAAATAACTAAAAATGGAAAAGAAATCTATTCGGACGGTAAACACTTCTCTTAAGTATTACCCTTTTAGTAAGGGAGTTTATCATATCGTTTGGTAGTACCCAGTTCCTTGGTAGTATTTTAGGGTTACTTGGGTGTGTGTGTGTGTGTGTGTGTGTTCTATGTATTAAAATATATAATGTCATTTCAGAAAGGAGTTTTGAAATAAAACTAGGTATTTGGATATTGCTTTCACTTAAGGGAAATAAATTCAAAATAAAAAGGCTTGAACCAGATATTGGTATATACCCTCGGGATGTGGAGGGGTATTATACAAGTTTGTAAACCTAAGTTGTGTTTGGTGGAAATGTTTTCACAAATAATTAGGGGAAGTAAAGAGGTTAAGTTGTGTGTTAACTGGTTTCTTCCTTTGTTTGTTTGAGATGAAATTTCGAGGTCGAAATTCTTTTAGAGAGGGAGGGGGCAAAATGTAACGACCCGAAATTTTATCGCTTTAATTTAGGAATATTTAATTTATTTTAAATAATCGATTAATGGTTAAATAATCATATAACCCTCTTTTAATTTATAACTAATGAAGGAAAATTCATTTTTGAATTTTGTTCAAAAAAATAGGTAGCTCGATGAAAAAATAGAAAATATGATCGAAACCCGTTTTTCATATTTTTGACCTATTATCGAACTACAAGTTGTAGAAAGTTGTAATGCGTTTGTAAAAACTTTAAAACAACACTTAAATGTTTAAAACATTTTTTTATAATTATTTTGAACTGTGGATGTAAATAAAAGTAATAAGGATTTAATTTAAAATTTGAATAAGAAATGATGGATGTGAAATGAAATGATTCATTAAGTAAAGTAAGGTACATAATCACTCTATTAACCAACATGATTTTCAAAGAAATGGCATTTTGGTGGCTTGAGATTTGATGTGAGTGTTGAATTTGGTGTAGGAGGCATTATAGTCATTAGTTTTTGCATTTATAAAAATAAATATTTACCTCATTTATTTCGTTCTATCTTTCATTTTTATTTTCACCTTCTTGACTTCATTTCTTTTCTTCTTCATACTCTTAACTTTTTAATATGGTAAAAATCACATTTTTTTTAGCTTAAACCATTTTTGCTTCATTCAAAGGTCAAAACTTGAAGCTTAGGTTTGGGTTTCAACAAATTGGGAAGGTGAGAACACTAGCCTTTTGTTCTTACTTTTTTTGGGAAATAATAAATATTATGTTAGTAATTTGTTTGAAATGAAAATCATGGTTTATAAAATTGTTGAAATCATCTTGTGTGAGTTTTGCTGTGAAAAGGAATTATATATTATTGTAAGTTAAGTATACTCAGAGATATAAGTTATACATGCTCTGTTTCCATCTCTTTCTTTCTTTACTATTCTCTGGAATTAGAAACAAAGCATGCTCATCTCTTATTCAAAAATAACTACCACTCACATCGGTTAAAATTAGCTAAAACGATCAACTATAAATTTGTTCATCTTAGTGTTTAGTTATTTTTAAAAATAGTCATAGTCTCTTTCATCGAGTAGGCTATTAGATATATGTCAATAATAGTGATGGTCGAAACAATGACAGTTTATCTACGAGCACAAATCGACAAACGAGAAGTACAGTCACATCCATCTCTGAAAACCATGATTGCTAAAGCTTGTCACATGGGTGGTCGAGATGTGATGTGGTGGTTAGATGAACTTTTTTTGTTCATTTCTGAAATTTCGATGAACCAATGGTCGAGGAGAGGAGTGGTGAGTCCGTGTAGGAAGCTTGGGACTAGGAGAAGGCATGGCAGGAATCGCTGGTGGTCCGGTGGTCAGAGGGAGATGGACGAGGTAGAATTAGGGTTTTGAGCACTGTTTTTGGGTTCAACACTTTTTTGGGCCTAGGCGGTGAATGAAAGGATCACATACGATTAGGTGATGACAAGAGTTGTGTCTAGTAACGGTGGAGACACGATGATTGTAAGTGGCTGTAGCGGTGGGGTTTGCACGATGATCGAGGCGTGTTTTTTTCATAAAGCCTGAAATGAGTTTTTGTTTAGGAATATTGGTCGGAAATTGACTGAAGGGATCGAGAACAGTATGGTGAGGGTGTAGATGGATGAGCTCGAGGAGTGGAGTTAGTTGGTGGCTTGGGTTCGTCGAGTGAAGGCGCGTGGGTGGCGTGCATGTGCATGGTGTGCACATCGTGTTTGTGCTTTAGGAATTTTAAAAGTCGGAGGCGGGAAATCGAAATCAATTTGAGGAGATGAGCAATGTACATTGTGGATGCGGGTTTGGGTAAGGGAGCTTGGGCCTTAGGCTTTGGTTTGTGAATAAGGAAATTGATTTGTTTATAAATCTTATAAATTAAGGTGTCAAACTTTGAAATGCCATATCTCATTCACATTTAATCTGTTTGACTAGCGGGTTTTTACATTTGACTCGTATCGACGAGTGCAACACTTTGATACATATAGTTGGTCGTTTTGTTGGAATAAAATTAAGGATAAATTAATACTGATTGGATATTATTATGTCGATTGACGTGATAGGGAAGTAAATTAACAGTACTTCATTTATGAAATCTTTTTAGCAGAATAAAACGCCGATCTACTATATTTAGATTGAGTAATTATTGGGACATCTATTTAGCAGAATAAATCCCCCTTCTGCTATTGTATTAATTTGGACATTTAATTGCATGTCGATTAATTAATATTGGAAAGAAATGTGTTAGCTATGTATGACTAATTATGGATTTTATTTACATATATGTTGGCTTATGTAAATATCAATAATATGACTTGGAAAGTTAAACTGAATTAAATCGTTGCTTGTTTAAGTACCATTGTGGTCACTAAGCCTCTTTTCGAATTTGAAAAGCTATGGACTTAAATTTATTTCCATTTTATAACAATTTGAGGCTAAGTATTTATAAGTAATGTTTTAAAATAAGTTAATTAATATTTTTATTATAGATATTTAAAGTTATTTAATAATATTGTTAATGATATTTTAAGTTATTTAATTATATTATTAATGATATTTTACATTATTTAATTATATTATTAATGCCATTTTAAGTTAGTTAATTGGTTTAGTTTTATTTAAAGTTAGTTAATTATTTTAGTAATGATGTATTTAAAGTAATCACTTATTTTATTAATAATATGTTAAAGTTATTTATTTATTTATTTATTTATGATGTTTTTAATTAATTGAATAAAGGTGTTTATAAATGATAAATTGTTCCACAAAAAGGATTGTACTTAGTAAAAAGGATTTATTTAAGGAGATTTACAAATGATATTTTGTAAAGGAGATTATAAACGATATCTGGTAAAAGAGTTTTATAAATAGAAAGGGATGTTATAAATCATTATAGAGAGTTATTAAAGAAGTTTTGTATACTAGTTAGGAGATTTAAAAAAGGATTTATAAATATGAAATGGGCTTATAAAAAAGAATTTGTTAAAAGAAATGAGATTTGATTTTAATAATTAGTCCTTCTTAACTAGGATGGTATAGAAACATTCTTTTCATGCTTAACACAAATGATAAGTGGTTCGGTTTATAGTTAGAAATGTTTTAATGGCATCTGTTTTGGCCCATTTCAATAAGAATTTGGAAAAGAGGAAATCTTCCTTAAGTTTTGTAAATATACTTATACCGGTGAGATATGTATATGAATGTTTTTTTTTCAACTTTTGGAAAGAGTACAAGGGGTTTGTGAAAATATCTTTTGTGAAGGTATATTTGAATCAAACAATCGAAAGGAGATTTAGTTAATGAAAGATTAATTAATAAGCGGCTTAATGCATTCCACATGGAATTTTATTTGTTTCATTGTTTGTTATTTGATAGGTGAATAACTGACTATTAAATCTTGGTCCAAAAAAATAACTACAGAAATTCCTAGGAAAAACATAGGAGTTATATGGCACAGTCAACTTCGATGATGTACTATATGTTTAAATCTCATTTTGTTCTCCTAGAACAAATGATAAGGAAATCGTCCACTTAAATGGCTAGGAGGTGATCTATTCTCTTATGTATTGTCTAATTATTTCTAAAAGAACCAAAATTGAGTTTACCAGAACCATTGATTTGGTTTTGGAGCAACCAATAAGCGCGGAAGTGTACTTATATGAGACGACTCGAAACTGCAATCACTCTAAACCATATACGCATTCTACGCTTTGGAAGAGATTCAAGAGTACTTGTCTGAGATAATGGAATCGAAGACGGAGTTCTTTGAAGTGCAATGGCTACTTGCTACTAATCCTATGGGCGATTCCAAAATGAATGTAAAGAAGTAGTGTCTTCGGTTTGTTCTTATCTTGAACAACTTATATGGACGAATGCTAGCATTGCATTAGTGCTTGGAAAGCAGTGTTTGCATTCCAAGTGGAAATGGCTAAGAAAGGAAAAATGTAATCGTGACCTCACAACTTGCTAATGACTAAAACATAGGATATTCAATGGAGCTATGTGGTTCGCTAACATTAAATGCTTCATTCCTCGATCAAGATTCGATATTTATGGATTTTGTTACGCGTGTGTATGGGAAGAGCGAGGCTAGGTGCAAGTGTTTTACAACTTTGGTGCTAGAGGGATAATGTAATCCAGTATACCCTATTAAAAAAGCAGTTGACTCTGTGTAGCAAGGGTGCAAGAAGTTCTTGTTGACCTCGGTACATTTTTCTAAAGGTGTACTATGACGCGCGGTACTCCTATAGCCCAATCATTGACGCAATCCAATCTCTAATACGTTCCAATACGGATTTAGTTGTATGTCTATTATGCTGGAATTTAGTTAATGTAACAATTTCGGCTATGAATTCGATATTTATTTTGAACCCTAGATATTATAATAATATCACAAGATTTTCTATGAAACAGTTTGGTTATCGTAAGGTAAAAACTCGTCCGCGTTTATGTGTGGCGTGGTCTTACGAGATACTTTTATTTCTGAATGGTTTTTAAAACAATAAGTAATCCATTTGATTTTGTTTCTCATGCTAGTTTTACTAGACTGATTCAGATGTTATTTTTCTTATAATGCTTGGGTCAGCTTGAGCATTTTTTTTAAGATTTAGCTGTATATTTTGAAGCTTCAGGAGACGAGCTGGATCCTCCAAGATGTATTTCCGTATTTTATCTTCCGCTGTTTATTCTTGTTTGTATTTATCAGCAAATTCTGAGGACGGGCTGATAAATGTCCAAGCTAATGTTAGGTTAGTTACTCTGAATTTATGTATGTATATCAAAGTTTATTTTAATTTCTTTTGTAAAGACCATTGGTATATTATATATTACTCGACACGTTGTGGATTATGTTATATCTTAGCTTTTCTTTCACCTCATCAATCCATCTTTTCGGCACTTGGATATTCAGCACGTGAATACCGTGAATGTATTAGTATCGACTTTTGAGGATCAAAAAGGCGGGTTGTTACAGTTGAGTTCGCCACTTAGGAAATTATCGCTTAATTATATTCTTATAGGAACGACTTTTGAAAGTTTAGTTGATGCATCATTGTTGAACACCACTACAGTGGAGGCTTCTAAAGGGAAAATGACAAAGAATGTCAGTCAGTGCAAGCGCAAAGATCTTGAAGGTCTAAGTGGACATGGTAAACAAGACATGAGGTGTTGAAGCTGCAATATAAGTGTACACAAGGAAAAAATTGTAGAGTGAAGGTCTCGAAGATTAAGTGATATAATTGCAATCAGATGGGCCATGTGAAAGGGGAGTGTCCTGGTGTTGGAAAGGTTACTATGAGAAGTGTTATTATCCTAAGTTATACACACACACACGTGTGTGTATGTGCGCGCGCGTGTATATATGTGTGTATATGTATGTGTATGTGTATGTGTGTGTGTCTATATATATAGATATATATACATATATGTATATACATACATATATGTATATATACATATATGTATATATATATACGTATAGAGATATGTATATATGTACTTATGTACATATGTATATATATATATATACATATATATAAGCATAGGATACGTAGATACGTGAGAGAGAGAGTTGCATAGAATATTAGAAAATTGCACCATTCTGTAGAGCTCGTTTTTATGATTAAAATGATATATTGGTTTGTCCATATCGAAGTCCGTATGAAAGAGATATGAGTACTTTTAGTTTTTTGTTTTGATTTGGTTTTTAATTTATTTAAAACGGGCCAAAGCCCAACTAAACAAAATGATGGTTCAAAAATTATAAAACGCGGATTGAGAAGGATTTGAATTCATTCAGGTACCTTTAGACCACTTAATAGGTGTAAAAGAATAATGATGCTGAAAATTGAAGCATGGCTAATAATGTGAGTAAAGCATGGTTCGAGATTCCGTCACGTACGTCGGAATCTCGGCAATTATGGTCCGATTTCGACGTCCACCGAACCAGAAGTCGATTTGAAATCCGTTTCCGATAACAGTGTAAGAGAAAAAAATGTGCTTACTTATCATGTGGCTAGCGATATCTTGCAGCAAGATAAACGGAAGATTATAACATCGAGCAAGACTTTTCGGGTTCCGTTGATTTTGCGGTCAGATCGAGCAAGAGAAATTGTAGATCTGAATTTCGAGCATCCAATATCCAGCACGAAGCAGAAAAATGTCGAGCAAAGGTACGAGCACCAAGCAGGTAAAAGTCGCACATAGGTAGAGGAGAGAGGGGGAGAGATCCTAATGGAGGAAGAGAATTGAATATAACGGCGACTGAATGGAAAATGATGATTCTAGGGTTGGAGTAAAATACAAAATTTATCAAACGACCTTTCTATTGGGCTTTGCTTCGTCCGTTTTGTTCTTTCCAAGGATTTCAATATAGAAATTAAAGTAGAATACAACAACTTCTAACTCTATTAAATTATAATTATTAATTAAATATGAATTTATTTTATTTGTTGACATATAATATACATAAAGTCCATGTTTTCATGACCCTATCCTTCCTCGGGTCCGACCTCGAATAACCCTAAATCTTGGATTACCAGGTCCTTAACTCGATCGGACCACATTCATCCATGAATCTTGATCGGATCTTCAAACCAACGGTCCAACCGTCAATTTTACCCGGTTGAACCACGGTTTTTTCCTACATTCTCATCGTGTAATTCTCTCTCATTTTCATCTTTTGCATCGCTTTGAAGAAAATAAGTGTGTATATATATTTCAAAAATCATAATCGTTCCAAAATCTAAACCACTAATTTCATCATTTTGTCCTTCACTGCTACAAACTCCTCTAATACCATTGTAAGATTCGTCAAGTTTGTCGTCATTAAACTTCTATCGTTGTGCACTACTCTACCATATACAAAGATGTAGTTGTGCACTGCAATAACACATAACTTCTATTGCAGACCTTGAAGACCATCTACAGTTTGTGTATATATCATTATTATTTAAATATTTTTGTGTATAGTTTGTAGTTAAATGAGCAAATTTTTCGAAAAAATAAATCACGGTTTTGACGGTTCGACCGGTTGAACCATCAAAACCTTAAACTTTCAATCATCACGGTTCGAGACACGGCACAGTCATGAAAACTATGCATAAAGTATTCAAAATGCAACAGAATTTGGACTCGAAAGTTAAACGGAATATTCGGAATTTCTGAAACGGAACCAAAATAAAAAAAAGACCGGAATGGAACTGAGAATCTTGAACCTTGAAGTAAAGTCATAACATGGCATCCATAATGGAAGTTGTGGCCCGTTCGTCTTCTTGTTTGGTGAAAAAGAGTGAGAGCCAATGCTTATGCTTGTTAGGTGTTTTTGTCTCGCATTGTTCTACACTAAAAAAGAAGTGAGCCATGCCTGATGTTATCCCATTTTTGGGTCAAAACTAGGATATCCATGTTGTGTGCATTTCCACCGCGACTAGAACAAGAAGAAGCGGCCATCAAGCGTATATCAATCAGGAATTTCACTCAAGGTTCAAATATAAAGTCCATTCGGTATTAATTCATTCGGCAATATGAAGCAAGGCCACATTCGGCACTCAGAACACACAGGTTCATCCGGCACTCCCAAATACAAGTGTTCATTCGGCATTCTCTCCATTCGGTAGTACCGATCCAACACCACCGAACCAACCATCTCCCCCCTACAACTACCGGACCAAGCATAGCCGAACCATGCTACCGCCGAACCATGCTACCGCCGAACCATGCTACCACCGGACCATGCTACCACCGGACCAGCTCCAACCTCACCATACTACTGCCGGTCCAACCTACCACTGGTCCAAACAACATACCACTCACCGCCGAACCAAGGTGTTGCCGAACCAACTCTGCCAGGCCAGATTGCTTCAGCCCAAGCCCACCAGCAGCTATAAACATCCAAGACCCCTGCCCCCAGCCTCACTCTATAAATAGAAGGGCAGGGGTAAAACAATGGGGGACGAGTTTTGAGACAAGTTTGAGAGCTCAAGCCTGGAAGGAACTCTCAAACAACTTTAGATACTTGTAATCACAGCTTTGTACTTGTAATCTAAAGAAAAAAGGAGAATAACATATAAAGTGGACGTAGGCACGTTCTGGCCGAACCACTATAAATCTGTGTGTCTTTTACAGTTTAGTCCCCGCTTTTTATATATTTGCATAAATCACCCAAATCACTAAATACAACATAAAATCAACCAACTCATACGACTTTGGGTGTTTGCGACCATTTTTTACGCAAACATTTTGGTGCTTTCACTGAGAAGAACCAGCTCCCGCTACATCGGATAGAAATTGAATTTGAAAATCTAAGAGTTCAGATCTAAGAGTTATGACGAGACAAACAAGTAGAAGGCAAAGGCCAGAGAGAAGTGAACACCAAGGAAGTCAAGAGGCTTCCTCAGGAGGGAATCAAGCGTCGATCTTCATCACTAGGGATGAGATGGAGGCCATGATGAGAAGACAAGAAGAGATGATCCAGAACTTACTTCAACAAATTGGGCAAATTGGAGCACAAATCCAAGGAGCAACTGGGGTTCAGAACGGGGCAGGACCGTCTGGCGCAGCACCAGAGCTAGGGGGCACTCACGCAGAGAATGTTGATCCGACCCCGGGAAGTGAGATGGGGGCATCCGAACCACCTGGTAGCAATAGAGGAATGAACGTTCAGCTAGGGAGGCATACACATGAAAACTCCCGCGGACTTGGGGGGCAGGTCGAAGACAGTGAACGAGAACTACAGCTTGGAGACAATGACAGATTAGCAGAGATGGTTAGAAGAGCTATGAGAGGCGGTTTAGTAAATAGAGACTTGGAAGATGTAAACAGGAGTCCTTTTTCTTCTGCGATTAGGATGGCTAGGAACCCACCAGAATTCAAGCTACCATCATTGGACATGTACAACGGGAAAACGGACCCCACGGTCCATCTAACGAAGTATATGAGACATATGGAAGTGCTGGGGGCATCAGAGGAGGTTATGGCCTGGTGCTTTCCACTGTATTTGACGGACATTGCAGCGTTATGGTTTAGACAACTGGAGAGCGGCTCCATAGGAACATGGGCAGATTTAACTGAGAGATTCATGAGGCAATTCAGGGTTCATATTGCGAGACCCAAGAATGTGATGACTTTGGCAACCTTGAAACAGAAAACTGGAGAGACTTTGAGGAGCTTTCTAACACGATTTAATGCGGCGGCAGCATCAGTGGATCGACCAGATCCATCTATGGTCATGATGGCGGCTGTATCTGGAATAGCTGGTAATACAGAGTTCAAGAATTCATTAACCAAGGACCCGCCTATGAATCTGGGAGAGTTCTATCATGAGGCTGAAAAGTTTCTGCGTTTGGAAGATGCTAGCGCAGAAAGAGAGGAAGAAGATGACGTTTACGTAATCAAGAGCGGAAACCCACCTGGAAAGGGTGCGGAGACTAGCAAAGGAAAAAGAAAGGCTGAGGATAATGATGACAGGACAAAGTGGGCACGAAGAGAACCACGCTTCACCACCTATTCAGAGCTGAATGAGAGTTTGGAACGGATTTATCAGGATACCAAGGGGCAGGTTCCGTATCGTAGACCAATGCGAAGGGATCCAACCTCTAACGAAAGAAAATCAGATAAGTTTTGTGTATTTCATGAATTGAATGGTCATAACACTAATGATTGTAGGAATTTGAAGGACGAGGTAGAAGGGCATATTAGGAACGGTATGCTCCTTCAGTATGTGAGGAGGCGAACTCCAGCGGTGGAGCCAGAGCGACCACCGTCTACCTCGGCTAGAAGTGACCCTAGATCGGGGCACCATTTGATTATCTCTTGATTGCTTGATTAAAATAACGATGAACAGGTCGTAAGCTTCCACTAACGCAATTAAATCGTTTACACATGTACGAGATCGCGAACGATCTCCAGGCATGCTCTGAATGATCATTGACTGCTTCGGAATGGGAACTTACACTTTGACATCCTTGCTTTGCTTTTGTTTCGATTTGAACATTTGAATTCTTCCTGTTTGGACATTTCTGCTGCAAGGTACTATTGCTTTAACATTTACAATTCTATGAAAAAAATTATTTACTTGTATGCCCGTTGGATCGCGAACGGTCCACGAGCACCTATTGCATGGCAATGAACTGCCGAAGTCTTTGATTCGAAAAATTCCCCCAAACAATGACTCCAACACTGATAATATTAAGTCCCCCCCGGGCACACTCATTCGCCGCGAACGGCACCCGACCGCGAACGGTCACAAACTCGACTTCGAACAGTCACAATTCGCCTCGAACGGCACCCGACTTCGAACAGTCACAATTCGCCTCGAACGACACCCGATCGCGAACGGTCACAAATCGCCTCGAACGGCACATGATCGCGAACGGTCACAACTCGCCCCGAACGGCACAACTCCTCTCACCTCAAATGGCTCGATCGCGAACGGTCGTCATTTGGGGTCCCCCACTTGACCGCGCACTGTCGCACTTTACCTCGAATGACTCGATCCCGAACGGTCGTCATTTGAAGTTGAGCGCTTGACCTTGAACGGTCACATTTCACCACAGATGACTCGATCCCGAACGATCGATACATGGATTTATGCACTTGACCGCGCACTGTCGCACTTTACCTCGAATGACTCGATCCCGAACGGTCGTCATTTGAAGTTGAGCGCTTGACCTTGAACGGTCACATTTCACCGAAGATGACTCGATCCCGAACGATCGACGCACGGATTTATGCGCTTGACCGCGCACGGTCGCACTTCACCTCAAATGACTTGATCACGAACGATCGTCATTTGAAGTTAGGCGTTTGACCATGAACGGCCGCGCTTCATCCCAAATAGCTCGATCCCGAACGGTCGTCATTTGGGGCCATATAAAATATCAAGCTCTTTACAGGTTGTCAACAGGATACGAACGTCCAGCTCGTGGCATTACAAAACACGCCTTCTTACCGCAAGGCATATTTTGGGGGGCAAAGTGTTATCCCATTTTTTGGTCAAAACTAGGATATCCATGTTGTGTGCATTTCCACCGCGACTAGAACAAGAAGAAGCGGCCATCAAGCGTATATCAATCAGGAATTTCACTCAAGGTTCAAATATAAAGTCCATTCGGTATTAATTCATTCGGCAATATGAAGCAAGGCCACATTCGGCACTCAGAACACACAGGTTCATCCGGCACTCCCAAATACAAGTGTTCATTCGGCATTCTCTCCATTCGGTAGTACCGATCCAACACCACCGAACCAACCATCTCCCCCCTACAACTACCGGACCAAGCATAGCCGAACCATGCTACCGCCGAACCATGCTACCGCCGAACCATGCTACCACCGGACCAGCTCCAACCTCACCATACTACTGCCGGTCCAACCTACCACCGGTCCAAACAACATACCACTCACCGCCGAACCAAGGTGTTGCCGAACCAACTCTGCCAGGCCAGATTGCTTCAGCCCAAGCCCACCAGCAGCTATAAACATTCAAGACCCCTACCCTCAGCCTCACTCTATAAATAGAGGGGCAGGGGTACAACAATGGGGGACGAGTTTTGAGACAAGTTTGAGAGCTCAAGCCTGGAAGGAACTCTCAAACAACTTTAGATACTTGTAATCACAGCTTTGTACTTGTAATCTAAAGAAAAAAGGAGAATAACATATAAAGTGGACGTAGGCACGTTCTGGCCGAACCACTATAAATCTGTGTGTCTTTTACAGTTTAGTCCCTGCTTTTTATATATTTGCATAAATCGCCCGAATCACTAAATACAACATAAAATCAACCAACTCATACGACTTTGGGTGTTTGCGACCATTTTTTACGCAAACACCTGAGTTAAACTAGAATATAAAAGCCTTCTTGTATTGTAAGCACACGAACTATAACACAGCATGTCAACGTGGTAATATTTGATGACCGATCTCTTTTTATTTTTTCACTATATTTCGCAAATAAAGTTGACATTTTTACAATACATAGCCGGGTTATAAGTGTGTATAATTAGGACCTCTGCAAGTTCCTTATGTTTTCCAGATTGCCTCTGTTTAAGTTTTTGAGCATACCCTTAAGCATGAGTGCTACAATGTCATATATTAGAAAATTAGTTCTCCTTCCACTCATCTTATCTGACGTAGCATATACCATGTAGTAACTGTATATAGGGGTAATGATGCACTAATACACCCTGCTTACACAACCTTACATTGGAATGTCAGTAGCAGAAGCAGTTCAACTAGTAACCTGAAGTGATATGTATGGCTTTAAAAATTGGTTCTTTATGGTAAAGTAGTCTTATATATTGTATCTCTTAATTTGTATTAATTACAGCTCATTCTTATATCTAAAACGAAGTGAATACGTGTGATGTACAAACAATGAAATACAACGCAATATCATAACAAATTTCTATAAATTAAACATTAAAAGATTCAAAAGGCAATGCTTCATTATATATAAGGTGGATTCAGAAGATGGACAAAGCTGAACCCAAGAAGAAGACAAATAACAATGAAGGTGCAGCGAACTTCATAGAACCTCTTGCTGAAGAAGTCTGACCAGTTGTGGGAACAGTCTTTGAACCTGCAGATCCTGCATTAATAATTTCATCAAAAACGCTCTCTAAATTATTCACATATGGCAAGCACAACTGTACAAGCAACTGCATAAAATGCGTATGCATATTTTATACCTGATGGATTGTTTTGAATTGAAGGAGTAGTACTTGCACTAGGAGAAACTGCTGCTGGTGGCGATGTTGTCGGTGAACTTTGAGGTGATCCAGTCCCACTTGCAGCTGCAAATATTAGCATTAATACCATTTATAGTTTACCTTTATCAAAGATTCAAAACAACTAAAAGTATCTGGGTAGATGGATTGACAATTGTAGAATTAATACAGAATTATTGCTTCTTCTTTTTTTCAATTATTTATTGAAAACCTTTAAGTTATCGTACACAACTTTTCTAAAATATGCAGACATATGTTTGTTGAATATTAAACCTAATTAATTCTTGTGTTAGTCAATTCAAATTAGTAATGTTTGTTGTCTTTCAATGAATTAATGTGTTGGTTTGATTATTAATTTCATTGCATAAGTGCGAGCAAAGAAGTAATATTTAATTGAAAAGTCGGTGTGTGTATGTGTGTATGTGTGTATTGTTTGTGCATGTAAGTGATATGCTTGGACAATGTAAGCAAATAAAAATGAAAATACAAGAAATTTGAATTTAGTAAAATAATTCTATTTTTTCATCTTATTCTTCACGATCTTCTGTGTTTATGAAAAATAATTAGTTATTTTTTCAAATATTTTGAAAAAGTTTCAAAATTCACCTTCGAACCTTTAAAAAAAAGATTTACGAAATACCATTTTCAAATTTTTCAACGAAAATATACATTTTAAGCTGTATATATTTGCAGACAGAACTCGTATTATGTTTGAAAATAAAGTACGGTTCCTAGTTTCCACTGAAAAGAATCTCAACAATATTATGATAACTTACCATTACACTGACTGAGTGGAGGGGTCTGAATTTGACAGGCACCAGGAAGAGTAAGGGCCTGAGTCTGATTAACTGCAAAAGGCAGCAGCTGACTTGCACCACCATTAAGAACAGTGCAAAGACATTTAGCTTGGGTTTGAACTACGCTAGAAAGCTGAGTGCAGCATGAAGGAGAAGGGGTGGTTGAGTTCCCACTTATGAACCCTAGACATGGAGACAGGCTCATGATTGCGGGTATGCAACTCTGCTGGGCCATGGATTCGGCCCACATTGTTGTGAGGTACAGTAGGGTTAATGCAGTTAGTTTCATGTTCATTGTGTTTTGGCTTGAGATGGGGAGAGTGCTTTTTTTTGTATTTACAGGGGAAGTGGGTGAGCAAACTTTGCCTACCATTACTACAAGAAAATGTATTATTAATAACGCCATTTAATAACGCATTATTCTAAAGCGTTATTGTTTGCCTTTAATTATTTGTTTTTTTACTCTATTTGTTTTGTACTGTTCATATGTAACATGGGTTTCTCCAAATTATTTCGTGACCGCAGGTTTCTCAAATTATTTCTCTCTCCATCTTTCCTCTTTCATTTTGTTCCACTTTTCTTTAGTCTCCTATGCTAGTGGAATCTAATCCTCAAATCACCCCTTCAAATCCATCCCTCCTTCCTAAACTTTAATCGGATCTAGTTAAATCCAATGCATCAACGGTGTTAACGCTAAAAATTGAACGCTAACACCCCGGTGTATGTAGAGATTAAGTGAAAGCACCACCCGTGAACACGGGAATTAAAAACAAGTAGGAAAGTCACAGAGAAAGCAGTAAAAGACAACAATTTTATAGTGGTTCGGCTTCAGGCTAAGCCTATGTCCACTTTAATCCTCTTCATTACTGAATCAATTACAACTTTACAACAATCTTCAATTACAATACTGATGAGACAAACAACTAGAACTCCGATGTAGAAGAATTCTTTGAATCCATGTTGATTGTTTTAGATTTCCTCTTGAAGTTAGTTGAGATGCCTTTCGTGTTTGAAGTGTCGAGTGAGTCGAAAATTCAGCAGAGTATCGACGTTTCAGGAATGAGCCAAAAAGATCCCTTTTCAGTTGGAGTTAGTGCTGTATTTATAGGGGGATATCGGAGTTAGGTCGTAGGTCGCGAACGACCTAGGTGTAGGTCGTAGGTCGCGAGCGACCTAGAAGACACGGCACACGGCTCAACAGGGTAGCACTTGGTTTCTTCTGAGTGAGTCGGTAGGTCGTAGGTGACCTAGGGTAGGTCGTAGGTCATAGTTTACGGCCTAAATATGGTACACTTGATCATTCTGGATAAACTAACAAGTCATAGGTCGTGGCCGACCTAGGTAGGAAGTGGCATAGGAAGCTCCTTTGGTATGTTTAGGTCGTTAGCGACTTAGGAATAGGTCATCACACCTTAGCTCGCTGCAGAACTTCTTCCTTGTTAGGTCGCTCCCCTTATTCACCCGCTAGGTCGTTCAACCCTTAAGTCGCTGAGCTCTTTATTTAGTTACTAGGTTGCTACCGCTTTAATTCTTTAGGTCGCGGCCTTTTATAGATTGTTGAGTCGCGAGCCTTAGGTCGCTAGATCGTTAGAGAGCTTCATTCATGTTAGATCGCTCCTAAGTTAACTGGTTCACACTTTAGGTCATTAACCCGCTGTTGGTCCATTAGTCTGTTAGGTCGTAATGCCTTAGCTCGCTGCAGAACTTTATCCCTGTTAGATCGCTCCCCTTATTAACTCGTTAGGTCGCGTACGCCTTTAGGTTGCTAGGTCACTTCAGTCCATAGGTCGTTTAACTTGCTGAGCCGCATTATGTGTTAGGTCGCTTACTCCCTTAGGTAGTTAGGTTGCGCCTTCACATAAGTCGTTAACTCGTTGACTCATAGGTCGCTGGACCATCTACTCCTTTAGGTCGCTGGACCTTTCAATCCTCTAGGTTGCTGAGCTCTGTAAGTCGCTGACGAGTTGAGTCGCTAGGTCGCTACTTTCTCTAGATCACAGGGTCATAGAAAGAAGAGGGTTAACACTTTCCCCTCGAAGTATACGCCTAAGAGTTAGGTCGTGTGCTTCGATATCTTTTAACCCGTGCATGCTTAGATCGTTAAGTCGTGGGCGACTTATGAAGGAGTTAGGTTGCTTGTGTCGATTCGTGTTCCTTTCTCTCCGCTATATAAGCCGTTAGGTCGTTTTCTTCTTCCTTCACCTTATTGTATTATGCTGCCGCCATTACCATCTTTGAGCTCGAGAACTTTTAAAGCCAATCTTCCTGTTGATTTGATCATCATCTTCTCAATCTCATTACGTGAAAGAACTCGGCCATTGTTCAACCACGACCACCATCAAAATGTGAATCCCCCAGTTTTTGGCCCTATCCCGATCTTGCATGCTGCATTTCACCGTGGATCATGTCACGATTAACCTTTGATCGTTGTCGCTGTGATTCACGAGAGTACAACAACGCATTGGGTTTGTGATGGATCAGAGGCAATTTTCGTTGGTTTTGGGTGATTTGGTGGCGTGGAGATACGGTGGATTTGATCGTAGAGGGGTTAACAGGCTATTGGGTTAACGGGTTAGGTGATTTTCTGAGAGAAGAAGAGTTAGCGAGTTAGGGGGAGTTAGGTCGTGCTCGACTTAGGAGCCTTGAACGACTTAGGGCTTTAGTGGTTCGAGACGTGAATCATGAGACTTAACTCGGCAAACGGCTTAAAGAATTGGTGTGACCTAAGAATCCTTACGACCCAAAAAAGGGGTTGAGCGATTTAACTCATAGCGACTTAAACTTTAGATAGCATGAGCGACCTAGTCTTTAAGTCGTGTGAACGACTTAGGACTTAAACAATTTTTGAGTTGCTTCTTGCGACCTAGACCAATCTCAATCCAATCTGTTAGGTCATGAGCGACCTAGAACTTAGAGAATTTTTTGACTTGGATTGTGACTTAAGGACTTGAACAAAACTTGAAAGCTTCAGAATTTTGATAGAACTTGATTGTACTTTTAACTTGAACTGCTAGAATGAACTGCTTGAACTTTGAACTGTCTGAACTTCTTTACAGATCATATTCACTTGTAAGTTAACAACCTGCTGAACACAATATTTGCAGAAAACTAGGGCGAATATACTGCCATTGATTGCCCACATCAAATGACAGATTAGTCGACAAAAGATAATCAACTTAAAGAAACTTTATGAAGTGCTATGAAACAACAAATTTAAGCGAAGTATTAAAGCAAAGCAATATTAATCAATTAAAGCCGATTTATTTGCATCAATACTGCACTTGCATTTGGACTTAAAGCAACAAAACCTGAAACTTTGTAACTGACAAATGTCTGTTAGTTTAATTTCAGTTATATTTGCTTGTCATTTTATTAGTTCTGCACAACACTTCACACATTTAGGAAACGTGCACCTTCATATTTGAATATCCAGTTCCTTGTGTAGATTGTCTTCTCAAGAAGAGATAATCGAGCAATCTGAAGGAGTCTTCCCGATAGCCGACCCATTGGATAATCCCCCAGAAAAAACTCCAACAACCCTGAGTCAGCGGGCATTCAACCAATTATGTATTCAATTTGGGATTGCCGAAGCAGATGCTATACTTCCTGGCCCAAATGATACTGCTGACAGGCCACCTCTCGGTTTTGTCGCCGTCAGCCGTCAGATGTGCCTTTGTGGTGCCATTCCTCCTTTCAATGAATTTTTTCATCAGCTCCTTTTCCAACTAACCATCTCTCCCTTTCAACTGCATCCCAATGGCTATGTCATCCTGATGGGATTGTGTGTTTTATTCAGGAGGACACTTAACCGTCTTCTGAGCTTCGAAGAAATCTGCTACTTATGCACATTCGCAAAGAATAAAGACCACCCCTCCATTATACTCGTGAGAAGTGCCAGAAATCGTAAACTTATCACCGATCTTTCCGAAAGTGCTCACGGTTTTCTGAATCAATTCTTCTTCCGCTGCCCCCTAGGGTTTTATGCCATCTGGAGAATAGGAAGTAAGATTGCTCATCTCCGTTCTTTCCGTTTCAGCTTTTCAAGATCCGAATTGCTAAGTGCTAACTTCATTCTTTTCTTTTACAGGACTTCCTCCTCCCTCTAGAAATCCCAGTCACAAGACGACTTTTGATAGATTAAGTGCCATGCCGGTTGAAGAAAGAAATACTAAGTTTTTGCTGAAAGATGAACTTCTGCACCAATATGGGCTTTTGCACCCTTCTCGTTCTACCCAAACTCATGAAGTCCCTGACTCTCCAGTAAAAACATCGGATCCCCCAGTTCGTGTTGGAGAACTTACACCGAAAGAACATACTATTAAGGCTTCCTTGGTAAAGTGTTCTACTTCAATTGATGTTGCAGGGTCATCCGGCAAACATGAACTTGCCCCGGTCATCGAAGAAGAGGAGCCTCCTCAACAATCCGGGAAATCTGGTGACGAAGGAGCTGAGAGAACAAGTCCCGCTAGGCACAGCGGTGATGATACTTTTGAGGGGTTGAGCGACCTAATGATTACTTCACAGGAGCTTTTTAAAGATGATCCTATCACTGCTAAAGTTACTTCTCCAACAGTCGAAGCGACATCCGTTCTACAACAAACTCCATCAGCCCAAGAGTTGACACTGGCTGTTAAATCCATCATCACCTCCCAACCCAGAAGTGGTTCGTGATTCGACGCACGTAGTTTGCACGTTACACACACTTAGGACTTTTCAGCACTTATATGCGTTCAACTCTCTTGCTTTTAAGATTTCTGAGTTTATCTTTTCTTCATTTTCGGATTCTCCAATGGGAAGAAGTGGCTCCTACTACGACGATTTCTAGCATTATGGGAAGCGCGGTGCTTATGACCCCAGGAGGTATCTTCCTGCCTCTTGGGAAACTGACGAAGAAAGAGTTGCGAGGAAGGCTCGTGAAAGGCACGCCTATGAAGAACGCCACGAAAGACGAGATGAGTGACATGACTCTTCCCATTGGGAAGATGATTCTCATAAACGGAAATCGCGTGATGATAAAGGGAAAATCCACCTTGAAAATGCGAGTAAAAGGGCCAAACATGGAGAAAAGCCGGCGTCCGAACTTCCTGAAAGGGCCGCTGCTCCTGTACCTTCTCAATCTCCTGCCCTTACTCGAACTGATATTCAAAAAATTATTGGCATACCCTCATATCAGGTTGGACAAGGCCCGACCATTCTTCAAAGTCGGTTTCCGCATTGGTGCTTGAAGGGAGTGCGCTTTGACCTTGATTTGGTCCCGATTAACAAGCAGGCTATGCTGCGCAATCTTGATGCCGTCAAACTCGATATTGAGAGAATGTCGGGTTGGCAAAAGCTTGTCGACGAGCTCCATAGGGTAAACCGTGCAAATCTTGAGGCCATGCTAACAATGGAAAACGACAAATCTGAGTGGCAGAAAACTCTTGAGCAGCATGACGCGGAAATGAGGAGCATAACCACTTATAATGAGAAACTTGAATCAGAAGTTGAAAAACTTAAGGAAGAGCTCGCCACTTCTTCCACTTCCTACTCTCAGAGAGAGGAAGTGCTTTAAAAACAAGTGAGAGACACTCATGCGGCGCAGAGAGATGTTGAAGCCAAATTTGAAGCGCAGCAGCAAGCTGTAGAAAGCTACCGGGCTGATGTTGCTCAACTTCGAGAGAAAACCAACGCCCAGAACTTGGAGATTGAACCGCTCAAAACTCAACATTCTGAAGTTGAGAAGGAGCGTGATGAAGCTATTGCCGGCTAAGCTGCAGCCGATGAATCTCATATGGCAATTAAAGCTGAAGTCAGCTCCACTCTATTTGAGTTTTACATCCATAGCGTTCTGGGGCGCGGTATCCTTAAGTTTTTGGGGCCGGCATATGAAATCACTTTGGCCAAAGTGTGGGAGGCCATACTTGATATGTTTGGAGGAGCCGGATATGCCGAAGTAGATTTAATGGCGCACTATCTAGATGATGATGCATGTGACGCTCTTGCCAGGGGAAAGGAGCAACTTGCCAAAGAGAGAGCTGAAACGATAGAAGGAGAACATTTAGGAAAGACAATCTCAACCGACAGAGTTCTACCTTCAGTTTCGGCCGATATCGATATTGCCGGCTCCAGTTCCCATTCTCCTCCTCTTGCTAAAGCCGTTATTGAAAGTGTCACCGCCCACACTGGAGATGAGACTCAAGAAAGCGTTGAAGCGCAGGACTTCGAAGTTGACATAGTAAAGTCTACTTCTCCAGGTAACCTCAACGTTGATCTCGCTCAAGTGGACTACTTGTTCACTTCGACCGAGTTCGATGAGCTTCTTGCTTATTTCTTAAGTGTCGATGAGCCATTATCCCCTCTTTTTATGAGGAATACTGACTTTAACTTTTCTTCTCCTATAGAGAAAGTACCAAGTATTGCTCAGCCTTCCCCTCTTCCAATTGTTTCCTCTCCACCTCTTCAGATTACTCTCCCTTCCGTTTCTCAACCGGGGTCACAAGAGGAGCAGATAAAAGCTCTTCAAGGCTTGGATGACCCGGTCGTTTCTCAAGAACAAAAGGCCGAAGAACCTGAAGAAGGCGAGAGAACTCCGGAATAGACTGCTTCTGATGACATAACATTATCCAATCTTTTCTCTCCGGGCAGTGAATCTTCTTCTAAGAAGATGGGGAAACGCAGAGTCTCAAAGAAAAAGAGAGAAGCTTCAGCTGGCGAGGAAAAAACAGAAGAACGTCCAATTGCACCTCTTCCTCTTTCTTCCCCTACTCTCACAAGCCGGCCCCAAAAATTGATCATCCGGCCAGGCGTAGGCTCGAAAGGTGGTAGGAAGAAGAAATGATGGCTTGGGACTTATGCTTCTTGTCTTGATTTTCGCTTTTTTGCTTGTATATACAAAGACTTGTGTTGACCGGCGATTGTGCGGGTAAAGGTCCCTGCCTTCTTTTGTTTTGAAACCTGCACATGTATAAAAAATTTATAGTATGGAATAAAATGATTTTTTTACTTGTACAAACTTCTGTCTGTATTTGAGAATGCATTTATTCTTTTTTTATACAAGTTTCTTTATTTTCCCTGTGTGATGTTGCAGTAAACCTATGGTATGTTGCTTGAGCATTGTTTTTATTTTTGTGACTATATTATATTGCCTCCATACCATGGTTTATCGCAATCTCTTTCACATTGGCAAAATTTTGGAGAACAACTCTTCTGTTTCGAGAAGACTTGTACACTTTCTTTAGAGAACAGCTTTTCCATTTGAAGGAGATTTGCATTTATACTTTACAGGATAATATTTCCGTTTTAAGGAAATATTTTTTCTGAAGTAGAATGCGCCTTGTATTGGAGAAGTCTTCTCTTTTTTTTTTGTTGCGAAGTTTTTACACTTTACTTTTGAAGAAAGTCACTTTTATTTTGGCAAGTGACTTTTCCTTCGTGGTAAAGTGGGCCTCCGAAAAAGGGCTTTGACTTGTTTGTGCCTCCGAAGAGGGCTTTTGTTTGATTTTGCCTTTAGGAAGAGGGCTTTTTGTTTGATTGTGCCTCTGGGAAGAGGGCTTTTTGTTTGATTGTGCCTCTGGGAAGAGGGCTTTTTGTTTGTGCCTCCGGGGAGAGGGCTTTTTTGTTTCTGCCTCTGGGGAGAGGCTTTTATTTTTTCCCTGTCCGCTGGGAAGCGGGCTCCGAAGAGGGCTTTTCACATTTCGACTCGTGTGAAGTTTTATTTCAAATCACGGTGAAATGTGTGCCTCTGAGTAGGGATTTTTCCTGGAAGTTTGATGTTTCCTTCTCTCGGTTGGATGGATTCACGGGGCGGACACAAGTTACTTGGACTGTTTGCTTGCACAAACGTTCTCAGCGAGTTAACGAGTGTCCTGTGCCACCGGTCAGTCCACAACTTTCTGTCGAGAAAGAGAACTCTGTTTTCGGGCTAGTCCCATTAAAGGTCTTTTAGCATTTGAACTATGGTGAAATGGGCCTCCGAAGAGGGCTTTTCACATTCCAGCACTTGTGAAGTTTTATTTCAAATCTCGGTGGAATGCGTGCCTCCGAGTAGGGCATTTGCCTGGAAGTTTGGAGTTTCCTTCTCTCGGTTGGATGGATTCACGGGGCAGACACAAGTAACTTGGATTGTTTGTTTGCACAAACGTTCTTAGCTAGTTAACGAGTGTCCTATGCCACCGGTCAGTCCACAACTTTCTATCGAGAAAGAGAACTCTCTTTTACATGGCAAGTCCCATTAGTGGTTTTTATCCTCCGAAGAGTTGTGCCTCCAAAGATGGCTTGTGCCTCCGAGGAGGTCTTTCGCTGTTTGCTGCCTGCTTGCCCATGTCTTTTCGCCATTTTCTCATATCAGCGGTTCCCTGTTATCATGTCCAAGCGCACATTCCTCTCTTTTGCTAGTAGCTTATTCTATCCAAAGAAGTGTACTTCATTGTTAAATGAGTTCGTAGGGGTAGACACAGGCTAATTAATCGAATGTTTGTTTGCACAAACAATCACGATTAGTTAGGAAGGGTCTACTCCTGGCGGAACCACTAACTGTTTTCTTGAAGCACTTCTTATATAGGATTTGAATCTGGAATTTTTGTGGCTAGATATTCATTTGTTGAGTGATGTCAGGGATCGCTTGGTCTTGTGACGGGTAAGCTTTGTTTTAATAGCCTGCAATATTAAATCGTCATTTTAGCAATACAATTGAAGTACTTTATATATCGAAATAAAACAAGCAGTAGAGAACACAAGATTTATAGTGGTTCGGCCAAGAACTGGGCCTACATCCACTTTATAGTTCTTATTATTCACTTGCACTGGCTTTACAATGGCTTTCAATACAAGAATCTTACATTCATAATTCCTTTTACAAACTTAAGCAAAGCTTGTAAGTAAAATATGGACGCAAATTATTGCTGTTCCAAGCTCTTGGAACTGGATCTCCTTCGACAGTTGTCAGTTTGAAAGTGCCATCAAGAAGTTTTTGGCCTATGACATATGGCCCTTCCCAGTTTGGCGCAAACACTCCTGTTGCTGTCATGACCCTTTTCAAGACTAGATCTCCAATCTCAAAGCTGCATTGGCGAACTTCGGAATTGAAATGCCTGGCAATTCTTTGCTGATGGGCTGCAATTCTGAGCTGAGCCTCTTCCCTTTTTTAATCAAGGAAGTCAAGTGCTTCAAGTTGCAACTCTTCTTTTTCAGCTTGGTTGAAATGAATTCTTCTATGTGAAGAGACTTCTATTTCCACCAGAATCATTGCTTCTGATCCATATGCTAATGAAAATGGAGTGTGCCCGATTGCAGTTTTGTGGGTAGTTTTATATGCGCATAGTGCTAGTGGAAGCTTATCGACCCAACCACCTTTCGCTTTTTCCAGCTAATTTTTGATGATTGATTTGATAATTTTGTTTACTGCTTCCATTTGCCCGTTTTCCTGTGGATGAGCCACTGCTAAGAAGCTTTTCTGGATCTTGAATCGCTTGCAAAAATCTTGGAACTTTTCACTTTCGAATTGGGTTCCATTTTCTGTGATTATCTTTTGAGGCACACCATACCTGCAAATGATATTCTTAGTTACAAATTTTATCATCTTTTTAAAGGTAATAGTAGCTAATGGTTCAGATTTAGCCCATTTAGTAAAATAATCAACAGCAACAATAGCATATCTGATTCCGGATTTGACGGTTGGCAAAGGCCCGATGAGATCTATTCCTCAAATAGTAAATGGCCACGGACTGACCATCTATGTTATCTCGGTGGATGGTGCTCTTGGGATTTTTGCAAATCTTTGGCATCGGTCACATTTTCGGGCATAGCTTGCAGCATCACGATTAATATCTGGCCAAAAATACCCATAACGGAGGATTTTCTTTGCTAGAGTTTGACCACCTGAATGGTCCCCACACTCTCCTCCGTGTACTTAAGCTAGAATTATTTTAGCTTCTTCCTTGGTCACACATCGAAGTAATGGCATTGAGAGTCCCTGCCTGTACAATCGGCCATCTTGAATTATGTATCTGGAGGCTTTTCTTAGCAACTTCTATTGTTCTTTTGAACTTTCTGGTAGAAAACCGTTGAGCAGATATTCCACTATCGGAGTCATCCATGATTCTTGCTCTTGAGATATAGTCATGATCCAGTCAATATCCATCTCATCAATGCTTGGAGATGACAGGACTTCCACAGGAACTAATCCCAATAATTGAGCTTCACCAGTGCTTGCGTACTTTGCGAGAGAATCTGCCTTCATGTTCTCTTCCCGGGGTATATGATTTATCGTATAATGGTCAAGATCATCGAGAAGTTCCCAAGCTCTTGACAAATAAGCAGGCAGATTTCCTCCTTTAGTCTGAAACTCTTTCTTGACTTGACATACGATAAGCTGTGAATCACTGAAGATCTGCAACACTTTGACATTCAACACTTTAGCAATTCTCAAGCCGGCAATAAGAGCTTCATATTCTACTTCATTGTTTGTCGAAGGGAATTCCAATCTTAATGCATAGCACAACGACCGCCCTTCAGGGGTTTCAAGAACAACCCCAGCTCCGGAACAGTAATCGTTTCTTGCACCATCAACATATAATTTCCATTGAATTGGGGGACTATCAGTCACTTCTTCCTCACTATCACCTTTATCTGTACATTCTACGATAAAATTTGCCAAAGCTTGTCCATTGATTGCTCTCCGGGGATGATAAGTGATGTCGTATTGCCTGAGTTCAATATTCCACTTCAGAAGACAACCCGAAGTTTCAGGATGAAACAGGACTTGCTTTAGAGGTTGATCAGTGAGGACTTTGATAGGATAAGCTTGGAAATACGGCCTTAACTTTCTTGATGCAATTAGTAGACAATAGGCGAGCTTTTCCAATTTTGAATAATTCATCTCTGCCCCGGTGAATCTCTTGCTGATATAATAAATCGGGCGCTGAATTCTTGCGTCTTCCCGTACCAACGTTGCACTAAGAGCATGAGATGAGATTGCCAAATATACGAAAAGATCCTCACCATCGTCGGGCTTAGAAAGTATTGGAGGCGTCTCCATATGACGAATCAATTCATCGAAAGCTTCCTGGCATTCAGGAGTCCAGTCAAAATTCTTCCTTCCTTTCTTCAGTGCATCAAAGAATGGAATGCATTTATCAGTAGCTTTGGAAATGAATTGACTCAAGGCAGTGACTTTTCCATTAAGACTTTGCAATTCCTTCTTCGTTCTAGGAGCTTTTACTTCTTTTAAGGCAGCAATCTGAGTAGGATTAGCTTCAATGCCCCTAGCACTCACAATGAAACCCAGAAACTTTTCGCACTCCACCCCAAACGAACATTTCAAAGGATTAAGTTTCATTCCATACTTTCGGAGGATTGCAAACATTTCCGCCAAGTGGTCCATATGGTTTACCGCTTTCTTTGACTTCACCAACATATCGTCAACATAAACTTCCATAGTTTTGCCAATCTGCGGTTTGAACATAGCATTGACGAGTCTTTGGTAAGTTGCCCCTGCATTCTTAAGTCCGAAAGGCACGACTCTATAGCATAGAGACCAACATCGGTGATGAAGCTTGTATCCTCCTGATCCGGCTCATGCATCATAATCTGGTTGTATCCGAAGTAAGCATCTATGAAAGATAACAATTCGTGCACCACTGTTCCATCCACCAACTGATCTATCCTGGGTAACGGGAAGCAGTCTTTGGGGCAGGCTTTGTTTAAATCTGAGAAGTCAATGCAAACTCTCCATTTTCCATTAGCTTTCTTAACCAGTACTGGATTTGAAACCTAATTCGAATAAGTAGACTCCCTGATGAAACCATTCTCCATAAGCCGGTCAACCTCTTCTTTCAACGCTGCTTACCTTTCAGGACCCTGGGTTCTTCTTTTCTGTTTTACCGGTGTAAACTTCGGATCAATATTCAGAGTATGTACTGCAATTTCTGGGGATATTCCGCACATATCAGCATGAGTCCAAGCGAATACGTCCAGATTTGCCTTCAAGAATGATATTAAGGAATTTTGAACCGTCACATTAAGTTGCGAACCCACATTCACCACTTTGTTCGGATCTTTCGGGTCAACAGGTACAGGCACCGTTACTTCCACTCGCACCACTCTATTCTCCCCTGCACTAGCTTTTCTTGGATCCATTTCTCTTCGTGCCCTGCTATGCTCGCCACTGCAGGGTCCACCCTGTAATTGCTACAAGGTTGGTTCTTTGATGCGGACCGGGGTGCCGCATCTTTTCCCATCTCTCTTTTCCTTGCTTCACGCAGCTCTATTAGATAACATTCTCGCCTAGCATTCTGATCCCCTTTAGTAACTCCAAGGCCATTATCTGTGGGAAATTTCATAGTGAGGCACCACGGGGCTAGAATTGCCTTAAAAGCCGCAAGAGTTGGTCGGCCTAGGAAGGCGTTGTAGGTAGAAAATTCATCAACAATTACAAAAGTTTGTTTCCGAACTACCTTTTTCTGCCCCTCTCCAAGCTCTACGAACAAGTCGATAGTTCCAATGGGATGCTTCGGTTCCCCAGTGAAATCAACAATCTTCTGAGATGAGGCCTGAACATCATCCATTGGGATTTTCATTTGATCGAATGTCTTTTTGAAGAGAATGTTGCAAGAAGCGTCGCAATCTACAAGCACTCTTCTCACAATAGCCGGCTCAATGCCTGCAGAGATGATCAAGGGATCCATGGTCGGAGCTTCGATGCCCATAGAGTCCCTGGCTTTGAAGACAATATTATCATTATAAGTTTTCTGCTGCTTCAAAGGTGCAGCATCTTCTAGCACAAAAACACTTTCTTCTGTTGGTGCGTACTTCAAGGCACGGGCATATCTTTCCATCTCGCCCCAGCTTCTTCCTGCTGGGTGAGGACCTCCTGTAATCACATTAATAACAGGCCTTTCTGATTCATACACAGTATTCCTCTCACCCGAGCCAGATGGATGAGCAGGAAGTTGCTGACCCTTAGTAGACGAATTTGGGTCATTCCTACTTCTCTTAACATATTGCTGCAACTTGTTCTCTCTCAATGGTTCTTCAATTAAATTTTTCAGATGGAGACATTCGTTGGTATCATGACCGGGTTGATTATGAAACCAACAGAATCTCGCACTTTGAGCAGCTTTTTTGTTAACTCTCATCTCAGGCGGTTTAGGATATTCTACCACTTCTTTGGTAGCAAAGAAGATATTCTCTGGAGTGTCGGTTAAAGGAGTGAAATCTTAAGATTTTAAAAAGTGAGGTTTCTTCATATCTTTCTGTTTCTTCCCACCATTGTTCTCCCTTTTCTGACTTTCGGATTCCTTTTTGATAGGGGCAACAGTATTATCCTTAACCTCTGTCAATGCCACTTTAACTGGTGCCCGAAGGCTTTCCAAGCGCATGAATTCATCAGCTTTCTTATAGAATTTCTCAAGTGAATTCGGTTCTTTCATCTTCAGCCACTTTCCAAATTCGCTTGATTTGTCAATTGCCCTCATCAGGTATGTCAAGACCATTCGTGGCTCTGCATTGTCCATTTCAGCCAAAGCTATGTTGAAGTGGTTCAAGAAAGACCTGATAGATTCCCCAGGATTCTGTTCCAAGCTTGACAGCGACATAATATCCTTTGCCTTTGAAGCATACAACGTGAATTGCTCTTTAAACTTTCGAGTCAAATCGGTGAACTGGTCTATGGATCGGACCAGAAGTTTTGTGAACTAGAGCAGAGCCACTCCTTCCAAGTATACCGGAAAGTACCGGCATTTGATCTCATCAGACACTCTAGCACCAGTCATGTGCCAATCATACTTATACAGGAATTGATTGGGGTCGCTTGTTCCCTTATAAGCCGGGATGGTCGGAGGAACAAACTTCCTTGGGAATTCTGCCTTTAGAATCTTCTCAGTGAATGGAGTTTTGCTCAGAGCGAATCCCCATTCCTTCTCATCTTCATCTCTCTGCATGCTTTCTTTCATGATTTGTCGCACCATGCCTGAAAGATATTCCTCATCATTTAAAGGATTTGCAGGACAGACTTCGGCCATTTTCTTGGAAGTTTGTCGGGACAAACATTCGCGGAGAGTTGGTTGTGGTCTTGATCCTCCAAGTTGAGGAGGTGTTTCTTTGGCGGGGCTAGCTGGTCTTTGAGGAATATTCCTTTCCTCAGGATCATGAATATCATCTGCAAGGTTTTCTTCGTTATTCACCGGTTGATGGTTTGCTCCGAGCAACGCATTTATCCTCTCAAGCATTAAAACATTTTGAGTTTCCATCTGCTGGTATAATCCAGATACTGCAGCATCTAACACCGCTTGTGTAATCCCAGCACTTGGTGCTGCTTGACTTAACGAAGGAGAAGTGGCAGTATTTTCATGGACATTACTAGGTCTTGTATATCCACGCTTTCTTCCAGGAGCCATTATTTCTGATAGACTTTTGGTTTTGATAGAGACTCTTTCCACAAACTTTTGCGAAGCAATAACGAAGATAACCCTAGTTGAATCTTCTCAGTGAAAGCATCAAAAATGTTAACGCTAAAAATTGAACGCTAACACCCCGGTGTATGTAGAGATTAAGTGAAAGAACCACCCGTGAACACGAGAATTAAAAAAAAGTAGGAGAGTCACAGAGAAAGCAGTAAAAGACAACAATTTTATAGTGGTTCGGCTTCAGGTTAAGCCTACGTCCACTTTACTGAATCAATTGCAACTTTACAACAATCTTCAATTACAATACCGATGAGACACACAACTAGAACTCCGATGTAGAAGAATTCTTTGAATCCATGTTGATTTTGTTAGATTTCCTCTTGAAGTTAGTTGAGATGCCTTTCGTGTTTGAAGTGTCGAGTGAGTCGAGAATTCAGCAGAGTATCGGCGTTCCAGGAATGAGCCAAAAAGATCCCTTTTCAGTTGGAGTTAGTGCTGTATTTATAGGGGGATATCGGAGTTAGGTCGTAGGTCCCGAACGACCTAGGTGTAGGTCGTAGGTCGCGAGCGACCTAAAAGACACGGCACACGGCTCAACAGGGTAGCACTTGGTTTCTTCTGAGTGAGTTGATAGGTCGTAGGTGACCTAGGGTAGGTCGTAGGTCATAGTTTACGGCTTAAATATGGTACACTTGATCATTCTAGATAAACTAACAAGTCATAGGTCGTGGCCGACCTAGGTAGGAAGTGGCATAGGAAGCTCCTTTGGTATGTTTAGGTCGTTAGCGACTTAGGATTAGGTCATCACACCTTAGCTCGCTGCAGAACTTCTTCCCTGTTAGGTCGCTCCCTTTATTGACCCGCTAGGTCGTTCAACCCTTAGGTCGCTGAGCTCTTTATTTAGTTACTAGGTCGCTACCGCTTTAATTCTTTAGGTCGCGGCCTGTTATAGATTGTTAATTCGCGAGCCTTAGGTCGCTAGATCGTTAGAGAGCTTCATTCATGTTAGGTCGCGCCTAAGTTAACGGTTCACACTTTAGGTCATTAACCCGCTATTGGTCCATTAGTCCGTTAGGTCGTAATGCCTTAGCTCGCTGCAGAACTTTATCCCTATTAGGTCGCTTCCCTTATTAACTCGTTAGGTCGCGTACGCCTTTAGGTTGCTAAGTCACTTCAGTCCATAGGTCGTTTAACTTGCTGAGCCGCTTTATGTGTTAGGTCGCTTACTCCCTTAGGTAGTTAGGTCGCGCCTTCACATAAGTCGTTAACTCGTTGACTCATAGGTCGCTAGACCATCTACTCCTTTAGGTCACTGGACCTTTCAATCCTCTAGGTTGCTGAGCTCTGTAAGTCGCTGACGAGTTGAGTCGCTAGGTTGCTACTTTCTCTAGATCGCAGGGTCATAGAAAGAAGAGGGTTAACAAACGGGATTGAGTTCTACTCACCTATACTATGCAACTTCACATAACACAATCGTAACAGCAAGCAGTACTTAAATGAATCGCATGTCAAATCAAGGCAAGGAGCCACAGATTTGATGTGAATCTTTGATCAGAGCTGCACAATCTAGAAAGATAAGATCTTTAACTTAGAAACTCATATGTGTCAGATTTGGATTGATTTGACAAGTTGAAGAATCGAAAAGCTTGTAGAAGTGATGGATAGAGAAGCATCGACCTTGGGACCGGGAATGGACATGCTGATAATGCATGATAGCGACCGATACGAGCTCGTGAAGGATATCGGAGCTGGAAACTTCGGGATAGCGAGACTGATGCGTGATAGGCAGAGCAAGGAATTGGTCACGGTTAAGTATATCGAGAGAGGCGCAAAGGTTGAATCCTTTGTCTTGTTTTTTTTTTCTTCCTTCAAGTGTACTGTTGTGCTAGGAGTTACTATTTTTGTAACATTTGGATTCGTAGTAATCAGCTGCAGCTTATTTTTTTTACTTGATTTGATCATATTCATTATCACGAAGCTATAATGCTACCATGTAAGAGATTCTAACCTTAAAATAGCTAACATAAGAAATTTTTACGAGTTAAACGGTTCTTCTGTTTTAAAATATGTTTGAATTGAATTTGTCATACTTGTAATATTGGAGAGGGGTTTAGGAAATGAGTTGAAATTAATTGTTAATGGCACTTTATTTATTTTTTATTATTTTTTACTCAAAAAGAAGAAAAAACAAGTATTATATGTGGTGGAAGGTTATTTAGCATATTACCAGATATTTTTGGCTCAAATTATCTATTGTTGTACTTTTTATCAAAGCTCAAGTATATACAATAGACAGTCTGGTTTTTGATTTGAACAGTCAAACTATTTTATCCAAATAAGCTTAGTAAAATTAAATGGATTTTGGTTTGATCCTTAATCGAGCCGGTCAATTCTTTCTTCTTGCTCATTTTTAGGTGTGATTTGAAATAATAGAAGGATGTTTCTAATTTTAGAAAGATTGGTTTTGTTTGACTTGGTGACAATTATTGAAAGGTCAAATTACTAAAATATCAGTTATCTCACTTTGATGATTTATATTATATTATTTTATGAACTACTTAACATTGAAACTGGAATGTGTTGTTGCATCTTGCGCATGTTTTTGTAAATTAAACGTGGTTATATTAATCAGAAACTATAATTTAGATTGTAATCGTTGACTATGTTATTTTCAGAACAAACAATACTAGTATAACCGCACAACGGTGGAGAAACCGACTGTTCGATTGTATAACTTTGATAAGAAATATACATTTAAATTTTTTGTTAATATTACTTAAACATTAAGTGATAATATGTTGGAAAAGAATAAATTGAGATTTGAATCTGAAAATATGAATTTGAAATTTAAATATTAATCAAAGCATTCAAAATTGTCGATTTGAAATTGAAATTTTAGAATTTGAAAATCAAAATAGATTTGAATTTGGAATCTTTGATGCGCGAAATAAAAGGAGGAAGTTTAGGGAAACCGCGATGAGACAAGATCCACGTAAACCGTGGTGAGACAAGATCCATGTTTTTATGGAAACCGCGATGAGACAAGATCCACGTAAACCGCGATGAGACAAGAACCATGTTTTTATGGAAACCGCGATGAGACAAGATCCATGTAAACCGCGATGAGACAAGATCCATGTTTTTAAGGAAACCGCGATGAGACAAGATCCATGTTTTTTTGGCTTCAGAAAAATTGATTTTGGCCAGTGACAGTAAGCAAACCTCCCTAACGGTCGGTTTGATTATATATTCATGAAGACAATAACTTTTCGGTTCTGATCCACTTTCCTCTGATACAAATTTTCATCCACAGATAGATGAAAATATGCACCGTGAGATTATTAATCACAGGTCGCTGAGACATCCAAACATCATTAGATTTAAAGAGGTTTCTATTTGATTTGCAATGTCCAAATTCTAAATTATGTTGTTGCTTTAATGAAGTTTGCATTAACAAGAGATGTACATGCTGGTTAAACTGCAACTTTTAGGTAATTTTGACTCCAGCCCATCTAGCAATTGTTATGGAGTATGCTTCAGGTGGCGAGCTATTTGAGCGTATATGCAATGCTGGTAAATTTAGCGAGGACGAGGTTAGCTTTCATTACTTCCCAGTATTTTTGGTTGCCTTCTAGGTTACTTATATTCTAACATGTTTATTTTTTTGTTCATGAAGGCTCGCTTCTTTTTTCAGCAGCTTATATCGGGTGTTAGTTACTCTCATTCCATGGTAACACCCATCTGTTTACCCTGTTTTTCCTTACTCTTTCTATCTATTCTATTTATTTTCATGAAAATGTGCATTGTTCTGAATTTTTGATCAGTGGTCGTAACACAAATTATGGTTACAGGGACCTCTTATTGCACCAGTTCTACAATTGCCGATGAAAGACGATTTAAGTAAGTTCAACTTAGGTGAGTTTTGTGAGTTGGATATCAACGGCGCCAAATGCTTCCTTATAAGAACCGGGTGTGTTAATGTATAATAATGAAATTTTACGTCTATTCTTCCTATTCTTTAATAGATTTTACTCATTTAACGGTGTTGGTAACATGTTTACGGTCAGTTGCTAAGATGATTGATCAATTTTTCTCCTAATGTTAATAAACATTAAAATAAAGGAAATCCCCTAGTGTTAATAAACAGAAAGTTAGATAATATCAAAGCAAAGCAAAAACAACACATTGGTTATGTCAAAATATAGGAAATCCCCTAATGTTTGTAAACAATAAAATGATTGGCTCTCTATATTAACCTGCCATTGACATTCAGCAATAAAAACACCATGACAAAAAATCCAAAGATACCGGCTGCAAAGACTAAGATACCGGTAGCAAACACCATGACAAAAATGATTCTCTATATTAACCGAAATATCATGGTGGAGTAGTCTAATTCTGTCACGGATTCATAAAACTGTTTGATAAAGGAATGCTGAAGTAGACAAACAAATAGACTTACAATGGTTGATATACCCTATTTGTTAACTTCCGTATTCCGCGACTCAGCGACCCAAGGAAATAGGTGACCTAAGCTTATTAACAACCTAGCGACCTAACCATCAACACAGGGCAACAGCATATCATAATAGAAAGGCTTAGCGACTTAACGGGCTAAAGGTACAAGAGATCAGCGACCTAACGACCTATGGAGTAAAGCGACCTAACGACCTATGGAGTAAAGCGACCTGTAGCTAAGCGACCTAGCGACCTAGCGACCTAGTAGCTAAACGACCTAGCGACATAAAAGATCCAGCGGCCTAGCGAGTTATCACAGAATGAAGCAACTTCTTATGCCGTTCCCAACCGTAAGTCGCCAACTATTCTCCCTAGGTCGCTCACGACCTAAACATACCGAAGAAGCTTCTTATGCCGCTTCCTCCCTAGGTCATTCACGACCTATAACTTGTTAGTTTGCTCGAGGTGATCAAATACACTCTGGTTAAGCCGTAAGCTGCTCCCACTAGGTCGCTCACGACCTACGGCCTACCTTTAGGTCGCTCACGACCTACGGCCTAGCTCCGAAATTTCCCTATAAATACTGTGCCTACACCACCGAAAAGGGGATCTTTTGGCTCCTTTCTGGAACATCTATACTCTGTTGAATTCTCAACTCACTCGACACTTCAAACACGAAAGACGTCTCGACGAACTTCAAGAGGAAATCTAACACATTCGACATGGATTAAAAGAGCTCTTCTTCAATGGAGTTCTAGCTATGTGTCCTAGTAATGTTGTAATCGAAGATTGTTGTAAAGTTGTAATTGATTCAACAATAAAGGAGGTTAAAGTGGACGTAGGCTTAACTTGAAGCCGAACCACTATAAAACTGTTGTCTTTTTACTGCTTTTTCTTTGACTTTTCTACTTACTTCTAATTCCCGTATTGACGGGTGGTGCTTTCACTTAATCTCTACTTACATCGGGGTGTTAGCGTTCAATTTTAAGCTTTAATATTTTTGATGCTTTCACTGAGAACCCAACTCAGGCTACTTTCGTCATTGCTTCGCAGGAGTTTGTTGAAAAGATCTCTCTCAAAACCAGAAGTCTATCGGAGATAATGGCTCCTGGAAGAAAGCGTGGATCTACTAGACCCACTGATGTACATGAGAATACTGCCACTTCTCCTTCGTCAAGTCAAGCAGCACCAAGTGTTGGAATTACACGAGCGGAGTTAGATGCTGCAGTATCTGGGTTATACCAACAGATGGAAACCCAGAATGCATTAATGCTTGATAGGTTAAATGCATTGCTCGGAGCTAACCGTCAACCGGTGAATAATGGAGAAAACCTTGCTGATGATGCTCATAATCCTGAAGAGAGGAATATTCCTCAAAGAGTAGCTAGCCCCGCCAAAGAAACACCTCCCCAAGCTGGAGAATCGAGACCGCAGCCAACTCTACGCGAACGTTTGTCTAGAAAAACTTCCAAGAAAATGGCTGAAGTCTGTCCTGCAGAGCCTTTAAATGATGAGGAATACCTTTCGGGCATGGTGCGACAAATCATGAAAGAGAGCATGCAGAGGGAAGAAGATGAGAAGGAACGGGGATTCGCTTCGAGCAAAACTCCGTTCACTGAAAGGATTATAAAGGCGGAATTCCCAAGGAAGTTTGTTCCTCCTACCATCCCGGCTTATAAGGGAACAAGCGACCCTAATCAATTCTTGTATAAGTATGATTGGCAAATGACTGGTGCTAGAGCATCTGATGAGATCAAATGTCGGTACTTTCCGGTATACTTGGAAGGAGTGGATCTACTCTTGTTCATAAAGCATCCGGTCCGATCCATAGACCAGTTCGCCGATTTGACTCGGAAGTTTAAAGAGAAATTCAGGTTGTACGCTTCAAAGGCAAAGGATATTATGTCACTGTCAAGCCTGGAATAGAATCCTGGGGAATCTATTAGATCTTTCTTGAACCGCTTCAACATAGCTTTAGCTGAAGTGGATAATGCAGAGCCACGGATGGTCTTGACATACTTGATGAGGGCAATCGACAAATCGAGTGAATTTGGGAAGTGGCTGAAGATGAAAGAACCGAATTCGCTTGAGAAATTTTATAAGAAAGCTGATGAATTCATGCGCTTGGAAAGCCTTCATGCACCGGCTAAAGTGGCATTGACAGAGGTTAAGGATAATACTGCTACTCCTACCAAAAAGGAATCCGAAAGTCAAAAGAGGGAGAATAATGGTGGGAAGAAGCAGAAGGATATGAAGAAACCTCGCTTCTTAAAACCTTCAGATTTCACTGCTTTGACCGGCACCTCGGAGAATATCTTTTTTGCTATCAAAGATGTGGTAGAATATCCTAAACCGTCCGAGATGAGAGTTAGGAAAAACGCTGCTCAAAGTGGGAGATTTTGTCGGTTTCATAATCAACCCGGTCATGATACCAACGAATGTCGTCACCTGAAAAGTTTGATTGAAGAATTGCTGAGAGAGAACAAGTTGCAGCAATTTGTGAAGAGGAATAGGAATGACCCAACTTCATCTACTAAGGGTCAGCAACTTCCTTCTCATCCATCTGGCTCGGGTGAGGGGACTATTGCGCATGAATTAGAAAGGCCCGTTATTAATGTGATTACAGGAGGTCCTCACCCAGCAGGCAGAAGCTGGGGCGAGATGGAAAGAAATGCCCGTGCCTTGAAGTATGCACCAACAGAAGAGAGTGTTTTTGTGCTATAAGATGCTGCACCTTTGAAGCAGCAGACAACTTTTAATGATGATATTGTGTTCAGAGCCAGGGACTCTATGGGCATTGAAGCCTCAACCATGGATCCCTTGGTCATCTCTGCAGGCATTGGGCCGGCTATTGTGAGAAGAGTGCTTGTAGATTGCGCCGCTTCTTGCAACGTTCTCTTCAAAAAGACATTCGATCAAATGAAAATTCCGATGGCTGATGTTCAAGCTTCATCTCAGAAGATTGTTGGGTTTACTGGGGAACCGAAGCAGCCAATTAGAACTATTGACTTGTTCATCGAGCTTGGAGAGGGGCAGAAAAAGGTGGTTCGAAAACAGACTTTTGTAATTATTGATGAATCTTCTGCCTACAACGCCTTCCTAGGTCGACCAACTCTTGCAACTTTTAAGGCAATTCTCGCACCGTGGTGCCTTACTATGAAATTCCCCACAGATAATGGAGTTGGTGCTATTAAAGGGGATCAGAATGTTGGGCGAGAATGTTATCTTATAGAGTTGCGTGAAGCAAGGAAGAGAGAGATGGGAAAAGATGCGGCAGCCCCAGTCCGCATCAAAGAACCAACCTTGTAGCAATTACAGGGTGGACCCTACACTTGAAAGCATAGCGGGGCACGAAGAGAAATGGATCCTAGAAAAGCCAGTGCAGGGGAGAATAGAGTGGTGCTAGTGGAAGTAACGGTGCCAGTATCTATTGACCCGAAAGATCCGAACAAAGTGGTGAATGTGGGTTCGCAACTTAGTGTGACGGTTCAAAATTCCTTGATATCATTCTTGAAAGCAAATCAGGACGTATTCGCTTGGACGCATGCTGATATGTGTGGAATATCCCCAGAAATTGCAGTACATACTCTGAATATTGATCCGAAGTTTACACCGATAAAGCAGAAAAGAAGAACCCAGGGTCTTGAAAGGTCAGCAGCATTGAAAGAAGAGGTAGATCGACTCATGGAGAACGGTTTCATCAGGGAGTCTACTTACCCGAATTGGGTTTCAAATCCAATACTAGTTAAGAAAGCTAATGGAAAGTGGAGAGTATGCATCAACTTCTTAGATTTAAACAAAGCCTGCTCTAAAGACTGCTTCCCGTTACCCAGGATAGATCAATTGGTGGATGGAACAGTAGGGCATGAATTGTTATCTTTTATGGATGCTTACTCCGGATACAACCAGATCATGATGCATGAGCCAGATTAGGAGGACACGAGCTTCATCACCAACGTTGGTCTCTACTGCTATAGAGTCATGCCCTTCGGAATTAAGAATGCAGGGGCAACTTACCAAAGACTCGTCAATGCTATGTTCAAGCCACAAATTGGAAAGACTATAGAAGTTTATGTTGACGATATGTTGGTGAAATCAAAGAAGGCAGTAGACCATATGGATCACTTGGCAGAAATGTTTGCAGTCCTCCGAAAGTATGGAATGAAACTTAATCCTTTGAAATGTTCGTTTGGGGTGGATTCCGGAAAGTTCTTGGGTTTCATTGTGAGTGCTAGGGGCATTGAAGCTAATCCTGCTCAAATTGCTGCCTTAAAAGAAGTCAAAGCTCCTAGAACGAAGAAGGAATTGCAAAGTCTCAATGGAAAAGTCACTGCCTTGAGTCGATTCATTTCCAAAGCCACTGATAAATGCATTCCATTCTTTGATGCTCTAAAGAAAGGAAGAAAAAACTTTGACTGGACTCCTGAATGCCAGAAAGCTTTCGATGAGTTGATTCGTCATATGGAAACGCCTCCAATACTTTCTAAGCCCGACGATGGTGAAGATCTTTTCGTATATTTGGCAATCTCATCTCATGCTCTCAGTGCAGCGTTGGTACGTGAAGACGCAAAAATTCAGCCCTCGGTCTATTATATCAGCAACCGATTCACTGGGGCAGAGATGAATTATTCAAAATTGGAAAAGCTCGCCTATTGTCTACTGATTGCATCAAGAAAAGTGAGGCCATATTTCCAAGCTCATCCTATCAAAGTCCTCGCTGATCAATCTCTGAAGCAAGTCATGTTTCGTCCTGAGACTTCGGGTCGCCTTCTGAAGTGGAATATTGAACTAAGCCAATACGACATCACTTATCATCTCCGGAGAGCAATCAATGGACAAGCTTTAGCAGATTTCATCGCAGAATGTATAGACAAAGGTGACAGTGAGGAAGAGGTGACTGAGAATACCCCAATTCGATGGAAATTATATGTTGATGGTGCAAGAAATGATTACTGTTCTGGAGCTTGGGTTGTGCTCGAAACCCCTGAAGGGAGGTCATTGTGCTATGCATTGAGATTGGAATTCCCTTCGACAAACAATGAAGCAGAATATGAAGCTCTTATTGCCGGCTTGAAGATTGCTAAAGAACTGAATGTCAAAGTGTTGCAGATCTTCAGTGATTCACAGCTTATTGTATGTCAAGTCAAGAAAGAGTCTCAAACTAAAGGAGGAAATCTTCCTACATACTTGTCAAGAGCCTGGGAACTTCTCGACGATCTTGACCATTATACGATAAGTCGTATACCCCGAGAAGAGAACATGAAGGCAGACTCTCGCAAAGTACGCAAGCACTGGTGAAGCTCAATTATTGGGATTAGTTCCTGTGGAAGTCCTATCAACTCCAAGCATTGATGAGATGGATATTGATTGGATCATGACCATATCTCAAGAGCAAGAATCGTGGATGACTCCGATAACGGAATATCTGCTCAACGGTTCTCTATCAGGAAATTCAAAGGAGTGTCAAAAGCTGTTGAGGAAAGCCTCTAGATATATAATTCAAGATGGCCGTTTGTACAGGCGGGGATTCTTAATGCCATTACTTCGATGTGTGACCAAGGAAGAGGCTAAGACAATTCTAGCTGAAGTACACGGAGGAGAGTGTGGAGATCATTCAGGTGGTCAAACTCTAGCAAAGAAAATTCTCCTTTATGGGTATTTTTGGCCAGACATTAATCGTGACGCTTCCAGCTATGGCCGAAAATGTGACCGATGCCAGAGATTTGCAAAAATCCCAAGAGCACCTTCCACCGAGATAACACAGATGGTCAGTCCGTGGCCATTTGCTATTTGGGGAATGGATCTGATCGGACCTTTGCCAACCGCCAAGTCCGGAATCGGATATGCTATTGTTGATGTTGATTATTTTACTAAATGGGCTGAATCTGAACCATTAGCTGCGATTACCTCTAAAAAGATGATAAACTTTGTAACTGAGAATATCATTTGCAGGTACGGTGTGCCTCAAAAGATAATCACAGACAATGGAACCCAATTGGAAAGTGAAGAGTTCCAAGATTTTTGCAAGCGATTCAAGATCCAAAAAAGCTTCTCAGCAGTGGCTCATCCGCAGGCAAACAGGCAAGTGGAAGCAGTAAACAAAATTATCAAATCAACCATCAAAAAAAAGCTAGAAAAAACAAAAGATGGTTGGGTCGATAAGCTACCACTAGCACTATGGGCATACAGAACTACACATAAAACTGCGACTGGGCACACTCCATTTTCATTGGCATATGGATCAGAAGCAATGATTCCGGTGTAGACAGAAGTCCCTTCACACAGAAGAATCCATTTCGATCAAACTGAAAATGAAAAGCTATAATTTGAAGCATTAGACTTCCTTGATGAAAGAAGGGAAGAGGCTCAGCTCAGAATTGCAGCCCATCAGCAAAGAATTGCCAGGCACTTCAATTTCAAAGTTCGCCAACGCAGCTTTGAGATTGGAGATCTGGTCTTGAAAAGGATCATGACAACAACAGGAGTGTTTGCACCAAACTGGGAAGGGTCGTATGTCATAGGCAAAAAACTTCTTGATGGCACTTTCAAACTGACAACTGTCGAAGGAGATCCAATTCCAAGGGCTTGGAACAGCAATCACTTGTGCCCATATTTTACTTAAAAGCGTTATTGAAATACTGTAAAATAATTATGGATGTATGATTCTTTTATTGAAAGCTATTGTAAAACCAGTGCAAATGAATAATAAGAACTATAAAGTGGATGTAGGCCCAGTTCTTGGCCGAACCACTACAAATCATGTGTTATCTACTATTACAAAATGCCCGTTTTATTTCGATATATGTTAAGTACTTTAATTGTATTGCTAAAATGTCGATTTAATATTGCAGGCCACTAAAACAAAGCTTACCCATCACAAGACCAAGCGATCCCTGACATCACTCAACAAATGAATGTTTAGCCACAAAAATTCCAGACTCAAATCTTATATAAGAAGTGCTTCAAGCAAACAGTTAGTGGTTCCGCCGAAGGTGGACCCTTGCTAACTAATTGTGATCGTTTGTGTAAACGAACATCCGATTAATTAGCCTGTGTCTGCCCCTGCGAACTCATTTAACAATGAAGTATACTTCTTTGGATAAAATAAAATACTTGCAAAAGAAAGGAATGTGTGCTTGAAAATGATAATAGGGAATCGATGATATGAGCAAATGGCGAAAAGACATGGGTGAGCAGGCATGAAACAATCAAAGACCTCTTCGGAGGCACAAGCTCTCTTCGGAGGCACAACTCTTCGGAGGATAAAGACCTCTAATAGGACTTGCCAGAAAAAGAAAGTTCTCTTTCTCAATCAAAAAAGATCGGTGGAATGACCGGAGCCACCTTCCCAAGTGGAAGGCATGGCACTCGTTAACTAGCTGAGAACGTTTGTGCAAACAAACATCCAAGTAACTTGTGTCCGCCCCGTGAATCCATCCAACCATGAGAAAGAAACTTCTAGGCAAAAGCCCTACTTGGAGGCACACATTCCACCGAGATTTGAAATAAAACTTCACAAGTGTTGGAATGTGAAAAGCCCTCTTCGGAGGCCCATTTCACCAGAGTTGAAATGCTAAAAGACCTCTTCGGAGGCACACATTTCACCGTGATCTGAAGTAAAACTTCACTGGTGTTGAAATGTGAAAAGCCCTCTTCGGAGGCCCACTTCACCAGAGTTGGAGTGCAAAAGCCCTCTTCGGAGGCCCGCTTCCCAGCGAACAGGGAAAAAACAAAAGCCTCTCCCCAGAAGCAGAAAGAAAAAGCCCTCTTTAGAGGCCCGCTTCCCAGCAAACAGGGGAAAAAAAGCCTCTCCCCAGAGGCAGAAACAAAAAGCCCGCTTCCCAGCGAACACGGAAAAAACAAAAGCCTCTCCCTAGAGGCAGAAACAAAAAGCCCTCTTCGGAGGCCCGCTTCCCCGCGTACAGGGAAAAAACAAAAGCCCTCTTCCCAGAGGCACACACAAAAAGCCCTCTTTCCAAAGGCACAATCAAACAAAAGCCCTCTTCGGAGGCACAAACAGGTCAAAGCCCTTTTCCGGAGGCCTACTTTACCGCGTAGGAAAATTCACTTGCCAAAAATAAAAGTGACTTTCTCCGAAAGTGAAGTGAAAAACTTCTTCAAAAAAAAAAGAGAAGACTTCTCCAATATGAGGCGCATTCTACTAAATTAAAAAAATATTTCCTTCAAATGGAAAAATTATTCTCTAAAGTACAGATGCAAACCTCCTTCAAATGGAAAAGTTGTTCTCTAAAGAAAGAGTACAAGTCTTCTCGAAACAGAAGAGTTGTTCTCCAAAATTTTGCCAATGTGAAAGAGATTGCAATAAACCATGGTATAGGGGCAATATAATATAGTTACAAAAATAAAAGCAATGCACAAGCAACATACCATAGGTTTACTGCAACATCACACAGAGAAAATAAAGGAACTTGTATGAAAAAGAAGAATAAATGCATTCTCAAATACAGACAGAAGTTTGTACAAGTAAAAGAATCATTTTATTCCATACTATGAAAATTTTATACATGTGCAGGTTTCAAAACAAAAGAAGGCGGGGACCGGTCCTGCACAATCTCCGGTCAACACAAGTATTTATATATACAAGCAAAAAAGAAAAAAGCATAGGTCCCAAACCCATCACTTCTTCTTCCTGCCACCTTTTGAGCCCTCGCCTGGCCGGATGACTAACTTTTTGGGTCGGCTTGTGTGAGCAGGGGAAGAAAGAGGAAGGAGGTGCAATTGGACTTTCTTCTGCTCTTTCTTCGTCTGCAGAAGCTTCTCTCTTTTTCTTTGAGACTCCACGCTTCCCCTTCTTCCTTGAAGAAGACTCACTGCCCGGAGTGAAAAGTGCGGACAACTTTATGTCATCAGAAATAGTTTACTCCGGGGTTCTTTCGCCTTCTTCGGGTTCGTTGGCCTTCTGTTCTTGTGAAGCGACCGGGTCATCCAAGCCTTGAAGTTCTTCTATCTGCTCCTCTTGTGACCCCGGTTGAGAAACGGAAGGAGGGGTAATCTGAAGAGGCGAAGAGGGGACAGCTGGAGGAGGGAAGTCCGAACAACACTTGGCGCTTTCACTACAGGAGAAGGGAAGTTAAAGTCAGTATCTCTCATAAAAAGAGGAGAAAGTGGCGCGTCAAGATTTAATTAATAATCAAGAAGTTCATCAAGCTCATGTGAAGTAAGCAAGCAATCCACTTGAGCAAGATCAGCATTAAGATTACCTGGAGAAGTAGGCTTTATTATGTCAACTTCAAAGTCCTGCGCCTCAGTGCTTTCTTGAGTCTCATCTCCAGTGCGGGCGGTTGCACTTTCAATAACAGCTTTAGCAGGAGGTGGAGAATGGGAACTGGAGCCAACAATATCGATGTCGGCCGAAACCGAAGATTGAACTGGGTCGTTTGAAGTTGCCTTCCCTAAATGTTCTCCTTCTGCCATTTCGGCTCTCTCTTTGGCGAGTTGCTCCTTTCCCCCAGCAAGAGCAGTACATGCATCATCATCTAGATAGTGCGCCATTAAATCTTCTTCAGCATATCCAGCTCCTCCAAGCATATCAAGTGCGGCTTCCCACACTTTGGCCAAAGTGATTTCGTACTTCGGTCCCAAAAATCTAAGGCTACCGCGCCCCAGAACACTATGAATGTAAAACTCGAATAAAGCAGACCTGATTTTGGCTTTAATTGCCATATGAGATTCCTCGGCTGCTGCTTTGCCGGTAATAGCTTCATCATGCTCTTTTTCAGCTATGGAAATTCGAGCTTTTAACAATTCAATTTCCAAGTTCTGGGAGATGGTTTTTTCGTGCAACTGAGCCACATCAACTCGGTAGCTCTCTACAACTTGCTGCTGTGCTTCAAATTTAGCTTCAGCCTCTCTCTGTGCAGCGTGAGCATCTCTCACCTATTTTTGAAGCACTTCTTCTCTTTGAGAATAGGTAGTGGAATAAGTGGCGAGCTCTTCTTTAAGTTTCTCAACTACCGGTTCAAGCTTCTCATTATAAGCGGCAATACTCTTCATCTCGGTATCATGCTGATCGAGTGTTTTCTGCCACTCGGATTTGTCATTTTCCATAGTCAGCATGGCTTCGAGATTTGCGCGGTTTACTCTTTGAAGCTCGTCAACAAGTTTCTGCCAACCAGACATTCTCTCGATATCGAGTTTGACGACATCAAGATTTCGCAAGATGGCTTGCTTATCGATTGGGACCAAGTCAAGATCGAAACGCACTCCCTTTAAGCACCAGTGCAGAAACTGACTTTGAAGAGTAGCCGGACCCTGTCCAACTTGATACGGGGCTTACTGCTGATTGTTTGAATATCAGCTCTTTGAAGGGCGGGAGAGCTGGAAGGAATTTCCAAGGAGACGGGAGAAGTGGGCTTTTCAGAAATTTCAGATGTTAGTTTTTCACCAAGTTTGGCCCGTTTACTCGGATCTTCAGTGACATGACTTTTCCCTTTGTCATCACGGGATTTTCACTTGCGAGAATCATCTTCTGTCTGGGAAGAATCATGTCGTTCGTCCCGTCTCCTATAGCGTTCTTCATAAGCGCGCTTCTCACGAGCTTTCCTCGCAGCTCTTTCTTCATCGGTTTCCCAGGAGGCAGAAAGATATCTCTTGGGGTCATAAGAGCCACGCCTCCCATAACATTGAAAATCATCATAGTAAGAGCCACTTCGTCCCATTGGGGAATCTGAAAATGAAGAAAAGACAAAGTTCAGAAATCTTCAAAGCAAGAAAGTTGAATGCATAAAAGTGCTGAAAAATCCTAAGTGTGTGTAACGTGCAAACTACGCACGTCAAACTACGAACCACTCTTCGGTTGGGGGTGATGACAGATTTTACAGCAAGTGTTAATTCTTGGGCTGACGGAGTTTGTTGCAAGACAGATGTCGCTTCAACTGTTGGAGAAATAACTTTAGTAGCAGCGGTGTCATCTTTAAAAAGCTCCTGTTAAGTGATCATCAAGTCGCTCAATCCCTCAAAAATGTCGTCACCATCGTGCCCGGTGGGACCCATCCCCTCAGCTCCTTCATCAACAGTCTTCCCGGACTGGTGAGGAGGTTCCTCTTCCTCAATGACCGAGGCAAGTGCAAGTTTGCCGGACGACCCCGCAACGTCAATAGAAGCAGAGCACTTCACCAGTGAAGCCTCAACAGTATGTTCTTTCGGTGTAAGTTCTCCGACGGAAACTGGGGCATCCGATGTTTCTGCTGGAGAATCAGGGACTTCATGAGGCTGAGTAGAACAGGAAGGGTGCAGAAGTCCGAATTGGTGAAGAAATTCATTTTTCAGCAAAAATTTAATACTTCTTTCCTCAATCGCCACGGCACTTAATCTTTCAAAAGTCGACTTGTGGCTGGGATCTTTAGAGGGAGGAGGAAGTGCTGTAAAAGAAAATAACGAAATTAGCACCTAGCAACTCGGACTTTGAAAAGCTCAAATGGAAAAAGTGGGAGTGAGCAAACTTACTTCCTACTCACCAGATGACGTAAAATCCTGGAGGGCGACGAACGAAGAAGAATTGATTTAAGAACCTGTGGGCACTTTTCGGAAGATCGACGATCAATCTGCGATTCCTGGCGCTTCTCACGAGTGTGATAGAGGGATGATCTTTGTTCTTTGCGAATGTGCACAAGTAAAAAATTTCTTCAAAACTCGAAAGACGATCAAGTGTCCTCTTGAACAGCACACAAAGTCCTATTAGGATGGCGTGTCCATTGGGATGCAATTGGAAAGGAGAGATAGTCAATCGAAGAAGGAGTCGCTGAAGAAAGTCATTAAAAGGAGGAATAGCACTACATAGGCACATCTGACGATTGACAGCGATAAAACTGAGAGGTGGCCTATCAGCAGTATTGTTTGGCCCAGGAAGTAAAGCATCTGCTTCAGCAATACCAAACTGAATACGTAGTTGGTCGAACGCCCGCTGACTCAGAGTAGTTGGAGTCCTTTCTGGGGGATCATCCAGTGGGTTGGCTATCGGGAAGACCTCTTCAGCTTGCTCTATTATTTCTTCTTGAGAAGACATTCTACACAAGGAACTGGATATTCAAATATGAAGGTGCACGTTTCCTAAATGTGTGAAGTGTTGTGCAAAACTAACAAAACGACAAGCAAATATAACTGAAATTAAACTAACATGCATTTTTCAATTATAAAGTCTTAGGGCTTGTTGTTTTAAGTCCAAATACAAGTGCAGTGTTGATGCACACAAATCAGTCTTAATTGATTAATATGGCTTTGCTTTGATACTTCACTTGAATTTGTCGATTCACAGCATTTCATATAATTTTTTTAAGTTGATTATCTTTTATCACTAATCTGTCATTCGATGTGGGCGATCAGTGGCAGTATATTCGTCCCATTTTTCTGCAAATGTTGTATTTAACAGGTTATTAGCATTAAAGTTAATGAGATCTATAAAGAAGTACGACAAGTTCAAGCATGTTTTCTCGGCAGTTCAAGTTTGGAATTCAATTCAGCAATGTCATGTTCGTTCAAGTTGAAAGGAATTCGAGGCAATGCAAAACAGGCTAAGTCCTAGGTCGCTCAGATGCATACGCGACCTACGACCTATGCCGCAAGAAGTTAAGTCATCTATCTCCCAGGTCGCTCGGCTTTAAGTTTCATGTCATTCCAGCAAGTTAGGTCTCATGTATGATAGGTCGCAAGAAGTTAGGTCGCATGTATGATAGGTCGCAAGTATGATAGGTCGCAAGAAGTTAGGTCGCAAGTGTGATAGGTCGCAAGAAGTTAGGTCGTAAGCAAGATAGGTCGTATGATTCACGATCAAACCGATAGGCCTAGGGCCTGTCCTCCACTCGAGTGCAGCCACGTGTCCATCACCTCACAATCACCAGGAGTGCAATGGTTCGACCTGGAATCTACTAACCCGTTAACACATTAAGGACCTTCTCACGTCCTCCAAACTCACAAATTAGTTAACTCGAGGCACTATAATCCATCATCTCCTCCTCAAATCATCAGAGATCACCCAAAATCGAATCGAGCCACCTCAAGTCCATCAGAAATCGATCGAAGCATGGTTCGCAATGAGACACGAGAATATAAAATTGGATCAGAGGTTAAAGATGGGAATCCAGATCCATGATTTAAGGGTGATCGTGAGTTGAACAGAGAACGGATTCACTTACGTTATGAAATCGCAAGGATGATCGGTGATATGAAAGTTCAGGTTTGAAGTTTCTTCAATGGCGTTTTTGAAGGCTGAAACAAGTAAAGAGGAAGGAACGAGCTAGCGGTTTATATAAGGTAAAGAGGGAAAGTCGAATGGGCATGAGAGATCTCTTGGGTCGCTCACGACCTAGCAAAATTAGGTCGAAGCACACGACCTAAGGCATAGGCGTGTACTTCGAGGGGAAAATGTTAACTTTCGTATTCCGCGACTCAACGACCCAAGGAAATAAGCGACCTAAGCTTATTAACGACCTAGCGACCTAACCATCAACACAGGGCAACAACATATCATAATAGAGAGGCTTAGCGACTTAACGGGCTAAGGGTACAAGAGATCAGCGACCTAACGACGTATGGAGTAAAGCAACCTAACGACCTATGGAGTACAGCGACCTAACGACCTATGGAGTAAAGCGACCTAGAGACCTAGTAGCTAAGCAAACTAGTGACCTAAAAGAACCAGCGGCCTAGCGAGTTATCACAGAATGAAGCAACTTCTTATGTCGTTCCCAACCGTAAGTTGCCAACTATTCTCCCTAGGTCGCTCACGACCTAAACATACCGAAGAAGCTTCTTATGCCGCTTCCTCCCTAGGTCGTTCATGACCTATGACTTGTTAGTTTGTTCGAGGTGATCAAATACACTCTGGTTAAGTCGTAAGCTGCTCCCACTAGGTCGCTCACGACCTACGGCCTACCTTTAGGTCGCTCACGACCTACGGCCTACCTTTAGGTCGCTCACGACCTACGACCTAGCTCTGAAATTTTCCTATAAATACCGTGCCTACACCACCGAAGAGGGGATCTTTTGGCTCATTTTTGGAACGTCTATACTCTGTTGAATTCTCGACTCACTCGACACTTCAAACACGAAAGACGTCTCGACAAACTTCAAGAGGAAATCTAACACATTCGACATGGATTTAAAGAGTTCTTCTACATCGGAGTTCTAGCTATTTGTCCTAATAGTGTTGTAATCGAGGATTGTTTTAAAGTTGTAATTGATTCAGCAATAAAGGAGATTAAAGTGGACGTAGGCTTAACTTGAAGCCGAACCACTATAAAACTGTTGTCTTTTTAGTGCTTTTTCTGTGACTTTTCTACTTACTTCTAATTCCCGTATTGACGGGTGGTGCTTTCACTTAATCTCCACTTACACCGGGGTGTTAGCGTTCAATTTTAAGCGTTAACACTGTTAATTAAAAAATTCTATATAGTAAATGTACTCACAAACCAACTTAGTATAATTGAATCCTTCCTAATTTCCTTACATCGATTTTGGATGAATGGTAACTTGTCTACGGGCTTAAACTGCCTAGCAACTGGAGAAAAAAATCATATGTAGATGTGGCATAAGCATCTCATAAAGTTGTATATATGCATGTTAACTTCATGATTAGTGCTTAGATGCATGTGTGTAAACAGTACTTTTATGATAAACTCTTTACTGCATCTAGTGTCCATTGTGTTTTCCTCCTTATGTTTTGTCTAATTCCAAGATAAAGTGGGTCTGCTTGGCAGATACCTGCTAATTTTTAGGTTAAAAAAATACAGAATATTAAGGCCGAAGCTTTTTTAAACTTCTCTTCTTATTTTTTAAATGTTATTTATTCAAAATTTAAAGTTAAAAAAACATATTTTTCTTTATAAATTATTCTAGAAAGCTGTGAACTTTTTGTACTTGAATTTTATAATATGACTCGGTATTGGACATTTGTTAATACCATAACTTAGACTAGTTGTTAGATATAAGTTTCCATGTTTGAATTCCTCAGTATCGGCATATTTGCGTTTACCTTGTACATGTGCATGCATGCAACTAAGCCTCTGATGCTCACACTTTGTTGACAATAATTTTTTGTTCTCCCTCTACCATCTTGCAGTTATACATGATATGAATCTTATTCATACTGATCTGAAGCCTGAAAACATTCTTTTCGTTTCTCCCGAGTAACATTAAAGTATCAGACCATAAGGTACCGTGTTGAATGGGTCATATATATTACACTAACCAATTGGACATGCAGGACAATTATCATTTAACTTTAATAACTTACTATTGAGCCATGATATCCCTTAATTAACAATTGAAATTTTTATTTTACTGATTGTATGGTTATTTATAGTTTAATAAGGCTGGATCCTCCTCTTTAAGATTATCAAAATCTAGTGCTATCAAGATAATAGATTTTGGCAGCACAACAAATGATAGCTAAGATCATAGTTATATTGTATCAACAAGGCATTATCGTGCTCCTGAGGTTATTTTGGGTAGGAGATTGGTGTTATTTATTTTACATATATACCATGTTCACCTCCTCTAAATAATGTCATGTTCAAGGTAATCTCTGTACTTAAATAACAATTAGTTCAAATATGTTCACCATTATCAGGATTGGGGTGGAGTTATCCATATGATATCTGGAGCGTTGGTTGCATTCTTATAGAGTTTTGCACAGTAAGCGTCGATTTGAAAGCATTTTTATGGTCTGTTCATTTGCTTTTTGAGGCAACTGATATATGAAATTAAAGTCAACAGGGAGATGCACTGTTTCAAACCCATGAAAATTTAGAGCACTTGGCAATGATGGAAAGATTGTTAGGTCATATACCCCAGCATTTGTTGAGGAAAGCTGAGTAAGTGTCATGTCCATGATTGTGGTAGCATTGATTTTAATAAGCTTTTTAGTTCATTTTCTAATTAGTGGGTTTGAAATATCGTCAGCCGACATGTTGAAAAATATTTTAGGAGGGGTCCTTTGAACTGGCCAGATGGTGCCTCTTCAAGAGATGGCATCAAAGCTTTTTCTAAATTGTCACGTCTTGAGGTACATACTTGTTATATATAAGCTCAAAAATATATGCAATGAAACATATTGGTTGCAGTTAAAGATATTATCCTTTTCTTATCATCTTTCCTTACATGCAGAGTATTATACTACGGAATGTAGATCGTTCGGCGGGTGATCTAATTGATCTTTTAGAGGGCTTACTGGATTATGAACCATCGAAGCGGTTGACTGCCCATGAAGCACTCAAGCATCCATTCTTCACAAGGAGTAGTCGTTCAAGGTCTTAGCTTATATTCTTGCTGCTAAATTGTGATTGGACAGCAATATTGAAGTTCTTTGTGCTTGATCAATCATCATTGGGTGCTTCTAGTGTGGTGATGTGCTGCTCGGAAGATGAGTAGGCCGTGCTTTTGAGATATCACTTGTATAGCAGATACATGATTTATTCTGCTTTTTATTTGATAACCAACCGTTGCACTATTTTGCTTTAATGTTTGTACACTGTAATGAAAAATATATCACATTTCTTTCTGAGCGTGCTCTTGTGTTATATTTGTTATAATGAGCTATTGATTAAATATTTTATAGCGGCAAAATGGTGTTATAAAGATTTCCAATTTCGTTGAGATTTAGCTGTATTATAGCGGCTACAGTGAGCTATTGAATAAATATTTTATAGCATATCGATATACTTATCAAACAGCTATGGTATTTGATTAATAGCGGCTATATGCCGCTATAAAAGACACTTTTTGTTGTAGTGCATAAGTAAACAATGATTCAGATTGGTTTTAACAGATTTTTATGATTCCTAATAACAGTTAAACTAATAATATATGTAGACTGGTGTGGCAGTAGTATTTTTTTTAAGACGAAAGATTGACTGGCAGTTTGTGAAACATTAGATATAAATCGGATTTGCAGTTGAACAAATAACGTTGGCATTTTCTTGCGTGACGTAAGGATGACATTAGGAGTTCAATTTGTTAAATATTGATGGACTTCATTTTTTTAAGTCATTTCTTAAAGAAAATTCGATAGTGATAAAACCGACTTCATAAACACTTGTACATGCACAACAGAAACAACAATCACAGTTTTGTTCTTTTAAAACACTAAAAAAAGTAAATGATTTACCGATGCCAAAAGGACGTCGGTACATAACCTTCTGAACGTCTTAAGAGACATCGGTAGAAAATTTGATAGAAATTTTATTTCGACAACTAAAAAACATTTCTCGTGGTGTTGTACTGACGACATACCGTCGACGTTTTGCTGACACCATACCGTCGATGCATTTTCGATGCCATCTCTACTATTTTTTAAATTATAAAAATTGGATTTTTCGAAGTCATGTCGAGGCTTTTGCTGAAACATATTTGCAGACGGACAATTTCTACCGCTGGCCAATCACTATCGACATGCGATTTGTGAACAGTAAACCTAGGGAATAGATGGCCGGCCCGCCACAACCACTATTCCAGGATAGCCAGACTTTTCGGTTGGCTTGGTGCAGGAGACGCGAAAATGAACATCAAACCTCCCATTTGGAAAGGCGTATCTCCTCCCACCAGGTGGGACTCGAACCTCACACTTGGGAGGCGTATCACCCCACCACCCAACCAAGCCCGCGGACAATTTTAAGTAAGCGTCGATTTGAAAGCATTTTTATGGTCTGTTCATTTGCTTTTTTAGGCAACTGATATCTGAAATTAATGTCAATAAGGAGATGCACTGTTTCAAACCCATGAAAATTTAGAGCTCTTGGCAATGATGGAAAGAGTGTTAGGTCATATACCCCAGAATTTATTGAGGAAAGCTGAGTAAGTGTTATGTCCATGATTATGGTAGCATTGATTTTAATAAGCTTTTTAGTTCATTTTATAATTAGTGGGTTTGAAATATCGTCAGCCGACATGCTGAAAAATATTTTAGGAGGGGTCGTTTGAACTGGCCTGATGGTGCCTCTTCAAGAGATGGCATCAAAGCTTTTTCTAAATTGTCACGTCTTGAGGTACATACGTGTTATATATAAGCTCAAAAATATATGCAATGAAACATATTGGTTGCGGTTAAATATATTATCCTTTTCTTATCATCTTTCTTTGCATGCAGAGTATTATACTACGGAATGTAGATCATTCGACGGGTGATCTAATTGATCTTTTAGAGGGCTTACTGGATTATGAACCATCGAAGCGGTTGACAGCCCATGAAGCACTCAAGCATCCATTCTTCACAAGGAGTAGTCGTTCAAGGTCTTAGCTTATGTTCTTGCTACTAAATTGTGATTGGACAGCAACATTGAAGTTCTTTGTGCTTGATCAATCATCATTGGCTGCTTCCAGTGTGGTGATGTGCTGCTCGGAAGATGAGTAGGCCGTGCTTTTGAGATATCACTCGTATAGCAGATACATGATTTATCGTGCTTTTTATTTGATAACCAACCGTTGCACTATTTTACTTTAATGTTTGTACAATGTAATGAAAAATATATCACATTTCTTTCTGAGCATGCTATTGTGTTATATTTGTTATAAGGAGCTATTGAATAAATATTTTATAGCGGCAAAATGGTGTTATAAAGATTTCCAATTCCGTTGAGATTTAGTTGTATTATAGCGGCTACAATGAGCTATTGAATAAATATTTTATAGCGGCAAAATGGTGTTATAAAAATTTCCAGTTCCGTTGAGATTTAGCTGTATTATAGCGGCTACAATAAGCTATTGAATTAACGTACCATAGCGGCGAATTTGCATTATAAAACCAAGCTCAACCATAGCGGCATATTTTGTGTTATAAATATTCAACAGTTTTTGATAACATGTCGATATACAGTGCTTATCAAACAGCTATGGTATTGATTAATAGCGGCTATATGCCGCTATAAAAGACACTTTTTGTTGTAGTGCATGAGTAAACAATGATTCAGATTGGTTTTAACAGATTTTTATGATTCTTAATAACAGTTAAACTAATAATATATGTAGACAGGTGTGGCAGTAGTATTTTTTTTCAAACGAAAGATTTACTGGAAGTTTGTGAAACATTAGATATAAATCGGATTTGCAGTTGAACAAATAACGTTGGCATTTTCTTGCGTGATGTAAGGATGACATTAAGAGTTCATTTTGTTAAATATTGACGGACTTCATTTTTTTAAGTCATTTCTTAAAGAAAATTCGATAGTGATAAAACCGACTTCATAAACACTTGTACATGCAAAAATGAAACAACAATCACATTTTTGTTCTTTTAAAACACTAAAAAAAGCAAATGATTTACCGATGCCAAAAGGACGTCGGTACATAACCTTCTGAACGTCTTAAGAGACATCGGTAGAAAACGTGATAGAAATTTTATTTCAACAACTACTCTCGTGGTGTTGTACTGATGACATACCATCGACATTCGTCGACGTTTTGCTGACACCATACCATTGATGCATTTTCGATGCCATCTCTATTATTTTTTAAATTATAAAAATTGGATTTTTCGAAGTCATGTCGAGGCTTTTGCTGAAACATATATGCAAACGGACAATTTCTACCACTATCGACGAAATGGTTATTTTAAGTGACTTTTTTTTTAAAACTAGGAAAACCTGGTCAATCACTATCGACATGCGATTTCTGAACAGTAAGCCTAGGGAATAGATGGCCGGCCTGCCACAACCACTATTCCAGGCTAGCCAGACTTTTCGGTTGGCTTGGTGCAGGAGGCGCGAAAATGAACCACAAACCTCCCATGTGTAAAGGCGTATCTCCTCCCACCAGGTGGGACTCAAACCTCGAACCTCACACTTGGGAGGCGTATCACCCGACCACCCGACCAAGCCCGCGGACAATTTTAAGTGACTTGATTTATTATATTATTATAACTTATTAATTATAGAAATTTGAAATTTGTTTTAAAATATTAGTTTAATTCCTAAAAATTAAAGAAGATATTTTTATTCAATTCCTTAACTTTATGATGGTTCGTGATTATTTAAAATGATATTTTCGATAGCCTTTTGTTGTGTAATTCGGTATTTAACTTTATTAAAAATCGAACTCAAACGATCAATTTATGCAACTTTCAGTCCGTCCTTTATACAACTTTGGTGAAATTTACGATACGTAACAGTTTTATGAATTTAAATATTTTTTAGCCATTCTGTAACTAATTATGAAATTTTAAATATATTTAAAATTATAAATCCATATAAAGGAAAATAATCGACAGAAAATTAATTTTTTCTAAATCTTATATCGATCCAAAATACTTTAGACCTATTTTCAAAATATGATAGAAAAGTAAATGAATTCATGGTGCCGATCTTGATTCTCAAATTTATAGTCGTTCATCTACATTCGGACTAAAAACATTTCGTTTGAAGTTCAAACGATATTCAAACAAGATGAAATTCATGTCACATATACTTTATAATGCATTTATCCAATCTTTACAGCTAGAATGAAGAAAAACGGAAGAAAGAAAATTAGACTCAAAATATATTAATTTCCAATGAGCTGTATAACACTTAATATATATTGTTAAGCAACTTCTATGAAAATGACCCATTTGAAGTCTAAATTTCTTTCATTAGTTTTTTACAGATTGGATAAATACATAATATAATATATATGCTTTGAATTTCGTCTCGTTTGAAGATCGTTTGACCTTCGAACGAAAGGTTTAAGACTAAATATCGATGAACGACTACAAATTTGAAAATTAAGATTGATACCTTAAACCTATTATTTTATTTTCATATTTCGACCGTATGCCCAAAATACCTTGGATTGACATGAGATTCAACAATTTTTTTTAACCAAATACTTTATTTTACATGAATTTATTATTTTAAATATATTTAAAATTCACAATTAATTATCAAATCGTTAAAAAGTATTGTATAATGAATGAAAATAGCATTTTAATATTTAGAGACAAAAATGGGTTATTGCAAACTTTTTAATTTTTTTATAACAAAATAAATTTGATTAAATTTATTTTAAACAGAGAGAAAGTTTTGTTTAATATCTTAAATTACCAACGAAAGCCGTCGAAAATTGGTCGTCGTTGGCCATCGGTAGTCGTTAGAATATCATGAATATGGCTTCAACTGCGCCCGTTTCTTCCTCTTTTCTCATTCTCTATAAACCCTAAACTCAGTTTCTAAACCCTAATCTGCCAAAATCTGTCCTTAGCCGCCGTAATCCTTCAAAATCCGTTGCTTTCTTCATCAGGTCGGATCCTCCAAACTTCTACACCTTCAATCCATCAAAAATTAGGTATATTCTTCCCCTAAACTAATTATTTCGAATTGTGTAAAATTAGTATTAATCCGCGCTTCAATTTATTGATAAAGCCTTTTGATAGGTTATAATTTTGTGCATTGATTGATTTGGAAATGTTAACTGGGGTTATTAGTGTTTAAAACCGAAAATTAATGTATAATTAAGACTAATTTGGGTTGATTAATACATATGGTTATTAGTGCAACATAATTTAGTGTTAATTAGGGTATGTGTTAGCTAAAATGTCGATAAAAATAATTTATTTACATAATTCCTTTATCTGTTTATACTGTTAATTATATATAAATTTAGTTTATGTGTATATGGTAATATAAACAAATGAGTGTATAATGTTAATGTTTTATTACTATATTTAAAAATTCAAATTAGTGTTAGCTAAAATGTTGAAAAAAACAATTTTTATTAGTTTTTAATTGTTAACGAATTCAAATAATGCATTAGTGTATAATGTTAATATAAACAAATTAGTGTATAATGTACTTTATTTTTTAAACCCTTGGATTTTTTTGGCCCCATTTGACAAGTATTGTATATAATCGTTATATAGATATTCGTTTTTACTACAAAACACACATCAATATTCATCTGATACAGTATTTATCGGATTCCTTCTATTGGACAAGTTACGAACACAATATAATAATTACATTCCGTAAATCATTTTATATGCAACGGTTCACAAATTAAATTTCGACAGCACTTCCTTTTTGTTCCTTATGTATGTGCATTTGTGTACGATATGGGAAATAAAGGGGAAGCGCTACCGAAATTTTATTGATTTGTTTAAGATGAAATGATTTGCAAAATATAATTATTATTGTGTTTGTAATGGAAGGTAGGATGACCGACCATCAAAAGTAAAAAATAACAATATGAAAATATAATATTATATTTATAAATTGTTAAAATTGAAAATAAGATTTTATGAAATAATAGAATGAATAATATATGGTTTAATTAATAAAACATCAAAGTGTAATGACCCACAATATTTAATGTTTCAAACGAGAATATTTAATTTATTTAAGTATTCAAATTTGATTCAAATATAATAAATAATAAGAAAATCGATTGCTAATAAAATGACTTGATTTTTAAATAAATTTATAGAATTTTTCCATACTAGTTTTGAAAATGTTTAAATTATCATTTGATATATTTTGCGGCAAACGTTGGTTGTAACAATCCAGTTTTAAATCTATAATATTAAACTAATTTAATTAAAATAGAAGTGTTTGAATTCTACTTCGGTAATTATTCTTTTTGGAATTTAACTATTATTTAGCTAAAGTCCACTTAATATGGGGTTTTTTTATAATAAAAATTGAATTAGTTAATTAATTTCCTTTTAGATAATATACTAAATTTGAATAAAATGTTAATAAGTAAATAAATAATACATGAAATATTTTAATGTATGAATAATTTTATATACTTGAAATCGATAAAAAGGAGTTATGTTTGTTACTCGATAAATTCAATAAATCGTCGAAAATGAATAACCATTGAATTTGAATAATTTGGGTAAAATATACGATAATCAATTTGAATTGAAAATGAATCTATATTTCAATGATAGAATTATTCATATGTTCATAAAGAGATTTCAAATTTCAATTTAAGGGGATGTAATGGAAATCGATTAATATAAGGACTTAATTGGGGATAAGATTGGATATGGATTTAATTTAATTTATTACTCTCGTTTAACAGTTCAAAGCCCGAAGCCCAAATAAGAAATAAAACTTAATCTCTTCAACCGTCAATCCCTAGTAGCCATAAACACATAAACTAATCCCTAGGCCTTAAATTGATTATTTGGAAATCGATTCTCATCATCATAAAAATAAATATATAAAGTTGCGACCTAAAATTTATTTCATAGGGATCGAACGTTGTGCCTGGTTGCGAGCGACGCTGATGGTTAGGTCGACTTGAGTGTCACGACCTGTTCGTGTGTGATGATAGATGCAGACATGACAACAAAGGCGGCGAAACGGCTCAGGGGAAGGAGCAGTGGCGTGTGTTGGGATCTCGAATAGAAAGGCGTGTTGGAACTGGGCCAGCCCGCAGCGGTAGTGGTGGGTGTATTTCAAACTTTTTCTTATCATATTGGACCTTTATTGGGCCTATGAAGTCTAATTCATTTAGAACAATTCTAAATTTGTTTTAAATAAAATCATGTATTTTATTTAAACTTAATTATTTTGTAATGTAAAGTTAATTGAATGATTTAATTTATATATATACATGTATCATATACATATACATATGTGTGTGCCTGTGTAACATAATAATCCGTGAAGAGTATAACATGCCCGTATATAAATGTTGAGATTTATATCGCAACAGACACATTAGCTCATTTCATATGTATTGTTATGTGCATAAATCTATAATGCAAGTATATTTATATAAATACTTATACATATATTTAAAAAATATTTTATAACTAAAAGTATCAAAATTAAATAAATATATAAGATATATATATATATAATTTAAAACATTTGTATAAATATATATACATAATTAAACATATAAAATTATACATACATATATATGTATACAATAATTAAAATTATATATATATATATACATAAGGTTAAATAAAATGTATAGATATGAATAATTAATTACATTCGAATACTTAAAATATAAATATATATTTTTTAAAATTATCTTCAGATCAAAATTGGCATAACGAACATAAAATAATAATTTTATAATTTTATCATTGATATATATATATATATACATAATAAATAGTTTTGATCATAATAATTAAAAATATTAGTAAAAATATTTAAAAAATCAAATTTTAAAATTTTAAAAAATTTAGGAGCATAAAATACAGGTTTAGAGTTTTTTTCATGATTTTTTGAAATAAAATATTATTTTTAATAAATAAAAGAAATGTTCAACCGAAGTAATTTAATTATTAAAAATATTAACAAAAAATTCACAAATTTTTTCCATGGGTTACTACATAGATGTAGTAATTTAAAAGTAATAATATAAAATCGAATTTTCAATGTAATTGTTATTTTAGATATAACAAACAATTCAAATAATCAACAAAAGATAATTTAAAATTATTTATATATATAAAAAAATTATTTTCAAAACTGATAATTCATATTATGTATAAATACTTGTAAAGAAAAAATTGAAGTTGTTTATACATTATAAATATACATATATGTAATTCTATGTTTAAAATATACACTAGTCTATATTTAAATTAATATATAAATACACATAAATATTTAATAATGACAAAATTTATTTTTTACAGCAAATTAGATTTTTTTATACGTGAACTATAACACATAATAATATAACCATGCACATAACCAAACTAATTTGTGACAACTATATATACCTACGAAAATCTCACCTAACTAGATATACAACATAATATACATACAGATTTCAGATTAATCAATATTAAATCATAAAATATGATATGATTACTCTAATATATAAATAAAATACCAATTGATGGTGCCTTTGAGTTCACTTGAATTAGTGAATTCCTTTCTCTAGTTATGCTCGATCCGTCAGATTGCAAATTTGGAATCGTCGAACTTTTATATCAAATAGTGCTTTTACTTAACTTGAATTGATTTGAGATTCTTAAAACTGATATGGGGATTAATTTTGACCAGCAAACTCGATAATTATGGAAGCCAAAAGCTATTTTTGATTAAAGGTTTAGGGACCCATATATATAGCCTTGTACAAGAGAGATATTAGGACAATCTCATTACATATTCTCTCTTAATCTTAGGCATCCATCTCTAGGTCTAATTAAGTTTTAGCCGCCTCCAATAAATTGTCAAAACCAAAATTTGCAGCCCTAATGATGGGCTTTAAACCCATTTATGCCCAAGCCAAAATGTTATGCAATTAAATTAAATTTAATCGCTTATCGATGTCGTATATCGATCGATACATTTGTAACTATTATAAATATATAACAATTTTTATTTCTCAAACCATATTCAAATTTTTATAATTAATAATTCATAAATATTAATTAATTTAATTTATTTATAACAATTATAAACTAATTAAATCATTCGGTCTTAAGGGAATTCATCATTTAAGTTGTGTAACTCTTAGGTGTAAATTTGGTCAGCAAATAACTCCGAACTATTCGAATGTTAATGTTCACACGTCACTTAGCAAGTTGTGTGACATTATGGCCAAATTTATCGCTTATTCATTTTTAGTAAACTCTTATTTAATTTAATAAGTATTACCCGTTAGTGACATTTATATACACCAATTTTCTTCGTCAAAAACTGTATCACTTTGGATTTATGGAATTTGGTAATGGTCAAAATTCCAATATTATCCATATTCAACTCTATACTCCAAACACAAAATCTTTGGTTCAATAATAAAAAATTATTATTAACTGTACTACTCTGGCCAGAGAATTTGACTTTGGGTTGACTTGAGTTGACCATGATACTAACCTCATATAATTGAAGCGACGAATCCTCTCTTGAATAGTGTCTCCCTTCCAATACTTTCACTCGACCCACCTATAATCACTTGATGGATGTCGTTCCATGATTTGACTATAATCAAAACAGAGTTTTTCATATTGAAGGTTGACAGTATTCTCACTTATTCCATATTTTAATCGCTTATTGAGTGGTGTGACATTATGGTCAAAGTTATCACTTATTCATTTTCAGCAAAATCTTATTTAATTTAATAAGCGTTACCTGTTAGTGGCATTTATATACACCAATTCATCAAAAACTGTATCACTTTGGATTTATGGAATTATGTAATGGTTAAAATTCCAATATTATCCACATTCAACTCTATAGTCCAAACACAAAATTCTTGGTCCAATAATAACAATTATTATTAACCGTACTACTCTGGCCAGAGATTTTGACTATGCGTTGACTTGAGTTGACCATGATACTAACCTCATATAACTGAAGTGACGAATCCTCTCTTGAATAGTATATTCCTTCCAATACTTCCACTCAACCCAACTATAATCACTTGTCATTCCATGATTTTACTACAATCAATGAAGAGTTTTTCAAATTAAAGGTTGACATTATTCTCAAGTCGAAAGAATTGTGTAAATTAGTCACATCGATATTTTATATTTGATCTTAGTTGTATTAGCCAACAAAAAACTATCGAGTGAGTCATACCATAGTTATCCAATAACTATCAGTACATAACACCTTGGCGCCCCAACAGTCATGAGTAATACACTGCTCAACATTTGGTGAGCGTTACATACTCTAGTCTCAACGGATACATCGATATCCAGTCTCGATGCATCTTGACTATGAACATATAAAATGGTACATTTGTTTCACTGTAATAAATTACTCACGGTTATAATACTTTGTAACTACTATCACAAAACAAACCATATATGGATTTTCTATTAAAAATACTTTTAATTAAATTTATTAATTAATATAACCACATTATATCAAGTATATAGTAGGAATAAAATACCTTTATTTCGAACAAGATTGGTTAACGAGTTAGATATATGTAACAAATTACATAATTGCCCCTAGGGCGTACCCCTAACTCTATCATCTCCCACTTGCACTTGGGGTCAATTATGGAACCTTACTCCAACTTCTCCAATCAATTTTCTAAAAACCAATTAGGTCAGTCCCTTTGTGAACGAGTATACTATTATGTTTTAATTATATACTTTGTCAATCAACTTTCTCAGACGGTGATAAAATTTTTTATCATGTGGAACAATTCGTAGTATGTCTCTCGACTTCGAATGAGCTCTAAGTTCTATTACGAACTATATTATGACATTGTTATCATATAACTCTGTTATGAGATTCTCAACATTTGGAATCGGCTCGGTTATAAATTTATGCACTTATATTTTTATATGCATTGTTTTGATTGCAGCACTATTCAACGCGATGTACCTAGTCGTTTTTCATTGAATCAGCCATGGTCTTTCATTTGGAACATTTCCAACTTAAAATTTGTCATTGACATATTATACTCAATATTACGTGTGAAAGTTTGAGCCTAAACATTCCTTCATAAGGGATTTATGTTTTTGTAAACAGTTCTCTAGTATTTCATAAATACACGAGAACTTCAAACAACCAGTTAGTGATATCAATTTGGATTTGATATTTGTTTCATGTATCAAATACATAAACAAATCATGATATCATAGACAACACAACATGTATGATAATTCCTTTTGCCAATGCAAAGGAATCAGTCTTACATGTTCCATATTAAACATTTTAATAAGGTGTCTTTGCATATCATTTGGGACATTCGCAACATCTTTTATACTTACTATAAATGACATCATTTATTAATCAAATGTTGAGTATTAAAACAACTAAGGCTGATTTTAACACAAGTACATAGTTAAAATCAACAACGTGTTGTTTACTTATAGCTTAGAAATACCACTGTACCTTTTAACATTCTTTCTTATGAACACACGTTTCCTCTGCACTTTGATCGAAAATCAAACTATTTGATATTTCTATCAAAATACTTATTCAATCTTGATCCTTATAAAATGATACTTTCGAATCATTTCTTGGATCATATCCAAATACTCACAAACTCAATATCTCTCCCACCGACTTCGAGACATTTTGTTTATTATGTGTATACAGTTTACTCTAAATCATTATTTAGAATTTTCTATTTCAATACATACATACCAAACATAAAGTCATATCAAGTGGAAATTTTGCGAGTAAATCTGAATTAGCTTGAGCACATTGAATACCGAATCTATCACACTAATTTCAACAATTGAAATTTGCAAAATTATTCTCATCAACGTTGCTCATTTAATTCCAACTGCATTAATCTTGCTCATAAAGACATAATCACGGCCGATGGATCACATCCCTTAGGTTACGACTACCAAAATAATATTTTGACAGCGTACTTGGAATTCTTTCATATTTGTGCATCATACCATATGATAGAGTCAACATTCTTAGTGGTTTAATTAAAAAATCAAGGATTATATATTTTCGACATTGACAAGAAACTCATAATTTCTCTTCAATGAGCGAGAATACTTGTTAGACATTCTAATGCAGTATGTTCGTTTAGGTTAGTCAATTTTAGTTTATCTCATCTAATCAGTTCTAACTTTAGATCGTATCCAAATCTTTTTTACTACCAATAATTTCTCAAGGAAATTCCTTCACAATGAAGTTGGTTTTTTTTGAAATGTTTCCCAGCGCAATAAAATAAGTATTCATAAACGTTTTATGAATTTCCTTATTCATTAAATTGGTTTGGTTTTCATTTACAAAAGTTATTTTCAAAACATAAATGTCATCCAATGAAAGTCTTTTCAATATCCTTTTGGAAAGATTCATACAAGATCCTTCATGAACAATTATTGCGTGCAATCTTTTGACTCACACAACCTGCCAACTTCTTGGCCTAAGATATGTTGGAATTTCTTATAAACCCTAATCTTGTTTGATTTTGTAAACCATTATTTAGATGAAATAATATAAACCTTGTGTACTACTCTTAAGTACATGACCTTATAGAAAGAAACTAACTCAACTTCACTCACAATTAATTGCACATTGTTCAACAAAGTTCGATTACCCTTTATTGATGCATCATTATGCATCATATGGAGGAGTGACTTTTGAGATTGAATATTTATTCATTTTTAGGTACATTCGTACCTTTTTCCAATATTCTCACTCATTCGGTCAAATCAAATCATTTATATTGTTTTATTTTATCTACTTATGTTTTTTACTCTATGAGTTTACCGTAGACGTACTACATGTGTATCAAATGTCCATGTCGACGGTAACTCATCGTTGAATATGACGAAGTACAAGGAATCATTTTGGTATTTATAGAAGTATGATTGCATACATCTATATGTATCAATCCGAGGAGTTCATCAACTCTTATGATACTCCCATTGAATGGGTGTATAGCCCTTTATTGTTTGAGATATAATTAAGAAGTATCATATGATTCAAAATCATACAATAAAATTATTTCTCAAAACTACGGCTTAGTCTATAATTCCAAAACAACCATAAATAATATTAGATACTTTTGTATTTTCCATTGCATCACTTTTCTTATAAGAAATATTACCACATTATAGTTTTATTTCACAAAGAATATTCATAATATTCATGATGAAATATAACTATGTCTATTTTTTTCAGTTGATACCGAAAATAATCATTATTTCATAAATAATGTATGGTAAGTTATACGAAAACAATTTTCATACTATGATGTAATTAATAAGTGCTATATTGTATGCTTCCACTATTTCTGCCATTACTATAATAACATATTAAATTTGGAGATCCGTCATTCACTTAATACAATTTGTTTATATCATACACTACAACTATAGTGGAGAGTTCGTTGATCAAATTCTTGAGCTCAAAGAAATAAATCTCATAGAAAATAATTTTCTATATGAAAATACATTTCAGAATAGAAATCATACTTCTTATTCTAATATTAAGCATAAATTATGTATTACAATTCATATTTCCAATGTTTCTTTATGAAGCAGAAGTGAGTATTAATTCTCTTCAATCTAACTGTACCTTAAATTACATCTATTCTTATACATTCATTTTCTTTTCAAATGGTCAAACTATTCAAACTATAATATCATAATAAACTCTTTACAAAAGCGCATTCGATTATCCTTAACATTTAAGGACATCAAATATGCTGCACTTTACGTAAATCGATCAAAATGACATTCCAGTGATCGAGTTCTTATATCTATCTTGTAGTTTTTGGTCTTGTGTTACATTAACACAATATGATCTCTTTTGTAATCAATCAGATTGAATACTCGATCTCGCACTAAGATTTATTTGGTTTTTCAGATGAACTAATTTCATCGAAATATTGTACATTACAAACTTTGACCATTCACCATATAACATTTATATGAAATTGTATATGGATCAAATATCTAGAGTCTTCAATTGTTTAAGAGTTCGAAACTTATAAAATGCGATACATTGTCTTGACCAAATAAATGCATAAGCGACCAAATCACGAATATATTCAGTAGTTGTAAAATCAGGCACTTGCATGGGTGTTGAAACGTTAACATGCAATAGGAATTTGATAGTTGGTACTATATTTCCATTTGTCAATTTTCAATTCGTTTGTATATGTTAATTGATAAACATTTTATTGATCATATTAAATGCACAAATTTATCGTGGTAGATAATTACAACATTATTTAGCATATGTTTTTACAATATCGGAAAGGTTAAATGTTACCATTTCATTTTTCAATAAGGCTCCCACTAGTCTTTTATGTTTCTCCAAACCCTAAGATGAAACACAGAAGTTTTCGACTTCACTAGTGGGTGTTAGGACTCGTCTGTTTTGGTATTATGATCTTGAGTTTTCTCAACAAATCGATGGATAAGTCCTTATCGATTGTATCACATACAACTCCTAACCCATTTTTCTTTGTCCTAATCTCATTTCAACCTTGAGTTTGTTCAACAAATCGAAAGAGATTATTTACTCATACCTACCTTATCATGATGGCTTAAGTATAGTATATGTACCTTGAGTTTTCTTAACAAATACATATAGTTATCTTACCTCATCTGTTCAATATATTAATAATACTACACATAACATCCCCAGCTTGAGTTTTCTCAACAACCAAGGAGTATGCAAGTAATTTATTAATATACATATGGTAGAGGACAACATTATATTGAAGATTCATAGTCTTCAATATATTATATTGAGTGATATCGACTTATGGAATAATGTATTTCTTATGAAATACCCTCGTGATTCAAGTGTTAGACACATTAGAAATCACAGTATACGTACAATAACTTATGTATTTATTCCTTAAGTCTATTTAGGTTTCTTTAATGTTCCACTTTTAGTTTATACATTCATACCATATAAGTTTTGTTGTTATATAGTTTTTATATTTCACATTACTTATATAATAGTCTTGTGTATAATATTATATTAACTAAATCATATTTAATTAATTAACATTTTAGTTAATTTTATATCGATATAACATTTATATTTATTATGTACTATAACCTTTATAGTATAACACATATATCATATACATTTGTAATTATAATTTCAATTAATTAACCTTTTAATTAAATTATCTTGATTTCAAAAATCATTATTCATATGTATGCATGCATATTTATGATATCTTAAACGTTTTAAAATATCATAAGTTATTTCATAATATATTTACTACATGCATATACATTTTATTAATTAACTTATTAATAAAATTTACAATTTTTGAAAATTATGTTATTTTGTTTTTCAAACATTTTGAAAAATATGTTACATTATAACTATTATAATAAACATATATTTTATTTCAAATTTAGCAGTTAAATTTAAAATCTTTTACTTCATTTTTCAAGAAATCTTTTAAAATTAGCTCAAGGCTCAAATTAAGTTGGGCCTTTCCTATTAGGGGAAACCTTTGGACTCACTTAGGCCAGACTGGTAACCAGGTAGAACAGGGTACTTGATTATCTAATTCCAATCCTAGACATTACCATTCTAGACACCGTACTATGTGGGCAAGCTTAATAAATTAGCCCCAATATGACTAATTTAGACCGCGTAGGCTATTGGGCGCTGATACTATTGTTGGAACTAAGCCAGCCCGCAACGGTAGTGGTGAGTGTATTTTAATTTTTTATTATCCTATTGGATCTTTACTGGGCGTATGAAGTCTAATTCATTTACAATTCTAAATTTGTTTTAAATAAAATCATGTATTTTATTTAAATTTAAGTATTTTGTAATGTAAAGTTAATTGAATGATTTAATTTATATATATACATGTACAATATACATATACATATGTGTGTGCTTTTGTAACATGATAATTCATGAAAGGTATGACATGCCCATATATAGATGTTGGGATTTACATCGCAACGGACATATTAGTTCATTTCGTATGCATTGTATGTTGTCTAAATATGTGCATAAATCTATAATGCAAAGTATATTTATATAAATACATATACATATATTTAAAATACGTTTATAAATAAAAGTATCAAAATTAAATATATATATATATAATTGAAAACATTTATATAAATATATATACATAATTATACATATAAAATTATACATATATATATATAGAATAATTAGAATTATATATATAAGGTTAAATAAAATGTGTATATATATATATATGAATAATTAATTACATTCAAATACTTAAACTATAAATATATATTTTTTAAAATTATTTCTAGAATTAAATTAGCATATCAAACATAAAATAATAATTTTATAATTATTATATATATATAATAATTATTTTTGATCATAATAATTAAAAATATTAGTAAAAAATATTAAAAAATAAAAATTTTAAAAATTTAGGATCATAAAAAACATGATCAAATTTTTTTCATGTTTTTTTAAAATAAAATATTATTTTTAATAAATAAAAGAAATGTTCAACCAAAGTAATTTATTATTAAAAATATTAAATATTAATAAAAAATTCTAAAATTTTTTCCATGGGTTACGGCATAGATGCAATAATTTTAAAAATTATAAAATCGAATTTTCAGTGCAATAATTATTTTAGATATAATAAACAATTCAAATAAACAATAAAAGATAATTTAAAATTATGTATATATATAAAAAAATATTTTCGAATTTGATAATTCATATTATGTTAAATAGGTTTGAGGAAAAATTCCAAGCTGTTTATACATTTAAATATACATATATGTAATTATATGTTTAAAATATACATTAGTCTATATTTAAATTAATATGTAAATATACATAAAATATTTAATAATGACAAAATTTAATTTTTTACAACAAATTATATTTTTTTTATACATAAATTATAACACATAATAATATAACCACGCACATAACCAAACTAATTTGTGACAACTATATATACCTACGAAAATCTCAGCTAACTAGATATACAACATTAATATATATACAGATTTCGGATTAATCAATATTAAATAATAAAATATGATATGATTACTCTAATATATAAATAAAATACCAATTGATGGTGCCTTTGAGTCAACTTGAATCAGTGAATTCCCTTCTCTACTTATGCTCGATCCGTCAGATTGCAAGTCTGGAATCGTCGACCTTTTCTAGCAAATATTGCTTTTACTTAACTTGAGTTGATTTGAGATTCTTATAACTGATATAAGGATTAATTTTAACCAGGAAACTTGATAATTATGGCAGCCAAAAGTTGTTTTTGATTAAGGGTTTACAGATCCATATATATAGCCTTATACAAGAGAGATATTAGGACAATCTCGTTACCTATTCTCTCTTAATCTTAGCCATCCATCTCTAAGTCTAATCCTAAGTTTTAGCTGCCTACAATAACTTGTCAAAACTGAAATTTGCAGCCCTAACGATGGGCTTTAAACCCATTTAAGCCCAAGCCAAAATGCTATGCAATTTAATCTAATTTAATCGCTTATTGAGTGATGTGACATTATGGTCAAATTTATCACTTATTCATTTTCAGCAAAATTGTATTTAATTTAATAAGCGTTACCTGTTAGTGACATTTATATACACCAATTCATCAAAAACTGTATCACTTTGGATTTATGGAATTTGGTAATGGTTAAAATTCCAATATTATCAACATTCAACTCTATAGTCCAAACACAAAATTCTTGGTTCAATGATAACAATTATTATTAACCGTGCTACTCTGGCCAGAGTTTTTGACATTGCGTTGACTTGAGTTGACCATGATACTAACCTCATATAACTGAAGTGGCGAATCCTCTCTTGAATAGTATCTTCCTTCCAATACTTTCACTCAACCCAACTATAATCACTTGTCATTCCATGATTTGACTACAATCAATTAAGAGTTTTTCAAATTAAAGGTTGACATTATTCTCAAGTCGAAAGAATTGCGTAAACTAGTCACATCGATATTTTATATTTGGTCTTAGTTGTACTAGCCAATAGAAAACTATCGAGTGAGTCGTTCCATAGTTATCCAATTGCTATCAGTACATAACCCCTTGGCGCCCCCAACAGTCATGAGTAATACATTGCTCAACATTTGGTGAGCGTTACATACTCTAGTCTCAACGGATACATCGATATCCAGTCTCGATGCATCTTGACTAGGAACATTTAAAATGGTACATTTGTTTCGCTGTGATAAATTACTCATAGTCACAACACTTTTTAACTACTACCACAAAACAAATCATTTATGGATTTTCTATTAAAAATACTTTAATTAAATTTATTAATTAATATAACCACATTATATCAAGTATATAGTAGAAAGAAAATTCCTTTATTTCAAACAAGATTGGTCAACGAGTTAGATATATGTAACAAATTACAGAATAACCCCTAGGTCATATCTTTAACTCTATCAATGCGCGACTTCGAAGGCGCCATCGTCGACAACGCGGAGGGAGGTGTGCCACCTGGGCAACATGGAGAATCGCGTTCACCGACGCATGAAGTAAAGGCTAAAGCATAACCATTTCTGGGCAATGATCGGCGACAAAATTAGGGTGAGACGTGGGAACCCAATGTGCTAGATGGAGGAGACCACGTTAGAGATTTAACATTGGATCGACTAATTAGGTTTTGAGAAGATCATGTTTTGGGTTGGGAATTTCAACATATTTGATGTGTTATCCTCAACTCACATTGCTATATCCAAATAACTATATTATATCCCTCTTGTATGCTTCACTTAGGTTAGGAATCTATTATGAATTGCCTAAATTTTAGTAGAAATTAGATGAAATAATTAAAATAAATTGCATGCTATGGGTTTAAATTGTTCGATGGATGAATTGGTTAAATTATGAGTTTAAAATATTGGATTGAAACGATAATTGAAAATGAATTAAATTATTGAATTGCTTGTGAATTTCATAAAATTTTATTAACGATCGGATGAAATTATTGAAATAAACTGCATGCTGTAGTTTCATTTAATTTGTGTCTTTAAAATATTGGATTTTGAATCAATAGTTAGAAATGAGTTAAATGGTTGAAATAAGATTACATGTTAAAATTTATGCTGCTTATTGTAAGTTGGGTTGATGGTTGAAATATATATACATTGTCGTATAATCAGAGTTTGCTGGAAAGCAACTCGAATTGACAAACAATTCTATATTATGAAATTATATTTTATAAAGCGATTTTGGCTCTAGATGTTGAATTTTCTTTGGAATTTTCGTTTGAATTATTTAAATGTTTCTAAACGAATTCCAAAAATGAGATTTTATTCAATTTTCTTATTGAAATTTTGTTTATAGAATATATAACTAAATTATATTATATTCTTAAATTATTTCTTATTCAAAATTTCTCTTCAGAAGTTTTAAAATTGAGTAAATTTATTCATAAAACCTTTTTAAATTTATTATTATAAGTATATTATAACTTTGGAAATGCTTAGAAGCAAAAGATAAAACATAGTATCGCTTTATAAAAGCTATCACGAAAGAAATAATTATTTATAAAACCTTTTTATATATAAGTATAATATTTTGAAAAGGATTTAGAGACGAAAGATAAAATATAGTGATATTTATATAAGCAATGATGAAAGCAATAATTTTAATTTCAAGCCATTTGTTATAAAAGAGGGTTAAACGATTTTAAAAGAGTTCAAAAACTTTTGTAAATAAGAAACTCTTCTTTTTAAAATGAATTGATCGATTTAAAAGTGATTTTGAAAAAAATTATATCTTGCATGTATAAAAACTAATTTAAAACGCTTTTAATTTATTTATTACAGATTAACAAAGGTGAGAAGTTTAAAAGTAAATTATGAATAAAATATTTTAGAAATCATTTTTTATATGATAAAATTATATTAATTACTTTCACTCTATAAACTATTGTTGACCTTTATTGTATTTAGCTTTTGGCTATTTTTATGCAAGTTTGAATTGGACTTTTGTTGAATTTCGTGATTTTCTATTAAACAAAGAATTTTAATAAACGATTGAATTGTCGGGTGGTATGGGAAACTTTGTACAATTCTTTCGATTATTATTATAATTTTTTAAATAGAGTTTGAGTGGAAATTACCAGCCTTTAGTAAATACTTGAATTTACTTTCTGGTATGGGACAGTTAGTTAAATTCTTGTGATTACAGGAGTGACAATAACTAACACATAGAGTTGTATTATCTTAGGGTGTTTGGACTTCAGACTGATAGATCCCCGAGAGAAGATATCTCATTTTTCATCGATTTGAGAATCGATACATTTTTAGATTTCGGCAGGCAGATATCTTTCGGAAGATTTGTTATGGCGTAAATACGGTTGTCTCTTTCGAAAGGTAGATTTTTACATGTATCTGAGTCCATAGATACTACAACCTATCAAGTTATTTTGTTTTATACAGTTAGACTATGTTTACCTCTTTCGGAAGGTAAATTTGCATATGACAGATTAGGTACACGGTTGGTCTTTTCTTTGAGCGGTATCCCTAATTTGCAGTCTCTTTTCGAAGGCATCCTTTCTATGTAGCGGGTCTCTTTTGGTAGATTTAGTGTCGCTGTATTAAAATTATGGATGACTGCCATTATTATTTCATTATTAAAGATTATTTCTTCAGAGATTTTTAGTATGGATATTCTGTATCCTTTATGGGTCTGAGGAATTTTGAATTGGTTATCACCATACACTACACCAAAAAGTACTTTTGGTGGCGCACAAAAAACGCAACCATAACTTATGGTGGCGTTTTAGTGAACGCCGCCATACGACATGCAACTAAAAACCTTATATTTTTTGTTGTATTTTTGTCAACGCCGTTATAATGTGCCTTATTGCGGCAGCATGAAAACACCACCGTAAATCATTTTTTGTAGCATGTTGAAACGCCACCAAAAGTGATGTTTGGGTTACTACAAACTCAAACCTTATAGCTGCGTTTCTTATATGCCACAATATATATTTCGCCGCAACAATATTTTTTTTCATTGCGTTTTTTTCTGCCAGCATATTTTTTGGCAGCGATTTTTTTCTTCCATTATATTTTTCCCGTAGCGTTTGATAAACCCCACTAAATATTTTTGCTTTTCTTTGTCTATTTCTTACATTCTGCTAGCTCTTTCACTCTCCAATTCACTTTATTCATAATTTATATTAAACAGTAATAATAAATAGTTCAATAATAAACAAAAAATACATGAACAAACGAACTATCATAAACACAAGTAGTACATTACCATACATTGATACAAAAGTAGTACATAACCGTACATAGTCACACAACTAGTACATAAATACAGTAGTTTCAAGACAAAAGTTAACATAAAATCCATATGTAGAGAAGTTTATACAACTGAAATACTAGAAACAAAATGAAATAAACAACTGAACTACCGTAAAATCCATACGTAGATGACTAGCTAAGAAAATACCATAAACAACTAGCTAACCAAATACCATAAGCAACTGATAATTTCTTCGGAGAAGTTCATCCACCTGTAGACAAGTAATAATCAACAATGAGAATCTAAAACTTGAATATTGGAATAAAAAAGGTATAACCATAATAATTGAGAACCGATTGAATTTAATATTGATTATCGATGATTAGCCTAAAGCTTTTGCAGACATACACCAAGTACTTTAATTTATCAATCATGCATAGATACTCACCTGCACAAAATTTCAACTGCACATATGCATGCAATTCCCTTTTGCAAGAGGTTGGCTTCAATATGAACCTCATTAACATCCCTGCAAGATGTTGGCTTCAATACTGTTAGCTAGGTGCCGAGTAACAATTAGATAAATGCACACTTTAAAGCCATACCTGATTTAAATCTAGAACCTGCTCTAGCTGCCCCAAAACCACCACCAGCACTGTTAGCTGTAATACAACCAAATCCATCACCCGGACCAACACCAGCAAATCCACCATCTAAACCAACACCAACAGATCCATCACCCGGACTAGCTCCATTAAAACCAACACCCAAACCAGCTTCACCAAAACCAATACCCGAACCAGCTCCACCATAACCACCTCTTGAAGTAAACACTCCAAAACCACCACCATCGCTTGAAGCAACAGCTGCAGTAAGAACTACCTACTCAGTAGATTTAACCCTCAATGAATATATGATCTTACCAATTAAAATGTGAGTGTTTATCAAGCTGTTTGTCCTCTGGTTGCAGTTCAACGCTTAGCTGTTTAGAGTATATCAATTGTATCAGTCTTGTCCTTGTATTATTGCAGTGATCTATTAAACTTTTGGCTGTAAACTAGCAAATAAATGCTTATCTAAAATGAAAACAAGTGTTTACTCTTATCATGTTTCAACCGTACCTCTTTCTGGTTTTTCACGTGTCTTCGGCACCTATCTGCTACATAAAAGATAAAAGCAACAAAACTTGTAAGAAGATTTGGATAAAAAGTATGAACAAACTAAGAAAAGATCTGTATCGATCATAGGTGCAAAATGTGCATACAACTTTTACAAATTTTGTACTTGAAGCTTAACATCTTATACCCATGTCTGAATATACTAAGATGTTGTTTGGATGACCATGCTTGCCTAATTTGATTTTAAACACAATATTTCACATTATTATACAAATAATATATATATCAAAAATGAAAGGTAGAGTGATTAAACAGATTTAAAAACCTGAACTTGTTAGACCACTTATTGACTCTAACAAGGACGAAGCTGCAACGGCACTTATTAGGTTGTATGCACAGGTGCCCTAAAACCGATTAAACAACCTTGTCGCCTGATTCAATATATTATAATTAAAAGATAAGTGAAAAAAATAGTTTGCATAAAGAAATGCAGATTGTAGAATTAACCTTTCTGAAATTGTATTTTCTAATTCAATAACGGCACCTCCACATATATATAAGGATAGTAGAAATACATAAAATATTGTAACTAAGATTCGTATAGGTGTCTACTGCATAGCCCGAAACAATCACAACCTTTATATACATGCAGGTTTTATATGAAACATGCTAAATGGTGTTACCTTATTTCAAGAAAAGAAATAGCAAACAAATTCATGCTTTCGTTGCAATTATGAAGCAAATTTAGCTCTCTCTCCAAATTCATCTAATATTTACATTTATTTATGGAATAAAAAAATAAATAAATGCTGCTTGGAATGAATTATTAATATATCAGAAACAACTTAAACATCATTTATCAGTCCTATTAGTAAAAATGAAAAACACATTTGCAAAATTGAGGTTGAAAAAAATTTAATATGGTGCAAACAAAGATGAAGCAAACATAGAATATGATATATTTGACACAAAATTGTCTTTTTAGAATTCTGTCGATAATATCACTATAAATTTGACACCCTTAAGAGAGCAAAGAATTCAACTATGATGGTCCTCTACTTTTTGATTATCCGAAGTCACAAAAGCATGAGTTGGCACATATTGATCATCATAATAAACAGTCGATCATCATAGTGGATATCTAACTCCAGTTTCATAAGGTAATGCATAGAGAACAGTAATATTGTTATGCATTTTGACTTTCCCTTAGCATATTGATTAAACAACCATGTATTTCGATGCTTAAGATCATAATCCTCTTTAGATATTATCGCCTGTAGAAATGCAGATGTTATAAATTATCCGAACTTATTCTACAAATGGTACATTGAATTAAATAAATAGATATGGTACCTTCATTACATGTCTACGCTACAGTCAAACTAAACAAGATAAACAGAAGTATATGTAGAAGATCGGTAGCATGTTATTAACTACTGTACATGTGGGTACAATGACCGAGCATACCGAAGTTAAACCACAGAGTTTCTTACAAAGCATTTCAGAGACTAATGTAAAAACCACATAAATATAATGACATACCGTAACTGATGTACACTACATTTTCTTATGGTTATCCAGATGACATTATCCTTTTTACAATTCATGTCCACTGCACTAATTATTTTTGTAATATCTCAAAAATACTTTAGTTTATAGAACGTCTGTATGTATTAAAATAAAGAATATTGGTAAAGTTACCGGTAAGCAGAATTGAGTAACTCCATGGAAAAATGGCAGAATCAATCGCATGAAGTCCACTTCCATAACGCCCCTACTTCATTTGATAAAACACAGTAAACTTGAAAGACATAATCAAATAAAAATCATTCCAAATAGAAAACATATATTGAATCGAGTGTTAAAAATCATACCAAATAGAATACCGTTATTGAACAAGAGTTTAAATCACTTTTCATACCTATATATTCATGCAGGCTATCTTCTAACTGCCTCAGGCCATCCTTGCAACCATCATGTCCTACCTTATGATGCCAGCCTATATCGATACAACACCCAATTCATTGTTTTAAACGATGAACTATAGATAAAACCATAATTTCAAACGCTTCCGACGGCGAACACTAGCACAATGACCAATCTGATAAGCTTGGTTGATTATTATGACAATGATGATAATATCTAGGAATACAGTGTCATCATCTCTGTGGACTCTGTGCCTATGTCACAGCCGGTCTGAAGCACTCTCAGGTCATCCAAATCTTGCCGCGACCTTACTACAACTACCGAATCCACTGGGTCCATGGCCATGCGACTATTAAATAGCGAGAAAAATTCTCTCAAATGTCTTATTCCCAGACCTGCATCTTTTGACTTTCTCTTTGTACACAACCTGCATGCACGTAGTGTGACACACACAATAATGTATAGCTGCACAACCGCCAACCCTACAGTTCTACCACCATGACAAACTATCTCTACTTAACTCCAGCCGTCCTTCGCTCAGCTTTGGTTGTGCATATAAACCGTCCTATGTAGCCTTATCATGTTCCTTCCCCTTGTTATCAACAGCCAGTTACTCGCCCCATTGTCCAACCATGACTGATGCTTTTTTTTATGACCCCCAATCCTCTGGTCTTTTGGCTCCAACTCTTCCATCTTCCTCTAACACTTATTAGCATCACTTTTGGGAAGTCCTCCTTTGATTATATTACTAAATAATTGTTAGTAGATGAACCAAGCATAAATCAAATACAAATAGTACACCACTTATTAGAGCTTGAAAAGAGGTTAGCAAATATGGGTCTGAGTGGCTGAACTGCATAAGTTATACACAGAACATAGATTTAAAGTTGATCAAGGTGAATAAATAAAAGCTCAGGATGAGACAACCCTGAAGTGCAAGTAAAACCTCTCCAACAACGAGGTTCCAAAATCTATATGAGAATTATAATTAGTAACAGTAAGATATACCTTTAAACTCCTATAATTTTAAGCCATCGTTCTCATTACAATATTTGATGCCGGTAAGGTGAAGATAATAACATTATGTGAGGATATCAATATTGTTGTAGGCCATAATAGTAAGTATTAAGCAAAACATTCATATACAAATTATGGCAGAAAAAATGGACATTTAAAAACAATGTAACCATGTGATTAATGGTAAGGGATAAAGGAGAAAAAGTCTTACACGTTTATCCTTTCTTCGTTCAACTTAGACTTTACACTAAAATGAATGGTTATGGAGTTCACCATAAAGACCTACCCATAATCAAACATAAATCAACTTTCACCTTTCTGTACAAATCCATCATCTCCATCACTGGCCATGGTCAAACCATAATAATACATAATTAATAATACAGTTACAAAATTTGATATTTAATTTTTTATTTGGAAATAACAAAAAATACCTTTCACTACATCCATAATCTCAGGCTGGTGGATGGTGTGAGCTCAAGTGGAGACTTGGAGATTGTAGTGGTGGAGATGTGTTCTGTAAAAAAAATTTGGTGCAACGGATGATGGTGATAGTGTGCAGCTACTCGACTTCATGTCGAAGAGAATTTCTAACGTGATTTTGGTGCTGATCTAGGTTTATAGCTTGAGACAATGTCGAAATCTAAGTCTAGGGTTTGTAGCCTTTCACAAGCCCATGAACAGAGAAGTGGAAGAGTGGATAGGATGGAGGTGAGTTGGACGAGAGGGGAAGGTTGAGAAAGGGATGAGATTGGAAAAGAGAGATAGGGAAACACGGAGACGATGAAAAGCGGCTAAAATCTAGGCTCACCATTGTTTTTATTCCTAAATGAAAGATGGTTATTCAAAATATTTCGTTGTTAAGTGGAGGAAAAAGGGATATGAGCGGACTAAAAATGATTCACCGAAATTTCAAGGAATACTTGGCGGGAACATTTTGGTAGCGCTTATGAATTTACTTTTGCTCTTCCAAATGATCAATAGTTTCACTTAGCTTTCAAACGCTACTAAATAATGCAGCTAATAACAAGTTTTCTTGTAGTCATATTTTGAGATGATAGTCTATTGAGACTTGATATGTATTTATGAAATGGTGATTTGTTAGATATTCCTTATTTGAGTATTTGTTTTGGACATATTTTATTTATGACTTATTCGGTTATTGTCAAGTCAAAATTTTAAGATTTGTATTCATTGATTTGATATGCCTTTCCAAATTTTTGGGTTTTAGGCATATTTTGAGATGACTTATTTTAGAGTGAAGTCATTCATGGTAAAATAAAGTAGTGAATTTAATTATTTTTTGGCTTATTTTAATTGACTTATTATTTCAAGTCATATAGTTATGATGCTAACATCTCACATTTTCATTTAGATATGGTCTTACTCGTATATTATTTCAATACTCGGGTAAGGCCGAGACTTTATAGGTACATGGACCCATTGACTTTTGGATTTTGGGCTAGCATTGAAGTAGACTATTTTGATAGTTTTAGTTTACTTCATACTTGTATATATTGACAGTTAGGAGTGTATGTCATCTATATTATATAGTAGTGACTTTGTACCTGATACAAGATTATCTGATGTATATATTTATGTGTGTCTAGCAATCATATTTTGTACACTCACATTCTATTATGTATAAAGCGATGTATATTATTCCACTGTGATCTGTGACTCTGATTCATCTATATTATATACCGTTTTGAATATTTTTAATCGGTATGTTTATTACTTTGTATTAATATTGTACACGTCTAAATTTCAGTTCAGACCCTCAAATTGGTAAATAAGACGTGTCAGTGTAAGTATAAAGATATATTTACATTCGATTGCCCTTAACCCGCCGTATTCTCCAGATTAGCAAACGACGTTGCTTGTAATATTATTTGCTAAACCGGGCATAGCGGTGGGGTCGTTACAGCTTGGTATCAAAGCTATGTTTAGAACATTGTAGAATATAATTAACACAGAGTCGAGATCTAAACCAAGATGACCTAGAGTCCCATTCCTTGGATGTGTAGTAGTTAGTAATTTGATTAGTTATTTAGGAATAGGAATATAAATTATTATTGGGAATAATCATTGGGACGTAATTGAAAAGTTTTTGATAATAATATATATAACTTATTGTTATGAAAGTTTACTAAATATTGGAACTCACTTTTGTTAAAAGTGAGGTTTGAGATATAAATATAGAGTAGATCATAGATGGATTGTTTTGAAATAGTAAATAATAGTTAAATATTAGGAGTGAGTAGGAATCCTTACTTAAAAATTTGCAACATATTCGATGTTAATTATAAGACTGATGAATGAAATATTAATTTATAGGTATACCAATTAAATACTAAGATGGATTATAAAATCATTATTTGTTAAGAATTGTTTTATGTAAATCTTGAGATGGATTAAAAGAATATTAATGTAATGATCCTAGATTTTGACTATGTTTGAATTTATAATTAATTTAATTTTTGAATAAAAAATTTTGAAATTAATTCGTAAACTGATTTGAAATTTTCCAAATTCAAATAAAATATGTTATTTATTAATAAAGAGACGGTTTCTTTTATAAATTGTTTTAATTTAATAATGAGTTATTTTTAAACAATGTTTATAATGTAAATTTTTACAAATAAATTTTCAGTGTAAATAGAAATTGTTATATAGATATTTTGGAAGAAACTGTGATTTGTAAAATTTGAAATAAAGTCTTTAAAAATGTTTAAATAAACCTTATAAATATTAAGTATAAGTATAAAAATAAATAATAATTAAATATAGCATTTGATAGTCTAAGTTTAAAATAAAAGAGAAATAAAGAGAGGTAAAGTAAATATATGTACTCAGGCATAAGCAAGACCAGGCAAGAAATAAACATAAACAAAGTAAAGTAAATATCTATTGTACAAGAAAAATTAAATAAGTGAAGACTTGAAAGCATAAAATACATATGTACATGCTTATACAAAGAAAAAAGAACTGTACATACATAATTCTTCAACATGGACAAGATCATCTCAGCCGAAAATGTAAACCTCATTTCAGTTTATAACATAATATATTTAGTCAATAAAAGAAGTAAGCCCATACTAGCAAAACATATGATCACCAGTACAAAATTTGTACATCACCTGTTAACCTACCCTATACAAACCCCTTATGTATATGTACACATCCATATACATTAGTCCGTTCAAAAAAAAGGTAAAATCAGAAAGAAAGAGAAATAGAAAACATCACTTTATATTCAAGTTCAAAGGAAACAAAACAGGATTTAAAGAAAAAAAATCAAATCTGCACTTTCCAATCAACAGTGCTCTCTGTTCTTCAAACTAAGGCAAGCAAACAAATTTATATTGATACCTAAATATCATCAAGTTTGAGTATAAATATATGGTGTATGAAGCTCAGTTTGTTTTTGTGAAGTTGATCTGTGAGTTGTTGTTCCTTTATCTCCTCTGTTCTTTTGTTTTCTTCCTTTTTGAGCTTATAGGTTTCTATCAAACAAGAAACAAAACTCAAACTCATATTATCCAATCATTATTAGGCTTCGGTTTCAAATTGCGTATTCAAGTATGAAATAAAATGTAAAAGAATAGATTTAAGAAGAATAAGAATATACAGTGGGAAAAAAATCATTTTTACAGAGAAACTCAAATATATGAAAAATTCGAATATGATGAATCAGTGATTCAAGTATATATTGTGAATTATTATTCGAAAACTAGATTTTTAAAACAAAAATTTCGATTTTTCATCAAGTATGTTGAGAGCAATTCCTTGTTGAACTAAAAATGCTTTTAAATCAATTTCCAGCGATCGCACCAATTTTAAATGTTGGAATTTTGTACAAAGCAAGTTTAGAGATGGATGATGTTAGGAAAATTGTCTAAAAAAATTTCTATTGTAAGGAATGATGGAACGAGAGCAAATTAGGGTTTAAAGCTCATGTTTACTGCCTCGAAGTTGGGAGTTAATCGCGCCGTCGCCATCGTGTTTCTGGCAATCGCACCAGGGGGAGCAAGAAGTGGAGGCTGTGGCGAATGCAGGGGATAGGTCGGCGAGGTTGCTGGTGATCGATTGTGGTCAGGCGATGGGTTCTTGTGGTCGAAGTTGGGTTCTAGTGTTGAGTCGAACGACTCGTTACAATTAATATAGATGTACATAAAATGTGAAAGTCTTTTCTGTTAAAGAAACTTTATGGAATTAGTTGAACTATGATATTGTAATGGAATTAGAACAGTTTTTATATGCCATTAAAAGTTTGGATTCAAAAATTACTAAATAAAGGGAATGAGGAGCGGGAGCCTATGGCATATAAAACAAATAAATAACAACTTTATTGATAATACTTGGTTAATTTAAAATGACAGAAGTATGATTTTGATAAATAAATACCAAGTCCATGCATTTTCTTTGAAAAATGTGTATGGACTTATTCCAATAAATAAACTTCATTTTTATGAGTATAGCCTTATTTTATTTTTCGGTGAATATAAATGTTTTTTTTGAAATGGTACTTTATATACAACATGTCACCGTGACAACATATCACATGTCAATAAACATTCGAATTACGCTACGCAAGTTTCAAACTTGTGACCTCTCGCACCAAAGCCCAATCACTTAACCACTTGGACAATGTTGCTTGTCAAATATAAATGTTGATTTTCAAGTACAGTGATTTAAGCTTTATTTATCTTTAATTAAAACTCGCTACCTTTATATTGCAAGCCGTACTAGGAGTTGATGTAAATTTGATAAACTTGCAAATAAAATTAATTAGCCTAAATAATACTGTATTGAATATATGTATTACTGTAATACATATATAGCAAATTGGCTTTCATATATCAATAACCAATGTGTTGTAGTATTCTATTTGGATGATATGAATGTTTGCTTGGTGATTGATATGGTTTGGTTGGATATTTGAAAAAATGTGGCAAATGGGTTTATAAAAATAATTTGATGAGCTTTGTTTATAAAAGAAAACAATAGTGAAATTATTTTTGAAATTATTTTTTTTTGGTATATGTGTTAATCTATCCGTTGGGTGTTTAAGAATTTTGGTCGATGCGTTTGGCCAACGTTATTGGGATTTCTAAAGTCTAGAACGAGGCATTTAGACACAATAGTTTGAAAATAAATAATAAGAAATTATATTTTGAAAATAATACAAGCATGGAAAAATAATAATAATAAATACAATGTTTTAGTTTATGGTAAACAAGCTATGAGTTGGAAAATCCAATTAAAATCATAGATTTTTGAATTTCTTAGATTGAAAATCTTCAAAGTATTTCAAATTATTTGAATTTAAATTCAAAATGAGGTTTTAAGTATGTGAATATTTTTAAATTAATAAAATATTGATATAAATATTCGTTTATTATTTGAAAATTCAATATATTATATATGAAATGCTTTGAGACAAAAATCTATGTTTTTAAAAGCTTGAATTTGAACTTTATTAAAAGTAATTGAATATGGCGTGAAGTATTGTTTTAAATGCAAATTGTTGATAATAAATAATGGATGTGAATAAATAAGCAACCTCATATGTTAATATTTTATATAAGCAAGCAAATGAATTGCGAAAGTACGAATATTATTTCTATAGTGGTTTAAAAAGAATAATATGTTTGAAAATAAAGAAAGAAAGAAAGAAAGAAATATTACACCCTAAAATGTGGTGTTGTCTGCGTATAAACAAATATAATGGTTACTGTATTTGAAAACTAGAGTTTGATGGAGTTGTGTAAATTTATTATATAAACAAGTAAAGTAATTTTATGGAGCTTGCATTTAGGAACATGATATAAGAGGTGGAAGTTGTTCATGATTCCAAACGTAAGGCAAGGATTTATTTGTATTCAGTGCTCTAATCCTTATACTTCATATTTTTTAGTTTTTTTTACTCAAGGACGTTTAGATGTTAAAATTTTGATTTTTAATCAAATATCTAAACTTTTTTTACATAGGACAATCATCTAAATTACATATCTAGACTAAATATTGTTTCAAACGAATTTCTTATATCTATTTTATTTGTTGTATGAGTAATTTGGAAAGCGAGCATCTTAATTCAAACTCAAATTCATTATGGTCATGTATGATGATGGTTTTCAATGTCATAGACATCATCCTATTATTTGGTAAAGTGTATTTGAAATGAATTACATACCGCACTCATGTCTTTGTAAAATGTTCATGGAAATAGACATCCTGATGCATATTTGATAGCATGCATACAGTGGATGCATAGTAGTTGCAACTAGGCACATTTCACACTTGTTATTAGTTAAGTATTGTTTTAGGGGTTAATAGTTATAAAAATACATGGAATATAACCGATGTTTTAACATGAGAGCTTTGATTAAAACACAGTTTTTAAATAATTAAGATATGGGTATGTCTTGTTATATACAATTTTCCTTTTTTTTGTATATCAAAATAAATAGTTTGAAACTAGAAAAACTTATTTTTCTCGTTTGATTTTGTACAAATAGGTTATGAATTTTAACTTCACTACAATTTCTTAGATACTCGTGTATGATTTCAAGCTTTTGCATTTCATTCACATTAAGTACAAAAACTCAATGAGCTGCTCAATTTATGAAAGTCTATTAATTCATTATTAAATAGAGACCATGGACTTGTGCATGTTAAAATGGGTAGCATGGATCAAAATTTCTTATTTTCCAAGACTTTCAAATTAGGACGTATGAAAACTGAAATGAAAAGATTAATATTGCTAGAAAAAAATTATTAGAAAGAAATGTCTTGCATGCAACGCTAAATGAAAATTTACTTTTGAAGTTCTTAAAACTTAAACTTGAAATTTGTTTTCATCATAAATCTCAAACCATCGATCCGTTTTCGACGATTTTAATTTTATTGAAAAGATAAGCCATTTGACAATGACAAGTGTTTGCAAAATAATGAAAAGTTTTGAGTTTAACAATGACTAAAACATGATTTTAAAATAACGTATATCGTTGTCCCAAAAAGTAAATTACACAAAACTGAGCTGAACTAGTTTGCTAATATATTTTGAAAGGTTAATCCGATTTTGATAATCTTGGCCACTCCGGAAAGCTAAGATCCTAAGAAACAATTTTTGTTTGAAGTTTTTTGCAAAATTTTGATGTTTGCATAGCCAAAAACGTGAGTGTTTCTTGCTGGCTTGGGCACTTTTTTCCAGAATTTACAGTTCTATATTGTTTTGGCCATAACTTTTTAACCACTCACCAGATTTCGATGATTCTATATTCATTGGAAAGATATGACATTAAGGAACGAATTTTTTTAAGAGCTATGCCAAATTTCAGCGTTTGATATGAAAAAATGCCATTCAAAGGCAGTGGAGATGCATTTTACATTTCATTTCAGAATTTGCATTGGTTTGTAAAACTTTCATAACTTTTGAGGCAAAGCACATTTTCAAGTTTCTGAAGATATTTCTGAAACTTAATTCATCAAGCTAGGACTCCTCTTTTGAAATTTTTACATAATTACGTGCTTTTGATAATTGAAATTTTGTCAAAAGTAGCATAAACATTGAGTAGTTGTTGCATTTATGTATTAAAGTTATACATGCTTATTATATCTTCTATATGCGATTAATGTTGGAAATCAAGTTAAGTACAAGTGCTTTATAAGGGCTAGTTCGACTATGTGGTGACTTTAGCTTGCTTTTGGTCGCGAAATACTAAGATAACTTACTAAAATTAAATGCGAAGAAGAAAACAGGTACGTTTTCGGATTAAATACAAAAATGCTAAAAATACTGGTATATGTCGTATTTTCGACCGTGTGGTCGATGTATATCATATATATTATAATTGTGAAATTGCAAACGGCTCTCCGTACAAAGGAGAGTCTACCGAAATTTTTCGAAAATTTTAACACTTAGAAAATTTTCAATAAATTTTCGTATGCGAAGAAACGAAAATTAATAAATGAATTTATTTAAATTTATAACATACGATAAGTTTAATTCCAATGTTAACTGCTTAAGTTTTGACCAAGTTTCAACTTTATAGTAAAAATTGGAGGAGTGCTAATGTTTGCATGTGTTTTTGACGTCTTCCTATAAGTAATTACGAGGACTCAATTTTCATAAGGGGGAGATCTGTAACAACCCAGTTTTAAATTTATAATATTAAACTAATTTAACTAAAATAGAATTGTTTGAATTCGACTTTGATAATTATTATTTTGGAATCTAACTATTATTTAACTAAAGTCTACTAGATAAGGGATTTTGTTATAATAAAAATTGAATTAGTTAATTAATTTCCTTTTAGATAATATACTAAAATCTGAATAAAATGTCTAAAAATAAATAAATAAATAATATGTGAAATATTTTAATGTGTGAATAATTTTATATACTTGAAATCGATAAAAAGGAATTATATTTGTTATTTGATAAATTCAATAAATCATCGAAAATAAATAACCATTTAATTTGAATAATTTGGGTAAAATATAAAATAATCAATTTGAATTGAAAATGAATCTACATTTTAATGATATATTTATTCATATGTTCATAAAGAGATTTCAAAATTCAATTTAAGGAGATGTAATGGAAATTGATTAATATAAGGACTTAATTGGGGATAAGATAGGATACGGATTTAATTTAATTTACTACTCTCCTTTAAAAGATCAAAGCTCGAAGCCCAAATTAGAAATAAAACTTAATCTCTTCAACGGTCAATCTCTACTAGCCATAAACTCATAAACCAATCCCTCGGCCCCAAATTGATTATCTCGAAATCGATTCTGATCATCATAAAAATAAATATACAAAGTTGTGACCTAAAATTGATTCATGGCGATTGAACGATGTGCCTGGTTGCAAGCGACGCAGATGGTGAGGTCAACTTGAGTGTCGCGACCTGTTCGTGCGTTATGATGGATGCAGATGTGACACTAATGGAGGCAAAATGGCTTAGGGGAAGGAGCCGCGGCGTGTGTTGGATCTTGAATGGAAAGGCGCGACTTCGAGGGCGCCATCGTCGGCAACACGGTGGGAGGTGCGCCTCCTGGGCGACGTGAAGAATCACGTTCGCCAAGGCATGAAGTAAAGGCTGAAGCATAACCATTTCTGGGCAACGATCAATGACAAAATCAGGGTAGAGACGCTGGAACCTGATGTGCTAGATAGAGGAGACCATTTTAGAGATTTAGCAATGGATGTGCTAATTAGGTTTGAGATGATCATGCTTTGGGTTGGAAATTTCAACATATTTAGTGAGTTATCCTCGACTCATAATATTATATCTAAATAACTATATTATATCCCTCTTATATGCTTCGCTTAGGTTAGGAATTTCTTATGAATTGCCTAAAATTTTAGTAGCAATTGGATGAAAAAACTAAAATAAATTGCATGCTATGGGTTTAAATTGTTCGATGGATGAATTGGTTAAATTATGAATTTAAAATATTGGATTAAAACGATAATTGAAAATGAATTAAATGATAGAATTGCTCGTGAATTTCATAAGATTTTAGTAATGATTGGATGAAATTATTGGAATAAACTACATGTTATAGTTTCATTTAATTTGTGTGTTTGAAATATTAGATTTTGAATCAATAGTTAAAAATGAATTAAATGGTTGAAATAAGATTGCATGTTAAAATTTATATTGGTCATTGTAAGTTGGGTTGATGGTTGAATTATACATACGCTGTTGTATAATCGGAGTTTGCCGGAAAGCAACTCGTATTGATAAACAATTCCGTATAATGGAATTATATTTTATAGAGCAATGTTGGCTCTAGATGTTGAATTTTCGTTGGATTTATTTTTTAAATTATTTAAATGTTTTTAAACCAATTCCAAAAATGAGATTTTATTCATTTTGGTTCTTATTGAAATTTTATTTATTGAATATATTGCTAAATTATATTATATTCTTAATTTATTTCTTATTCAAAAATTCTCTTCAAAACTTTTAAAATTGTGTAAATTTATTTATAAAACCTTTTTAAATATATTATTATAAGTAATTTATAATTTTGGAAATGCTTAGAAGCAAAAGATAAAATATTGTATTATTTTATAAAAGTTATTACGAAAGTAATAATTATTCATAAAACCTTTTTAAATTTACTATTATAAGTATAAGATTTTGAAAAGGATTTAGAGACGAAGATAAAATATAGTGATATTTACATAAGCAATGATGAAAGCAATAATTTTAATTTCAACCAATTTGTTATAAAAGAGGTTTAAATGATTTTAAAAGAGTTCAATTTTTTTTTAAAATAAGCAACTCTTTTTTTAAAAATAAATTGGTGGATTTAAAAGTGATTTTGGAAAAATTATACCTTGATATATATATATATATAAACTAATTTAAAACTCTTTTAATTTATTTATTATAGATTAACAAAGGTGAGAAGTTAAAAAGTGAATTATAGATAAAACCCAAATATAGTGCTATATATACCTTGCAATTTAGGTTTGTCTCTTTATCAAGTTTACTACGTGTTGTTTATTTAACAAGCATAGGAGATGGTTGGACACAAGCTGGAGCAAGCAAATCATGATCAACATCAAAAACAAACTCGAGTGAGTGTGAGTAAATTTAAGTTGTATTGTATTTGCTGAGAAATAATTTAGGGATCGGGTTTAGAAGGTAAGGAGAGAATGATTTTTATGTGAATGTATTTATGCAATTATTAGTGCGAACCCGTCCTGCATAGGGATGGCAATGGGGCGGGTCTAGGGTCTAAACCCGGTAGACCCGCCCCTGTTTTTACCCATCTGGACCTGCCCCATTGATTCATCGGGGCGGGTAGACCCAGACCCGCTCAAAAGAGCTCCGGGTCTAGGGTCGGGTTAGGGCTTGGCCGACCCGCGCCAACCCGACCCGCACTACTACGATCGCATGGGAACGCTTTGTTGCTACAACGATGATATGTTAATCCATTTATACATAAGTGGTTATAACATGGATAGTCTAATGTTCCGTTCAATAAGTTATATTATTTTATGGGATTAAGTTGTATCACTAATAATTATATAATAACATATACATGTTTTTCCTAAACCGTTATTATGCGCCTTATTTTTATAATCTAACTTTATCATTATAAACACATTGATATCTGTATTTATTGTATCATTTAGTGACAATCCCTCCTACAAATATAATGAATAAATACATTTATCATAACACATAATTTTGAATAAATATGCAAAGTATCATCGGGTCTTGGGGCGGGGCGGGTCTACCTGACCCGCATAAGTTTCGGGTACGGGGCGAAAGTTCAGACCTGCACCGGGTCTGTGGAGCGGGTCCGGGGCAGGGTTTAAAAAACCCGAGGCGGGTCTGGGGCATAAAAAACCCGCCCCAGCCCGCCCCATTGCCATCCTTAGACTCCTGCTGCGTGTTTTCTTTACAATGATGTTTTCACTACAATATGCATGATATTATAAGGACTTTTGGGCTCATTTCAATATAGTTAAATTTAAATTAAAGGCATTGAGTATGTTCGGATGTAAATGTAAGAAAATGATTATGTTTTATTTTTTAACAGTAAGTAATTTACATGTTTATGATCAAGTGTGACGCATAGCAAGAATAAGCGCGGTATAAAGAAAAAAATTAATGCTATAAAGAAACATATAAATTACACATGACTTTTGGCGTTATAAAATTAAAATTTTTAAAGAAAAAATTATTGGAAATGAAATAATAAGAATCTAGAATGCACATTTTATCAAGTAGAAATTTCCTTAAATGATAAATTAACAATATGTGAGCCGTTATTTGTTTAAATTCTGAAGAAGCTCACCTCCATTCTAGAGTTAATATATAAACTGATTGAATTGTTGTAGACCCATGGATTGTACATCACGGAGAATGCAGTTCATATTCTTTTTAAATAAAATTAAAAAACAAAAAAATCAAAAGCAATCTTAAAACAAAATGTATAAATAGCAAAATGTATCATATTGGTACAATGGACAGCCAATAAAACCTTATTTTAAAAGCTCAAACTAAGTCACATCTCTACTACTAATAAAGAAAATTCATTGAACTAATCTACTCGGTGTCTTTTTGAAATTCCAAAAATGCCCTTGCCCGTGTGCGAAGCACGGGCCCATACTAGTATTCATAGCAACTCTTAACTCATACGCATATCAGTAGACACATACTCAACATAATTACATCTTTTTTGTGCTATTGATTATCTTGGTATTGTTAACTATAGAACCATGTCTTTGTTGTTGTGTTTTATTAGCTTCATTGCTATGTTTGGTCATCATAGCTCTTTTACATCGAAACCCTCTTCTCCAAACCTTTAATACTTATTATAATAATCATAAAAAAAATTGTATGGTCTAACCATGTGTTTATTGGACTTAGCATTGGCACTACGAAGTTTATGATTGAATTCATTCATACAATCGCCTAACTAGACTAAGACTTGATCTTATGGCTGTTTCAAGAGTTTGAGATGTCAACTGCACTCTATTTATGTTATTAATATTCCAACTTTGGTTTATGGAGGCATCATAATTGTTGTTTGTGACATTATAGGCATTCAGATAACTTTTCGCAGTGGAATGACCTTGAAGTGGATATTTCACATGTTTCTCGGTACAAATGAACTGTTGTTTTCCAGAAAAGCCTCAAAATGAACCAGTAGTGTCAGTAGCTTGTTTGAGCATTTACCCAAAATATATACTAAAATAAAAGGAGGACGAAGTTGTAAACAATGTAACTCTTGATTTGTAAGAGAACCATAGGTCGGTTGGGACATGACTGCAAGATTGCCAAGGGCCAAATTAGCCAGCTTTATAAAAACCGATGAAGATGGAAATATTAGTATTCCCATCACGCGGATTGCAACCGTATAGACAGGAATTGCAATCCGCATGACCCACATTAACGACTTTATAAAAGCCGGTTAAGGTTGGGTTATTTACTATGGATGGGGTGTGTTTTTTTATTGGTTGGGAGTAGGTTGATGGGGGTTGGAGGTTTGAATGGAGAGAAGTGATGTTTGATGATCCCATCTGTTGGGAATGCTCTAAGAGCATTCCCAATCCAAAGTGTCATCAAACATCACTTCTCCAAAGTGTCATCAAACATCACTTCTACTCATTTAAACTCATAACCCCAACCAATAGAAAAAATACACTCCAATCATAGTAAAAAAAAAACCAATTTTAACATTACTTTATAAGGCCAGTTAAAGTGGGTTATGCAAATTGAAATCCTTGTATACAGAATTAAAATCCACATGGTTGGAATATTTAAATTTCCACCTTAACTCGCTTTAATAATGCCAGTTAAGCTTAGCCATCTTTATAAAGCTGATTAACTTGGCAAGTCCCAAGATTATAACTCTCCAATGTTGGGGGTAGGTCATCTCTCAAACATGCCTTGGTTAGGAGTGCCATAATGATTGACATTTTTCTATTATCTTATAAATACCTATCGTATCATCATGAACAAAGGATTGATTTGATTGATTCACATGCACATGCATCCTATTGTATGAAAAGGATTTTCTTCATGAAACAAACAAAAATAAATAACTCAGGTCCTACATATTTAAATTATAGAAAGCAAGATACAAAATGAACTTATAAGTTAGAAAATAGTGTTAAAATCCAAACACTAACATATAGATTTGAAATTCATATGCAGGTGAATACCTATACATAAACCCGCTTTGTTGCAATCTAGAGCCATCAAATATGTAACAACCCTGAATTTTGAACAATTTAAAAATGAAAATATTTAATTAATTTTAAATATTCGAATGATGATTGACTTGAATTTCAAATTTTCAGTATAAATTGGCGAGTAAATTTTAGAATTTAATCTATTGAATATTGAATTTGTATTTTAAATTCAAACTAATGACTTAGAAAAATAATTTGGATACAAGAATTATTATTTATGTAAATTTATAAAAGGATGGTTAGTTTTAAATAACATTTTTCTTTTCTTTAAAATAAAAAGGAATAAAATTTTAATCAATATAAAATAAATAGAGAAATACACGTAGTTAAAAATTCAAACAACAAAATTTACAAAACAAATTGAATTTAAAAAAAAATATTAATAATATAATATATAAAATAAGAGTACATTGCCTTACTCTTATTAGCTAAAAACACGCCTTTGTTTCAGCCATAATCCACGACCAAAATCACGTCTCCCCTCTCTTATATTCAAAACCCTACCTCCTTCTTCCATCATTCGAAACGAAAGAAGAAAAAAATGGCGGCCTCTTTCGTTCGTCTTCAAATTAGGGCTTTTCGAAATTGGGGCTTGCTTCGGCTTCAATTCGCTCGCGTGCTCCTCGTTCGACAAAGGTGAGTGATTTATATCCCTCACATCTAATTCAATACCAGGTGTCGATAGTTGATTTTGGTTTCGATGTTGATTTTTGAACTATTCGATCTTCTCTGTCATCTCTGTTTCGATTTCGATTTTCTCTGATTGTTGTTTGGCTTCGTCTCAGCCGTTCAATTTTGCCTTGCCTTAACAGTGGCTTCGGCCTTTGATATTGTTCGATTTGGTAAAGCACGACATTGATTTTTGCTTTGCACTTGTTCTTTTACTCTGGTTTGAACTGTTCGATTTGTGAATTTGAATTCGGTCACTTAGAACTGCAGTCGTAAATTTTTAATTACTGCTTTGATTGTATTTTATTGTAGTCACCTCTGATATCTTGGCCCTTCGAATTTGTTCTTCCTGTGATGATTTGGGGTTGTTCGTCATTGACTTCATTGAACAGTGGTTTGTTAATTGCTTTGAACATATTGTAGCTGGTCATTGCATTTGTTATCTTCACTATGACCTGTTTCACTGTCATGTTTGCATTTGAGCTCCTTGATGTTGCACTGCTTCATCATGGCACTTGACCTATTTCGATGTGGGCATTGTCTTGTTAATCATATCTGCACTCTCTTGAGTCTTTAATTGATAGTTGCTTGTAAATACACTAGACTCATTTTGATGGTTGCTGTGCCTCTGGATACCTGTGGTGGTTGCATTTTGTTGCAGTCTGCCCTTGAATCCAAGTAGTGGCCGCAGTTTCATTTTATATAAAATATTACACTTGTTAAAGTGTGAAACCATGAGTTGTTTGGAAACTTTTTTATTGAATTTAGTTGAGCATATGCAAACTGTTGCATTTCAACCTTGCTATGTTGCATCAGTTTTATTGCAGTTTTATAACTTTGTATACTTGTGGTGGCTGCAGATTTTTGGTTGCAGTTTTGCCCTTGAATACTTGTGTTGTTGGCTCTGTTCATATTTTTGGGTATACTTGTTTTGGGTTTCACTTGCATACTCTAACTTGATGGATTATATGCCTATTTCCTGATCATTCATGATTAGTCTTGTTTACTTGATGGCACTTAGCTTGGTATGGTTTATACTTGTGACTTCACTTCAGTTCATTGAACTGTACTGGTGCATCAAATTGTGCATACTTGATGCCTTGATTTCATTCTGACTTCACTGGAACATGTTGTTGTGTCTTGCTGTTTGACTCATCTGGGTGCACATGCTAGTTTCACCTATAGACCTTGTGATTTGTGGCTGTGTTGCCTTACCTTTGGTACTCATGCTATTATCACGTGTTAACATTCACTTGAATTCACTGTTGCACTGATATCACTTCTTGGTACTTTTCTTTGTAGTCTCCATTACACTGTATTGTGTGATATTACATCACTTATTGTTGCCTCTGTTCATCCACTTGAATTCTGGCTTTGATTTCTTCATTTTTGAGGCTGGTGCTGTTTCTTTGATATTATGACATTGTTGTCACATTTGTTCATCTACATATAAGTAAATATATGTATGTTGTTGTTGTGCTTTGGCTTCAGCCTGTTGTGCACTTCATACTTGTTGTCCTTTGTAGTTAATCTGTTGGACTTCATGTACCTATGTACTCCACTGTCCATGTTTTAATAATACTGTAACTTGGGTTTGGTTCCATTTGCTTGGTGCCTTCTTGAATTTATGCGGTGATGTTGACTTTGCATAAGATCTAGCTCTGTAGCCTTGCTTTGTTCAAGTCATACTTGTAGCCTTTGTGCCTTGTCGTTCCACTGTTGCACTTCAATTGCTTCTGCTGGTTCATGTATACGTATGTGTCATTGCCTTCGTGCACTGATGCTTACTGTCTTGTTGAATTTGAGGATTTTTGAGTTGTTTTGAGTTTATTGCTGCATTACTTTCTGGACTCCCTCTGATTCATTTCATGTTTTATACCTTTGCCCTTGTGTCCATGTGGTGACTGTAGTCTTGTTGCCGTTTGCCCTTCAATTCAAAGTGGGCTGCAGTTTCATTTTTATGAAAATTTTGCACTTGTTGAAATGTGCAGTAATAAGTTGTTTGGAACTTGTTTTCTTGGGTTTACTTGGGTATATGCAAAACAATTGCATTTCGACCTTGCCTTGTTGCATGGGTTTTGGTGTTGCAGTTGTGTTGAGTCACTGACTTGACTTCTGCAGCTTTGATTTCTGATAGTATTCTATGTTGAGATGATTTCACATGTTGTTATGGCGAGGCAGTGCACGCAAGCGTGAACTGCAGCCACACGGTATTAATTTTATTGATATCCTATTTTGTTTTGATTTATGATCTTTCGCATATTTCATTACGGTAGTGGCGAGGCAGTGCACGCAAGCGTGAACTGCAGCCACACGAAGTTAACATTTAAAAATATGGCGAGGCCGTACACGCGTGTGTGTACTACAGCCCTACCGAATCAAATGTTTTAAATGATGTTTTCTTTTTGATGAAAATTGTTTTATGTTGACAATTCAATATATTTTGAATCGATTTTGATGATTTTGTAGTTAATTGCCGTTTAGGCAATTCTGATGTTTTTTTTTCTTCTAAATTATCTTCATCAATAATCCTTTCATTTATCTTCATTGATAATCTGAACTTACTGATTTGTTGTTTAACACTATTAAGTGTTGTATTTACCGTTATCCGATTTCTTGTTAAAGGATCGGATAGGTGAATATATATTTGATTGTCGTCTAAATTGTCAATTGATTATTATTGCCTCTATGCTCTAATAACTGAGTTTGAATTAGACTGACCTATGTGTATTATTTTCTTTTAAATGTAATACTCGGGTCAGACCGAGTATTTTACAGCTTGAAGATTTTCAGGCCGCGAAGTTAGAGAGAGTTGGGGAAATTGCTTCACTTTAGCTTTTCGAAAAAAAATTGTACTTGTAAAGGTTATATTTCGCTGTATAAAAAAAATTTAATGCATTGTATAAACTCTGATATATGTAAGAAAATTCATTTATGTAAAATATTATGATTATTCTGGGATTCTGTGGTTGATTCTGTTTAAACTCTATAAACTGAATAACAATCCGTCATTTTGAACGTTTCAAGTTGGTTTAATTACCGACTGGGGGCGGTCAGAAGGGCGGGTCGTTACAAAATATTTAACATGTTTTATCAGTTTCGATTAAAGTTTACCATCACCAACATCTGATGAGTATGAAAATCCAATGGTCCATTTGGTTTATTTTATATTTTGCATTTTGAGTTTTCAACATTAATTACAAAATATAAGAAGATTGGAGGGACGAGGAGGAGATGGAAGAAAGATGAAGTGGGCAACGGAATGCTATAGTAACGATGGAAGGATGAATTGTTTTTCATGCTTCCATTATATTCCAAAACACGAAAAAAAAATTGTTTTCGATTTTGTATGTTTACTTCGTTGTCTAAAATGTTCGTTTTTCATAATATACATATGTCGTGTGCATTGTTCCATGGGCAAAAACCCAAAAATAAAAAAAAAGGTAAACCAACCATAACCTAAACTTTGACAAAAATTTATATAAAAAAATCCTAAATCACATGAACGACGCAGTTAACCACTGTTGGGGTTAGTAAGTGATGAACATGGAGAATATGGTTTTTAGGAAGGAAGCTAAACGATTAAGCTTCGTCCTCATTAATTAATGATATGAACGACGCTATGGCGAGAAACCTAGGTCAAATTCGAAAAGAAATCAAAGTCGACCATGTGAAACTTATGCACGTCGAAAATCGATAGTTGTTTGATTTCAAAATGGTGAATGGGATCAATTGATACATATTATACTTGAGCGAGATTTGAGAAAGATCTAAGGAACTAGGATTTTGGTAATGGCAAGTTCTTTGAGTTTAGAGAATATTAGAAGAAGAAAAGTATTTCTATATCAATAAGGAATGCCAACGATCAAAAAATATTCTTCTTTCAGTTCCAATCTACAATCTTCCTTCTCTCCGGATGGTCACATCTATGCGCAAGTGGTCAACACGTCTTCCTTATACAACGACGTTCCTGCCTACCGCCAAAGCACACATCGTGTACCTTGGATCTAGCGCTAGAAAGGTACACAGTTTGGTTTTCGATATGGGAGTGCCTTGCATATAGCCTAGGCCAACCGTAAACCATCAGTTGCTTCGCGTGTGGATGTTTTGGCCATAAACGCATCAATTGCCCATCACCAACAAGTCGATGCTCTGGTGCCAGGGGCTCAGAGCCGCTAACGAGGGGAGGCTTTGGCTTTTTATTCATGCTTAACATTATGAGATGAAAAATGAATTCTTCTGGATGGTTGTGGAAGGATAAGGAGGTTGGCATCAAACTATAGGAAGTTCTTTTATCACATTTCAATTTAATTTTCCTCTTTGAAAATGAAGTAGTGGGATTAGTAGGCATGGCGCCATCCATGATTCACGATGAAGATTTAGCAACAAAGATCAGTGGAGAAGCTATTAACGCTTAAAAGTGCTACGCCAACACCCCGGTGTGAGTTATGATCAGGTAAAAGCACCACCCGTTTGAACAGGAACTAAAAGTAAACAAAAAAATAGCAAAAACAGTAAAAAGACAACAATTTTTATAGTGGTTCGGCTCCAAGTCAAGCCTACATCCACTTTATCTCTTCTTTATTGCTGATTTGATTACAACTTTTACAACTTTACAATGAATCTTCGATTACAACACGATCAAGACAAGTAGCTAGAACTTTCATGATGAATATCTCTTCGGACTCATCTTGAATGTGGTTCACCTCTTCTCTCGACTCTTTGAAGTGTTGTTGGTAAATGAAGTGTTGTACAAGTCGAGAAAGCAACAGAGTCTTGGCACTTACAAATCTGGTCCCTCTCTGAATGTAGAGTAGGCAAGGTATTTATAGGGAAAAACTAAAGCAGGCTGGGTAGGTCGTAGGTCACGGGTGACCTAAAAGATGCGGGTTAAGGCTTATGGTGGATGCGCGCGATCAATGGCTTCTGCTGGCAGGTCGTAGCGACCTAAGGGAGTGGAGAGCGGCTTAAATGTGTTGAGATACGAAGTGGAGCGACCTAGAGCAAGGTCGTAGGTCGTGAGCGACCTAAGGAGTGGCGACATAAGGAGTCGTGGCATTGGAGTTGTCTTGGTTTGGATAGGTTGTAAACGACCTAACTTTGAAGAGGCAGTGCATAGGTCGCTCCTTCTTAACTCGTTAGGTCGCTTGCTTCATCAAGCTGTTAGGTCGCTGAATGTTGTGGGTCGTTAGGTCGCTAACTTGTTGAGTCTTTGGAATCTTTAGGTCGTTTCCCCCCTTAACTCGCTAGGTCCCTGAATGCTTATATCACAAGGTCGCTTGTCTTGTTAAGTCGCTTAGCCCCTCAGGTCATTAGGTCGTAGGAGCTTCAAGGAGTCACTAGGTCGCTAACTCGTAGGTCTTTAACCCGTAGAATCTCTAGAGTCCTTATGTCGTTAAGTTGCTGAGTCTCTTAATTTGTTGAGCCGTTGGGTCACTTATCAGGTTAGCTCGCTGTAGAACTTCATCCTCGTTAGATCGCATGCACTTTACCTCGTTAGGTAGTCAGCTTGTCACAAATTTAGGTCGCTATTCGAGGAAGGGATTAACACTTGCCCCCTAAAACATACCTTGCGATAGGAAGGTGTGTTTGTAATGCCATAGGCTGGATGTTCATATCATGTTGATGTTCTGCAAAGGAATTGACAATTTTATATGACCTCAAATGAGGACCGTTCAGGATCGAGCTATTTGAGGTGAAGTGTCACGATCAAGCGCATAACTTCAAATGACGATCATTCGGGATCGAGCCATTTGAGGTGAAGTACGGTCGTTCGCGGTCAAGCGCCTAACTTCATATGACAACCGTTCAGGATCGAGCCATTTGCGGCGAAATGTGACCGTTTGCGGTCAAGCGCCTCACTTAAAATGACGACCGTTTGGGATCGTGCCATTTGTGGTAAAGTGCGACCGTTCGCGGTCAAGTGCGGGACCTCAAATGAAGATCGTTCGGGATCGAGCCATTTGAGGTGAAATGCGACTGCTCACGATCAAGCGCCTTACTTCAAATGATGACTGTTCGTGATCGAGCCATTTGTGGTAAAGTGTGACCGTTCGCGGTCAAGTGGCTGACCTCAAATGACGACCGTTCGCGATCGAGCCATTTGAGGTGAGATGTGACCGCTCACGATCAAGTGCCTTATTTCAAATGACGACCGTTCGTGGTCGAGCCATTTGTGGTAAAGTGCTACCGTTCGTGGTCAAGTGGCGGACCTCAAATGACGTTCGTTCGGGATTGAGCCATTTGAGGTGAAATGCGACCGCTCACGATCAAGCGTCTTGCTTCAAATGACGACCGTTCGTGATCGAGCCATTTGTGGTAAAGTGCGACCGTCCACGGTCAAGGGGTTGACCTCAAATGACGACCGTTCGGGATCGAGCCATTTGAGGTGAGATGTGACCATTCGTGGTCGGGGTGCCGTTCGAGGCGAGTTTGTGACCGTTCGTGGTCGGGTGCCGTTCGAGGCGAGTTTGTGACCGTTCGTGGTCGGGTGCCGTTCGAGGCGAGTTTTTGACCGTTCATGGTCGGGTGCCAGTTCGAGGCGAATTGTGTGCCCGGGGAGGGCTTAATATTATCGATGCCAGGTTTACGTTCAGGTGAGTTCCTGGATCGTTTGCCAAGTTGATTTACTGCCATTCCAGAGCATGCTTAAGGACCGTTCGTGACCCCGTACATGTGTAAGTAACTTAACCATATCAGAGCATGCCTAAGGACCGTTCATGACCGCGTGTCTGTGTAAGAGGTTTAGCTAACTCAGAGAATGCCTAAGGACCGTTCGCGACCCTGTACATGTGTGAGTGACTTAGCCTTTTTAGAATTATCAAAATCCGATATCCATCCAACTGAAGAGTTTTAAGGCAAAAATGTCTGAAAAATTCAAATCCAAACACCAGAAGTAAAACACAAAAGCAGAGTAGTGACGTCAGAGTGCAAACACCTACATCGATACGATTTATAGTTGTATCAGAGTATGCCTAGGGATCGTTCATGGTCCCGCACATGTGTGAACAACCTAATTGAGTCGATGTGGAGTTTTTCACTCGTTCGTTAACACACAAAAGCAAAGTAGTGACGTCCGAGTGCAAACACATACATCGATATGATTTATAGTTGTACTAGAGCATGCTTAGGGATCGTTCGCGGTCCCATACATGTGTGAACAACCTAATTATGTCGATGTAGAGTTTTCCACTCATTCGTCATAATCTCAATCAATCGATAACAATCTGACGCCTCGATCCTGAGCCGTCTTCAGTTGGTGCAGATGGTGGTCGTTCTTGTTCCACTGTTGCAACCCTCTTTTTCACATACTGTGATAGCAAACCATCCCGGACGTGCCCCTCAATTTCATCTTTCAAGTGTCTGCAGTCATTTGTGTTATGACCATTCAACTCATGGAATAAGCAATACTTGTTTGACTTTCTCTCGTTGTTAGTTGGATCTCTCCTTATCGGCTTTCGATATGAAACCTGTCCCTTAGTGTTTTGGTAGATCCGCTCCAAAGTCTCATTCAACTCCGTGTATGAGGTGAATCTTGGTTCCCTTCATTGTCGTGCTGATCTGTCGTTATTATCCTCGGCCTTTCGTTTACCTTTGCTAGTTTCTGTACTTTTCTCGGGTGGATTTCCACCTTTGACCACAAAAACATCGATTCCTTCTCCTTCTTCTCTTTCGGCCTTTGCGTCTTCTAACCATAGAAATCCTTCAGCTTCATGGTAAAATTCCCCTAGATCCATAGGGGGGTCTCTTGTCAGTGAATTGTTGAATTATATACCATCAGCTATGCCGGACACAACTGCCATCAAAACCGTGGATGGATCCGGTCGATCCACTGATGCTGCAGCTGCATTGAATCGCGTCAAAAAACTTCTCAAAGATTCTCCAGCTCTTTTTTTCAGTGCTGCCAAACTCATAATATTCTTAGGTCTTGAATTGTGGACCCTAAATTGCCTCATAAACCTCTCAATCAAATCATTCCACGTCTTGATAGATCCATTTTCCAGTTGTCTAAACCATAATGCCGCAATATCTGTCAAGTACAAAGGAAAGCACCGGGCCATAACTTCCTCTGATGCCCCCAGCACCTCCATATGCCTCATATATTTTGTCAAATGAACCGTAGGGTCTGTCCTTCCATTATACATATCCAATGATGGTAGCTCAAAGTCTGGTGGGTTTCTAGCTCGCTTGATTGTTGTGGTGAAAGGACTCCTATTCACATCCTCCAAGTCTTTGTTTACCAAACCACCTCTCATAGCTTTTTTGACCATTTCCACCAATCTATCGTTGTCCCCTAGTTGTAGTCCTCGTCCATTGCCTTCGGCCTGCCTCCCGAGTTCACGAGGGAATTCTGGAATCTGTTCTCTTGGATGTGGTGCTGTTCCTCTGCCAATGCAATGTTGCTTGAATCCGTCCGATGTTTTTCTCGGTATTGGGCTTGCATACTCTAGATGAGTGCCCCCTAGCTCTGGTGCTGCCTCAGATGGTCCTGCTCCATTCTGAACTCCAGTTGCCCCTTGACTCTGTGCGCCAAGTTGCCCTATCTGCAGAAGCAAACTCTAGATCATCTCCTCCTGTCTTCTCATCATTGCCTCCATCTCGTCCCTAGTAACGAAGGCTGAAGTTTGGTTTGCTCCTAAGGAAGCTTCTTGACTTCCTTCATGCTGACTACTCTCTGGTCTTTGCCTTCTACTCGATCGCCTTGACATAATTCTTCAGATTCGAATCTTCAAACTCTTTGATTCAACCCTTAGTTGATAGAATTCCTGAGTTCAGCGTTCTCAGTGAAAGCACCAAAAATGGTAACGCTTAAAAGTGTAACGCCAACACCCCGGTGTGAGTTGTGATCAGGTGAAAGCACCACCCGTTTGCATGGGAACTAAAAGTAAACAAAAAATAGCAAAAACAGTAAAAAAGACAACAATTTTTATAGTGGTTCGGCTCCAAGTCAAGCCTACATCCACTTTATCTCTTCTTTATTGTTGATTTGATTACAACTCTTACAACTTTTACAATGAATCTTCGTTTACAACACGATCAAGACAAGTAGCTAGAACTTTCATGTTGAATTGCTCTTCGGACTCATCTTGAATGTGGTTCACCTCTTCTCTCGTCTCTTTGAAGTGTTATTGGTAAATGAAGTGTTGTAGAGGTCGAGAAAGCAACAGAGTCTTGGCACTTCCAAATCCGGACCCTCTCTGAATGTGGAGTAGGCGAGGTATTTATAGAGAAAAACTTGAGCAGGCTGTGTAGGTCGTAGGTCATGGGCGACCTAAGTGATAGGTCTTAGGTCGCGAGCGACCTAAGAGATGCAGTTTAAGGCTTATGGTGGATGCGCGCGATCAATGGCTTCTACTGGCAGGTCGTAGCGACCTTAGGGAGTGGAGAGTGGCTTAAATGTGTTGAGATACGAAGTGGAGCGACCTAGGGGGAAGGTCGTAGGTCGTGAGCGACCTAAGGAGTGGCGACATAAGGAGTCGTGGCATTGGAGTTGTCTTGGTATGGATAGGTCGTAAGCGACCTAACTTTGAAGAGGCAGTGCATAGGTCTCTCCTTCTAAACTCGTTAGGTCGCTTCCTTCATCAAGCTGTTAGGTCGCTGAATGCTGTGGGTCGTTAGGTCGCTAACTTGTTAGGTCGCTCACGACCTACAACCTTCCCCTAGGTCGGTCCACTTCGTATCTCAACACATTTAGGCCGCTGTCCACTCCCTTAGGTCGATACGACCTGCCAGCAGAAGCCATTGATCACGCGCATCCACCATATGCCTTAACCCGCATCTCTTAGGTCGCTCGCGACTAAGACCTATCCCTTAGGTCGCCGACGACCTACGACCTACCCAGCCTGCTCCAGTTTTTCCCTATAAATACCTCGCCTACTCCACATTTAGAGAGGGTTCGGATTTGGAAGCGCCAAGACTCTGTTGCTTTCTCGACCTCTACAACACTTCATTTACCAACAACACTTCGAAAAGCCGAGAGAAGAGGTGAACCACATTCAAGATGAGTCCGAAGAGCAATTCATCATGAAAGTTCTAGCTACTTGTCTTGATCGTGTTGTAATTGAAGATTCATTGTAAAAGTTGTAATCAAATCAGCAATAAAGAAGAGATAAAGTGGATGTAGGCTTGACTTGGAGCCGAACCACTATAAAAATTGTTGTCTTTTTACTGTTTTTGCTATTTTTTGCTTACTTTTAGTTCTCGTGCAAACGGGTGGTGCTTTCACCTGATCATAACTCACACCGGGGTATTGGCGTTACACTTTTAAGCGTTAAAAGAAGAAAATAAGGCTAGGTTATTGGCTGCGGACAAGAAGCTTGATGAAATGCTTCAGAAATCTCTTAATGATTACACACTCACTGTACCGCTAGTAAACCCAATCTTCCATGATCCCTCCGTTGGTCACTTGGTGCAACTGCAGTTCAAGTTGCCTAAATAGGTTCTAGTAATTGAGGAGGCTATTGTAACTTTTGAGAATAACGATCTAGCTTGGTTTGATACTGCAAATAGGTTTGCGCTGCTTGAAAACTATGTAGATGAGACTGATTCGTTGGTTGGTACAATTGAGGAAGAAGAGGTGGGTCTATTAGTTGTTGTGGGAGAGTGGATATGGTGAAGAATGGTCAGACTCGGAGCTTGTTGACTTCTAAAATGGATGAGGAGCCTGATAGTGATGAGTTGTGTTTGGGCAAACTTGTTGCTATTGTGTAAAGGCAGAGGATGATGGTTGAAACTAAGGTTGATGATGAGGCTGGTGAAGGAACAAGACCAGTCAAAAGCAAAGCAGGTTAAATTCCATTATGGATCACTATTAATCCTATAAAGTCTAATTGATTTTGGATCCAATCCAAAATTTATTTCAAATAATATCTTATTTTATTTAATTTGTTTAAAAGGGAGTTTAATTAGTTGATTTATTTTAATCAACTTAATATTTATATAAACAGAGTATATCAATATACTCTTGTGCATATACATGTGTAATAGTCACATGATTTGTATTATTATTTTGATAAGTGAAGAATAAAATTGTTGTTGATGTGGATACTATTTATTATGTAATAAATGTTTTAAATGTGCAATTAATTAGGGGTTACACCTAGTACTACTTATGATTTGACCAAATTTGTATTCGGTAAGCTTATGAGTACATTCAAATATACTAATGTTAATGTAGTGCAAGTGTAACATATAAATAGTGTGCATGGTTAATGTGTACATTTCTACATGTTAGGATTTACACTGCAATAGACATATTCATCCTTTATATATACCTTGATTTTATAAAATTATTATATATATACATGCACATCTTAAAAATAATTTTGATTAATTACATATTTTTTGATGTTTGAAATTAACAGTTTGATATCTAGCTTTGATATAGGAATAATTTAAAATTAGATCCATGACCATAAAGAAAAGTCCTTTTATACATACTGAATTGAAATAATATTAATACACACATACGTATATAAATAATGAGAAAATATATTTATATAGGAAAGTAACATATATGCATAAAAGTATATTCAACTTTATAAAATAACTTCAAATAATTAATATTTGTAGTTATTTATATTTATATACATAATATGTTATAAAATTATTTTAATTAATTAAAAAAATTAAATACATTTTTTAAAACATTTTCAATTTAATTTTGTTATAAAAAATTTGTTATTATTACATATTATTTCCAAAATAATAGCAAACAATAGATTACACAGCATAAGCATATATAAATTCATTACATAAGATATGGTGTCTAGAATTTACTAACATGATGTAATACATAATCAAAATTAGATTGGATAGTTACCTTATGAAGTAGCATAAGATTCACACCTAGAGTGATTGAATAACTCCTACATCTATCCGAATTTGATTTTGATTTAATTTGATTTTGATTTAATTTGATTTTGATTTAATTTGTTTCTTTGGAATTAATGCCAATGAAGCCATGTTATTTTCGGTTGCGGTGAACAAAAGAGAAGAGCAAAAAACAATGACAATTAGTGTGTATAAGTAGGCACTTAAGAAGAGGAAAAGATGGAGGACTTTTCTCCTTCCTTTACCTTTTCATTTAATACTTTTTCGAAAGAATTTTCAAACACCTAACTCTACCTATCCATGTTATTTTCAATTGGAGTAAAATCAGAGGAGGAAAGGCAAAGCAATGACAATTAAGTATGTATTTAAGAAGAGGAAAAGGTGGAGAACTTTTTTCCTTCCTTTACTCGTTCTTTTAATACCATTTCAAAACTATTTTGAACACTCAAACCCCTCCTCCCCCACACCCTAGGTCGGGCATGATGTGCTTTAGAAAGCCTTCAAAAATCCCAAAACTCATTTAGAAACTAATCAACTAAAATCAAATTTAAATATTTATATCGTGTATCGATACGTACATATACAACTTTTATATACGCACTTTACTAAATACCAATAACATTCAAAAATCAGTAAAAATTTACTAATTAATATTTCGTAAATATTACTTATTCAATTAATTTACAACAATTATAAATTAATTAAATCGTGCGGTGTTTCGGTGAATTCATCATTACAGTTGTGCGACTCAAACGTGTAAATTCAATCAGTAATTAATATTGAACAATTCGAATATCAACATTCACACTTGTCACCAGCTAGTGTTGTGACAATTTGGCTAAATTTATATCTTAAATATCTTTTCAGAAAAATCCATTTTTACTATTTTAAGTAGTACCCGGTAGTAGTGACTGTTCATACCAATTATCCTCATTAAAACTAGATCACTTTAGGACTTATGTAATTTAGTTTTGGTCAAAATTCCAATATCATCCACATTCAACTCGATTAGTTCAAACACACAATCCTTGTTTTAATAATAACATTTATTATTAACTGTACTGCTCTAGCCAGAGTCTTTGACTTTGAGTTGACTAAAATTGATAGTGAGACTAACTTCTTTTAATCAAGGAGAGGATTTCTCTATTAAATAGTGTTTTACTTCCAATGTTTCAACTTAGACTCAACTATAGTCGCTAAAATGGATTGGCATGTCATGGATTTGACTATAATCAAATTGGAGTATACACATTGAAGTTCCACGGTATTCTCAAATCGAGAGACTATGTAATATCATCACTTCAAGATTTCATGTTTGATCTTAATTATTATGTACCAGTAGGATACTCTCGAGTAAGTCATTCCATAGTTATCCTATAACTATCAGTACATAACACCTTGGTTTGCCTAGTAGTCATGAGTAATACACTGCCAAACATTTAGAGAGCATTACATACTCTAGTCTTAACTCATGAATCGATATCCTATCCTGAAAGATCTTGACTGGGAATGTTTAAAATAATATGTTATTGTTCAATATGATAAACTTCTTGTGATTACAACCATTTATAATTATTATTGCATAAGATATTGTTTAAGGATTTTCTATTTATATATACTTTAAATTAATTACTTAATTAATTATATCACAGTAAAAGAAAGTATATTATAGAAATTAAACATCTTTATTATGAATAAGATTGGTTATCGAGTTAGATATATGTAACAAATTACTAGGGCATAACCCTAACTTTTATTCCAACTCCTTTCGGCCGGTTTTAAAAAAATAATCAAGTCAGTCCCTTGGTGAATAGGTATGCTATATTTTTTTAATTATCTTCTCTGTCATTTAACCATTTTCAAAGCTAATAAACTACCTTTATCATATGGAACTCTTTGAAGTATGCCTTTGACTTCTGGTAAGGTTTAGGTACTTTTACAAAGTGTATCACAACATTGTTATCAGATAACAATATCATGGATTTCTCAACATTTAGAATCACCCATAGCTCAGTTATAAATTTGTACATTATTTATACTTCTTTTAGTGCAGCACTAATTAAGACGATGTACTTAGCCTTTGATTAAATCAGCCATTACTCATGATTAGGAAAATTTCCAACTTAATGTTCTTAACTTAAGATTGAACATGAATTTATGATCGACATACTACGCTTGATTTCACTTATGAAGTTCGAGTCTGTGCAACCCTTCATAAGGAGTTCATTATTTCAATAAACAATTCTCTTGTATTTCGTAAATATTCAAGAACACTCTAAACTATCATTAAATAATCTTAATTTGGATTCGATGTTTGTCCTATATATTATACATAAGTGAAATGCGATACTGTGCACAATACAATATGTATGATAATTCATATTACCAATGCATAAGAAATCCATCTTACATACTTAACATTAAACATTTCAATATGGTATTTGTGTATATTGTTTTGAGACAACCCTAACATTCTTTTATACCAATTGTAAAAGATGTCAATTTCAAACCGAATATCGAGAATTAAACAACTATACTAAAATGATTTTGACATAAGTGCATCATAAATAATCATAAGTTTGTTATTTACTTGTAGTTTTGAAATATTTTAGTACCTTTATAGTGCTTTCTTACAAGCATACACTTCCTCTACATTTTGGCTGAAATTCAAACTGTTTGATTTTTCTATCAAACTATTTTAGTACCTCCCATAGCTGAAATCTCGTTTAGACTAACCTAATGTAGGTCAAGGAAAAATACACATCCTACTTACTTAATACCTCTTGTTAGAAATAAAGCATAATCTATTTCCTTAAAAGGTACTGTTGTAGTTTATTTAAGACTTCTACATAGGGAGGGTGAAGATCCAGTGGCTATTTAATATCTCAACCTAGAGGTAAACCCCTTGACTAGGTACTAAGCCACTTAATACTTCAAATCCGAGGTAAAGCCTTGGTATATTTTCTCCTGCCTATACGCAAACGTATATCCTTTACCCATTAGTCCTATGGCTGGGAATGTCCCATATCAGTAGTAGGTATACACAACTGCCGGTAGCCTCTAGGTGACTTCAGTTGCGTAACTCTACTGACATCGCATCCCATCCAATCATTCTAAACCTAAATGTTAGGCTAGACCCATTAATCCATGTTCGCTCTAAACGTATAATTAAGGTTGTATAATTTCCTACCATGAAAATTATATTACCTCCCATGTGTATTCACTTGAATTAACACTTACTTGTCCACTGTGTAATTATTTCTAAATCATACGCTTATTCTTTATATTCCTCATTTCCTTCTTATATTTAATAAATGTCAGTTGTCCCTAGTAAATGATCATTAATATCAAAGTTGGACAATGTCTAATGACATTTCAAAATCTACCTAATATGCCAATTCGATTTCCCCATAAATGCTATATTAAATTCTGTAATCAGTCCCCATGTAATTCCTTTACGTAACATCCCGCCTTTTCGCACACTTTAAACCGACACACGTGCCAATTCAAAGCATACGCAAGGGCGGATTGTTATGGGGTAAATAAGAAAACAGAGAAGAAATAAAACAAAACAGAATCTCACAGCGGAAGGATAAAATATAATAATAAATATACAGTTCAAAACAGTTTACAAACACTTGATTTGCTTTATACAATAAATATCAGAGTTACACCTACCAATACAATCAATGCAGCGGAACAGTATGAGTGTGGTGCAATACTATAGATAATAATAATACGACTCTTTCGTCTTCGTCCTTCAAAGCTAAAGTCTTCGATCCTGAAACGCTCGGACTGACCCGAGCGAATTTGAAAAGACAAAAACACTCGAGTCAGAACTAAAAGATCTTATGTGAGTTAAATTAACAGAAATAAATATGAGTACAGTAACTCAAGAGATGCTCGGGATTTACATCTCCTAAGGATCCGTTAAACTATTTACTATGTAGTATATTGCGCTATTATAATAGTGTCTATTTATAAAATAAACTTACTTTTTAATAGCGTTAAGGGGTTACCCATATAGCCCTTAACACAAATAATGCCAATAGTCTATACAGTACCGTAATACCTCCTGATCGGGAAGCTACCAGAGGATACTCCATAGGTACGACACAAATAGAAACTCGTAGTAAAGGCTCGGTATGGTAGGTGACACGGCACAACTAGGCAATGCCAGGGTAGATATACCAATTGCTATCCAGGCTGGTGGAAACGCGTAGCCGCAGTTACCGCCCACCTCGGACTAACTCCCCAAAATCAAAATATAGAAGTGGCCACTGAATCAATCCAAAATCAAAGTATAATATCGAAGAGGAGGGTCCGATCAGAGGAATGACCTCATTGGCCTGAGAATCGCTCCTGTTTTAGCCATCTTATGCCAACTCACGGGAGTCGGGTCCACGTATTTACCTTACAGGAAACGTCACCACCACCTACTTCATTCTGGAATCTCCACCGCGTACACGGTTAGTCAAAGTGGTTTTCGGTATCGACAGAGAGTATGTCAGATATCCGATCCCGGTCTCTTTGCCAACCCATCGTTATTATAACACCGCGGTCATTTAAAATTAGGTTATACTTTAAAAATCAGAATAAACATTCCATTTCATAACCATGAATACGATATCATTTCAAAACCCAAAACCATATTTTATCACTTATCCCAAATATAATTCTTTTCCAAAATCAAAATGCTTTAACTTCATAACATCTGAAAATCAAATATTTTCAAAGCATAATATTTTGAAAATCATAATTTAAAACCATAACTTAAAAAAACTTGAATGGTTTGGACATTCAACGGTATATGAATTAAATGGTTTAACTTAAATGTTACTTTGTAAAGAAAATAGTTCTCATGAATTTACAAATACATCTCTTTATTAAAGTCTAAACCAAAATTTGTATTATCTCTCTCAAGTTCCAAAACCACTTCAATTTATATATATATACGTATATCCATTTTGAGTAACAATATTTCAAACTAAAATTGGATTTTATTCTTTCAACAGATCAATTGTTCTATTAATTAGTCTTGAATATTCACATAAAATCCATAAATAATAAGACTTCAATTTCTAGTAATAAAATATATATATTTTCCCAATTCAAATTATACTAGAATATTCATTTCAATTTATTTTGGGAAAAATCCAATTATAAATATCATATCCTAAAATTTCCAAACTTAACATTTAAACATATGATATAAATTATTAAACTCCATTTTCTTAATTTTCTTCCATTTTTAATAAAGATTTTTATACACCTTTTAATTTCAAAATTTTCAACTTCATATGTATATATATATGGAAGAAAAATATTTATACAATATAAAATTTAAGATTATTATAAACCGTATTCCATCCAAACCATAGAAATCACATTTAAAACAGTTATATATAGACCGCGGTGCCTGTATATAATTTTCTATCCTATGGTCAAGTGATACGGATATTTATCATTTCAATCCGCAATTTAAAAGATATAAAATTTTGCGGTTGTATATCATTTCAAACCGCAATCCCGAATGAAATGAAATATGCATGATAATTTGCAATTTAATGATATACAATAAACATCCATCAACATCACCCATCATCCAATCACAATCATCAAGCAATATCAATCAATAACAATTTATATTTGATAATAGATAACAGGTAATAACTGGCAATTTTATTCAGATTAAATTTAACAGCTATTAATCTACAGTCTATATTCAGTAATAAATTATATAACTGTTAACTAGCAGTTCATATACAAACAAATAAATTTTAACTGTAAATTTATACGCAATAAATTAATTAAATTAACAGTTAAATTAAATAAATGCAATTCAACAGATATGAATAAAATAAACATGCCAAATACTCATAAATAAATTTCTATTCATTTCTAAAATTAATTTAAACAAACATAAAAGCTTCTAGTAGTTGTGAGTGGGTTAAAACACTAACCTTTGGAATTTAAATCGAATTTAAATTCGATTTAAACCCAAAAATTCGCCCTTCTCGGAATTCGTCCAAACCAGCGTCATCAAATCCAGAATTAAATTACGATCCTAACAAAAGAAATTTCGTGTGAATCCGACTTCGTATGAGAAAGTTATGGCGAAAAATGATGATTGAACTCAAAATTGAAAATAAATAAAACGACACACAAACCATATAGATGCGATCCCCATCGTCCACTCTAAAAAACCCAGAAAAGGTTTGACGATCCGACGAAGTTTGCGACGACGATGATGAATGGTCACGGACTGTTTGAATTAATTCTGGTCAAACGAATGTTCAAAACATAAAACGAATTGCACCAGTAGATTACGTGCCTCGAGAACATTAGCATATATTTTTTTATGGAATTTTTCTGAAGTGTTTGCATTTTCATTGAAATTTGGATTGAAGTAGATCTAGGTTTTGCAACCATTTGAGGAGGAGAAGGAGATGAAGAAATGAATATACAGCAAATGACAATAGGATGGAGCTAGGGTTTATAACTGTATATATATATTAAATTTCCAAAATTTAATTAAATTTACTTTCCATTATTTATTGTCAATTAGATTGATTTATCATTGGATTCATATTTCAATATGTAAATATCCCCAATTTCATCTGCACTTATATTTACATAGTTTCTAAATATTAAATTTCAAATATTACTTCATTTAACGTTACGTATTTATTATTTATTACTTGCTGCAGTTGATTATCAATTATACTTAATATACTAAATAGATGGTAAATTTTGAATACTTGTTATCATTAACGTTTTATTTCCACTTACAAAATAAATGAAATTATTACATAAACTCCCTTAATTAAGTCAACCATTATCTTATATAACTTAACTGGTAATATATATATACCCAATTGCCCTAATTGGTTTATAGTTATCAGCGAAATGCATACTAACTTGTAAATAAATTCGTTTAATTGCAAATGGATCTGATCAAATTTAATAGATTGAATAGATGGGTAAGCAAATAATAAATTTTCCTTTTTGTCAAATTCAAACCCATTCCTACTTAATTATCAATTACAATTTATTACGAAACATTGATTTTATGCAGTTACCTTTTATTTGCGTAGTATTACATCAATTCTTATAACCTTGGATTCATTTCCAATTCACCAAATTCAATTAATTACACTTTACAAATGTGTTTCCAATATATAGGTATTGCCCAAATTAAATTTATTAGCTAACTCATATTAATAAACAAATGACTTATATGAATGATTAAAATTTTCAATTATCTCACTTTACTCCTAAACTTCTGTTATTTAATAATTATTGCTTAGAACCTGATTTTAATCTTCCCATTATCTATTTAATTCCTTCTAGAATCATAGCTAATATTTGTCATCCCTTCATTACCCAAATGTTCTTATCCCATCAAATTTTAGGTTATCGAAATATTAATTGTCAATTTCATTAATTGCACTAAATTTATCTATTAAAGGTTGCACTTAACCCAAATACATAAAACTTGCCCAATTTCTCCTTAAATCAATAACCTTCATATACAAATATGTTTATCGTAAATTTTATCTACTCTTCCTTTTTAGGTAATGTCCTATATATTAGATTTCCATGTAATTTGCAATAAATCATACTCGTAGTTATATCACATTAAATGAATAAATAAGTGTTGACTCTATTCTTTTGATTCAACATTGGTTTACGTTATATTTCATAAATATTTCTACATACATCAGGATTTTTTTAAAATGGTTGTAACGTGAAATCTCGTCTACTTCCCATTTTATATTTAAGGCTTCTAAAACCGATTCATATCATTTCTCTAGTCCAAATTTTATTAATATAACCTTAAATTTAATTTATCCCTATCGATGTAATGGTTAAACACAAATTTCACTTATTTGCAATAAATCCACAAATTGGATTTCAAATTTTCAAATAAATAAATTTTAGTTTATTACTTCTTAAATACCCAAACGTCAATGCCTTAATTTAAACTGCATTTATTACATTTTATAAAAATCCTCCATCTTAAGTGACAAATCAAAACTACCCTAACTACACAAATCATCGTATTATAAAGATATTTACACTATCCTCCATTTATTACCTTAATTTATTTAAGGTAACTTTAATTAATATCTATTGCAATGATTTCAAATTATTATTCCCCCATTCCTTTTTAGTTTCAATAACGCCAATTTTAACCGTTATATTCTCTTTATTTATGCGATAAATGCAATTATTGAATCTAATACTCCATTTAATTAATAGATCCTGCTTCCTAGAATCTATATCAACAATAGGTCAAATATATACATAGAATTAGCCTTAACTTCACCTAAAAGAATTAGCTATTTCAACTACCGCACAAAACTACGCTACTGCACTATTTAATCAAATAAATTAATTGAACTTAAATCAGCATAAAGGTTATAAAATTATAAATGTAATCTTAATAAATTCATTTATTGATTTAGACTCTTTCTATACAGTAATTAACCTATTTGTGGGTATAAATAACTTTGGAATTATATTACATCTCATTAGTGCGCGTTTTATTTCCTATAACTTCTCCTTATTTAACTATACCCATTAACAACCAAAAAAATTAAATTAGCTTTATTTCAATCTATTTCCCTTCTTAACTAAATAAAATAAATGGTTAACCTAAACACTTGTTATCCTTTGATATATTCAAATTCACTTCCAACATTTATTAACAAAATGTTGCCATAGGTTTAGATTTACATAAATAAATTATATGAATAGGTAGAAAAATTGGTAATCCGCAAATGCCCAATATACACGCATTAATTACTACCTATTGTTAGAATCCATTTATTAATTTACTAGTTAATAACGGTCTTTTTATTTCTATTTACTACCAAACTCTCTATTTTATTATAGTTCCAATATATTAATACTTAGGCACATCAAGTGCTAGCCCTTTTGTTATTTATATTAAATTGGGTATGCACAAATAAGTTGTTAATTAACTATTTCTACAAAATTATATTCATACATTCAGTTCCATATCTTATAGGGTTAAATTCTAATTACTTACGCTTAATCTATCAATTTAATACTCTATTCAAACATGCATTTAAATTCTTTTTATTCTAAATAAATTTTATTAAGTGTTGACATCCACTAATAGCATTCACCTTTATTACAACCAAAGGTGACATCTTCACTACTGATTTTATATTAATGAATCTCGTTTTAGTTAATATTTTTTTATTAATATTCTCAATTCAACATTTATTGATTTCTTAAAATTTACTTTTAACAAAAAGTGACAAATTACATTATCCAAATCTATTGTCATAAAATTTTATTGTTACACTAGGTTACAACTACTATACCAAATTTCTACATTTATTCTTAAACAAATTAGAAATTATATTAATTTAATTTATTAAATATTATTAATTTCAATGGGTCGTTACACTTTATCTCTTTATTAACTATAAATTTATTACCCATTAATTTGTAGTTATTGTCCATAGATTTTGAAATTGCAATTCCTTCATTTTTCAACCTCATAGTTCTATAATTACCATCCTATCAATAACTAGTCGTCCTAATGTAACTACTACAAATACCTATGCATATTATAAATTACTCTATAAATATTTACTAATCGAAAGACACGGTTATACATGTGTGTGTATGAGTGTGTGTTCTTATTCCTAACACAATAATTCCCAAACTTGGGAATTCCATAAAAAACACTTGCATGTGCATTCTGTGAAGAATATAAATTCCTACATTTTAATTTATTAGAGTTATCCTTCTAAAAAGGATTACCGTTATAACTTTCCATTAATTACCCAAAAATGGGACTAACTTCGTTTGAAATTACAAAGAATTATCTTTTTTCTTTTATTGAAGTAGATAGCGTAAACTACAAGAAGAACCTCTATACTTTACACATCTCTTTAATTTTTAGTATATTCCTTATTATTTCAAGTGTGTCAATTTCACAAATTTTATGGAATTGGATAATTAAAGGAGATTACATGGAAATAGATACAATTGAATTGTAGCCCCCTTCTAATAAATTAAAACATAAAGAATTACATCCTAGGTCAACTAGGGAAACCTTATTTACAACCCGATTATAAATCTAGAATAAATTTTACACCTTTACAAACATTCTACAATAATAAATATTTAGGACTGGTTTTAAATTTGTTGTTTAGGCTATACATACTATTCCAATTTCTTAAGTTACGTAGTATTGTAGGCACGGTTCAAATAGATACATTCGTTTGAGCCTACAACTCAATAGATCTAACATAGGCATAATAATTAAACAAAACTCAATGATACAAATTTCAATATTATAAATAAGTTATATAATTTCCTGTTCACCTTTTAAGCTTTCCAAATCTCTCAAATCTAGATTCATTCCTTTATTTGACTTCTTTTCCTTTTGAATTGAAAAGAATATGTATAACAAGGTATATATATACTATTAGAATTACAGATTTGAGAAAAGATTTGGGGTTTAGGAAAATACATATTTATAACTATAAAATTTACCTTTTTCTGCAGTATTGATTTGCTCCTTCTCTTCTTCTCTTTTGTTTCATACCCTTCTCCGATTGTATACATATAATATGGTATCTTATTATTAATAGTTATAGTAGAGGAGGAGAGTTTTTGACCGTTCATGGTCGGGTGCCTGTTCGAGGCGAATTGTGTGCCCGGGGAGGGCTTAATATTATCGATGCCAGGTTCACGTTCAGGTGAGTTCCTGGATCGTTTGCCAAGTTGATTTACTGCCATTCCAGAGCATGCTTAAGGACCGTTCGCGACCCCGTACATGTGTAAGTAACTTAACCATATCAGAGCATGCCTAAGGACCGTTCGTGACCGCGTGTATGTGTAAGAGGTTTAGCCAACTCAGAGAATGCCTAAGGACCGTTCGCGACCCTGTACATGTGTGAGTGACTTAGCCTTTTTAGAATTATCAAAATCCGATATCCATCCAACTGAAGAGTTTTAAGGCAAAAATGTCTGAAAAATTCAAATCCAAACATCAGAAGTAAAACACAAAAGCAGAGTAGTGACGTCAGAGTGCAAACACCTACATCGATACGGTTTATAATTGTATCAGAGTATGCCTAGGGATCGTTCATGGTCCCGTACATGTGTGAACAACCTTATTGATTCGATGTGGAGTTTTTCACTCGTTCGTTAACACACAAAAGCAAAGTAGTGACGTCGAGTGCAAACACATACATCGATATGATTTATAGTTGTACTAGAGCATGCTTGGGGATCGTTCGCGGTCCGATACATGTGTGAACAACCTAATTATGTCGATGTAGAGTTTTCCACTCATTCGTCATAATCTCAATCAATCGATAACAATCTGACGCTTCGATCCTGAGCCGTCTTTAGTTGGTGCAGATGGTGGTCGTTCTTGTTCCACTGTTGCAACCCTCTTTTTCACATACTGTGACAAACCATCCCGGATGTGCCCCTCAATTTCATCTTTCAAGTGTCTGCAGTCATTTGTGTTATGACCATTCAACTCATGGAATAAGCAATACTTGTTTGACTTTCTCTCGTTGTTAGTTGGATCTCTCCTTATCGGCTTTCGATATGAAACCTGTCCCTTAGTGTTTTGGTAGATCCGCTCCAAAGTCTCATTCAACTCCGTGTATGAGGTGAATCTTGGTTCCCTTCATTGTCGTGCTGATCTGTCGTTATTATCCTCAGCCTTTCGTTTACCTTTGCTAGTTTCTGTACTTTTCTCGGGAGGATTTCCACCTTTGACCACAAAAACATCGATTCTTTCTCCTTCTTCTCTTTTGGCCTTTGCGTCTTCTAACCGTAGAAATCCTTCATCTTCATGGTAAAATTACCCTAGATCCATAGGGGGGTCTCTTGTCAGCGAATTGTTGAATTCTATACCATCAGCTATGCCGGACACAACTGCCATCAAAACCGTGGATGGATCTGGTCGATCCACTGATGCTGCAGCTGCATTGAATCGCGTCAAAAAACTTCTCAAAGATTCACCAGCTCTTTGTTTCAGTGCTGCCAAACTCATATTATTCTTAGGTCTTGAATTGTGGACCCTGAATTGCCTCATAAACCTCTCAATCAAATCATTCCACGTCTCGATAGATCCATTTTCCAGACGTCTAAACCATAATGCCGCAATATCTGTCAAGTACAAAGGAAAGCACCGGGCTATAACTTCCTCTGATGCCCCCAGCACCTCCATATGCCTCATATATTTTGTCAAATGAACCGTAGGGTCTGTCCTTCCATTATACATATCCAATGATGGTAGCTCAAAGTCTGGTGGGTTTCTAGCTCGCTTGATTGTTGTGGTGAAAGGACTCCTATTCACATCCTCCAAGTCTTTGTTTACCAAACCACCTCTCATAGCTTTTTTGACCATTTCCACCAATCTATCGTTGTCCCCTAGTTGTAGTCCTCGTCCATTGCCTTCGGCCTTCCCCCCGAGTTCACGAGGGAATTCTGGAATCTGTTCTCATGGATGTGGTGCTGTTCCTCTGCCAATGCAATGTTGCTCGAATCCATCCGATGTTTTTCTCGGTATTGGGCTTGCATGCTCAAGATGAGTGCCCGTAGCTCTGGTGCTGCCTCAGATGGTCCTGCTCCATTCTGAACTCCAGTTGCCCCTTGACTCTGTGCTCCAAGTTGCCCTATCTGCAGAAGAAAACTCTGGATCATCTCCTCCTGTCTTCTCATCATTGCCTCCATCTCGTCCCTAGTAACGAAGGCTGAAGTTTGGTTTGCTCCTGAGGAAGCTTCGTGACTTCCTTCATGCTGACTACTCTCTGGTCTTTGCCTTCTACTCGATCGCCTTGCCATAATTCTTCAGATTCGAATCTCCAAACTCTTTGATTCAACCCTTAGTTGATAGAATTCCTGAGTTCAGCGTTCTCAGTGAAAGCACCAAAAATGATAACGCTTAAAAGTGTAACGCCAACACCCCGGTGTGAGTTGTGATCAGGTGAAAGCACCACCCGTTTGCATGGGAACTAAAAGTAAACAAAAAATAGCAAAAACAGTAAAAAAGATAACAATTTTTATAGTGGTTCGGCTCCAAGTCAAGCCTACATCCACTTTATCTCTTCTTTATTGCTGATTTGATTACAACTCTTACAACTTTTACAATGAATCTTCGTTTACAACACGATCAAGACAAGTAGCTAGAACTTTCATGATGAATTGCTCTTCGGACTCATCTTGAATGTGGTTCACCTCTTCTCTCGTCTCTTTGAAGTGTTATTGGTAAATGAAGTGTTGTAGAGGTCGAGAAAGCAACAGAGTCTTGGGTAACTGTTAGATTAAAATAATTAAATCTGTGTCGTTTGGCCAAGGTTCAAACCTTAACCGCCACCTCCCGACCCCCCGACCGATCGACCACCCTCTATGAGCAGTCGACCGTCCAAGTAAGGGGCTCGATCGTGGGCTCACGCATTTAATAATGTTTATTTTCGTTTTTATTTTTTTATTTTCGCTCCAACAACTTCAAATGCTAATAACATCTTCACTTGAATTCCGATCGCAAAACTCCTATGAAAGTTGCTCAGAAAATCGTCATGAACGCAATGTTGCGAGTTTCATGGAAATTTTGACATTTTCTCAAATTCAATTTTCGGGCCTTATTAATTATCGTTAATTTTACAGGGAGTTACATTCTCCCTCTTAAAAAAAATTCCTCGAAATTTCTCAAGGGTTGAATTTATAAAATAGCACACAACCATTTTAAACTATCCAACCAATTAGTGTACAAGTGCATGGTGTATCACAATATATACGACATGCATGCAAAATGATTCTAAATCATCGCCTCTTATATGAATGCATTCTTTCAAAAATATTTTTTGAAAATATGATGCAGACAACCAAGATATATTGGCAGTTCTATATGTATGCAAATTTTCAAAAATTAAAAACCCTTTTTCACACACAAATTTCACACTCCTACAAGTAAGATTATGGTTCGACCAATTTTGCATCCAACATCGACTATCCAAAACGTAACACACAATTTCTAACATCCACAAATTTTGAAAAGTTAGGTTTCTAAATCTACACTCCTATGCCGAAAAAGAAATTTAGATGGAAAATTTTACATTTCTACCCTTCTTTAGGATATCTATTCTGTTGTACCTTGAAACTTTCTCTTTTGCCCCTAATTCTTACCCAATTTTTTCCAAGTACAGTACCCATAAAGAGGTTAATTTTGGATGTTGAAAAAAAATTATCCTAATTGCTAGTTTTGTTTCACTATCAATAAGGTATGGAAATAGAAATTCCAAAGCTAAAACAACATTTTCTCTTATTATTATCTATGTATTGTATACTATCACCCTTGTCGGATAGTAAAACTCATATTTTCTCACACAACAACACTCCTTATGCTAAGCATGTCATCTAAAAATCAGAAATTCTCTCATTTCATAAAAAAAACGTTTTCCCCCCTTCAAACAAACTTGCAAAATAGTTTGGAAGGTCAAATAAAACAGCATCTTCTTTTTCCAAAGCCCTTGAACAAATTTTTCCAAAAACTTTTGAACCCAACTTCTCAAAAGCATTGGAACAAAAAAATTTCAAAAGCCTTCGAAAATAATTTTTCAAAACAATTGTCTCCATCCTTAAAAACAAATCAAAGCACATCTTAAAGTAATCGGGACCTGTGTAGTTAATGCCCCGTTATTACCCCCGTTATAACCCTGCTATATTTCATAGCGGATTTCTACCGTTATGATTTTTCCATATAGCCTTTCTGCTTTAAGCCATGCTATTTCCGCTATATCCCGTTATTCTCGCTATATTCCGCTATTTTTGTTATATCTTGTTTAAAAGAAATGAATTGAAAAATGACATTTATACATTATAAAAATTATGAAATTAGTTTATTTTATTGAATTTTTAATATATTTTCAGAAATGAAAATTCTCTAATATTCTACTAAATTTAATTATGTTATATAATAATTTTACGTTCATTTACAATGTATTTGCATATATTTTTATTTAAAATTATTTATGTATTAATTAAAATTCAATTAAATGTTAAATTTTCATTTAATCACCATTTATGTATTTGTAAAAACATTAAGTACGAGTTTTATATGCTATTTTAGAGTCATCTGTTATATCCCGCTATATCCCCGCTGTATCCGCGCTATGACATTTTGCACCTCCGCCGTATTGAATCTGCCAAGCGCTTTAACTACACAGATCGGGATGCAATCAATGAGTTAATGCATATTATTAACCCTAAAATTAAGCAATTAATCCTAGGTTTGTGGAAACCTTTAATTTTTACTCCTAAACAACAACACTTAGGCTAATTTATAAATTTAATCTTTTAAGGCATAGTGATAGTGAACCGTGATTTAGCAACAACCCTTCCATGTCATCAAATTTCTAAAATTTATTTTTCCTGAAAGTCTAAAGTTTTGGGATCTAAGCATTCTATATTTCTATTTACTAATTTAATTTCCTAATTAACTTACAGCTTTAATAAAATTTATCGTTGATTAAGTTTCCTTATGAGATCTCCTTATTTACACCGTTTCCCAATGTATATATAGTGGTCAAAGCTCATCCAAACCATCAACAATACAATAAAATATCAACATATCTTATATCATATCATACACATTTCCAATATCCAAAGAGAGACAACTAGCGATTACAACCCAAAAAACCTAAAAGAAAATGATCATTGGAAGCTGCAATTCATCATCAACTAAGGTTAATGATATTATAGCCCTAACACTTCTTACTCAATTAACATGGACATTTTTAGTATGTCATTCAACTATAATCCACATGTCTTAACTTACCTTCTTAGCTCCCAATAAATAAGGTACATCCATTATTTTAATCCTTACATCCGATTTTGAGATAAATCATCCATTCCCAGACCGCAGTGGGTAAGTAATATAAACTACGCACATTAGAATAACTTATCGGAAAAAATTACTTAGTGGAATAACTTTCCTACCACCTATCTTGCCTTCTTTAACCTTTGTGTCAAGCTACATCCTTTATTTTTGTTTGTCACCATATTACTCTCTTCTTCAACCATGTTACAATCTTCCCTAAACTAAATCTCTTAATGGTATCCTCAAACTTTGGTACTTACTTTATTTGAACTAGATATTTCATGGGAGTATGCCTTGGGACTCGCGAAAGTGTACTTTGATACCACTCCTCATTCCTTTGAGGATTCTTCTTATTGCTTTCACACATCTCTTACAAATATTCCTATGTTCATACTAGTATTCCTTATATTCAACAAGGATTCCTTTTTTCTACCCAATAAGCATTCATAGTTATTTTATTCATAGCCTAAACCTTTACCTCGTCTTACCTAGGCAGTCATTCATATCTACTCCATATCAAAATTTGGTTTGGGTTTCACCATTCCTTTTAAACTATAACCTCACAATCGTGGAGTACCTAATTCAAAACCCTTATCTTGAAAATATAGACTTAGAAACCTTTTTTTTCAATTCAAAAATTGCTCAGTCTCTAAAAGAAGCTACGAAAAATTTCCTTTCTCAAATACTTTCTTAAAAAAGATTTACTTATTTCTAAGTGGGATTTGTAACTCAAAACATTCAAAAACTTAATTATCATAGCAAATCATTTTTCCAAAAACATCCTTTATAAATTTAAACGATGAAAACTGGAGTAGACACGAATAACTTCCATTCTTTTTGATTTTCCTACTACTCGTGTTATTTCCACTTTCAGACCTAGTGAAGCTTTTAATAGCAAATGATAGGGACTTCGAAAAGATACGTGCAATTGTGTCACGTTCCAAATTTCAACGTTCGAAAATCAACACCCGTACTTCACTTGTACTCGAATGCCGCAGATTCAACTATTGAAATCTGACTCGTGCCGGAGCTTATAACACAATTAAGTACAACATAGCAGAAGAAAATGAACAAAATCAATATATACAACATTAATACAATATTCAGAAACAATATCTGATACAACTGAATGATACAATAAACATCTATATACATCAGAGATATGATACAAGAAATAACAGCGGAAAGAAAATAGATAACTCTAACAGCGGATAATCTCCATCTCCAAGGTACCGATCCAGAAATAGCTCGAACCCCCAATAACGATGCACAAAGATAAGAAAGTGCAGTCCACATCCAAAGGCTGAACTAAATCCAGATAATCTACTAAACCTGATTAACTGGAAAAAAAAACCCTACTCTAGACTGCCAGTGTGGAAAATTTGTGGGCACCCAGGGTTTAGGAAAGGAACAATAAACTCCGGGTCAGTCATGGGACTGGTATGAGCAACAAAAATAGTTTATCTTTATCAAAAGCAAAACAAGGTTTATAAAAGAAAATCCAATATGCTTTTGGAAAATGAAACTACCATAAGACCTCCCGCCACACACACAATGCAATCGCAGAATTGGAGGAGATTTCTTCTTATGATAGTCAAATATGCTTGATACGAGAAAATTTCTTGGATATTATTACTAGTGCATAGTGTAGAAAACATTTCGAAAGTATAATATTAATCTTAGCCAGCATAGGCATTTCGCACTATGCCTACTATAGCTACCATCTAAACAGTGGTGACCACCATAAGTAAATGGAAGGTTCTACAACTAAAACCGTACAACGTGCGTATTGTTTCATTTGGATTTCCAACAAATTGTCAGGCTAAGGAACTTCCTATTGCCACATGAGAACACCTATGGCGGGACGCCCCGAGAACTTACCCAGCTCTCTGCCAACACAAGGCCGGCCTCCTCCCTGCCCGGGAGTAATACCTAAAGATATGCCACCCCCGATCCTTTAGGTACTTTATCCGAGCGCTCGTTACCAACAACATCACACAGTAATAAATATAGTCTGCCCACATGAGTAAGTATCTGGGCTCCATACCATGATACCACCCTTTTCCAGAAGGAACGGTCATACCCTAGGGGAGCTACCCCTGAAACCTTGCCGCATCTTTCCTATTTAGACCATTACCGGTTTGTGAGGACCGATGAGGTCTCTTCCACAAAGCTACGCTTTACACGAAAGCCATGCTTTGATCACAAATGATCATCAACACACAGCAGCACTTAGCATGCCATACTACCTAATTAGGAGTATATCGCTGATAACCTTCAACTACATAATCTCTGAGCTCGTACGTCTCAGAGAAGGGTTTTAAGCTAAGAGAATAAATTCTCTGCTACCAACATATATGTATTTGAAAGAAATCTGCTTTATATCTCAAAGTGTAGTGTCAGACATACAACCATACAAGTCTGTCCCGGGTTCGAACAGAACCGAAGGCACTTTCGAAGAAGCCCTTGCAAATCCGGATAATTCCTAATCACGTCCGGACTTCCCATCACATACGGAGTCTCTATACCGGGGACGAGTTGATGCAGAGACATTCGAAGAGTTATCCTCTCGTTTTCCAAAATATCCGGTCTTCACCACCGGTCTACAAATGCTATCCATATCGTCGTATCATTATTCGAAATGGGTTATATGACGCAAAGGACTTCTCCCGGCTAAACCGAATAATGAGCGCAATATTTAAAAGCATATGGATATTGGGATTTCCGTTAAGTCACAACTTATTGCCCAAAACTTTTCTTACGAATGGTTAACCAAATTATCATTTCAAATCTTTAAGCAAAAAGATTTATTTCACAAAGTTCACCTAGTTTCACAAAGATCCATTTACGGATTTCAAAACAATTTTCATTTCGATTAGGATTAACTCATCCATTCTTTGTAACAAGGATTTAACTTGTAGCTTTCAAACTCGTTTTCAAAGATTCATTTATTACTTGGAAAATCATTTTCATTTTTAGACTTAGAACCCTTTTTAACACAAATTGGAAGTTCATTCCTCATATGAAAGCTTTTATTATTTGAAAACAAATAGTTTTCGTTTCAGAAAATTCCAATTATATTTGCACGAGTTAAAACCCTTGAATTAAATTCAAATTCCCAAATCAATACCTTTAAAAATGGTTTAACCCAATATAACTGGTATAAATCTTTAATCCCTAGATTCAAATCTTAGAATTCAATCTCAAATTTTGAATTCAACTTTAAATCAAATTATTTAAATTTCAAAACTTTATTAAGTTATTCAAAAATAAATTTTATCTTGAAATTCCATTTCAAAAGCTTTTCACATTTAACCCAATTCCATTTCCAAAACTATTTGGATTCAAATTGTCTATTTAAAATCATTTCAAAAATCTGTGACTTAATCGATTTCCTCGTGAAATCCATAGTTGTGTGTGTATGGCGTGGTCTAGGGGTTTAACACAATAGAGCAACATCATTCAATCATTACAGATCAAAATAAAGAAATATAGTTGATAAGCGGTATAAACTATAACGCTTATCGTTCATTCAAATATTCACAGATAATATACAAATGCATCACAAATAAATGAATAAAATACACAGCTCAATCCACAGAATAAAATATTACAGATCGGATAGGACAATCAATTCAAGGCATCTCATACAATAAAATCATTCATAAGTAAGGTCAAGCATTCAATAATCATTTATAAGCAGGATTAATTAATTGTTTAATCCTAATTAATTCAATTTATTTCCAATTAAAATAATTACTTATGAATTAATTATCCAATCCTGATTTATTAAATACAAATTATTTGATATAAATTAAGTAATCAATCACCTTAATTAATTATTCTTAATTAATAAATTATTCTTAATTAATCACAATAATTAAATTAACCTCCAAACCAATTGCATAATTAATTAACCCTTTAATTAACTATTTAAGAAATTAAACCTTTAATTACTTACCATAAAGTAATTATTCTTACACAATTTCATAAATGACTATCATTAATTAATTATTCTAATGAATTGTTAAAATTAATCACATTAATTTTTTTAAATAATCTTAGTTAATGACCTTCATTAACTATTAACAATTCTTTAATTACTTTTCTGAAGTAATTAACTAAGATTAATCATTATTAATTACAAATTAATAAACCTTTAATAACCCATTAATTAATCCTTAATTATTTGATTAATTAAGTGTTAACTATACTTAATTAATCCTTAATTATTTGATTAATAAATTACTAATCATTGATTAAAAATATAAATCTTATTTAATTAATGATCCTTAAAACTAATTTATTTATCCTAAATTAATTAGCTAAAACCTTAATTAACTAATTTTAAACTCTTAATTATTAATTTATCCAAATCATTAATTATCCATTTTAATTAATTTTATAATTATAAATCATTAATCTTCATTTATTTTAAAGACAAAAATATTTTTCTTATTGATGAAACAAGTTATCATTAACAAGTCACTTAAACAATTTACTTTTATATTTTACTTTCAAATTTCATTTTACATTTTAAGATTTAAAATGAAAACAAATTAACTTTAACAAAGTTTAAAACAATTTTCAAAACACTTTTTAATTCACAATAGTTAAAGAATTATCCACCTCATAATAGAAGTTAAAAGGATTTAAAACCCAATTTCATTTTAAATTCTAATCAATTTAAAAATTTAATTTATCATTCAAGTTATTTAAAACAACTTAAATTTTGAAAACTTCTTTTATTTCAGAACTAAGATTCAAATTATATCTGAATTCAGATTTAAACCTTTGATTTTAACTTTACTTACAATTCAAACTTCCCTTTAAAAATTCAAACTACTTAAACATTTTAAATTAGTTAAAACAAATTTAAATTTTAAAACTTTATTTATTTTTGAAACTGAGATTCAATCTAACTTAATCAGATCAAACTGGGATTTAAACTTGTTTTAAATCCTGCTTTACAATTTAAAAATCCAGTTTAAATTTTAAAAGAAATGCCACAGGTATGAAGCCTGTAACCACACATATGACTCGAGCCATCCAAATCCTGCTTCGAGTCCAAAACCATATAACTTCGAGTCTAAGACTCGAATTACTAGAGATTGTCTCGAGATCCAAAACTTTGCAACCAAAGCCAAACAATCTTCACCAGAACAACACGCCATGCACATGTACGGAGGCTGTGGGTGATTCCGATCATTGATGATGATCATCCCACTTCGACAAGCATTCCCTAACCTAAATACGATCATCAGACTTACTCCACCTCAACTCGAAATCGAATTCGAGTTGAAAATCCAAACCTAGAAACAACAAGAGGACCTCCACCTCGAAACCTGTCATCACTTCATTCTCGCCACTCCGACCACCTGAAGGTCTGCAACTCCGGCCTCGACTTCTTTTACGACCCAACTACCGTTCCCCAAAAACTCAGAACACTCGAACAACCCAACAAGCTGTGGCGATCGAATCACTCCACCTAGTTAAAACTAGGGTTCCAGAAGAAATCTCACGCAGCAACTTTCATGGTGATTTGCATCACCATCCACCATTTTTCCTAGATGCTACGATCACTCCTCCATCATCAGGAATAATTCCGACCCCTCCAGTCACCCAAATCATCAGAATTCGACCAAACATCAAATTCCAGGCAACCCCAAATTTCACATTCAATACTTCACTTCAAATTGTGATTTTGATTTTTAAAAATCATAACATCCCAGGCCAATTCAAGTTATGTATTTGAATCAGAGAATTGTACCAATTAATTTCAACATATTTATAAAATTTTACAGTAAATCTGGATTTCCAGACACTATATAAATATATATGTTTAAACTATTTTTAGATCTTAGTTCATGTTTAAACAAACTAAGTTTATTTGAAAACTAAGGCCTATCAAAGATTAGAGGTGAAGAAAGTGAAATTTGAATTTAACTTAAACTCTGTAATATAAAACAGAGAAGAACAGGCTTAATTTAAATTGACAGAGCAGATCATATGGATATATATACAGAGCCACTTAAAAATATTTATGCAAAGCAACAACACATATATAAATTCAATTAAACTTAGGTTTTTTTAAAAAATCTGTTACTCACAGTGATTTTTCAAGGAAAAAGAACAGAGTCCTCCTTTTTGAAACTGTCTTGAATTTTCTAGCTGAAGGTTTCTTCCTCTTATATTCTCTTGGTTGAGTTGAGTTATATTGTTGTTTAGATTGAAATTTTGTTTGAGTTTTGAGATGAAGTTTACGTTAGAGGTTACTCAGTTTTTGTTGAACGAACTGAGATAAAAATGATGTACAAGAAAGAAAGCTTACAAGTTGATATAAAAAATGAGTTTACAGGGGATGTTATATTTTTTTACAAGGTGATTATGTGTTGTACAATAAGTTTAGAGATTTTCCTTTCTTTGTTGGCTAATGGTATCGTGTGTGGTGGCTGAGATGTTTACATTTAATGCTAAGGTACTTTATGTCTTCATACTTCTCTTATTTGTACAAAGATATTTTATTTTTTTATGTATGTAGATATTTACTTTTACTTGCCTATTTTATTACTTCTTGTCTCGGCTGATATAAATCTTGTTTTGGTGGCTAAGATACCTTCATTAATTATCATTGTCTTGTTTTATAAGCTTCATAGATATTTTTATTTTTATTTGTACATACTTATCTTTATATAGTTGAATGTATTATATGTTTAAATTTTATGTACACACTTGTATACATCCTACTTTTGCCTTAATTCGTTCCATACTTACTTGTATTCCAATTGTATAGATATTTCTAGAATTCTTTTATGTTTATTTTATATTTTACTTGACTATGAATTTATATGAAATATTTATTGCTAATACTTATTTTATTTCATTTAAAAGTTTAACTATCCAACATTTAATTTCTTATTTATTATTTATTTCTTTTCCTACTTATATTAATTTCATAGTTTCTCTTATTTTATAAATTCAAATTATTTTTAAACCATTTACTTAAACTTTAAATTCAAATGATTTCACACTTATTTTATTTGAATTTGGAGAAACTCAAATCAATTTACCAATTAATTTTCACAATTTTTATTCCAAAATTAAATTAATTATAAATTTAAACTTAGTTAAAAATCCGGGATCGTTTCAGATTCCCCCCTTAAGAAATTTCGTCCCCGAAATTTGCCAGGGAGAACAAAGAAAGATGAAAGATAGAGAAATACTTTTCCAAACCAAACTGGATATTAATTCTGCATTTGGCTTAACAAGTCAGAATATCAACAATATGAGAACAAACTCATACAATTTTTTTTTCACAAGATACTCGGGTTATCCGGATTTACGAAGTATGCAGGGGCATTGGTTAGTTCGAAGGGATAACTAACCATTTGTAGAATATATCTGGACCCATAAATAGACAAATATGTGGATACAATTTCAAAACTTTTAGTTTAGAAACTAAAGTATACTAATCAACCATATCAACCAAAGCAACCAATTCATCCAAACAACAATTTTGGCTTATTTGGAGTTTATGTCCCATGCAAATATATCAAATCTTCTTCCTGGATCTACCAGGAACTATCGAAGATTGGAAAGAGATGCTGAATCAAAGAGATTGATAGAGAAAAGATTGTTCCCTTGTTGTTACAGGGTATTGACCATTTATAGTCGTATTCCCCTTTCCTCTATCTCGTCCTCTTCAAACACTCATACTTACTATCAGTGGATAGTAAGAGAATTTACCGAGGCATTCGAACAGATATCTTAGGGATATACTCATTCTAGGGTATACTTCACCTTATTTCTAATGAGCTACTTAATGTGTTATACTCCTGAGCTAAAGTTCAACCTTAGCTCTGATACCAAGATGTCACGTTCCAAATTTCAACGTTCGAAAATCGACACTCGTACTTCAATTGTACTCGAATGCCGCAGATTCAACCGTTGAAATCTGACTCGTGCCGGAGCTTATAACACAATTAAGTACAACACAGCGGAAGAAAATGAACAATATCAATATATACAACATTGATACAATATTCAGATACAATATCTGATACAACTGAATGATACAATGAATATCTATATACAGCAGAGATATGATACAAGAAATAGCGGCGGAAAGAAAATAGATAACTTCAGCAACGGATAATCTCCATCTCCAAGGTACCGATCTAGAAATAGCTCGAACCCCCAATAACGATGCACAAAGATAAGCAAGTGCAGTTTATATCCAAAGACTGAACTAACTCAGGATAATCTACTAAACCTGATTATCTGAAGAAAAAAACCCAACCTAGACTCCCCGTGTGGAAAATTTGTGGGCACCCAGAGTTTAGGAAAGGAACAATAAACTCCGGGTCAGTCACTGGACTGGTATGAGTAACAAAAACAGTTTATCTTTATCAAAAGCAAAACAAGGTTTATAAAAGAAAATCCGATATGCTTTTGGAAAATGAAACTACCATAAGACCTCATGCCACACACACAATGTAATCACAGAATTGGAGGAGATTTCTTCTTATGATAGTCAAATACGCTTGATATGAGAAAATTTCTTTGATATTATTACTAGTGCATAGTGTAGAAAAAATTTCGAAAGTATAATATTAATCTTAGCCAGCATAGGCATTTCGCACTATGCCTACTATAGCTACCATCTAAACAGTGGTGACCACCATAAGTAAATGGTAGGTTCTACAACTAAAATCGTACATGGCGCATATTGTTTTGTTTGGATTTCCAACAAATGCTCAGGCTAAGGAACTTCCTATTGCCACATGGGAACGCCTCTGGCGGGATGCCATAAGTACTTACCCAGCTCTCTGCCAACACAAGGTCGGCCTCCTCCCTGCCCGGGAGTAATACCTAAAGATATGCCACCCCCGGTCTTTAGGACCTTTATCCGAGCACTCGCTACCAACAACATCACACAGCAATAAATATGGTGTGTCCACATGAGTAAGTATCTGGGCTCCATACCATGATACCACCCTTTTCCAGAAGGAATGGTCATACCCTAGGGGAGCTACCCCGAAACCTTGCCGCATCTTTCCTGTTTCGGCCATTACCGGTTTGTGAGGCTCAATGAGGTCTCGTCCACAAAGCTACGCTTTACACGAAAGCCATGCTTTGATACAAATGATCAACAAATGATCATCAACACACAGCAGCACTTAGCATGCCACACTACCAAATTGGGAGTATATCGCTGATAACCTTCAACTACATAACCTCTGAGCTTGTACGTCTCAGAAAAGGGTTTTAAGCTAAGAGAATAAATTCTCCGCTACCAACTGATATGTATTTGAAAGAAATCTGCTTTATATCTCAAAGTGTAGTGTCAGACATACAACCATACAAGTCTGTCCCAGGTTCGAACAGAACCGAAGGCACTTCCGAAGAAACCATTGCAAATCCGGATAATTCCTAATCTCGTCCGGACTTCCCATCACATATGGAGTCTCTATACCGGAGACCAGTCAATGAAGAGACATTCGACGAGTTATCCTTTCATTTTCGAAAATATCTGGTCTTCACAACCGGTCTTCAAATGCTATCCATATCGTCGTATCATTATTCGAAATGGGTTATATGACACAAAGGTCCTCTCCCGGCTAAACCGAATAATGAGCGCAATATTTAGAAACATATGGATATTTGGATTTCAGTTAAGTCACAACTTATTACCCAAAACTTTTCTTTCGAATGGTTAACCAAATTACCATTTCAAATCTTTAGGCAAAAAGATTTATTTCACAAAGTTCACCCAGTTTCACAAAGATCCATTTACGGATTTCAAAACAATTTTCATTTCGATTAGGATTAACTCATCCATTCTTTATAACAAGGATTTAACTTGTAGCTTTCAAACTCGTTTTCAAAGATTCGTTCATTACTTGGAAAATCATTTTCATTTTTAGACTTAGAATCCTTTTTAACACAAATTGGAAGTTCATTCCTCGTATGAAAGCTTTTATTATTTGAAAACAAATAGTTTTCGTTTCAAAAAAATCCAATTATATTTACACGAGTTAAAACCCTTGAATTAAATTCAAATTCCCAAATCAATACCTTTAAAAATGGTTTAATCTATATATAACTGGTATACATCTTTAATCCCTAGTTTCCAATCTTAGAATTCAACCTCAAATTTTGAATTCAGATTTAAATCAAATTATTTAAATTTCAAAACTTTATTAAGTTATTCAAAAATAAATTTTATCTTGAAATTCCATTTCAAAAGCTTTTCACATTTAACCCGATTCCATTTCCAAAACTATTTGGATTTAAATTGTCTATTTAAAATCATTTCAAAAATCCGTGACTTAATTGTTTTCCTCGTGAAATCCATATTTGTGTGTGTATGGTGTGGTCCAGGGGTTTAACACAATAGTGAAACATCATTCAATCATCATAGAGCAAAACACAGAAATATAGTTGATAAGCGGTATAAACATAACGCTTATCGTTTATTCATAGATCCACAGATAATATACAAATGTATCAAAAATAAATAAAATACATAGCTCAATCCACAGAAAAAAATATTACAGATCAGATAGGACAATCAATTCAAGGCATCTCATACAATAAAATCATTCATAAGTAAGGTCAAGCATTCAATAATCATTTATAAGCAGGATTAATTAATTGTTTAGTCCTAATTAATTCAATTTATTTCCAATTAAAATAATTACTTATGAATTAATTATCCAATCCTGATTTATTAATTATAAATTATTTGATATAAGTTAATCAATCAATCACCTTAATTAATTATTCTTAATTAATCACAATAATTAAATTAACCTCTAAACCAATTACATAATTAATTAACCCCTTAATTAATTATTTAAGAAATTAAACCTTTAATTACTTACCATAAAGTAATTATACTTACACAATTTCATAAATGATTAACATTAATTAATTATTCTAATAAATTGTTAAAATTAATCAAATTAATTTTTTTTAAATAATCTTAGTTAATGACCTTCATTAACTATTAACAATTCTTTAATTACTTTTCTGAAGTAATTAACTAAGATTAATCATTATTAATTACAAATTAATAAACCTTTAATAACCGATTAATTAATCCTTAATTATTTAATTAATTAAGTGTTAACGATAACCTAATTAATCCTTAATTATTTGATTAATAAATTACTAATCATTGATTAAAAATATAAATCTTATTTAATTAATGATCCTTAAATACCAATTTATTCATCCTAAATTAATTAGCTAAAACCTTAATTAACTAATTTTAAACTCTTAATTATTAATTTATCCAAATCATTAATTATCCATTTTAATTAATTTAATAATTATAAATCATTAATCTTCATTTATTTTAAACACAAAAACATTTTTCTTATCAATGAATCAAGTTATCATTAACAAGTCACTTAAACAATTTACTTTTATATTTTAATTTTAAATTTCATTTTGAATTTTAAGATTTAAAATGAAAACAAATTAGCTTTAACAAAGTTTAAAACAATTTTCAAAACACTTTTTAATTCACAATAGTTAAAGAATTATCCACCTCATAATAGATGTTAAAAGGATTTAAAACCCAATTTCATTTTAAATTCTAATCAATTTAAAGATTCAATTTATCAATCAAGTTATTTAAAACGATTTAAATTTTAAAAACTTCTTTTATTTCAGAACTAAGATTCAAATTATATTTCAATTCAGATTTAAACCTTTGATTTTAACTTTACTTACAATTCAAACTTCCCTTTAAAAATTCAAACTACTTGAACATTTTTAAAATAGTTAAAACAAATTTAAATTTTAAAACTTTATCTATTTTTGAAACTGAGATTCAATCTAACTTAATCAGATCAAACTGGGATTTAAACTTGTTTTAAATCCTACTTTACAATTTAAAAATCCATTTTAAATTTTAAAAGAAATGCTACAGGTATGAAGCCTGTAACCACACATATGACTCGAGCCACCCAAATCCTGCTTCGAGTCCAAACCAGATAACTTCGAGTCTAAGACTCGAATTACTCGAGATTGTCTCGAAATCCAAAACTTTGCTACCAAACCCAAACAATCTTCACCATAACAACACGTCGTGCACGTGTACGGAGGCTGTGGGTGATTCCGATCATCGATGATGATCATCCCACTTCGACAAGCATTCCCTAACCTAAATACAATCATCAGACTTACTCCAACTCGAAATCGAATTCGAGTTGAAAATCCAAACCTAGAAACAACAAGAGGACCTTCACCTTGAAACCTGTCATCACTTCGTTCTCGCCGCTCCGATCACCTGAAGGTCTGCAACTCCGGCCTCGACTTCTTTTACGACTCAACTACCATTCCCCAAAAAATCAGAACACTCGAACAACCCTACAAGTCGTGGCGATCGAATCACTCCACCTTGTTAAAACTAGGGTTCCAGAAGAAATCTCACAGCAGCAACTTCCATGGTGATTTGCATCACCGTCCACCATTTTTCCTAGATGCTACGATCACTCCTCCACCAGCAGGAAGAATTCCGACCCCTCCAGTCACCCAGATCATCAGAATTCGACCAAAAATCAAATTCTAGGCAACCCTAAAATTCACATTCAATACTTCACTTTAAATTGTGATTTTGATTTTTAAAAATCATAACTTCCCAGGCCAATTCAAGTTATGTATTTGAATCGGAGAATTGTACCAATTGATTTTAATATATTTATAAAATTTTACTGTAAATCTGGATTTCCAGACACTATATAATATATATATATATATATATATATGTTTAAACTATTTTTAGATCTTAGTTCATGTTTAAACAAACTAAATTTGTTTGAAAACTAAGGCCTATCAAAGATCAGTGGTGAAGAAAGTGAAAATTGAATTTAACTAAACTTTGTAATATAAAACAGAGAAGAACATGCTTAATTTAAATTCACAGAGCAGATCATATGGATATATATATAGAGCCACTTAAAATATTATGCAAAGCAACAACACATATATCAATTCAATTAAACTTGGGCTTTTAAACAAATCTGTTACTCATAGTGATTTTTCCAGGAAAAAGAACAGAGTCCTCCATTTTGAAACTGTCTTGAATTTGCTAGCTGAAGCTTTCTTCCTCTTATATTCTCTTGGTTGAGTTGAGTTATATTGTTGTTTAGATTAAACTTTTGTTTGAGTTTTGAGATGAAGTTTACATTAGCGGTTACTCAGTTTTTGTTGAACGAACTGAGATAAAAATGATGTACAAGAAAGAAAGCTTACAAGTTGATATAAAAACTGAGTTTACAAGGGATGTTATATTTTTGTACAAGGTGATTATGCGTTGTACAATAATTTTAGAGATTTTTCTTTCTTTGTTGGCTGATGGTATCGTATGTGGTGGCTGAGATGTTTACATTTAATGCTAAGGTACTTTATGTCTTCATACTTCTCTTATTTGTACAAAGATATTTTATTTTTTTATGTATGTAGATATTTACTTTCACTTGCCTATTTTCTTACTTCTTGTTTCGGCTGATATAAATCTTGTTTTGGTGGCTAAGATACTTGCATTAATTATCATTGTCCTGTTTCATAAGCTTCATAGATATTTATATTTTTATTTGTACATACTTATCTTTATATAGTTGAATGTATTATATGTTTAAATTTTATGTACACACTTGTATACATCCTACTTTTGCCTTACTTCATTCCATACTTACTTGTATTCCAATTGTATAGATATTTATAGAATTCTTTTATGTTTATTTTATATTTTACTTGACCATGAATTTATTTGAAATATTTATTGCTAATACTTATTTTATTTCATTTAAAAGTAACCATCCAACATTTAATTTCTTATTTATTATTTATTTCTTTTCCTACTTATATTAATTTCATAGTTTCTCTTATTTTATTAATTCAAATTATTTTTAAACCATTTACTTAAACTTTAAATTCAAATGATTTCACACTTATTTTATTTGAATTTGGAGAAACTCAAATCAATTTACCAATTAGTTTTCACAATTTTTATTCAAAAATTAAATTAATTATCAATTTAAACTTAGTTAAAAATCCGGGATCGTTACAAATTGCAACATCTATCTAAATGCAGATCTAAAATATTTGTGCAATTACTATATATCTTTGGAATTTATCCATTCTTCCTATCCTATATTATTTCTAACTAGATCACTAATCCAATTTTTATGTAAATTCCTAATGCTATTTCTATTTAAATTTTCCAATATTGATTCATTGCACTGTGTTCGCCTACTGCTTTAGTCATTGGACTTTTCTTCATTATCATGAAAAGAGATATGTATAAATTTATTCAGTTTTTATTCTTTGTATTTTCCTTATAATATGGGAATATTTATCCTAATCATCATTATTGGACGTTCTTACTCTTCTATTCTCTATACCTCATTTTAATAAAGTACCATTTCCATCTGTCCACCCCTTAGAAAAAGAATTTTAGAAACCTTCAAACCTACAATAATAGGAAAAATCATTGAGCCAAACTTATGCTCTATTTTCGATTCATTTCAAAGCTGAAAACCCCTTTTACCAAAAACCTTTAAATTAGAAACTTTTGACCAACCAGTTTTAAAGCATTTTAAATTTTCCTTTCTTTTTCAAAACAACTTCCCAATAAATCCTTTGAAAAATCCATTCACAACGTTTCAAGGAATTTTTCAAAATCTTTTGTCAAATTCTTTCACATAAGGTCATACTCAGAAATGGACATTACTTGTTCTTTATTTTGGACTTCCATTCTTCCATGCTCAATTTTAACTCATCTTCGTTAAAAATTCAGCTTACCTTCTTATGGTGATTAGTTAACACCTTCTATGGGAACTAGCTTGACCCCATCTTTACATCTTATTTCTAGATTCTTGTAAGATATAGATTATCACTTCCCATTTGTCTAGATGAAATGTACATCTTCAATCGGTAATCCATCGAATTCCACAATCATGAGGCAGCCTTGGCCTAACAAAGGAGTCAAGTACCATCCAACCTTTGGGGTTCTTCCATATGTCATGGTCATGTTCTTCTCGGTCCACTCCTTTCGGTACGACCTCTAACCCGTTAGGTAATCGGGGTAGGAGCATCGATTTAACTATATTTATTACTCCAACCCATAGTTGCTTCATCCTTCTTATGAAATATGGACACAAATATTTCAATAGTCGAAATTTATAAAGTTTGGTGTATATAATATATATAATTATAAGTGAAAATACAAATACGTTTTCTCCACGTATACTAATTCTTATGATTGATTAACCTAAGATCTAATATCAAATGTAATTACTCGCCTTAATGGGCCCGAATTTCGATTAAATCAAAATCCAAGTCCATTAGGGTATGGATCGTTTGTTTTAGTAAGCTATAATAAACATAAGTATATCAGAGAGTGATCAATATAAACTCACAACAGAAAAAATATATAATAGAACATACGTACTGACTAAGGCAACTAACTTGGAATCAATATTACTCCTTGATTATCTATTTGCCTTGCTAGCCCTGAGCATGAATGAGAAGACTTCACCATTTATCGTCCTGCCTTGCAACAGAAGCTTGTCCCTCTAAATCTATACTATGGGCTATAATGAGGAGGGTCCAAAACAATGTTCCGGTGACTAAAAAATTACACATTTTACCCATAACACTAATTTATACTGATTGATTTCCATTTATTTATGTCTATTATTCATGGCAAATCCTATGTGCGCGTATGGTATGCCTAACCTCGTTCGAGGTATGATTACATATATGCCTATATACATATATATCTAAACGTTGTACTATCGAAAAACCCTTACCACTTAATGCTTATTAAATAGAGAGGAAGCTGACCCAACAACCATTTAATACCTCAACCTCGAATCGAGTCCTCTGCAATATAAAGCAAGTCCATCGATCCTAACTACAGATACCGATGACTTCTAGGTACGGCTCTGTAATTTAGTTACAGTATCACTAACGCATCTCAAAGACTCATCTAAGGGTTGACTTGCCCACCTCTACCAAATAAATAACAAATAAACAATGAAATAATTTTTTTAGGTCTTTGCATATACCACAAGGATTCTACACTAGTGGGAAGTGAATCCATCAGGAAATAACCCAAGTCTTTGCTACTGACCGCTCGGGACCGTTGGTGGTTATAGCTTATATGCCAACCTTACTACTGAATACTGGTCCAACAACAATACTGACATAGCCTGTCGACTACCCATAGCTGAAGTCTCATTTTGACTAACCTAATGTAAGTCAAGGAAAAATACACATTCTAGTTACTTAATACCTCTTGTTAGAAATGAAGCATACCCTATTTCCCTATTACGTACCGTTGTATTTTATTTAAGACTTCTACATAGGGAGGAGGCAGATGTAGTGGCCATTTAATACCTCAACCTAGAGGTAAAGCCCTTGACATCCCTAAAGATACTAAGCCACTTAATACTTCAAATCTAAGGCAAACCCTTGGTATATTTTCTACTTCCTATACGCATGCGCCTGTCCTTTACCCATTAGTCCTATGGTTGGTGATGTCCTATATCAGTAATAAGTATACACAACTACTGGTAGCCTCTAGGTGAAGGGCAGACTTCTATTACGTAACTTTACTTACATCACATCCCAACTAATCATTCTAAACCAAAATATGGGGTTAGGCCCATTAATTCATGTTCGTTCTAAACGTATAATTAAGGCTGTATAATTTCCTACCATGAAAATTATATTGCCTCCTACGTGCACTCACTAGCATTAACATGTACTAGTCCCTATTACCTGGCTACTTGCTCGACTACAAGGTAATAGTTGCATAGGATAGGGTTGGACCTAGACGGGACTCAAGCCGAGAATGGATTGGAAATATAAATGGTCGATGTGACCTAACTGGATCGGCATACTTACGTGTGGTTCAATATATACGTGTGGTTTGGCATATGCGTGTGGTTTGGCATATGCGTGTGGTTTGGCATATATGATGGTTCGGCCTATTTGCATGGTTCGATGTTGGGACAAAATCATATGTGGGTCGGCAATGATGAGATCGGCCTTGTTGGAACAAAATCATATATGGGTCGCCAATGATGGCATCGGCCTTGTTGGAATAGGATCATATGTGGGTCGGTTGATAGTGATTCGGCTTATGTTGATTGGTAAGGATGGGCTCGGATTCGATGCGATTGGCATGGGTAGCTCGGCATGACTGGATCGGCTGTAATGGTAGGCTAACTCCGGGTCGGTCATGGAGTTTTTTGGTATTGAATGAAGCGGTCGGCATGGATGGCTCGGTCACCATGGCTCGGCATACTTGGGTCAGCGTACCCTAGGGAAATTGGCAAGTTTTCTGGTCTACAACAAAGTAGGGCGTTCAACATTTCATTGCTTTGACTCACGCCACTATTTGCTTCGAGTCACTCGAGAAGTTGCTTCAAGTCATCTACAAGGAAATGCTAGTTTGGCATTGATGGTTCGGTCAAAGTGGTTCGACAGTTACTGGGTCAGTTATGAAGGATCGGCATACCTGGGTTGGTCAACTTGAATTGTCACTTGTGGGCTGAGCTATCTTGGTCATGGGCCGGCATAGGGAAGTTAGGCTAATTTCGTTTATAAATAGAGGGGCATGGGTCCAGTTGAAGGGGCCTTTTTTCGAGAACTCTAAGGAAACTCTTCCATCTTTTGGACTCTCCTCTTTTAGATTCAAATTTGTATTCAAGTGGTTTATTTATGGATTGTATCTGTATTCAAGTGATTGGAAAAGTAATAAAGAATTTATTCAAAGTGGACGTAGGCAATTACGTCGAACCACTATAAATTTGGTGTTCTCTTTTCATTTTGTTCTATTTGCATTCAATTACACTATTTCTCCGTTTTAATTTACTTTCTTCATTAATCTCTCTACATAGCTCTACTCAAGGGTGTTACTGACCAATTTTGGTGCTAACATTTTGGTGCTTTCACTAATAATGGTGCATTCTCATGCTATTAGGATCTACTTTGTTGCTACTGCATTGAGGAAATCCCACGAATGAAATCTGAGTCCATTCTTAAGAGCTCATAAATTCTACCAAAAGTTCCTACGGATGACTCTAAGATGGCAAGACCACGTACCAGATCCGCCTCCCACAAAGCGAATGCCAATGAGACCGCTAGCGTCCAGTAAGTGGGACCCAGCAATAATTAAGATAATGCTGGTGCAGATCCCACCACCATCCCAAACCAAGCAGAAGCTGTCACCAGGGCAGAGTTCAATGAGCTGATGAGGGAGCTCGTAGAAAGTATGAGATAGTTTAACGAGAAAATTCAAACGAACAACGACCTGATCACCCAGATCGCTCAACAGCAGCGTCAAAACGCTGGAGGAAGCCCTGCTTCCTACTCATCTTCTGACAACTCCGCTTTGTTAGATGAACACCCCAGGCATAGACATCGTAGGATCGAGACGACACAAACTGGTGCAACAGAGCAATTGGTGATGATTCGCCAAGAGCAAACCAACAGGAATGGTCCAGATTCCTTACCTAGAATCGTGTCCCCTTATTTGCATCTGGGGGGTCGCTCCCAACCCGAAGTGGGAAATTTAGGATTTGGAGCACGCTTGGGAGTTGGTCCACCACCTCGCTAAGGTCATAGCAAAGCAGGTCCTCGAGACGTGCACTTAGGAGATCACCTTCCGAGGAGGCACCATCCGGAACAATCACGCAGGACGGATACGGATTTTCCACCTCCCATCCGGACTCTGAATTTATCAGCTATGGTCAGGCAACTGATGAGGGATAATTGGGGATTAACCAATGATGATTAGGGCATATCTAGGAGCCATATTCCATTCACATATACCATCCTACAAGCTGAATACCCTCGGAAATTCAACATGCCTACTATTCCAGCTTATGAAGGGAAAACCGATCCCCGACAGCACATCATGAGATACGAGTGGATGATGGACTCGGCTAGGGCAAATGATGTGACCAAATGCAAATGCTTCCCAATAACCCTATCCGAAATCGCTACCATGTGGTTCACTAGAGTTCCCCAGTGATCGATCTCTAGGTTTGATGAGTTAGCGGCGAAATTTATGGAGCAGTTAGGATCCATGCCACTAGTCCAAAGGACATGATGTCTTTATCCAGTGTGATCCAGGCTCCGAGGGAGTCGTTAAAGGATTATTTGCAAAGATTTCACGTTGCTGCTGCTGAAGTTAGCAATCCAAATGACCATGCTATCCTTATGGTCGTGATGCGAGGAGTAGATCTGGACTCAAAGTTTGGTGATTGGCTGGTAGGCAATCCACTGACTACCCTGGAACGTTTTTATTCAAAAGTGAATCAATTCATGAGAAGGGAAAAGGCCAGGTGGTCAAGAAAAAGTAGTGCACCAGGGCCTACCAAGGAAGCGGTGCAAAGCAACATTGCGGTAAAGCAATCTGGCAAAAACTCTGGCAAGGTCCAAGTCAATGTACAAAATAAGCTGGAGCAATCTAAAGGATTCGAAGGAGGAAATTCCGGTCGAAAGAGGGAAGCATGAAAGTGGAAACTAAGGATCCCAAACTATAACGAATATACTCCTTTGAATACATCTTTGGAGAATATTTATCTATCAACTTGTAATACATTCTAATACCGAAAGCCGCGCCCAAAGGAATCCACTAAGGAACTAAAGTAGACTGGAAAGTATTGTCAGTTTCATGAGACCTATGGGCATAATACTGAAGAGTGTAGACACCTACATGATGCTATAGAGAAGCCGATTCGCCAAAAGAAGTTACAGCAGTTTGTTAAGAATCCGTAGGAAGGCAGACATGGGACATCCAACCCCAATCACAGGCAATCTTCACATCGACCTGAGGAGCCCACTTGGACTGGGGGAAGGCTGGTCATAAACAAGATAATCGATCGACCTCATCCGCGAGATAAGAGTTGGCAAGAAATGGAACGCTATGCTAGTTCCTTGAAGCATGCAGATTTCAAATGCTGCTCTAATACAGAAGATGGGACTCCAGCGAAACAGTAGCGAATGATGATGGATGATATAGTATTCAGAAGCAGGGATGCCGATCAGGTGGAGGCGTCTACCATTGACCCGATGGTTATCTTAGCTGTGATTGGGCCGGAGCTTGTGAGAAGGATACCGATTGATTATGGGAGTTTTGTTAATATTATCTTCAAAAAGACGTATGACAAAATTAATGAAGATGGAGGTAAAGGATCTGAAACCATCTAAAGCCTGCATTCATGGCTTTAATGGTGTGGCTACTGATGAATTGCCAGTTGAACTAGGAGAAGATGAACGCAGGAGGGTACGCATCCTACCGTTCATTGTTTTGGATATTGATTCCATGTATAATGTTTTTCTGGTCCAACCAGCCCTGGCAGAGTCTAGGGCAGCTTTGGTCCCGTAGTGTTTGACCTTGAAATTTCCAACAGATAGAGAGGTTGGTGTAGTACATGGCGATCAAGCGGCTGGTCGTGCTTGTTATGTGGCTGAGCTGAGAGAGGCCCAGTAAAGAGAGAAGGGAAAGGGTGTGGACAACTCTGTCGGCATCCATGTTGCTGAAAATAGACAGGTAATGCCCGAGCCTTGGCTTGGGCAACTCAGTCGGATCTATAAACATATAAATCCAAGAGATGACAATAAAGAACCCAAGGAGGCCAAGGCGACACCGGCTGAACTGACAATTAACATTCCAGTCAGCCATGATGACCCATAACAGATGCTTTAGATTGGATCATAGCTCAACCCCTCGATGATAAGGTATCTCACAGATTTCCTCCGAGTGAATCTAGATGTTTTCGCTTGGACCATTTTAATATGTGTGGGATTTCTCCTGCCATCACTAGTCATATGTTGAAAATTGATCCGAAGTATGTGCCAGTGAAACAACAAAGGGGAGGCATGGACCCGGAAAGGTTCGCTGCTCTCAGAGAGGAGGTGGATAAACTCAAAGCCAATGGGTTTGTCCATGATGCCCTCTATCCTGAATGGATATTTAATCCCGTACTAGTGAAGAAGGCAAATAGGAATCGGAGGACCTGTGTTGATTACTCGGACCTGAACAAGGACTGTCCTAAGTATAGCTTTCCTTTGCCCAGAATTGATCAGCTGGTCGACTCGACAGCAGGACACTAATTATTGTCATTTATGGATGCGTATTCGGGATACAATCAGATCCCGATGCACATTCTGGATCAAGAGCATACCAGTTTTATCACGGACGTTGGACTGTACTGTTATGTAGTGATGCATTTCGGGTTGAAGAACTCAAGGGATACTTATCAGCGTTCGGTGAATCGGATGTTTAAAGACTAGATTGGTAGAACGATGGATGTCTATGTGGATGATATGCTCGTGAAGTCACGACAAAAATGACCACATTCAAAGCCTAGTAAAGATGTTCGATATACTTAGATTTTATGGAATGAAAATCAATCCATTGAAATGTTTCTTTGGTGTTGCGTCGGGGAAGTATTTGGGTTTCATTGTCAATGCAAGGGAAATCGAAGCCAACCCAGAAAAGATTCAAGCTATTCGAGACATACAAGCACCCAAAACTATAAAGCTAGTACAAAGCCTGAATGGAAAAGTCATCGCGTTGAGTCGATTTATATCCAGAGCAACTGACAAGTGTATTCTTTTCTTTGATGTGGTAAGGAAAGGGAAAAGGAATTTGAATGGACGTCGAACTGTGAGGACGCATTTCGAGTTCTGGTGAGACACTCGGAGAGGCCCCCAGTTAGACCATGAGGAGTTGTATGTTTACCTGGCCGTATCCCAGCATGCCATTAGTGCAGCTCTGGTTGGTGAGGAGGACCGAATCCAAAAGCCAGTGTACTATGTTAGTAAGCGTTTAACGGGGGCGGAGAGAATTATCCTAAGATTGAGAAGCTGGCCTACTACTTGTTGATCGCATCACGCAAGCTCCTACCGTATTTCCAAGCACAGCCGGTTAGTATTAATACCGATCAACCTTTACGGCAGGTGCTCCAACGACCGAAGACGTTTGGAAGGCTACCCAAATGGAACATTCAGCTGAGTCAGTTCGATATAACTTACCTACTACAAAGGGCTATCCAAGGGCAAGAGCTAGCAGATTTCATTACGGAGTTCACCATATCAGACGAGCCAAGTGAAAGTGATGTGGTTCCCGCTGTTCGATGGAAGCTATATACCGATGGGGCATCCAACGACCATTGTTCTGGGGCTGGTGTTTTTTTGTAACTCCCGAGAACCGATCAATTTTTTATGATTTGGAACTTGATTTCCCCACTACAAACAACAAAGCTGAGTATGAAGCATTAATCGTTGGACTGAAGCTTACCAGAGAACTTAGAGTGAAATCGATTGAAATCTTTCGTGACTCACAGTTGGTGGTGTACCATGTACGGGAAGACTATCAGGCAAAGGGGCAAAGGCTTGCCCCTTACCTCGCTCGGGTTCAAGAATTGTTGGAGGACCTCGAATACTATGATATTTCGCACATTCCGCGTGAACAAAATGGGGAAGCCGACTTCTTGGCAAAATTTGCAAGTACCGGTGATGCTCAACATATGGGCTTGGTTCCGGTTGAAACTTTACACTCCCTGAGTATAAACGAGATGGAGGTAGATCTTGTGTCAGGGATGGAAACTGAAAGGGAGTCGGGAATGACCCCGTTCAAAGAATACTTGCTATATGGAACCTTGCCCGAGAGAAAGAGCGAGAGACGACAAGTCGTTTGCAAGGCCTCATGGTATATAATGCAGGATGGAGTAATGTGTCAAAAGGGATTCTCCGTTCCCTTGCTTAGGTGCATTTCCCATGATGAGATAAAGCGGGTCTTAAGAGAAGTCCATGAAGGAGAATACGGTGACCATACTGGGTGGCAGACACTAGCCAAAAAGATCCTCCGCTATGGATACTATTTGTCGAACGTAAATCAAAACGCCGCGGACTATGTAAGTAGATGCGACAAATGTCAAAAGTACGCAAAGATCCCGAGATCACCACCGACGGAGCTCACATAAATGGTTAGTCCATGGCCGTTTGCAATATGGGGAATCGATTTAATCGGCTCCTTGCCAATCTCCAAAGGTGGTGCAAAATACGCAATCGTCGCGGTTGATTACTTCACCAAGTGGGCAGATGCAGAGCCATTAGCTACGATCACCACCAAAAAGGTTGTTAGTTTTGTTGTGCGAAACATTATATGCCACTTGGGCCTCCCATGGACTATCATTACTGACAACGGAACTCAATTTGAGAGTAGAGAATTCAAAGAGTTCGGTCAAAAATATTGCATTGAGAAAAGGTTTGCAACAATCCCTCACCCTAAAGTGAATGGGAAAGTTGAAGCTGTAAATAAGATAATCAAGTCCATCTTGCAAAAACGTTTGGAGAAGGCTAGAGGCAAGTGGATGGATGAACTTCCAACAGCACTCTGAACCTACTGAACCACCCACAAATCCACGACTGGCCACACTCCTTTCGCCTTGGAATACGACAATGAAGCTGTTATACCTGTGGAACTTGAAGTTCCTTCTCACCGGTTGACTCCTTATGATCCTAGAATGAACCAAAATCTTTTACTAGAATCGTTAGACTTTATCGATGAGAAGCGTGAAGAAGCTGATTTAAGAAAGGCCGCATATTGGCACCGAGTCGCCCGATATTATAATGAAAAAGTTTGACCAAGAACTTTTGATATGGGCGACCTTGTTTTGAAGCAAGTTTTTCTAGTCCCGTCGCATATGAATCCCACATGGGAAGGTCCCTATGTCATCAAATGGAAGCTTGGAGAAGGAACCTTCAAGCTAGCGACTTTTGATGGCGTGACGCTCCATAGAGCATGAAATAGCAAGCATTTGCGCCATTATTACACTTAGTTTATTTCTTTTGCATTTTAGTAGCAATTATTTCCAGAATATGTTTCTTTTGTTGTTCTCTATTTCCGACATGTAATAAGACAAGTCAGTTTGTCCTTATTTTTTACAATCAATAAAGGCTTGAAGCTGTTTTTCAGTGAACTATTGGTGTTATGTATTTTATAGTTTCATGGCAAAATAAAATTGCATTAATCTGTCTGGCGTACGAATGCACGCACATAACTAAAAGTCGATCAGCTAACAATTCGAAAATCTCAAAGTCCCCAGAGTGCAGACTTGAGTACTCTAAGTCCCCATAGTGCGGTCTAGAGTATAAACGATTTAAAAAATCTCTAAGTACCCAAAATGTGGACTTCAGTACTCTGAGTCCCCAGAGTGCGGACTAGAGTATAAACGATTCGGAAATCTCTAAGTCCCCAGAGTGCGGACTTGAGTACTCTGAGTCCCCAGAGTACGGACTAGAGTATAAACGATTCGAAAACCTCTAAGTCCCCAGAGTGCTGACTTGAGTACTCTGAGTCCCTAGAGTGCGGACTAGAGTATAAAAAATTCGGAAACCTCTAAGTCCCCAGAGTGCAGACTTGAGTACTCTAAGTCCCTAGAGTGCGGGCTAGAGTATAAACGATTCAAAAAATCTGTATGTCCCCAGGGTGCGGACTTGTGTACTCTGAGTCCCCAAAGTGCGGACTAGAGTATAAACGATTCGAAAACCTCTAAGTCCCCAGAGTGCTGACTTGAGTACTCTGAGTCCCCAGAGTGCGGACTAGAGTATAAACGATTCGAAAATCTCTAAGTCTCCAAAGTGCGGACTTGAGTACTCTGAGTCCCTAGAGTGCATACTAGAGTATAAATGATTCAAAACTCTCAAAGTCTCCAAAGTGCGGACTTGAGTACTCTGAGTCCCCAGAGTGCGGACTTGAGTACTCTGAGTCGTCAGAGTGCGGACTAGAGTATAAATGATTCGAAAATCTCTAAGTCCCCAGAGTGTAGACTTGAATAGTCCGAGTCCCTAGAGTGCGGACTAGAGTATAAATGATTCAAAAAATCTCTAAGTCCCCAGAGTGCGAACTTGAGTACTTGAGTCCCCAGAGTGCGGACTAGAGTATAAACGATTCAAAAACCTCTAAGTCCCCAGAGTGTGGACTTGAGTACGCTAAATCTACAAAGTGCGGACTAGAGTATAAACGATTCAAAAAATCTGTAAGTCCCTAGAATGCAAACTTGAGTACTCTGAGTCCCCAGAGTATGGACTAGAGTACAAATGATTCAAAAATCTCCAAGTCTTATGAAAGCGGACTGGATTTCACATGACCCACAAGACTCTGAATTTCAATTATAGATTAAATTATAAGCTAAGAAATGAAATTCAGGGAATAAAAAGAAGCAAAATTTATTTACTAATCAAAAATGATGTTTCATTACAACTTCTCCGAAGTCCGGAGCCAAAATCTATCTACGATGACTAAAAAAAGGGAGGGAAACAACTATATGGTATCGCATTACTTAAGTTGAGCAAAATGTAGCGAGGCAACAACTACTCTTCGGTTTTCTTACCTTTTCTGGCTTCTCTAAAGTTTCCTCATCCGAGCACCTCTTTTTGGACCCTTTGCTTCCCAGCGACGGAGTACTCGAGGGAGGTGGAGGAACTTCCAAAGGTGTGGTCCCACCGGTGAGAATGACCTTCAAGGGCCTATTTAGGGGATCGTCGAGTTCCACCACCTGAGATTCTATCTTAACTTTTTTTTTCTTTTTCTACTCCTCCTTGATTTGCTCTTTCATGCTAAGCTTGGAAGTATGCTCTGAAGCGCCTATGATTTCGACCTCGTCCTGTTCTATACAGGTTAGGGATTTTCAAATCTATCCTCATCTAGCGCCCCGATCACTTGAGCATCGGGGCCAGGGGTATCTCCGGTGTGAGGTTCCTCAGTCCATTTCTCTTCCCGCTCCGTGGCGAAATCTCTCCTTGGAATCAGTTCGGGTCTAGAGTGACCTATATGAATTCATGAAAAACAATTGTTAGAACACATTCGTTACTCGCCAAAAGCAATGAATTCTCGAACTATAGAAGGTGAAGCTATATACCAACGTCCAACTGACTTTTAGTGGTATTTAGAGTATCACCCTCAAGGATTAGAGATAAACTGTGAACACCAAGTCCGGGCTTCTCCGGGTCATAGCCGACGTGCTGTTCGGGAGGCCCAAGTGGCGTACTATCAATCGATTGAATGTGAGGAGGAACTGGAGACTCGATATCGGATGGGCTAGCGATATTATCTTTACCCTTTGATGACGGGGAGTCTCTTCCAAAGAGGGCTCTCGCCGCGGATAAGTCTGAAGGCTCATTTCCTCGGAGCACTTCCCTCACGAGAGCCTCTTCATCAACCTCTTCGACTTCTAGCTCCGCTCTCTTAATTTTTGTCAAAGTATCACATGCTTCGGCCAGTGATTCGAGATAACCATCGCCTAAGAAAGATAGGTCACGATGCATGAGCACTCGTGCATTGTACCCGACGATGAGCGGGTCGAATAAACACTTGATTTTTTCTCTGGCAGCCTCAGTGGCTGCCTCGAGACGAGAGTTCGGCCTCTATGAGCGCCATCTTCTTGCCTTCCTCGCGAGCTGCTTCTTTTAGCGCTTCAACCCTGGAAAGCTCCTCATTGAGTTTTGTCTTTAGAAGCCGTGTTTCGATGATTACATCGCAGTATCTTTGTGACTCTTCCTGCGCTACAATTTTTTCTTCTCTCTCTTTAAAGAGCTACTCCTCTAGCTCTTTGACCCGTCGAGCGAGAATGTCCTTCTCTTTTTGGACAGAATCTTTCTCCACAGCTAGAGCACCATTACATTGGATTGCCTCATCGATTTCTTTCTTGTGAGCGGCCTCCAAGCGACTAACTGCCTCGGCTATCTCCTTGGCATTTTTCTGGGCAGTCTCGAGCTGAGATTTGTATGAGGATGTCTCTTCATCCTGGCACTTAATGATGTCTTTGTCATGAATAGCTTTGAGTTTGAGGCAATCAAACTCGTGTTGGCGTTCAATGGAAACCTCTAAAACTTTCTCCACCAAGTGTACAAACACATCATGCTGAAAATAAACATCGTTGTTGCAGGCAATGGTGCTCTGTTTGACATGTCCACAGATCGGATGGATTGCGGGGAGAAATTTCAATCCATTGAAACATATCTTCGAGAATGTAGCCTTGAGCTCAGCTAAATTTTCCACCGTTGATGGATCATGAGTGGAGGATGGAGGAGTCTTCCTAATCGAGGTCACAGATTTCTTATACAGCTCACAGGATTGCTTAGTACTCGAAGAGCCAGAATGTTAGTCACGAGGAACTTCGGACTGGGATCCCTTCTGAGCAGACTTCTCCCTACTATGCTCCGAGTGAGGAGGAGGATCGTTTGGATATGAGGAATGGCTGTAGGTTCTCCTTCTAGAAGATGACGACTCTTTGGGACGATAATCTCCATCACCACTGTCGTCCCCGTCTCGTCGTTTGCCTAATCCCGAGTCTCGATTGGAATGGTAGAAGATGGAAGATCCGCGAAGGCGGTCAATGCCATGTGTATGCCACATATCACCTGCACATAAAACTAAATGAGGATGAGTCAGTAGGAATCACGTGATGAGTGGAATTCAAGTGCATGGCGGAGTGTAGGTGTTTGTGTGTGTCCTAGTGTATCCCGCCGACGGACTAGTATTTTTCGCTTTACTCATTGGAGTTTTCTCTCGCTGATGATGAGCCTGAGCGCCTTCATCACCTCTTGCAGGCGAATTAAATCTCACAGCATCGAGGTTATTGAAACCGTAATTTAGTATACCGTTAGGGATGGTCAACTCAGATAGGCCCTTTAATGAGCCCTCTAAGTTTTGGGAAGACTACTTCTTCTCAATTGGAGTTATCGTAACCTTTGAAGTTCCGCCAATTGTCTTCTTTTTCAGCTTGTAAGCTAGACTCTTTTTCTGAAGCGGTGGTTCGTCAGTGCAAGGTGCATCAGATACTGGCGCTTGGCCATAATTTACATTCTCATCAGTCGCCATTGGCAACTCGGTTTCTTTAATCTCGCCTTCCTCGGTAGTATCGGAGACCCTACGGCAAGGGGCATCGAAGGTCCAGCTTGTTCTTTGCTCGTTCCCACAGCCGTTCTTGTTATAGTGGCACAAATTGGAAGGCTAGTTCGGCGGCCCTCTTCCAGTAACGCAAACTTCGAGAGCGGTTCGTTGGTAATTATAGATTTAACATCCCAGTCTCCCACATGAGTAGCTCGAATGGCCTCGACGGCCTCAGAATACCCGGCGCCTTCGGCTCGTGGGCGGACACCTATAAGAGTTGAAAGAAGTTTAGAAAAGATGCTTTTTGAGCCTTAAGACAAGGACTGGGATAAAAATAAGACTTACTCCCTTCTATCCATCTTCTCGCAAAACCGGGAGGACAGCGTACGTAGGACCACTCTTGTTTATACTGAGAAAATTTGCTCCACGCACCCATCAGAACTTGGCATTTGGGATGTGGCTCGAGGAATATGTAAGATGGACTGTCGGTACATCTTTTGAAGTGGTAAATATAACAGTTATCCTCGGGAGTTGGAGGTCCGAGTAAGATGCTCAGGAAAAGAACGCACGTATCGTGAATAAATACATGGCTATTAGGGTGTAGTTGTGCTGGAGCAATCCCAATATACTGAAACACTTTACGGATGAATGAATTGAAAGGTGGCACACTTCCAGCCCAGCACATAAAATTGTTGCACGTGGTGTATCCGGCTGGGGCAAGTGAGGCCGATCTTGTGCCGACGGAACTAAAACATCTTCGAAGGGGATTCTGTGGATAAAGCGTAATCGACAGAGAGAGGATTCATCGATTTTTGAGGCTTGAGAGTTGATGGGGTCATCCAAAACGATGGCCCCATCTACATCATTGGGAGTCGGGCCTATAACCGCGACTGGTGGATCCGAGATGCCAGGTATAGAGGCTGATGATGGGTTTAAAGTCCCTACCACCTCCTGTCAAGAACTTGATTTTTTGGGCTCAGTCTTGCCATAAACAGTAGCGGAGCTTGATTATTTGGACATATCCAAAGACCGATTAGTGTTAATAGATACTTGTTTAAGTTATACTCGAAAGATAATAGATATCAGATATAACAACAAGATATTCCCCCCGTGCGGTGTGTGGACTAGTGCAACCATTCAAGCATGAGTATAAAAGAATTAAAGATCTAAAGACCGGTGAAGCATGATTGAGCTTTAAATTATCATCTTCGGAGACCGTCATCGCTGACCATCTCCGACAGCTTGTCCTATGTTCGGTAGTAGAGGTCTCAGAATTGGACATTGGCATCATATATTGAAGGTTGTTATTTGCTTTTGTTGATTCATGTTTAGAATTACTTGAACTATGGAATTGTTAGTCCGAATTAAGTCCATGGGTTCATATACTTTGGTTCTTGCCATTGTCCATTGTCTTATGCTTAAGCATGGGAAGTATGATCCTAATGTATGCCGTGTTCAAGTTAAAATGGTCCCGACTGCCAATGCCGACCCCAATACTCCATGCCGATCCAAACAGTAAACTATCTACATCGATCGTCCTTTAAAAACTAGATTATCGACCCACTCTCCTACGGACTACTGACCGCCACTCTAGAACAAAGGTAACCGATCCACTCATCTATGAAATACCGACTCACTCACTCTCTCAAAAGTACCGAAGCAGCCTCACTCAACTTATAATGAACCAGCCTCACTCAACCTATGCCGACCTACTCTTCTTCAAAGTTCCTACCGGTCTGCTCTACTGATAGAACCCTACCGACCCATACCTCCTTGGACAATCTACTGACCCACTTCCATTCAGAGTGTCGAACTCCTCTCTCTTAAAAAACATGAACTCTCTTCTCCTATACATCACCGACCTCCATTCCTATCAATGCCTATGTTAACTCCTCTCAACCTGGTGTAAACCCACGTCAAAAATGCTCCGTTGTCCATGCTTATCCCTCACTTATCGCATTTCTCTTTTCTCCCCTTCATTGTGCAGGGCCGTATGTGCACATGATTCTAACCTAGTTCGAATTCAAAAGGGTGTGGCCTAGGAGTTTAAAATAATACATGGAATCTCACCTATGTGTTAATTCAGGGTTAGGGCGAGTGATTTTTGGGGTTTGGAGTCAAGGAGTATGGTGGCAGTACGTTTGGAAGATGATAGAACGAAGTGGCGAAGCAGTTCGGTGGAGTGAAGGAGATGGGGTTTGGAGCAATGCTAGAGAAGATAAGATATAAAGTAAGAAGTGGGAGGAAAAGAATGAGGGCGTGGACTTTTATATATGGAAGATGTGGAGGTGAACGGGCATTCTCCTATAGAACCGGTCACCATGCTTTAGTGGGTCGGTAAGAAAACATACCGACCATTGCCAAGTGAACCAACCGTGTGGGTTGGCCTTTGTATACCGATTCATCCCTTGTTAAATAAATAGAATATAAATAAAAATGGTAAAAACGTAAATGATAATGAGTATATATATATAAATGAATATATATACATGTAACGGTAGTTGAGGATGGTATGTGATAAAGAAATGGATACTACCGGATAAGTGGAGAAGTGTGGGTTTAGAAAACCCACTGTGATTCAGCCTTCGAAAGGTTGCAAATCTTTAGCTTTTGAAAAGTTAAAATGGGAATTCAAGAATTTCTTCGAAACTAAACTAATACGATTAGACGACGCGAAGCTTCTTCGAAGGCCAATGAAAAAGAGAGAATCAATTACCATACTGAACGAGCTTGCCTCTGAAAGAAGGGATTACTCGCTGATTCAAAGCGCATCATGTTGATTCACACAATGCACTTTGGAGGGCAAGTATTACTCGGCTACTTGGCTCGATTACAAGGCGATATTTGCATTGGATAGGGTTGGACCTAGACGGGACTCAAGCCAAGAAAGGATTGGAAATATAAACGGTCGATGTAACCTAATTGGATCGGCATACTACGTGTGGTTCGACATATGCGTGTGGTTCGACATATGCGTGTGGTTCGGCATATGCGTGTGGTTCGTCATATATGATGGTTCAGCCTATTTGCATGGTTCGGTGTTGGGACGAAATAATATGTGGGTCTATAATGATGGGATCGGCCTTGTTGGAACAAAATCATATGTGGATCGGCTGATAGTGGTTCGACTTATGTAGATCGACAAGGAAGGGCTAGGATTCGATACGATTGGCATGGGTGGCTCAGCATGACTGGATCGGCTATAATGGTAGGCTAACTTTGGGTCGGTCATGGAGTTTTTTGGTATTGAATGAAGTGGTCATCATGGACGGCTCGGTCACCATGGTTCGACATACTTGGGATGGTGTACCCTAGAAAAATTGGCAAGTTATCTGGTCTACAACAAAGTAGTACGATCAACATTTCATTGCTTCGAGTCACGCCACTATTTTCTTCGAGTCACTCGAGAAATTGCTTCGAGTCATCTACAAGGAAACCCCGGTTTGGCATTAATGGTTCAACCAAAGTGGTTCGATAGTTACTGGGTCGGTCAACTTGAATTGTCACTTGTGGGCCGAGCTATCTTGGTCATGGGCCCGCATAGGGAAGCTTGGATAACTTCGTCTATAAATAGAGGGGCGTGGGTCCAGTTGAAGGGACCTTTTTTCGAGAACTCCACGGAGACTCTACATTTTTGGACTCTCCTCTTTTAGATTCAAACTTGTATTTAAGTGGTTTGTTTACGGATTGTATCTGTATTCAAGTGATTGGAAAAGTAATAAAGATTCTATTCAAATTGGACATAGGCAGTGTACAACCCTAAAATTTTGAATTTATTTTTAACTTTGATTTATTTTATTTTGAAAATGTTTTAGAATTTATTTCATTGCAAGATTTTATTTTTAAAACATTTTAAAAGTATAGTTATAATTTTCCAAAGTTAATTGTATTTTGTTTGTAATTTTTAAGTCTAGTTTTAATTTAATAAACTATTTCTTTATTTCTTTTTCTATTTCTCTTAAAATATTTATTTATTTTCATTTTATTTTACTTTGTTTTCATTTTCTAATTCATTTACTAAATTTCATTTGTTTATTTGATTTTAAAAGAAAATGGTAAATTGAAGAGGCAAAAACTCTTCATTTCTTATGACTTTTCAATACTTTACCTTTTTACTTTCTTTGGCCGTTCATTTCTTCTCTTGGCCGTGAGTTATTTTGTATTTCACATGAAATAAAACCTTCTCATTCCATTCAAGTCTCGGCCATAAACATTTCTGAAAATATTTGGTAATGGCTTCTTCCTCTTTTCTTACTTTTTCTTCTTGTTTTATTAATTTTTTGCCTTGCTTATACCTAGTGTTGCTCGGCCATAGCCCCTCCACCACTTCGACCGTACAACACCACCACCATCCACGGCCACACCACCTCCCCTTCCTCTATCCAGTCAAGGCCGTGACCATCCCATGAAGATAGCACCACAAAATATTGCAAACACACCTTAATATTTCCATAGCCGAGCCAAAAATCACCATCACCTTCATTTTTCCACTTCGGCCACCACCTTAGCCACCACCACAATCCCCTAAACTAACCCTAGCCGCAGCTCCAGCCATCACCTGACCATCACCTTGCATGGACGAGCCTAAACCATGATAGGTCGAGCCTTGTTGTTGCACCAAATCTCCACTTATTTGCTTTAACCCTTTGTATTCCCTACCTTGTAACTTCCACTCCTCCACTACTTGCTAGCCGTGCCTATTTGGATCCATACCCTAGCGTATGCCACAACCATGGCCAACCATTAGAGCCCCTAGGCTGAGCACATGATGGTTGAGGCAATGGTCAAACCACTTTGTGTTTTGTTGATTTTATTTTAATTTGTTTCAATATGTATTCTATGTTGAAATTATATTTATATTTTGTCTTGTTTTATTGGTTGTGTACGAGATCACTAGCTTAGTTATCTTCCCACTTGAGTCTATAATCGCGTTATCATGCTTTCTGGAATTTGTTTGTGTTGTTTGATTTGCTAACTCCAGCATTAAAAGGTGAGTAATCACACATGACATTTACACTTATACAACTGTGAAGTAATAGCAAGTGAAAGTGTAGAATTATTATATCATGTTATACCTGCTTGTGTTATAAATTATATGATGTTAACCATGTTTATAAACCTGTCATATCATCTGATACTGTTATATGTTGTTAAACTGTTTATTTATATCTGTTTCTCACACTGCAAGTTCCCTGTAGAATATAATCACTATGGGTTGAAATGATACATACCCGAACGGACTTTAGAATAGGGAAAAATCATTATGAGCTGAAATGATAGGCCTGAGCGATTTTATTTATTTTATTTAACTTGGGATTGCAGGTTTAAAATGATAGAACCCAGATTTTTCTTTGTAAAATGCAGATTGAAATGATACATATCTGTATCGCTTGACCTAGGTTAGAAAATTTTATACGGACCCGTGGTTATTTTATAAAGTTTTTCTGGAATGTTTAAGTATTTTTAAAAATGTTAATTTATTAAAATTTGATTAAAATAGATTTTTAATGTTTAAATAAAGGATTTATGATTTTTCTATAAGTTTAAAATGTTAAATAAATGAATGGTTATGTGGAATTTTGGAATATAACTTAAGAATTGAAATTTGAGATTTTGTAAAAAAAATAGAATTTAAGTTATATAAATAAAATGGAAATTAAGTTATATTTGGAAAATGGTAATAAAAAAAATTAAGCGTAAAGTAATTTGTTAAAATGTGAAAAATAGAAAATTGTACACTTGAATTTATTAAGTGAATTATTGAAAATTTGATTTTATTTATAAGAAATTTACTTTATAAAAATCATAAGTTAAAGGGGTTTTAATGAACATTTTTGAGTGTTAAAATATGATTTTTATAATGTTTAAAGGGTTAAATCAAAGTTTATTTGTTGCTGGAATTACATTGAAAATATGGAAATTAAGTAACAGCACTTCAGAAATGGTATCGTTTCTGAAGTTAACTTAAAATCTGAAGTAAATAATATTACAGCACTTTGTAAGTGCTGTAGTTGATACAAATGAACTATGGCTAAATTTTAACTTATTGATATTACAACACTTTGTAAGTGTTGTAGTTGCAGAAAGAAAATTTAAATCTAAAACTAACAAAAGGGCTACAGTAGCACTTGATAAGTGCTGCAGTTGGCTGAAATAAGATTTTTGAACATAACTGAACTATTACAGCAGTTCTGTAAATGTTGTCTTTACTGAAGTGAACTATTTTTCAACTAAAACTGAACTATTACAGCAGTTTTTAAATGTTGTCTTTGCTGAATTGAATTGTTTTCAAACGTAACTTACCACAGCATTTTCTAAATGCCGTGAAAGGCTGAAATTTCACTGTTTTGCAGTTTTAACTAAATAAACGAACTCTGAAAAGGCTGAATTTTTGGGAATTGAATATTTGAATCACTTTTAAATGGTTTAAATGAAGTATTTTTGATTTGAAATATATATTATTTTCAAAATTATAACCACGGGTTATAATAACGATTGGTTGTTAAAGAGACCGGGATCGGATATGGACATACTCTCTGTCGATACCGAAAACCACTTTAACAACTGTGTACGCGGTGGAGTTTCTAGAGTGAACTAGGATGGTGGCGACATTCTTAAGGTATATTACGTGGACCCAACTCTCGTGAGTTGGCATAAGGTGGCTAAAACAGGAGCAATCTCAAGCCAAGTGTGGTCATTCCTTCGATCGGACACATTTCTTCGATACCATTCTATTACTTTATGATTGTTTTAGTGGCCACCCTCCGATTTGGGAATGTGTTCCTAGGTGGGCGTAGTGGCTGCTACGTTACCACCAGCCCGTGTGCGTAAGTGGTATATCTACCCTGGCATTCCTTGTGTGCCGTGTCACCTACCATAGCGAGCCTTTACTACGAGTTTCTATTTGTGTACCTATGGAGTATCTTCTCATAGTCTCCCGATCGGGAGATATGCTGGCATTGTATAGACTACTGGCATTATTTTGTGTTAAGGGCTATATGGGTAACCCCTTAACGCTATTAAAAAGTATGTTTATTTTACTGTTAGACATTATTATAATAGCGCAATATTACTACATAGTAAATAGTTTAACGGATCCTTAGAGGATGGGTGGTCCCAAGCATCCTTTAAGTTACATGCTCATTTACCGCAGTTCACTTGAGTTGGTTTACATTGTATAAGTTTATATGTCCTGACTCGAGTGTTTGTGTTTTATTTACGCTCGGGTCAGCTTGAGTATTCACAGATTTGGATTTCCACTTTCTGGGGATTTGGAATTGCTGGAGATTATCTAATTATCTAGTTATTTATCTATTTTAGTATCGGATGTTCTATTTCAGCTCTTGTATTAGTGGACTTCTATGTATTTGGGATTTCTATTGTGTTGTTTCAGACTGATATTATGTATTTTGTTTGAGACTTTGTTATAATAGCTTCATGAACTACTATGGTATTTTATTTCCGCTACGAGTTGTTCTCATATTTCTGTGTCCGTGATTCTGTGTGAGATTTTATTTGCACTAAATTTTATTACAATCTGTTATTTTGAATTATTCAAGTTTGACATGTGTGGATTATTATCGATTTGAATGGTCCAAAATAGTGGGTCGTTACAGGCAATTACGCTGAACCACTATAAATTTGGTGTTCTCTTTTCATTTTGTTCTATTTGCATTCAATTACACTATTTCTCTATTTTAATTTACTCTCTTCGTTAATCTCTCTACATAACTCTACTCAAGGGTGTTACCTACCAATTTTGGTGCTAACAATCCCCTATGTAATTATTTCTAATTTATTTGCTTATTCTCTGTATTCCTCATTTCCTTCTTATATCTAATAAATGTCAATTGTCCCTAATAAATGGTCATCGATATCAAAAGGGGACAATCTCTAATGACATTTATTTACTCGTTTCAAAATCAACATATTATGCCTATTCAATTTCACCATAAATGCTATATTAAATTCTCTAATTAGTCCACATTTAATTCCTTTAACTCTTTATTAACTACAAATTTATTACTCATTAAATTTATAGTTATTGTCCATAAATTTTGAAATTACAATTCCTTCTTTTTTCAAACTCCTAATCCTACAATTACTACGCTATTAATAACTAGTCGTCCTAATTGTAACTAATACGAATACCTATGCATTTATAAACTATGCTATAAATATTTACCTTCTAATTTTCGATGTGATTATACGAGCGTGTGTGTATTCTATTCCCAATACAATAATTCCCATACTTTGGAATTCCAGAATATACACTTGCATGTACATTTTGTGAAGAACATAAATTTATACATTTTAATTTATAAGGGATATCCTCTTAAAAAGGATTACCGTTATAACTTTCTATAAATTACTCAAAAATGAGACCGATTCTGTTTGAAATTATAAGGAATTGTCACTTTTTTTTTATAGAAATAGTCAATGTAGGTGTGACGACCCATAACTTTTGAGCATTTGAAATTGAAGTATTTAATTAATTTTAAATATTTAAAAGTAAACTTTTAGCTTGAATTTCAGAGTATCACAAATTATTTGATAATTAAATTATTAAATTAAATAAGTCGAAGTTGGGTAAAATGTGGAATCTGGAGTTTTAAGCCCGTTAAAAATAATTTGAAGGCTTATAAAATTTATATTAATAATACTGAGGATAATAGAAGTTGTAAAACTGAATTTAATGGTGATTTGATCAGTTTTGAAATTTTATCGTTTAAATTGAATTTAAAAATAGCCTTCCGAGGCACAGTCTCGGAATTCGACGAAACCAGTTCCATTGGATCCGTAATAATGTAGTATTATCGGATTTCAATTTTCGTAGCATTTAGAGCGGTTGTGTGAGCGTACGTTATAAAAACGCGCTGGGAATTTTATCGAGACAAATTGTAATTAATTAGATATATATATATATATATATATATATGGTCAATACTTCAAATTCATCAACCACCCTATGAATTGACCCTGCCTTTCCTTTCTGTAACACGCCACCTACCTATCTCTCCCCCTTTCTTGTACGCTGAGACAAAAATTAAATAATATTATAACTTGACAAAAATCAAGTCTTGGCTTCAAGAGCACGCCACTACCTTTCCCAAAAATATCACATCCCCTCTCCTCTTTAATGGCCGAGCTTCATAGCCTTTATAAAAAAAAGAGATGTAAGCTTCAATTTCAAACAACAAAATCAACGAAACCTAATAATGGCAGTTTTCATCCTCCTTTTCCTCTTCCAATAATCGAGTTTCCTCCTCCCTTCTTTGTTCGAAAATCCAAATTAATCTACGAATCCCCTTGCATAAATCATCTCGGCGCATTTCGATTCAGGGCCGCATCTGGATGACTCGAGCGACGAAGCGGAGGCAGGTTGATGAAGTTGGGGTCGCGTGCAAATATCAATTTTGGATGGTGGCGACGCACTCTCGGGGAAGCTCGAGCAAGTTGTGGAAAACAACATCGATGGTCGGCAAAAAAAAATTTGTGGGTTTGCTTCAGCTCGATGGCTGCTAGGGTTGCGCGATTTCGAACATGGATCTGAGGGTTGGGGCGTTTGAGGGTAGTGGCTAGTCGTCAGGTCGAGTTGAGGCTTCGGCAGCTCGTGATGTTCACTGACGATGCTCGAGGCTAGGAGTTCGTCAGTATTCAGTAAGGTATAATTTATATTTTGATAATTAAAATTTATTATATATATCTTGGCTGATTTAAGAAAAGAAGATAATAAATTAATTTATTTACAGTAAGATTTATTTAAAGAAAATAATAATATAAGTATAACTCTATATATACACACATTTGAAACCTTACTGCTTCGTTTAAATAAGATTTATTTTCTGGGAATGTAGTAGTCAGTATGCATATATTTAAGTACTCAGAAAATTTTATATTTATATATGTATAAATAAACAGAAAATAATACATATAGATGAGATTTTTGGAGATAAGAGTTATATCTAAACTTGGATTTTTGAGTACTTTTACCTTTAGATGTATATACAGTATTATGTCGAAGTTATATAGGAATTTTAAAAAAAATTAAAGGTTTATGTAAATTAGATTTTTTGAAATCTATGTAGTTTATTTTGTTTTTAAATATATCTGTAGCTCCCAAGTGAAAAGGAAATAAGGATACATATTTTCAATCACTAGTCTATTTTCTAATAATGGATTACGGAGATTAACCTATTTCATGATTTTAACTTCTAAAATTATTTATTATAAGAAAATCAGTTTGAACTAAATCATTAGTTAAGCAATTTATAAAATGAGACTAATTGTTCGATTTGTTCGAATATTAATAAATTATATAATGTTTATACAAGGTCTAAAGACGTGAGGAGAAACAAGTCGGAATGGAAATGGACCGCAAATAAAATAAAAGGTGAGTTAACCTCACTCAGTTAATTTAAAATAAAATTTAAATGATTAAATTTAAATAATTGTTTGAATGGTTGAAATTGATTGTTATGCTATAGTGTGGTATATTTTGGAATTGGCATATTATATTGTGCTAACATCTGTGGATGCAGGGAAAACAGGTTGGAGGGATCCAACTGGACCCCTCAATATTTATTATTTAATATTCTCTGATGTGATTGCTTGATATTCTATGTTGGATATATTGGAATATTGAATGATATGATTGGATTGGATATATATTGGTTATAATGAATTACCAAAAATATATAAATTGGATTTTGGAAAGAAAATAAAGGAAGTAAATTTGTAAACGAAATAATCTTGGAAAAATTGAATAAATTAAGAACGAATTGGGAAAGAAATGGAAGTATGTTAAATACTAATAAATAACTTCAACTATGAAAAGAAAGAGGTTTGAATAAACAATAATTAATGAATTGTAAAATTGTGTGATATTAAATTAAATGAATAAAGAATTATTTTAAACTTAAAGCTTTAAATTTATTTAAAGGAATAAGAAGTAAATTGAGAAATTTAGATTGGTATTTCAATCAAAAGTATTTTAAATCATAATTAAGGAATAAAATCTGAAATTAAAGGATTTTTGAGTAAATGAAATAAATTGAAAACCAATTTGGAAATTGATTTAAGTGTTTGAAATTGGGTGTATGGAAGAATAAAATTCAAGGTGGAAATTTATTAAAGGAATGAGAAAATTTGATTAAAAATAAATAGTGATTTATTTTTTAAGGTTATGAAGAAAAGTATATTTCTCTGGATAGCCAAATACGTTTTCAAAGTAAGTTTTAAAATAAAATAAAGGTTTTAATGTTGCTTTACAAAGTACGTTCTTGGAAATTTATTATTTTTAAATGTTTAAATTCTAGAGTAAATATTTATTCAAATCTATTACCGTGATCATAATTTATAACGAGTGACTTAGTAATTCTGTTTGAAAGGTGAAAACCTAGTTTATATTTATGAAGTAACCTTATTTTCAAATATTCCTATAGTATATATTTTTAATCAATTATTGAAGTAGTTTTAATGTAAATATTTTAAAGTAAATTCTAAAGTAAGTAATTTGTTAATCTATTATCGTAATAATTATTTTAAGAATGATTTAGTACTTTGTTTAAAGAAGAAAATCTGGTCATATTTATAAAGTAAACTTATTTTGATTGTTCTAAATTATTTTAAATTAAGTACTAAAGTAAAATTTTCAAATTAAATATTAAACATACTTTAGAATCAAAATGTTTTGAAATTATTTTAAAATTCTAAAATCTTATGCTTGGTGATTCTAGTGAAAAGAGAAATATTTGGAATTTATTCCGAGGAAGGAAGATAGTTTTGAAAAATCTTTTAAAAAGGGTTTGAAAAGTGGGAATATATCTTGTGAAGATATTTTTGGGATTAATAAATAATTTGGGAAATTATTTATTGTTGGATGGTTGTTTGTGAATATTAATTGATAGTTAAATAATCGACTATCAATATTGGCCAAATACGTTGATCGTTTCGAAGGGACCGGGATCGAGATTTATTTCTCGAAAACCACTTCGATCTGATTTGTACGTTTTCGTGAAAAACGATTTTGGATTCGAAGATGGAGCAGTGAAGTGCAAGGGCTAGTCGCTACTAATCCTGAGGATATTTCCAAAATGGATGTAGTAGGAATAGTGCCTTCGGTTCCGTTCGAACCCGGGACGAACTTGTATGGATGAATGCTTGTGAAACATTGTTAGGTGGACGATGGGCATTCTAAGGGATATATTCTAAAAAGGTAACGCTTAGCCTCAAGACTCATCAAATGGGAATGGCTGAAAATCAGGGGTTATGCAGCAAGGCTTCGTGGGTAGCCCCCACTGGAGGGTGAGGTCATCCCTGTCTAGATGTCCCTTTATTTCGGCTTAGTGGGCGGTTGCTGATCCCAACCGCGGGGTGATCTTGCTTGGGACTGTCCAGTAAGGGATGGTTCCGGTCTTGTGTTGCAGGGGAGTTAGGGTGGCTCCTCGGTACGCTGATCTAGACCGCGTACTGTGACAGGTGGTACCCCAGTGCCTAGCCTTTAGTTGGAATCCATTTTCCCTACGCGCCCGTACGGTTTTGATTGTGCCCAACTATTGCTAAAACATGAGATGCAAGCATTTCAGCTAGATTCTATTTTACTTTCTATAGACACTATTATAATATCAGAGGATTTTAATAAAAATGTTTTAGCTATCGTAAGGTAAAAACCCGACATGTTTATTTGTGGCGTGGTCTTACGAGATGCCTTTGTTTTCAAATGATTTTTGAAACTTTAATAATAAATTGGGTGTGATTTTTCTCACACTAGTATTCCAAACTGACTCGGGTGTTATTTAACTGTAATGCTCGGGTCAGACCGAGTATTATAGGATACAGGAGATGCTGTGGAGCTTAGGAGACGAGCAGGACGACGATACGTACAACCGTACTTGTTTATTTATATATATCCCGCTGTGTTGAGTTGTTGTGTATCCATTGTATGATATTGATGTTGAACTGTGATTGATGTACGCTGATGATGTAATATATAAACAGAGATATTTGATGTCGAGTAAAGATTATTTATTATCTATTATATTTTATTCCGCTGCGATGGTTAGATTCTGTTGTTGTTTTCTATTTTCTTCTTCTACCTCTTCTTCTTTAACCCAAATGGTTCGTATTTCTGTACAACTCGAGTTGATTGTTGTAGAATAGTGTTGACTCAAGGGGCACGGATTTGCGGGCTGTTACAGTTGGTATCAGAGCTTAAGTTGGTGATAACCTTGGCTCTGGTGGGAAATTACTCAAATAGAGTCCATAGTACTCTAGTATGAGTTTGAGCGTATAAATAGATATGAGTGCGTATTTGTTAGTGAATATAAATTATTTTAATATTGTGTTGATTGGTTTATTGAGTGGCATATGAACCTTCGTCGACACAGTCTGCGCAACTGTATTGAAAGGGTTTCTAAACACTTGAATAGAACAATCGACACAGTATTGTTTTAAATGTGGGTGAATGAAATAATTTTACCCAAAACATATTTTGATATAAAGAATAGTTTTTGAAAACTATTTAGCTAATATATGGTTGTTTGGATGTTAGAAATGTTAATATTAAAGTATTATCATTGTTAAGTGAAAATTTAACTAGAAATTGTAAATACAACCAAGATTAAGGAGATAAATTCAATTATGAAATGAAATTTATAAATATGAATTATAAATGTAAATTATAAATTGAAATATAATCAAATGATAATTCGTATGAGCATGTGCAAATGAATTGTAGTTAAAAGTGATGTAAGCAGGATTTGGAAATTTAAAATCCCGGAAATTTGGAAGTGTTTTGAAGATAAAAGATAGCATTATTGTTTGGGGGTATTTATGAAAGGAAAGTTGTTTTAAATGGATTTTGAAAGTGTAATAGCATTGAAATCACTTGGATTATTGGAAAATAATTCTGATGATGACAGCCGCATCATCAGTATTCATTTTCGAATTTTTAAGTGACAGATGGCTGCCAAAAATTTATTTATTCAGAAAGAACTGGTTGTTTTTGAAAATTTCAAAGGAAAATTGTTGAGAATAAAACCAGGATTGGTTTGGCTTTTGAGAAATGTGATTTGAGATGTTGCAGATTTCAAAATAATTTGAAACCAAAGCCGGGTGTTTAAAAATCCTGATGAGATAGTTGTAAGCTTATAAATTGAGATGATTTTTAAATCAGGAAGGGAATATAAGCTTTGAATGTTGAAATTTAAATTTAAAGAAAAACGTTAAAAATGAAATTAACTTGAATGGGAAAGAAAAATTTGACTGGATTGACATTTATTGGATAGGCTGAAAATAATATCCAGTTGTATTCGAATCAAGTTGAAATCGAATTGAGTTAAATAAATCTGAGTTAAAGTAAAATTGAATTGGGATGAGAATTCAATTGAATTAATGAATGGAATTAAATTCTTACCTGAACGAATGGGAAATAAATTGAATAAGGATTGGAATTGTGTAAATAATATGTAGCGATCCCGACTCGACCTTCGAAAATCGGCACCGAATACGACACTCATATTCTAATGCCGCAGATCCAAACGTCGAACCTGGTGCGCCGGAGCTTATAACACAATTAAGTAAACAGCACAGCGGAAGAAAAAAAATGAATATCAATATACAACATCTGATACAACATCCTGATACAACAGATGATACAATAGATATCGATATACATCAGAGATCTGATACAATATAATAGCAGCGGAAAAGAAAAATAGCTAACACCAGCAGCAGAACAATAACTCCAATATAATCTTCAAGAGAGAACTCCAACAGCAGCTCGAACCATCATCACGATACACTAAGACAAGCAAGTCTCGTCCATATCCAAAGACTGAAACTAGCTTCAGATAATCCACTGAACCTAACTATCTGAAAAACCCAACTCTAGACTGCTCGTGTGGAAAATAGTGAGCATCCAGAGTTTAGGAAAGGAACAATAAACTCCGGATCAGTCATGGGACTGGTGTGAGCAACAAAAACATTTTATCTTTTAAATAAAACAAGAAGATAATTTTAAAGTAAATTCGCAATGCTTTTTAGAAAATGAAACTATCATAAGACCTCCCGCCACACACACAATGCAAACGCAGAATTGGAGGATATTTCTTCTTATGATAGTCAAACATGCTTGATACGTAGAAAATTTCTTTGATATTATTATTATAAGTGCAAAGTGCAGAAAACATTTCGAAAGTAGAATATAAATCTTAGCCAGCATACGACCATTATCGTATGCCTACTATAGCTACCATGTTCAATAGTAGGTTACCACCACATTCCATGGCAGGTAATACAACTAAAACCGTACAAGGCGCGTATTGTTTTGGTTGGATTTCCAACAAATGGTCAGGCTAAGGAACTTCCTACTGCCACATGGGATCGCCTCTGGTGGGACGTCCCGAGAACCTAACCGGATCTCTGCCAACACAAGGCCGGGTTACCTCGGTAACTAGGTAACTACTACTCGAGCATGCCACTCCCCGGTCCTTTGGGACCTTTATCCGAGGCGCCTCTAAGCAACAACCACATTGTAAATGAGATTGGAGCTACCACATAGGTAAATGTCTGGGCTCCATACCATGATACCACCCTTTACCAGAAGGGAATGACACACCCTAAAGGGCGCGGCCCTCATAACCTTGCCGCATCTTTCCTGTTTTAACCATTTCCGGGGTGTGAGGTCCTGATGCAGTCTCGTCCACAAAGCTACGCTTTGGTACAAAGCCGTGCTTTGGGTCAACAAATGATCAAAGTAATGATCACAAAGATAAATGATCAAACAATGATCATCAACACACAACAGCACTCAGCATGCCACACTACCAAATTGGGAGTATATTGCTGATAACCTTCAACTACATAACCTCTGAGCTCGTACGTCTAAGAGAAGGGTGTTAAGCTAAGAGAATAAATTCTCTGCCACCAACAGAAATGTATTTGAAAGAAATCTGCTTTATATCTCAAAGTGTAGTGTCAGGCATGTAACCATACAAGTCTGTTCCGGGTTCGAACAGAACGGAAGGCACTTCCGAAGAAGCCCATGCAATCCGGGTATTCACAATCCCGATCGGACTTCCCATCACTTAGGGAATCTCTATACCTGAGCCATGATGCAGAGAAAATCGACAGGTCATCCTATCATTCTCGCAAATACCCGGTCTTCACCACCGGTCTTCAAATGCTATCCATAACGACGAATCACATATTCGGAATGGGTTATACGACACCCCGGCTAAACCGAATAGTGAGCGCAACATTTAAAACATATGGATATGGGATTTCAATTAAGTCACGACTTAATAATTCAAAATTCCCTTCAAATGGTTTAAACCAATTACCATTTCAAATCTTTTAAACAAAAAGATTTATTTCACAAAATCCACCCAGTTTCACAAAGGTTCATTCATAAGTTTCAAAACAATTCCATCTCAATTGGATTAATTCATTTAAATCTTTAAATCAAATATTTGTCTTATAGCCTTCAAACCGTTTCCACAACTTGGAAATCATCATTTTCATTTTTAACTTAAAATCCCCTTTTAACACAATTTGGAAGTTCACTTCTTATATAAAAGCTTTTACTATTTGAAAACGAATAGTTTCATTTCAGAAAAATCCAATTTTATTTACACGAGTTAAACCTTTGAATTTAAATTTAAACTCCCAAATCAATACCTTTAAAATAGTTTAATCCATATATAACTATGGTAACATTTTTAACCCCTAGTTTCAAATCATAGAATTCAATTGCGAATATTGAATTCAAATTTAAATCATAATATTTAAATTCCAAAACTTAATCAAGTTATTCAAAATAAATTTCATCCTTGAAATTCCATTTCAAAGGTTTTTTTTACTTTAAACACAATCCATTTCCAAAAACATTTGAATTTAAATAATTCCAATTCAAAACTATTTCAAAATCTGTAACTTAATCGATTTCCTCGTGAAACCCATATTTGTGTGTGTATGGTGTGGTCCAGGGGTTTAACACAATAGTGCAACATCATTTCAATCATCACAGGTTAAAACACAGAAATATAGTTGATAAGCGATATAAACTATAACGCTTATCGTCCATTCACAGATTCACAGATAATATACAATGTGAATAAATGAATAAATCATACACGGCACAAACCACAGAACAAAATATCATAGATCAGACAGGACAATCAATTTAAGGTATCTCATACAATACAATAGTTCATAAGTAGGATTGATTAATCGTTTAACCCTACTAAATATAATTTATTCCCAAGTAAATTAATTACTTATGAATTTAATTATCCAATCCTGATTTATTAATTACAAATCATTTAATATCAATTTATCAAACATTTTAATTAAATAAATTTTTTCTTAATTAATCATATTAATTAAACCGATTACTTCATAAATCAAAATATCCAAAATTACAATAAGTGATTAATTCTTAATTACTTTCATTAATTAATCATTCATTAACTAACTTAAGTAGTAATAACAACTTTATCAATCACATAAACATTTATTAATTCAAATTCTAATTACTATTTTAAAGTAATAAGTCTTAATTACTTTCCAAAAATAGGTAATCAATATTAATTAGTTATCTTAATCAACATTTTTATAAGTTCTTCTTGAAAACTTTGAAAATCAAATTATTATTAATATAACTTAAATGTGAATAACTTTATACTTAATTAAATTTATTATTTAATTAAAATATTAACAAGGTTTTAAAACACAGTTAAGCATTAACTAAAGTAATTAGAGCTTGTGTTAAAGTTTTAACCTTAATTGTTAAATGCTTATTTGAATTTACAGTGTTTAAACTGATTTGAAAACAAGTGCTTAACTTTATTTTGTTTTATAACATTGTGTAGCAGTTTGTCTCAAACCCGAGAATCTCCTGGTTCCACTCGAGCAATGCTTCGGGTTCCTCATCAATATTTCCCGAGGCACCCACCTATACGCTTGTCTTCTTCTCTTTTTTTTTATTTATTTATTACTTATGCTATAACTCACGCATCAGCTACACTCTGGAACTCAAATACAACCCGAAGCAACCCTGCTACTCTCTCGAGTAAGAACTCGAGACAAACCACTTTCTCCCCGAAGCAACACGCGAGCAGCACGAGCTTCTGCACCTTCTTCTTCTCCATCCCTTTCAACCCGATACATACACAAACACGTGCATGTGCACACAAATCCCAAGCTCCTATGACCACCGTTTCGATCGTCAGCATGTCAACGACGTTGCCTTGAAGCCCCGCGACCACCCTAACGTGTGAGAAAATCATCGAATCAAAATTGGACTTTCGTTCAAACCTGAACCCAAACCCACTAAACAAAAACACTTCGCCACCTCCCACGCTGACCACCAGAGACCCTAAAACTCCGGCCAACCATTCGACAGCATCCCCTCAGTCATCTCCCAGAGCCACGTGCGACTCGATCGCGTATTGATGGCAAACTCGACAAAATACTGACAAGTGCTAAAACGTGAAGTAAAACCCTAAAAACCTCTCATACTCAAAATCAAAGCCAATATTCTCGATTCCGCCACGGTCGCCCCTCCATGACGTCCACCAGTACCCTCCGGTCAAGGCCACGTCCCCTCTCGTTGACTAGATCGACAGAAATTTATTTTTGAACGGAAAACAATGATATTCCAATTTCTCTTGATTTAAATCGCGAAAAATCCCAATTTTTCTTCCAAAATTCATATTTCAACACACGCAACTGGATTATGTACACGAACTTCCAAACTAAAGACATCGAATTTTCTCAACAATGAGGCTGCTCACTGTAAAATTTGGAAATCACAAATTACACAGCAAGGTTTTATTCCTAACTATTTTTAATTTAAACTACACTAAAAATCAAAGATATTCCTAGTTTACAACTTCATTATATATGGACTAGATTATGAGATATTGATTTTTTTGAAGTGGGAATGAAAAGGAAGTCTACTGTAACAGAGCATGAATATCATTTCAAATATTAACAAATGAAGTGTTTCTCACCTGTGTTTGGATTTATTTTTTTTTATTTTTTTTTTGAAATGACGTTATACTCCTATAAACATCTTTCATTCAGTGGTTACAATCTAGAATTGTTTGGGTGTGATGATCTTGAAGTCAACAGGTTTTAAGATCTGGAATGGATGAACAAAAGCAAGCTTTGTTCTGTTACCAGTCATGCAGGCATACATATATCACAGGTAATCATATCCAAATATTTTTCCATAACAACACTCAAACATTGATCAACTATCGAGCTACTATATCAAGAAAATTGGTTCAAAGATAAGTTTGCTCACATGATTTTCAGAAGAATGGACAGAGCCTATTTTGTTGAAGCAGGCTTTTGAAATTTACAGGCTGAACTTCCTCTGGTTGCATTGATTTGTTTTGAGGTTTTAACTGAGTTTTGTTTGAGTTTTAGATGCTAATCTCTTTAGGTTTACTTAGCATTGAATATATGAAACTGAGATGGATGGATTGATTTATAAGAAAAAAGGTTACAGGGTGATATTATTTTTGCTTGTACAACAGGGGAACATTGTTTTGTTTGGTACAAATATAAATCAGAGATTTTCTTCTTTGCTTTGTCGACTAGGCCGATATTTTCTTCTTTGGTGGCTGATGAATCTCTTTTGTGTGCTAGCATTAATTATCTTTTGTCTTCTTTTTATTTTATCTTGTTTTATAAGCTTAAAGATATTTACATTTTTACTTTGCCTATTATCTTACTTTTTTATTTTTTTCTAGCCTACTTTCTTTGACCAGAAAGATTTTTGTTTGAATGTATACATAACTATCTTCTAATGCAAGCCTACATATATGTCTTATGTCTTCATTTGCAGCTAATGGATATTTATATACTTTCTTTTGTTTGCTTCTACATACTTATAGTTTTATTAGTTTGTGCCTAACTGTATATTTCTTTTACTTGTATACTTAAATACATTTGCTTTGTAAGCCATTATATAATTTGTTTCTTCATTTTACAAGTATACATACTTGTCTTCATATATTTGTTCAACTTGAATGCACTTCTTCCTCCACATTTAAATATATTTTGCTATCTTATGCTTTATAATAGAAATGACATTCTATAGTTAATATGTTGTTTGAATTTATTTTTTTTAATTAATTTGTTTAATGTGTTTACTTTATATGGTATAATTTACATAACCATGCATATGAATTAGATAATTAAATTAATATGTTTTGTAATATAAATAAATTTCTATTTTAATATGTTATTTGAATCTTAACTATGTGTATTTATTTATTTGTTTTATCCTTGCATTCTTTTGCTTGCTTTGTTTTACTATCTTGCTTTGCATTATGGCTTTAACATATAAATAAATTTGAAATGACAATTTCTGTTCAAAATAAGAATCCATTTGTAAAGACATATTATAACTCAATATTAAATTAAAATAATTTAATAAAGAAACTATCTCTTTCTTAATAAATAACGCATTTTATTTGGACTTGGATAAACTGAAATCAATTTATCATTTAATTTCACAATTTTTTATTCAAAAATTAATTTAATTATCAATTTAAAATTGATTAAAATTCGGGATCGTTACATAATAAGTTGTGACTTGTAAATTTTGAAAGTGGAATAGAAAATCCAAAATAAATATTGTTTGATGTTTTGGATAATGAAAAGAAGATCCATACTTGAATTATTAAATAAATTGAACCAAGAAAATTAAATGAAGTGATATTTGGAATTAAAAATTAAGTGTTGAATTTTAACCAAGGGAAAAAAAATTAATTAGATAATAAATTAGTTAATGAAGTTGAATTGTGAGTTTATGATGAAGTTTGGAAATAAAATCAAGTTATAAATTGAATTCGACTTGAATTGTCAGTAAAGTAAATGTAATTGAATTTTATGTTCATGAAATTGGGTGGTAAATTAAAGTGAATAGTGGACTCAGAACTTGAGTTATAAGTTAAAATTTAACTTGAAGTGTTAACAAATTAAATATAATCGGAAATGTGTGTGTGTATATATATATATAAAGAAATTGGATTAAAATAGTAATGGTATAAATTGCAAATAAAATCCAGACATGTGGAAATAAATTGGATATGGCCTTGGAATCAATTGAGTAAAGTTGAGTAATAAAAGAGAAAATTTTACTTGTAAAATGAAAATGAGCTTATGTATAAAATTGGAATAAATTGAAGTAAATTGACTTAAGCTGAATAGATGGAAGAGAGTTGAATTGAATTCAACTTAAACTGAGTTTAATGATATTGGGTTGGATTTAAATCAAGTGAAAATGAATTCAAATCGAAATAGAATTGGTAGGTTATAAATAATATTTAACGAGATGAAAATTCCTAGTGGATTGTGTGGATAAACTAATTATGTTGAATAAATAAATGGATAGAATAAATAAGAATCAAAATGAAGTGTGGTTTAAACAAGTTGAGAAATGGTTATGGAATGCAATAGCTTGGATTGTCTTCGAGCTAAATATAATAGTTTGGAATAAAAAAATTTGGAATGGGATGTAAATGAATGGATTGTGAATAAAATTGAAATGGAAAATGTCGAGTTAAATAAATGGTTGTGAATGAATTAAAATAAAAAGGAAATTTAAATTGAAAATGAAGATGAACCTAAATTGTTAATGGTTTTAAATGAAACTAGTTTGGTTAATAAAATGAAATGCAAGTGAATGTATTCAAATTTAAAATGCAATGAAAATGAGAATATATGGGTTGTGAATATATTTAAAAATGGAATAGAATTAAGTATACATTTAGTTGAAACCCATTTAAATTGGTTATAAAACATAAATACTTGTTTATTCACATAGATCTCGTCAAACTGCATAGAATAAATTGTTATTGGATGCAAATAGGAGTAATTAAAATCCTATGAATTGATAGAAGTAAAATGAATTAATTTTGAGAGCAATTGAATTAAATATGAGTTTAGTTTGCTTAAAAGTAAATTAATTGTAAGTGATTGAGTTTTAAACCATTCAACGTGAGGAAGTTGTATACAAATGGATTGAAAACCATTCAAATTGAATGAAAATGGTTTATGAATTAATTGAAACAGTTGAATTAGCATAGAAACTATATAAATTGCTTACAGAAAATTGTTTGGTGTGAATTTCTTTTAGAATTCATATGATTCAACCATAGCAACTAAGTGAAATATAGTTAAACTGCATATATTTAGCACTTACATGTTTGAATTGAGTAAGTACAGGTACCTGGAAGCCGTGTGGCTGGATTTGGTTGTGCTGTTTGCTAAACATAATAAGCCGCTTGCTTAAAATGCTAAATAAGGTACACATACGCAATTAAAATAGGAAATATGAACTGTTTTTGGTTTTTTTCCGACCGTGTGGGTCGATGTATATATATTTATCTCTTTTGTCAAATTGCAAAAGCTCCTCCGTACAAAGGAGACTCTGCCAAAAAAAATCAGAAATTTTGAGAATTAGAAAATTTTGGAAAATTGTGCTAACGACTAACGAATTCAAATTGGAAACTAAACTAAATTAGTAAAGGAAACCAACTTAAAGTAATAACATGAATTAGTTATAAATGAAAAATAAAATTCAAATATTCAGAGTCAAAAGATTAGTTGAATTCGTATGGAAATGAAAGAATTAATTTGGATAGAAATAGATATAAACTAAAGTGGAAGATGAAAATAAATATAAGGAGCATATAAAATTCTTAAACTAAACTTAAGAGGGAATGGTGAAGTCTTAAATGGAAATTGATACTAATAATGTAATTTAAGTCAATATTGGAATAAATTGATATTGGCATTTTGTGAGAAAGTGGATAAAATGTTTTGGGAATATTGTGATTGGATATTAGTGCTAAGCAGGATATGCAGGTAATATAAAGGAAAAAGAGAATTGATTTTGACTTCAGAAGATAAATTTGAAATGCTCGACAAAAAGGTATGTATTTAAATTTGGTGTGAAATTTGATTGGGAATTTGGATTGTGCCACTTGGCCTTTTGTTTTCTTTTTGGATTTGGGAGGCCGTAGAGCCATTTTGTAGTTGTACCGAGCTAGCTGCGCAAAGGAGACGCTGGCAAAAAATTTCAGAAATTTAGGGAGTTAGAAAAATTTTGGGAAAATTTTGATAATTCAAATTTAGTTTTGAGTTATTATTTGAATAGTTGAACAAGTAAGTTATTTGAAAACTGTAGAAGGTATTGGAAAAAGTTGAGAAGTTAACAAGAATGATAATGGGTTTTTTTATAAAAAGATAGTTAGTAATATGTTGAATTTGTTTGGTTTTGGAGGTAAGTAAATAGGTACTGGACCATTCTTTCTAACTAGTAATTTCGGGGACGAAATTCTTTTAAGGGGGGAGGATTGTGACGACCCGTAATTTTTGAGCATTTGAAATTGAAGTATTTAATTAATTTTATATATTTAAAAGTAAACTTTTAGCTTGAATTTCAGAGTATCACAAATTATTTGATTATTAAATTATTAAATTAAATAAGTCGAAGTTGGGTAAAATGTGGAATCTGGAGTTTTAAGCCCGTTAAAAATAATTTGAAGGCTTATAAAATTTATATTAATAATACTGAGGATAATAGAAGTTGTAAAACTGAATTTAACGGTGATTTGTTCAGTTTTGAAATTTTACCGTTTAAATTGAATTTAAAAATAGCCTTCCGAGGCACAGTCACGGAATCGTAATAATGTAGTATTATCGGATTTCAAATTTCGTAGCATTTAGAGTGGTTGTGTGAGCGTACGTTATAAAAACGCGCTGGGAATTTTATCGAGACAAATTGTAATTAATTAGATATATATATATATATATATATATATATATATATATATATATATGGTCAATACTTCAAATTCATCAGCCACCCTATGAATTGACCCTGCCTTTCCTTTCTGTAACACGCCACCTACCTATCTCTCCCCATTTCTTATCAGCTGAGAAAAATTAAATAATATTATAACTTGACAAAAATCAAGTCTTGGCTTCAAGAGCACGCCACTACCTTTCCCAAAAATATCACATCCCCTCTCCTCTTTAATGGCCGAGCTTCATATCCTTTATAAAAAAAAAGAGACGTAAGCTTCAATTTCAAACAACAAAATCAACGAAACCTAATAATGGCAGTTTTCATCCTCCTTTTCCTCTTCCAATAATCGAGTTTCCTCCTCCCTTCTTTGTTCGAAAATCCAAATTAATCGACGAATCCCCTTGCATAAATCATCTCGGCGCATTTCGATTCAGGGCCGCATCTGGATGACTCGAGCGACGAAGCGGAGGCAGGTTGATGAAGTTGGGGTCGCGTGCAAGTATCAATTTTGGATGGTGGCGACGCACTCTCGGGGAAGCTCGAGCAAGTTGTGGAAAACAACGTCGATGGTCGGCAAAAAAAAATTTGTGGGTTTGCTTCAGCTCGATGGCTGCTAGGGTTGCGCGATTTCGAACATGGATCTGAGGGTTGGGGCGTTTGAGGGTAGTGGCTAGTCGTCAGGTCGAGTTGAGGCTTCGGCAGCTCGTGATGTTCACTGACGATGCTCGAGGCTAGGATTTCGTCAGTATTCAGTAAGGTATAATTTATATTTTGATAATTAAAATTTATTATATCTTGGCTGATTTAAGAAAAGAAGATAATAAATTAATTTATTTACAGTAAGATTTATTTAAAGAAAATAATAATATAAGTATAACTCTATATATACACACATTTGAAACCTTACTGCTTCGTTTAAATAAGATTTATTTTCTGGGAATGTAGTAGTCAGTATGCATATATTTAAGTACTCAGAAAATTTTATATTTATATATGTATAAATAAACAGAAAATAATACATATAGATGAGATTTTTGGAGATAAGAGTTATATCTAAACTTGGATTTTTGAGTACTTTTACCTTTAGATATATATACAGTAATATGTCGAAGTTATATAGGAATTTTAAAAAAAATATTTGAAGGTTTATGTAAATTAGATTTTTTGAAATCTATGTAGTTTATTTTGTTTTTAAATATATCTGTAGCTCCCAAGTGAAAAGGAAATAAAGATAAATATTTTCAATCACTAGTCTATTTTCTAATAATGGATTACGGAGATTAACCTATTTCATGATTTTAACTTCTAAAATTATTTATTATAAGAAAATCAGTTTGAACTAAATCATTAGTTAAGCAATTTATAAAATGAGACTAATTGTTCGATTTGTTCGAATATTAATAAATTATATAATGTTTATACAAGGTCTAAAGACGTGAGGAGAAACAAGTCGGAATGGAAATGGACCGCAAATAAAATAAAAGGTGAGTTAATCTCACTCAGTTAATTTAAAATAAAATTTAAATGATTAAATTTAAGTAATTGTTTGAATGGTTGAAATTGATTGTTGTGTTATAGTGTGGTATATTTTGGAATTGACATATTATATTGTGCTAACATCTGTGGATGCAGGGAAAACAGGTTGGAGGGATCCAACTGGACCCCTCAATATTTATTATTTAATATTCTCCGATGTGATTGCTTGATATTCTATGTTGGATATATTGGAATATTGAATGATATGATTGGATTGGATATATATTGGTTATAATGAATTACCAAAAATATATAAATTGGATTTTGGAAAGAAAATAAAGGTAATAAATTTGTAAACGAAATAATCTTGGAAAAATTGACTAAATTAAGAACGAATTGGGAAAAAAATGGAAGTATGTTAAATACTAATAAATAACTACGACTATGAAAAGAAAGAGGTTTGAATAAACAGTAATTAACGAATTGTAAAATTGTGTGATATTAAATTAAATGAATAAAGAATTATTTTAAACTTAAAGCTTTAAATTTATTTAAAGGAATAAGAAGTAAATTGAGAAATTTAGATTGGTATTTCAATCACAAGTATTTTATATCATAATTAAGGAATAAAATCTAAAATTAAAGGATTTTTGAGTAAATGAAATAAATTGAAAATCAATTTGGAAATTGATTTAAGTGTTTGAAATTGGATGTATGGAAGAATAAAATTCAAGGTGGAAATTTATTAAAGGAATGAGAAAAATTGATTAAAAATAAATAGTGATTTATTTTTTAAGGTTGTGAAGAAAAGTATATTTCTCTGGATAGCCAAATACGTTTTCAAAGTAAGTTTTAAAATAAAATAAAGGTTTTAATGTTGCTTTACAAAGTACGTTCTTAGAAATTATTATTTTTAAATGTTTAAATTCTAGAGTAAATATTTATTCAAATCTATTACCGTGGTCATAATTTATAACGTGTGACTTAGTAATTCTGTTTTAAAGGTGAAAACCTAGTTTATATTTATAAAGTAACCTTATTTTCAAATATTCCTATAGTGTATATTTTTAATCAATTATTGAAGTAGTTTTAATGTAAATATTTTAAAGTAAATTATAAAGTAAGTAATTTGTTAATCTATTATCGTAATAATTTTATTAAGAATGATTTAGTACTTTGTTTAAAGAAGAAAATCTGGTTATATTTATAAAGTAAACTTATTTTGATTGTTCTAAAGTATTATTTTAAATTAAGTACTAAAGTAAAATTTTCAAATTAAATATTAAACATACTTTACAATTAAAGTGTTTTGAAATTATTTTGAAAATCTAAAATCTTGTGCTTGGTGATTCTAGTGAAAAGAGAAATATTTGGAATTTATTCCGAGGAAGGAAGATAGTTTTGAAAAATCTTTTAAAAAGGGTTTGAAAAGTGGGAATATATCTTGTGAAGATATTTTTGGGATTAATAAATAATTTGGGAAATTATTTATTATTGGATGGTTGTTTTTGAATATTAATTGATAGTTAAATAACCGACTATCAATATTGGCCAAATACGTTGATCGTTTCGAAGAGACCAGGATCGAGATTTATTTCTCGAAAACCACTTCGATCTGATTTGTACGTTTTCATGAAAAACGATTTTGGATACGAAGATGGAGCAGTGAAGTGCAAGGGCTAGTCGCTACTAATCCTGAGGAAATTTCCAAAATGGATGTAGTAGGATAGTGCCTTCGGTTCCATTCGAACCCGAGACGGACTTGTATGGATGAATGCTTGCGAAACATCGTCAAGTGGACGATGGGCATTCTAAGGGATATATTCTAAAAAGGTAACGCTTAGCCTCAAGACTCATCAAATGGGAATGGCTGAAAATCAGGGGTTATGTAGCAAGGCTTCGTGGGTAGCCCCCACTGGAGGGTGAGGTCATCCCTGTCTAGATGTCCCTTTATTTCGGCTTAGTGGGCGGTTGCTGATCCCAACCGCGGGGTGATCTTGCTTGGGACTGTCCTGTAAGGGATGGTTCCGGTCTTGTATTGCAGGTGAGTTAGGGTGGCTCCTCGGTACGCTGATCTAGACCTGGTACTGTGACAGGTGGTACCCCAGTGCCTAGCCATTAGTTAGAATCCATTTTCCCTACGCGCCCGTACGGTTTTGATTATGCCCAACTATTGCTAAAACGTGAGATGCAAGCATTTCAGCTAGATTCTATTTTACTTTCTATAGACACTATTATAATATCAGAGGATTTTAATATAAAAAATTAGCTATCGTAAGGTAAAAACCCGACATGTTTATTTGGAGCGTGGTCTTACGAGATGCCTTTGTTTTCAAATGATTTTTGATACTTTAATAATAAATTGGGTGTGATTTTTCTCACGCTGGTATTCCAGATTGACTCGGGTGTTATTTAACTGTATGCTCGGGTCAGACCGAGTATTATAGGATACAAGAGATGTTGTGGAGCTCAGGAGACGAGCAGGACGACGATATGTACTACCATACTTGTTTATTTATATATATCCCGTTGTGTTGAGTTGTTGTGTATCCATTGTATGATATTGATGTTGAACTGTGATTTATGTACTCTGATGATGTAATATATAAACAGAGATATTTGATGTCGAGTAAAGATTATTTATTATCTATTATATTTTATTCCGCTGCGATGGTTAGATTCTGTTGTTGTTTTCTATTTTCTTCTTCTGCCTCTTCTTCTTTAACCCAAATGGTTCATATTTCTGTACAACTCGAGTTGATTGTTGTAGAATAGTGTTGACTCAAGGCGTATGGATTTGCGGGCTGTTACAGTAGGAGTAGAACCTCTATACTTTACACATCTCTTTCATTTTTAGTAAATTTCATATTATTTTAAATGTGCACTTTTTACAAATTTTATGGAATTGGATAATTCATGGAAATATGTATAACTGAATTGTACCCCACTCTCAATAAATTAAAACGTAAAGAATCACGTTGCAAGTCAATTAGGGCAACCTTATTTACAACCTAATTATAAATCTGGAATAAACTTAACAACTTTACAAACATGCTACAATAACAAATATTCGAGATTGATTTCTAATTTCCAGATTAGGTCGTACATATTATTCCAATTTTCTGAGTTACGGAGTATGTAGGAAAGGCTTTAACTAAATATGTTTTTTGAGCCCACGACTCAATAAATCTAACATATGCATAATTAAACAAAACTCAATGATGTAATTTCAATAATATAAATAAATTATATAATTCCCACTAATATTTCAAGTTTCCCAAATCTTTCACATCTGAATTAATTCCTTTACTTGACTCCTTTCCTTTTCTAATCCAAAAGAATAAGTAAAAAAGGTATATACATGCTATTAGAATTATAGATCTGAGAAGAGGCTAGAGATTAAGGGGAATACTGATTCAGAACTATGAAATTTACCTTTTTCCGCAGTATTGATGTGCTCCTTCTCTTCTTCTCTTTTATTTCTTACTCTTCGCCAATTATATATACAAATAATATAATGTCTTATTATGAATAGAAACAGTGGAGATGGAAAAATGATAGATATTCACTGCTTTGATCGGAAAATATGAAAAGGGAAGTGAGGGGTTAGGTCTGCATTTATAGATGCTCGAATCATTCGTAATTGTGAGATTAAAATAATTAAATCTGGGCCGTTTGGCCAAGTTTCAAACCCTGGCCACCATCCCTCGACCAGTCGACCACCCCCTATAGGCGATCGATAGGCCCAAGTAAAGGGGTCGACCATGGTGTCCTGCATTTAATAACATTTATGTCCTATTTTTGTTTTTTTCCATCGAAAACTTCGAACGCTAATAACTTCTTTGTTTGAACTCTAATGCAAAACTCCAAATATAAAAATTGCTCAGAAAATCATCACAACGCTACAATGCAAGCTTTGTGACCAAATTCCAACAAATTCCAATATTTGATCAAATTCCATTTTCGAGCCTTATTTATTATTTATTAATTATTGTTAATTTTTATGGGGTGTGGCTATGTTGTTGAAGCAGTAGTCATCTCGATACCAAGTTATGCTCCATAACTCGGTGTTGAGTTATGATATTTTATGAGTTTTGACTTAATTCATCCATCTTCTTGAATAGAGAGCATGTGGGCAGTCTTCCTTCATTCCACATTGTATGTTGTTTATAACTTTCTTTTTGATCTCCTTTAGATTGCTTCATTACCTAGCTCTCATGATTCGGTACAGAATTATGGAACACAACTCGGTACCGAGTTGATACTAGTGTTGTTTTTATGGAGTTTCCTCTCTATAGCTTGGCGCTTTTGGAAAATTATTAGCTTCCCTCAAGTTGTAAGCAAGACCCTACATCAATTTTTTGAGCTTTGGTTGAATTCTGACTTTTAAAGTTATAATTCTGAATTTCTGGTTTGCAATCCGACCATTCGATGGTTTTGACTCGTCTAGATATAGTTTGGTTCAAAAGCAGGATAACAATTATACACGCAATAAATATTTACGAATAAACATATAATATATGTATGTAAATTTTAATACAAAGTGTACGTTAAGATTGTTTTCGAAGGAAAAAATAATTTTTTTACGTATAGATTTCCATATGGAAATCAATAAAAAATTAATTTTACCAAAACAATTTAAAACCTAGAAAATATCATATGGCTAAAATTATATTTGTGAATATACATATTTAATTATATTTGATATCATATGTATACTACTTTAAACATTATTCTAATATGTATATATAGTCATAGATATATGCTTAAAATAAAATCCGAATTATATGATATGTACATATATTTATTTTAAAAATTAAATATATTAAACTAAATTTGAAATTGTGTAGATCTAGATCTAAAACATGAAATTTAAATTTAAAATTTGAATTTGAAATCATAAATCATTTTATTAAAATCTAAAATTATTTTGCAATGTAATTATATATGTATGTATATATAAGAATTTCTATAAACTTTTACGTTTGTAAGCAACGTTTTATAATATACAAAACTATATATGTATATATTTATAACATTTTTATGTACATACATACATACACACAGATATATATATATATATATATATTGACAGCACACATGTATATATATGGGCCAACATGTCTATTGCCGTGTAAATCTCAACATCTATACATGGGCATGTTAAACCATGTAAATTGTTTATATTGCAGTGCACATATACAAATATGTGTATATTGTACACATAGATTATATAATATAACATAAACTTAACAATAAATAAAATCTTATTTATAAGTTAGATAAAATATTGATTTTATTAAGAATATATTTATATTAGATCTAAATAAATTTAGACTTCATAGGCCTAATCAGATCCAAAATGGAATAAATGTTTTAAAACTTACCGATTTACCCCATTGTGTGCTAGCCTGGTTCCAACAAAGGTGTGGTGATCTCTTCGGTTAGTTGCAAATCAGAAAGAGAATGGATTTGATCCAAAGAACTTTGGATTCATCATTTAAGGTCATTCAATGCCACTATATTGGTAACACCTAAAAGCTACATACACGCATGCATGCTCACACACACGCGCGCACACACACACACACACACACACACACATATATATATATATTAGAATCAAATATAAAAAGAAAAATAATAAAAAATTATAAATATATTTAAAACAATTTAAATCTTTGCGTATTAAATAAAAATGTATAAATATATTTTGTAAATAAAACCCTTACAGATTTTAATCATAAGTTTTTTTTATACAAAATCCACATGGATTTTATATTTTAAAAAACTAAAGCTTTATGAATCCACATGGATTTGTATTATAAAAATATTTAAATGGCTTCGATCAAAATAAATAAATAACTTTTTTTTATTTTTATACATGTATTTTTTATATTTACAATTTAATATTTTATAAATAAATTTTAAATTATACATTTTTATATATAATTCTGTATATGTGCATATATATATTTGTGTGTGTCTACATGTGTGTGAGTGTGTGTATTTTAAAATATCAATATCTGAAATTTGAATTTTAAATATGAAATAGATTTTTTTTATTCTAGATCTTGATTTGTTTCTAAATTAGAATCTATCTTAGATATTTTAGTTATTAGTTCGAGTTGTTTAACTTGGTCAACATATTCAAATTTAAAATATATACATACAAAAGTTATATATATGTACGTGTGTGTACATATAAATGCATACAATAAATTAACCGTAGATAACAAATATGTGTATAAAAGGGACTAATGTGTCTGTTGTAATGTAAATCTCAGCACTTATATATGATCATTGTTATCCCGCCTTTTGGCAAGGCCATGACACCAAAAAGTTGACTGCAAATCAAGAACAGTTCGTCCCAGAGGTTGGTTATACATTGTTTCACCATGGATATCAATGAATTTTGTCCGAGTCCGGATCAAGCCACAATTGGCAAGACACGGCAAGCAAAGTGTAACAACCCGCATATTTATCGATTTTTATATTTAAATATTTTATTTAAATATTTTATCGTTAATCGGATTTTGGTCCGAAGCTACTTTTTGCAAACGGTCAAATTAGGACTCGAGACCACTTCCATTGAGTTCGAAACGTCGTTTGCAATCTTCTAAGTATAAACATTGATATGTTTGGGGTTAGTGGAATTTCACCACTTTTTCACTCGAGCCTTTGGTTTGGACTTTTAGCCCATTAGGCCCAAGTTCCACCCCCCTTCTTCTTCATTGCTTCATTTCATTTCCTAACACTAAAGCTTCAACAAAAATGGTGAATGGAATGAGAAATTAAAACTCCAAAGTCTTTGTTTTATTGCAACTCCAACATTCAACTCCAAATTCAAGAAGAAGACATCGGATTCAAGCTTGTGGTTGCTTCTCCATTTGCCTTCAAGCTTTGTTCTTCATTTTCATTGGGTTTTGGAGCAAAGGTGAGATTTTTATCTCACAATTCTAGTCTATAACTATCTTGGGTTGTTGGGAATGATTCCCTATCACTTTAGCATGCATATTTGCTTTTGGTTTGGATTGGATTGGCGAAAAACTCCGATTTTTGGCGTTTTGGCGAAATTTCTGCATTTAGGTCGTTCAGGCCATTTTAGGTCGTTCGGAGTTAGGTCGTGTGGATCTTAGGTCGTAGGTCGCGTACGAGATAGCTCCTAGATCGTTCTGGCCACTTTTCGTGTGTTCGGAGTTAGGTCGTTCACGACCTAGTACTTAGGTCGCTCGTGAGTTGGTGGCGTAGGTCGTAGGTCGTTTAACTCTTAGGTCGTTAGGCCTTGTGTGTGGAGTTAGATCGCCTGCTTTCTTAGGTCGCTCGACCTCCTTACCCACTAGGTCGCGCACTTAGTTAGGTCGCTCAGCTATTGTGTTAGGTCGCGTGAACCCTTAGGTCGTTAGACCTCATTTTGCTTTAGGTCGTAGGCCTCTTGCCTTCACTTAGGTCGTACCGCACCCCGCCGGGGGCGCTGCCCCCTGGACCCCCGCGACCTGACCGGGCAGGTCGAACCCCGTAAGCGGTGGCGTTGCCCCCGCACCCCCACCTTGGGGGGTTGCCACCCCCCCGGACCCCCCCTCCGTAGGGGATCTTATCTGAAAAATATTCAACAGAACTTGCTGAGCTGATTTCCTTGGATTTTTATCACATCTTCGAATGTGACCTTTGTGATTGATTGTTTCTACAATCGCTTCTGTGATTTGTCACTTTAAAATATAAAGGTTTCAAAACTAGTAGTAAATATCAAAACTCTTTCAACAAAATGATTTCAACTCTATTTTTAATAACAAAGCTCTTTTCTTAAACCGTTTTCCAATCTATTAGTATATACAAGCCTTTACCTCACTCGGATGAGAAATTTAATTAAACGACTTAGTAAAACAAGTGGTATGAAACGCTTGCGTTCACTTCGTCGGTTAATTCTTGGACTTGTTCGATTGAACCTCTTGTGACAATTTTATTATGAAGATTTACAGTTTGTTCGTAAATATTTAAGTTAAGCAAGTGGTTATGGGACATGAAGCTAAACTTCTATATTTACTAGCTTAGTGTAATTGACACTTCTCGTTGATCTTGATGATCGCTTTATGAATTAGACTAGCAATTGCGCGATGTCTCTTTCATTGCAAGGTTAGACTAGACACCACTTGTGTGATTCCATTCACACATACCTTTCTGCTTTTTGGTTAGTCTTGACCTCAATCTGTGTGATTCCATTCACACATGTGGGGTAGCTCCCCATGGTCTTCGGACCGTCATGTGATAGGCCTCTTTCCCTTTTTATGATTTCTGGATTTCTTGTGTTGATTTCTAGAATTTATCTCTTTGACTTGTCATGAGTACAAGTTTAAGGTATGATGCCCTCTTTGGATCTTTGAGAAGATTCTTGTGATATTGATTTATCTCTTGTCGGTTGATCTCCTGTTGATCATTATTTGCATACTTATAGTAGTATGTCAGTATGGATATTTTATGTTTATGCCATATCTTTTATCTTATATCATGTCATCTGATATTTATAGCTAGACTGATCCGTTTATTATTTTCTTATAAATAATACTCGGGTCAGACCGAGATGTTACAGGTGCTACTGCTTGACTCCTTCCCCAGTGATTCACTACTCAGACTTTTGGCTACTTGTTTAGATTAGCAGCTTTTGTTGTTTACACTTGAGATATAGACTCATAGTTGTATTCTTTTGTATAGCACGCGTTGCTATTCTTTTGTATTAGCGTGGATCTTTTTAGACCACTACTCTGATGTACACTTTTATGTGATATATATTCATATCTCTTTCCGCCTTTGTGATATGGATATCTGTGATTGATTCGCATGTTATGCTTACTTCTATATTTGTTTCCGAAGATTATTTTATAGCCACCGTGTGATAAGAAATTACATGGATGGTCGCTCCTCAACAGCCTTATTCTCTGCGCTAGTTGACAGCACTACACCGTAGTGTTCTTGGCTAGCGTGGGTATAGAGGTGGGGCGTCACAGCTTGGTATCAGAGCCAAACTTCGGAACAATGTAGAATAATCTAGCAAGGATCATGTCCTAAGTCTTTCTTAGGAGTTGTGCCTTAGGATTTAATTCGAGTCTTCGTACCGATTCATCCTATTTTCTTTATGATTCCTTGTTTTACCTATCAAGATTGCTTGATGTTCATTTTGTGAATAACCTTCTTCTTCTTCCTTCTTTCTTTCTTAAGGAAGAGAAATGGTTAGTTCTAGCAGTCCTAGCACTGGTCAATCCAGTAGTCCTTCTCTGGATGGCGCATTTATGTCTGCCCAACAACTTTTGGATCTTGTAAAGAATCAAGAGTTTATCTGTGCTTTGAGTAAGAATACCACAAAGATCTTACCTTTGAAACTAGAAGTTCCTTTCGACCAGCTTGTAGATATCACTCTACAAGAGGAAGAGGCTGATAAAGGAATTGATAGTGATATTGGGATTTCCAAGAAGAGGCGTATTAAATTCAAAAGCCCTCATCCCGATAAGAAGGTGAAGCAACCTATTTTTGGAGCAAAGACTCCAATCCTTAATTGTGGAAAATGCTTCAACTGTGGTTCTAGGGACGACTATGCGAAGGAGTGGCCGGAACCACTCTTTTGTCGTTACTGCAAAGATTCCAGTCATCATATTTCTGTCTGCCCCATACTTCTAAGTAAGAAGAAGATGGGACCAGAAACTTCGGTAGCCAAGCCATCTACCTCTAGTCGTAAACGATGCTACAATTGTGGTTCCTCAGACCATTATGTAACTAAGGGCCCGGAACCCCTCTATTGCCGCTATTGCAAGGGCTCGGGCCATTATTTGTCTACATGTCCCACACGACCTAGTAAGAGAGAAGGAAAGCTAAAAGCTTCTAACGAAACTTCTCTGGGTCAAGGTATTCCTTATTTAATCCTTGATTTCATTTGTTTGCGATTATCCGATTCGAGTTCTTTTTGATATGGGTTTCCCTCATCATTTTTATTTATCAGAAGAACTTGTTGATTCTCTTTATTTTTATATTTTAGGCTTGATGACTTCTTTGAGGATTGTGAATCCGAATCAGAGGATTCGCAACACTCAATTTGCTTATTATTGATGTCGAAATTATTACATGTGATTTTTCTTTCCGAACCGATTTGCCTATTGTGCATTGCTTAGGTTTCGGAATTGATTTGCGTGAAAGGATTGGCTTAATCACTTTGAAGCCCATATCCAATTGTTCTGAATGGACAATTCCTTTTTCAACATTTTCAATCTGTTAAGCAGATTCATATTTTTCCTTTGTGATTTCGATTTCAAATCGATGGCATCATTTTATTCTTTAAGCTCACATGTTGAATAAAGAGATATCTCTCTCATTCATATCGGTTAAGAATTCTCCGATATTTTTGAGTTGTCTTAGGATCATTACCTAAGCAACCTTTTAAGTGGTGTTAAGGTCTTTCTAGTTTGACCTTGCCACCGAATTTCAATCACTACGAGTTGCGGAAGTTAGCCTTCCACATACCGCGTTCCGCACTCATTATGATTTATATGAATGACATATTGTGTCATTCAGTTTATCCAGTTTATTTCATCCATTTTATAAATCAAGTATTCTATGGATATCTCAATAATTCCAATCTTGTATTTATTAATTTTGGACGAAAATAGAAATTTAAAATTTTACAAATCTTTTAAGAAGATATTTTAAATTCCTATAAAAAGGTAATTTTGTGTTGTATTGCCCATTTAGTGTTTTAAGATTTCTGGTCGATGCACTTGATCAACGCTATCGATAGGGATTTCCTAAACGCTTTGATGAGACAATCAGACACAATAAATTGACTTGTAAAATATAAATTTTTCTATAAAGGTAATTGTGATTTTTAAAGTTTTAGCTTTTTGGGAAAGAGGACAAAATTCCTTCTTTTCAATATTCTTATTCTTGTGATTCCCGAAGAGAACGTGCAATCACTTTTGCTTCTAAATCTTTAAGGCCAATCGAGACTAGGAATGCCACTTATGATCTGGTACTCGCGGCTATTGATTTTGTTTTCAATATTTGGCATCATCGTCTTTGGTGGAGAAATTTGTTCTCTACCTCAATTATAAATCATTGGGATATCTATTTCTCATAATTAAGCTGCGTCAACCATATTGGCTCGAATTTCTTGCATCTTATGATCTTGATATTCTATATACTCCCTGAAAGGGGAAATCTTGTTGCCAATGCACTAGTCGTAAGCAACAAGTAGTTGTTTTCTATGGTGATATCTGAATGGAACGATCTCGAGACTCTATTCACTTGAGAGATTCGAGATCGCGAAATCCGATTTATATGCATCCCTTGTTTTATGTAGTCTAGAGGTTCCTTATTCTTTTTAGACTGCATTCTTGTAGCTCTAAGGGCTAGATTCTAAACTGGCTCTTCTTAGCCAATGTTGTAGGGATAAAATTATTATTGAAAGTTAGAAAGACTTCGATATTGATTTTCGTGGCGACATTTAAAAGTTTGGTAGACTTATCGTACCAAATATTTGTGATCTTCGTCAATATATTTTAGAAGATTCACATCGTTCCAAAATTACCATTCATCCTAGAAGTAGTAAAGTGTACGTAGATATGAAGCGACTTTATTATTTGGAGTGAATGAAATCTGATATCGCTAACTTTGTTAAGTGTTGTATGACTCGCCATCTTGTCAAGGCCCTACACTAAAGGCCTGGTGGGTTAATGCAACCTTTAGAAATTCCAATTTGGAAGTAAGACCAAATCTCCATGGATTTTATAGATGTCTCTCCCCGTTCCCGTTCGGGTCATGATAACTTATGGGTTATAGTAGATAGACTTACTAAATCCGTCCATTTTATTCCCCGTTCGGATTAACCGAACCGTTCCTCTTTTGGCCCAAACTCTTTGTTAAAGGAGTTGTTAAATTACATGGAGTTCCTACTTCTGTCGATAGCGATAGTGATCCATTGTTTACTAGTGGATTTTTGGAAGTGTCTTCAAAAAGCTTTAGAAACGAAGCTTAATTTAAGCACCGCTTATTACCCCAGTCCGATGGACAAGTAGAGCGTGTGAACCAAACTCCGGAAGACCTTCTTCGTGTTGTGTGCTTGATTTTTGTGGAAGTTGGGAAAATCATATTTCTCTTGTTGAATTTTCCTATAATCATAGCTTCCAATCTAGTATTGGTATGGCATTCTTCGAGGCACTCTAGGGAATGCTATGCCGATCTCCTTCTTGTTGGCTTAAGGTCGGTGAGAAGCTGGTTTTAGGTCTAGAATTTTACTCGTGTTTCACCTATGATAGGTGTTGTACGTTCCCGTGATAGGGAAAGATTAGCGCCTCAATATATTGGGCCATTCCCTATCACCGTACGTATAGATTCCATGGCTTGTCGCCTTACATTACCGGCTCAGTTTTCTGCTATGCACGACATGTTCACGTTTCTCAATTACGGAAATGCCTTCGGGATTCCGATTCCATTCTTGAGCCTGCTGTTGTGGAAGAAATTGAAGTTTCGCCGAATTTAACTTATGAGCAGCATCCTATTCGAATTATTGCTTCGGAGGGTAAACGGCTTCGAAATAAAGATGTTCCGCTTGTGAGGGTTCAATGGTCCACAAATCCTAAGGATTGCTCTTGGGAATCCAGAGAATTCATCGAGCGAACACATCCGGACTTGCTTACTCCTGCTCTTTGAGGTGAACTTCTAATATCAAATTTCTTTAGTATTAATATGCTTTTATGGTTGTTACTTCTTATTTCCACCTTATATATTGCGAGGACGCAATTTCTTTAAGAAGGGGAGTCTGTAACAACCCGCATATTTATCGATTTTTATATTTAAATATTTTATTTAAATATTTTATCGTTAATCGGATTTTGGTCCGAAGCTACTTTTTGCAAACGGTCAAATTAGGACTCGAGACCACTTCCATTGAGTTCGAAACGTCGTTTGCAATCTTCTAAGTATAAACATTGATATGTTTGGGGTTAGTGGAATTTCACCACTTTTTCACTCGAGCCTTTGGTTTGGACTTTTAGCCCATTAGGCCCAAGTTCCACCCCCCTTCTTCTTCATTGCTTCATTTCATTTCCTAACACTAAAGCTTCAACAAAAATGGTGAATGGAATGAGAAATTAAAACTCCAAAGTCTTTGTTTTATTGCAACTCCAACATTCAACTCCAAATTCAAGAAGAAGACATCGGATTCAAGCTTGTGGTTGCTTCTCCATTTGCCTTCAAGCTTTGTTCTTCATTTTCATTGGGTTTTGGAGCAAAGGTGAGATTTTTATCTCACAATTCTAGTCTATAACTATCTTGGGTTGTTGGGAATGATTCCCTATCACTTTAGCATGCATATTTGCTTTTGGTTTGGATTGGATTGGCGAAAAACTCCGATTTTTGGCGTTTTGGCGAAATTTCTGCATTTAGGTCGTTCAGGCCATTTTAGGTCGTTCGGAGTTAGGTCGTATGGATCTTAGGTCGTAGGTCGCGTACGAGATAGCTCCTAGATCGTTCTGGCCACTTTTCGTGTGTTCGGAGTTAGGTCGTTCACGACCTAGTACTTAGGTCGCTCGTGAGTTGGTGGCGTAGGTCGTAGGTCGTTTAACTCTTAGGTCGTTAGGCCTTGTGTGTGGAGTTAGATCGCCTGCTTTCTTAGGTCGCTCGACCTCCTTACCCACTAGGTCGCGCACTTAGTTAGGTCGCTCAGCTATTGTGTTAGGTCGCGTGAACCCTTAGGTCGTTAGACCTCATTTTGCTTTAGGTCGTAGGCCTCTTGCCTTCACTTAGGTCGTACCGCACCCCGCCGGGGGCGCTGCCCCCTGGACCCCCGCGACCTGACCGGGCAGGTCGAACCCCGTAAGCGGTGGCGTTGCCCCCGCACCCCCACCTTGGGGGGTTGCCACCCCCCCCCCCGGACCCCCCTCCGTAGGGGATCTTATCTGAAAAATATTCAACAGAACTTGCTGAGCTGATTTCCTTGGATTTTTATCACATCTTCGAATGTGACCTTTGTGATTGATTGTTTCTACAATCGCTTCTGTGATTTGTCACTTTAAAATATAAAGGTTTCAAAACTAGTAGTAAATATCAAAACTCTTTCAACAAAATGATTTCAACTCTATTTTTAATAACAAAGCTCTTTTCTTAAACCGTTTTCCAATCTATTAGTATATACAAGCCTTTACCTCACTCGGATGAGAAATTTAATTAAACGACTTAGTAAAACAAGTGGTATGAAACGCTTGCGTTCACTTCGTCGGTTAATTCTTGGACTTGTTCGATTGAACCTCTTGTGACAATTTTATTAGTGAAGATTTACAGTTTGTTCGTAAATATTTAAGTTAAGCAAGTGGTTATGGGACATGAAGCTAAACTTCTATATTTACTAGCTTAGTGTAATTGACACTTCTCGTTGATCTTGATGATCGCTTTATGAATTAGACTAGCAATTGCGCGATGTATCTTTCATTGCAAGGTTAAACTAGACACCACTTGTGTGATTCCATTCACACATACCTTTCTGCTTTTTGGTTAGTCTTGACCTCAATCTGTGTGATTCCATTCACACATGCGGGGTAGCTCCCCATGGTCTTCGGACCGTCATGTGATAGGCCTCTTTCCCTTTTTATGATTTCTGGATTTCTTGTGTTGATTTCTAGAATTTATCTCTTTGACTTGTCCTGAGTACAAGTTTAGGGTATGATGCCCTCTTTGTATCTTTGAGAAGATTCTTGTGATATTGATTTATCTCTTGTCGGTTGATCTCCTGTTGATCATTATTTGCATACTTATAGTAGTATGTAAGTATGGATATTTTATGTTTATGCCATATCTTTTATCTTATATCATGTCATCTGATATTTATAGCTAGACTGATCCGTTTATTATTTTCTTATAAATAATACTCGGGTCAGACCGAGATGTTACAGGTGCTACTGCTTGACTCCTTCCCCAGTGATTCACTACTCAGACTTTTGGCTACTTGTTTAGATTAGCAGCTTTTGTTGTTTACACTTGAGATATAGACTCATAGTTGTATTCTTTTGTATAGCACGCGTTGCTATTCTTTTGTATTAGCGTGGATCTTTTTAGACCACTACTCTGATGTACACTTTTATGTGATATATATTCATATCTCTTTCCGCCTTTGTGATATGGATATCTGTGATTGATTCGCATGTTATGCTTACTTCTATATTTGTTTCCGAAGATTATTTTATAGCCACCGTGTGATAAGAAATTACATGGATGGTCGCTCCTCAACAGCCTTATTCTCCGCGCTAGTTGACAGCACTACACCGTAGTGTTCTTGGCTAGCGTGGGTATAGAGGTGGGGCGTCACACAAAGCCATGAAAGCCAGTATCCCAATTTTCAGATCAATCAGAGTTAATATGATGGAGATATGATCGACACAATTTAGGAAAGATACGTCGTTCATATCCATCAAAAAGCCGTCATAATGGTTTGTTCGAATCATCATGTTCGAATCCATCGGGAATGTATGACTTTGAATCGATCAAGTTCAACTCGATCATGTTCGAATTGATCAGATTTGAGCCCATCCGAGGCTACACCATTCGAATCGATCTAGAGGAACCTTGTTCGTATCAGTTGAGCTTCGCATCCATCTATTATACATGGTTTCGAATCGATGAGATCGTATCTGTGCAATGCTCATCTATTCACATCCAAGGAACCCACGTTCGCATCGATACGTTCGCATCCATCTGGACTGTGCAATTCGTATCCATCGAGATGTACTGCATTTCATATCCATCAGAGAGAAAGATTCTCTTCGTATCCACTGGCAACTGGCCCCTTCAAATCCATCGGAAGTAGCGTGGGTGTCTGTTTCGTATCGACCTAGACACTTCCCATCGATACGAAATCGGCTACCATATGATCGATACGATGGAGCCATCTATCCATCAATACGAAGTTAGCACTGAGTGATTGATACGAGCGAGGCATATGCGTGGTAATGAATCAGTCAATTTGATGCAAAACATGGATCGAATCGAAAGTCGCGCGCCATGTCACCACCTGGACACGTGCAATGATCGATACGAACAAATGGATGCGAAGGCTATGGATTCGAACACGACGGCCTATGAAGAACTCAAGGTTGCATCGATCATAACTCGAGATCCACAAGTCCAAATGCCATGAAATTTTCACAGGAGCTTACGTATAAGATAAAGAATGTATGCATCAAGTTTCGACTCCATTGGACAAAATCTTGATCGATACAAAATTCGTTCGTATCGATCATGGATCGAGCCGAAACCTTGTGGGATCGATCGCGTGGGCCCCCTCACGTACCAGAAGAAGTCTCTTGAGATCTGAGTGAGATACCAGCCTCCTATACCTATAAATAGAGCCCCAGGACCAACAGAAGAGGGATCCTTTTTTTTTCTAACGACCGGACTCTGCTGAATTCAACCATGCACTTCACCATTGCTGTTGTACTCGAATTTCAGAGCTATAACTCACTGTAATTCGCTGTAATTGATTGTAATCACCAAGTGAATGTCAATAAAGTCATCAACTTCGGTGTAGACGTAGGCTAGATCGCCCAACCACTATAAATTCTGTGTTGTTTACTGCTTTCATCTGAATTTTCTGAGTGTACTTCATTTTTATTTCTTTACATATTCATTATCTATAATATGTGGTTATGAACTGGTGCTTTCATCAACTATCGGGTGTTTGTGATCAATTTAGGCGCAAACAATCATATTAAACTATGCACACATTTTTAATTTGCACGTACACTTTACATGTATGTGTGTATTTGTTACAGGTATACATTATATATCACACATATATATAACCAAATCATATATAAATTAATTAAATAAAATAAAGATTTTATATAAAATTATTTAGATTGGATCTAAATTATATTAAACTTCATAGGCCCAACAAGGTCTAAAATGGATTTTTTAAAATTCACCCATTTAACCCATTATGTGTTGGTCCAGTTCCATCAATGGTATCAGATTCCAATAGCCCATGCCGTCTGAATTGACAGTATCAATGCTAACTTATTAAAGCCTACCCATTTAGTAGTGTATCTAGAAAGGTAGCATCGAATTTTGGATAATCAAATTACTTACTCTACCTGGCTACCAGTATGGCCTGAAAGGTGAAGTAAGCCCGAAGGTCATCCCAAGTATAAATGACCAAATTGAATTTGGGCCTTTGGATAATTTTCAAAAAATCTATTCTGAAATTATAAATAATAGTTTTAATTTAAAATGTTAAAGTTGTAATACGTCAAAAAAATATAAATGTTATAAACTATTTTAATTTTTTTAAATAATTAATTTTAAAAAAAATTATAATTATAATTAACTAGATTAATTAAATAAAATTAATTAAATTAAACAATATATATAATGATATATGTAAATTTATCTTAAAATGTTTAAGGAAATTAATAGATAGTTTTTGAAATTAATTAAATTTTATTACAATTATTTTGATAGAATAAATTAATTAAACGGTAAGTAATAAATAAAATAATATATATGCATTATGATATATGTGTGTTACTATAAACATTATGGCACATATTTTAAATTTTAAAATGAATAAAATTAAATCAATTAAAACGTTATTTAATTTAATTAATTAGATATGATTTAATTAATAAAATTAATATAATATTATATAAGTTAATAAAATTATAAATTGTTATATATGAATTAAACTTATATAATATAAATGTATAATAAATGTGGAACTATAATAAACCCAAATTACAATTTAATGATCAATACGTATGCATCGTATATCATAATTTCAAATGTGTTTGGTACTTGAATCACAAGGGTATTTCATAAGAAATGCATTATTTCATAAGTCGGTGTTACATAAATAAGTATATTAAAGATTATGAATCTTTAACCTAAGTATTGTCCTCTACCATTTACATGGTAATAGATTGCGTACATTCTCTTTAGTGGTTGAGCTTTCTTCAATATAGAGGTGTTATGTGTAGTACAATTAATGTATAGTCTAGACGAGATAAGATACTTCCACATAATTATTGAGCTTTCCTTAAGGTATGTGCGGTATACTTAGGCCGTTGCAAACTGGTAGGTGTAAGTGAATAATCTCCCTTTATTTGTTGAGCTTCCTCAAGGTAAAGATGAGAATATGATAATGATCATGGATTATAAGTTGTATATGATACAGCCGATACGGCGTTATCCATCGCACACGAGGCTTTGAGTTGTTGAGCTTTCCTCAAGGTTAGAATCCCAAGGCATGTGAGTCCTAACACCCATTAGATAAATTGAAAGATTTCTATGCTTCCTCTTAGGGTTTTGGAAAATATAAAAGTCTAGTGGTAGTTTTTAAATAAATGAAATGAAAATATTTAACCTATCTAATAATATAAGAATATCTACTATGAGTAAATTAAACTAATCTACTTCAATAAATTTGTGAAATTAATATAATTGGTAAAATGTTTATCAGTTAAAATATGCAAATGCACTAAATTAGGATCGACAAATAGAATTATAAAATATGCTTACCAATAAATTTTTGCATGGTCAATTTAAGCTCCATGAAAGCACTACTAAATACGTTTGTAACTTGATAACTTACGTGTTTATTTTCCCGAGATCGTGTATTGTCTTCTATGAGTTTTGAACTCTAAAACAATATAAGAATATGAATATTTGATCCATATTAAATCACATATAAATGTTATATGGTAAACAGTCACAATTTTTAATGTATGAAACTTCGATGAGATTAGGTCATTTGAAATAAGCAAGTAACCATAATGAGAGATCACATATTCAATGCGATTGATTGCAATGAGGATCTGGTTGTGTTTAATATAGCACTAGACCAAGAGCTACAGGATGTACCCAAGAACTCAATCACTAAAATGTTAGTTTGATCAGTTTATGCAAAGTACAACTTATTTGATAACTATATATTCTAAGGATAACCAAATGCACTTTCCTAAAGAGTTCGTTATGGTCTTATGGTAAGGGTTTCCTTTTTGACGATTCGAGCATTTGAAAAGTGAATGTATGAGAGTGGATGTAATTTAAGGCATAGTTGGATGAAGAGAGTAAATGAACACTTCTACTCCATGAATAAACATCAAAAATGAGAATTGTATAAAATAATAACAGTTACTTAACAAGGAATGAGAAATATGATTTCTATTCATTTTTTTCATATAGAAAATTGTTTTTAAGAGATTTATTTCTTAAGTTTAAGATATTTGATCTGAAACTCTCAACTACAAAATAGTTACAATGTATGTAATGACCCAGAATTTTTATTAATTAAAATTTGAATATTTAATTAATTTTAAATATTAATAAGTGAAATTTTTAAGTCGAATAATTTATTTATCGAATATTGGATTTAATTTGACAATTAAATCGATAATTTAATAATTGAAATTCCAGAAATAATTGAAAATTGGGTTAAATATGATTGAAAATGATTTGTAATATTTTATTTAATCATGTTGGAGTTAGAATGATATTTTAGAACTTTTAAAATTTGAATTAAAAGTTTATTTGTGAAAATAGAATATTTTAATATTTAATCGACTAGTGAAAATAGCCAATTTTCAAACAGTCTCAGAATTGGACGAAACTACTTCCATTGGATCCGTAGTAGTTTGTTATTATCGGATTTCAATTTTCGTAGCAATCGGAGTTGTCGTTTGATCGTGGCAGCTCGAAACGCATCGAAATTGTTTTAATATTAATTTGGCGAGTTAAAAATAGCCATTTTTCAAAAAGTCTCGGATTTCGACGAAACTAGTTTCATCGGATCCATAATGTGATATTATTGTAAGGTTTCAAATTTCGTGTCAATTGGATTTACCGTTTGTCCGGTGCAAGCTAAAACGCCTAGAAAATCATTTAATCGGTTTAATTTTAAATCGATCGTTTATTGCCATATCTCGCACAGATGATCGAATTAGCTTCCGAAACCTATTCCATTGCGTCCGGAACGCAGGATAAACCCTAGAAGCGCTGGTCACCGCGCGTAAATCGGAGTTTGGAAAAGCCGAATGAATAGTGTCGTTCAAACTTCTATAAATAGGCCCATTCTCTTCACAAAAAAATAAAAAAAAAATTAGGGTTTAAAACCCTAGCCGCCACCAATGAAACCAAAGGCCAGAATTTAACGACCTTCCTCCCTCAAATTCGTCAAATCCGTTCATCAATTCAACAAAGGTTCAACATGAAAGTTGTAGGGGACGACGAGCGCTTCACATCTATACGGAGATGATGGGTTTTGGAGCAACGTGGTCGCCAAATTTTGGCCGTGTATAGTTCGCATTCGCGCACGTTTTTAGGGAGGAGGGGGAGGCCGAGCTCGCCACTGTCAGGACCGAAGGTGGAGCTCATCGGGGGCTACAAGTTGGCACTGGCTGATCGACTTGGAGATGCTCGTGTAGGGTGCGTGTATTAGGGTTTTTGGATGATGGTGGGTTCGGCAATTTACTGGGGAAGAAACGCGTAAGGGGGGGAGAAGAGAATCGCGGCCGTGATTGCTTGAGTTTGGACGTGCGGCCCAGATTTCACTGAAGGGTTAAAATTAAAATAAATTGTATAATTATTATAAAAAAAATTGTATTAACTTTAAACGTGTATAACTTCTTGCTACGAGGTCGGAATTCGACGAAATTTTTTGCGTTGGAATCGTATGGACGAGCACTACGCTATGGAATTGGATTGGAGTCGTTTGGAGTTAGTGAGAATTTTGGGTGAAATTAAACGTCCTTTAATTTTATTCGAAATAAATCGCTAAAACGAAATTGAAATCAAGGTGAGAACTTCTCACTCAATCGAACAGTTTCGATGTTTATTTTAAATAGTTAGATTTAAAATTGTTGATTGTATGCCTGAATGATAATTTTGTCTGTTATTGACTGTTAAAATAGACATTATATGCCGTTAGTAAGCGGAGGTTATTTATTAAAAACATATACCGCGAATATTTCACCGTATGTGAATTGGTATTATATATAATAGCAATATATATATATATTGGCATATGTATATATTGCAGTTGTTGATTTCCCGCATTATATAGCGGATGAGACCCTATTGCGCCGTCTATTAAGCGGATAATATTTTAAATCCCATATACCGCGATAATTCCATACTGGAGCGGAATTGGTATTGTGCTAATGTTTGTGGATGCAGGGAAACAGGTTGGAGGGATCCAACTGGATTCCTCAACTGTATTGATTTATTTACAGATATTGTGATATTTGTTGATTATCATATCGATATATGATATTTAGATGTCGTGATTGACTATTTGGTGCTGCTGCATCATCGGATCCATTTCTGAAGTTTTAAAATAATGATTTTTGGTTTTAAAAGGAATTTTAAAGTGATTTTCGAAAGTATTCGTTTTATTAAATTTTGAATTGTTAAAAATAAATAAACGTTAAAATTTTATTTTCATAAAAGTTATGATTTTTGGAAAATAATGCTTAAGTATGATTTTGAAGTATATAAGCTTTAAATAATGATTTTTAAGTTATTAAAAGAATAAATTGGTTTAAATTGAGATTTTTGAATTATTAAAAATTGATGTACATAAAAGACTTATAAAATTGATATTTTATAAATTAAAAATATTGGAATATTAAAACGAGTTTTTTTATAAGTGTTAAAAATGAAATAAAAATGGATTTCATAAGTGAACGGAACTTATAGATTTATAAATTGTGAAGTTATAAAATGAATAGATTTTGTGAAAATAGAAGATTTATAAGTAATTATCTTATAAATCGGATTTTGGCATTTAAATGAGATATAAATGGAATTTGTTAATAATGAGATTTATAAATCGAAGCTTATAACAGAAATGGAATTTATAAACATTGTTTATAAATTCGAAATCAATTGAATTTGATAAATTGAATATTGAAGTTTATTAAAGGAAATATATTCACGATTTTGGACAGTGAATACATTATTGAATAAAATGGTCATGTTTGGCAAAATGAATATTATAAAATGAAGTTAATTATTTTAAAGATGTTTTAAAATGTATTACGAATCGAAACCATAGATTTCAACATTGTTATTGAAATAGACGTTTTCGAGAAAGAAGGAAATGGTGGACTATAACACTGTTGTTATAGTAAATGGTTTCCGAAAGGAAATGTTTTTGTATAGTATTGGGATTTATATATCTTTTTAAACTTTGAATCCCTATACTAGTGATTTTGGGTCGTCGTAACGATGTTTTACACAACATTCGTTTTTGACCCAAATAAATGTGTTAAGTGAATGATTTCCTTAAAGGAATGAAATATATACTTAATTTCGATTTAAGTATATTGAATATTTTCCAAGTGTTGAAAATAAACAGATTTGTGAATTACTTATTATTAAATACGTATGGAAATATTTTTTTCCAATGTGAAATGAACGTTTTAGAATTTATCCTAGTAAAGATAAATTGGAAGTGAATATTTGAAATCGATTAAAAATCGTATATCATAGATATTTTGGGATTATAAATTCACTATGAATTTATAAAAGAAAGGGGAATTTGTTTAAAAATAAACATTGATTTATTTTTGAACTGTGGGAATAAATTTACGGATTTGGAACGTAAATAAAAAAGTAAATCAGTAAGGATTTATTTGATTTATTTAAGTGAACCATTTTAAATTTAAAATGGATTAATAATTGGAAGTGTTTCCGTTTAAGGAAAGTGATTTGAAAATTTGTTTTCAAATGGTTGAAGTGTGGAAAATATATATCTAGTAAAGATATTTTGGAAAGTAAATAATTTAGGAAATTATTTGGAATTTGGTGATGTTGAACACGCCTATTGATAGTTAAATAATCTGACTATCAATATTTACCTTTAAATAGGTATTTGTTGTGATTTGCTTGAATTTGAATGCCACACTTATTTTTGAATAAGCGCTCACTATTCGGGTTAGCCGGGAAAGGACCTTGGGGTCATATAACCCATTCCGAGTATGTGATACGTCGTTATGGATTGCATTTGATGACCGGTGTTGAAGACCGGATATTTGTGAAAACGGAAGGATTACCGTCGAGTTACTCTACATCGGCTGATCTCCGATATAGAGGTTTTATCACCCTTAGTGACGGGAAGTCCGGTCGTGATTAGTGAATATCCGGATTGCAAGGACTTCTTTGGAAGTGCCTTCGGTTCTGTTCGAGCCCGGAACAGACTTGTATGGATTGTATGTCTGACATTACAAGTTGAGATATAAAGCTGATTTCTTTCAAATATATTTCTGTTGGTGGCGGAGAATTTATTCTCTTAGCTTAACACCCTTCTCTGAGACATATGAGCTTAGAGGTTATGTAGTTGAAGGTTATTAGTGATATACTCCCAATTTGGTAGTGTGGCATGCTGAGTGTTGCTGTGAAATGATCATTGTTTGATCATTTGTGATAGGATCATTTATTTGATCATTTATCTCGGTGATCATTTCTATGATCATTTGTTGACCCAAAGCACGGCTTTTGTATAAAGCGTGGCTTTGTGGACGAGACTTCGTCGGACCTCACACCCCGAAAATGGTCAAAACAGGAAGGATGCAGCAAGGTTATTAGGGGGTAGCGCCCCTTTAGTGTATGTCATTCCTTCTGGATAGAGGTGGTATCATGGAATGGAGCCCAGATACTTAGCCTATGTGGTTACTGCATTATTATTCTTATGTGGTTGTTGGAAATCGAGGATCCTCGGATAGATCGGTTACGATCGGGGGATGACATATTCGTGTCAGTAGTTAACCAGTTAGGGGTAACCCGGCCTTGTGTTGGCAGAGATCCGGTTTGGTTCTCGGGACGTCTTTCCAGAGGCGTTTCCATGTGGCAATGGGAAGTTCCTTGGCCTGACCATTTGTTGGAAATGCAAAAAACAATACGAGACTTGTACGGTTTTAGTTGTAGAACCTGCCATGGAATGTGGCGGTAACCTGCCATTGAACATGGTAGCTATAGTAGGCATAAGATAATGGTCGTATGTTGGCTAAGATTTATATCTTTACTTTCGAAATGATTTTTCCTACACTATGCACTAGTAATAACATCAAATGTCTCTTTTTAATGCGTATCAAGCATCTTTGACTATCATAAGGAGAAATCTCCTCTGATTCTGTGTTTGCATTGTGTGTGTGTACGGGAGGCCTTATGGTAGTCTCATTTTTAAAAAGCATTGCGAATTGACTTTAAAAATATCCCTCCATTTTGATTTAAAGAAAAATAAACTGTTTTAGTTCTCAGACCAGTCACATGACTGACTCGGAGTTTATTATTTTCCTTCCTAAACTCTGGGTGCCCACCAATTTCCACACGGGCAGTCAAGAGTAAGGTTTATCAGGATATTCTGGAATTCAGGAGTTGCTGGAAGCAAGCTGGATGCATGGCGTATTCACTAGTATATAGTATTTCTTTTCCGCTGTTTGTTGTTGTATACTCTGATGATGTAATGAAATGTAATGTAATGTAATAACTGATATAGTTCTTTGTTTAAAGATTATTCATTTATGTATTATATGTTGTTCCGCTGTGAATTGTGAGATTCTGATGTTGTTCTGTTGTTTCCGTTCTGTTCTATCTTTTTCTCTCTTCTTCTATCTTCTCTTCTTCTTAAATCATAACGGTACAGTTTTTCGGCTTTCGATTGCTCGACAGTTGATACAGTGGACGTATTGATGTCGGCGTTCGTGGACGAAAAATCGCGATCGTCACATTTGGTATCAGAGCTTATGGTTAAGTGACAACCATGGCTCTGTTGGGTATTACTCATTAGAGATAGAGTCAGCGGTACTCTAGAATGAGTGTGAGTGTAATAATAGATACGAACGCGTATTTGTTAGTGAACATAAATTGGTTTATATTGTGATGATTGGTTTGTTGAGTGGTATATGGATTTTGGTCAACACGAGTAATTAACGTTGTTGATAGGGATCTCTAAACACTTGTACAGAACAAATTGACACGATATCGTTTTAATAGGGTAAATGAAATAATTTTACCTTGATAAATTCCACTTATTAATAATTTTTCAGAATTATTAAAGTGTATATGAATTGATTGTTTGGTTGTTGAATAAGTTAAATAAAAACAACAGTTGAAAAAGAATGAATTGTATAAGCAAATAAATTATAAGTGTGGAATTATAATTGAAATGATTTACAATTGTGAAATAATCTTATATATATATATAAGAAGTGAAATTATATAAGGAAAAGATTTATAAATGTGATTTATAATCTGAAAATAAAATTCCAGAGAAGTGTTTTGAAAGGATTTGATATTTTGGAAAATTATATTGGAGAAATTAAAGCTCTAAACTCTTTTCGGTCGCTGGAAAATAATCCTGATGATGATGGCCACATCATTAGAATTCATTTTCGGGTTTCCAAAAGAGAAATTGCTGCCAAATTGTTTTAATTAAAAGTTGTTTGGAAAATTTTGAGTTTGGGTTTTGAAATTCAAAGGATAATTGAATTGATTTCAAAAATGGTTTTGAAAGATTGAAAGGACTCTGGAATCTTATTTAAAATATTATGAGAATAATAAATGAGTTGATAACTTATACAATTTGAATTTCGATAGAATAAATTTAACTTAAAGGATGAAGTTAAATTAAAGGAAGTATAAGTAAATCAATAAAATCCAGGTAGTAATTGTTGAATATAAGTTGTATAACTTATAAGATGATGAATATAAGTGAAATAAGTTTTGAACTTATGATAGGAGTTAATAAATTTAGCTTTGGTAAAAAGTTAAATAGGATTGGGATTTGAATTGGATTTATAAGTGAAAACTTAAGTTAAATTAAAACAAAAGGTGTTTGGAATGAAATATAACTTAAGTGATGTTGAATGAAGTTGAATTTTGGTATCGAAGTAAATTAATAAGTGAATTAATGAAATGAAGTCATTAAGAATTTGAACTTGAGTTATATGAATGAAATTCAACTTTATATGGATAAAGGAATTAGCTATTGAACTAATGAATAAATTGAATGTAAATCAATTGAATGTAAAGAATTGATATGGAAAAATGGATGAAGTATTAATTCATTAAAAGGCTAGTTGAATAAATTGGAATGGAAATCAATTTACTGTTAAATCAATTGGAATTAAAAGCGTTGAACCAAATTGAATGTAAATTTAATAATTTGGTTATGTTGAATAAACATTGGTTGTTATTTGCTTGTTAATTGATTGTGTATATTTCATTAAGTGTTAATGAAATTGAGTTAGTGAAATTGAAAGCTATGTAATTGAATTCAAATTAGAAGTAAATAAATTTGAATGGAATTGAATTTGATTTGGAAGTGAACTAATATGAATGTAAATTAGTGAATGCAAACTAATTAAAATTGAATATGAATGAATGTTAGTAAAATCCAATGTAAATGAATCAAATGTGATTTAAATTGAAAACCAATTCATTGAATATTAATGAGAATATGAATGAGTATTATTTGGTTATGAATGATAGTTGGTTGGTGGTTGCATTTGTTACTTTTGTTGCATTTGCTATGTTGGCATATTGATACTATTTTCATATATGCATGATTCTCATGTTGTTGTTGAGTGTTTAGTAGGTGCGGATTGTGCTTGCTTCGCTTTTGGAGCTCGCTTTCGTGCTATATTAGCCGTATATGCTCGCTAATAAAATAAATAAGGTACATATCTCGGATTAAATATCGTACTTTTACACTTTTTTCCCTACGGGATGCCTCATCACTTGATGAGATGTATATTTGTGATATATACACTGTCATTTTTTTTCGGATCGAGCCGCGCAAAGGAGACTACGGCAAATTTTTCCGAAAATTTAAGGCGTTAGAAAATTTTTGGAAATTTTGGGGATATTTGTGAAAACTATAACAATGATTTAGGAAAGTTAATGAATTCTGTAACCTTTTCTTACTTGGTAATTTCGAGGACGAAATTCTTTTAAGGGGGGAAGTATGTAACGACCCAGAATTTTTATTAATTAAATTTTGAATATTTAATTAATTTTAAATATTAATAAGTGAAATTTTTAAGTCGAATAATTTATTTATTGAATATTGGATTTAATTTGACAATTAAATCGATAATTTAATAATTGAAATTCCAGAAATAATTGAAAATTGGGTTAAATATGATTGAAAATGATATGTAAAATTTTATTTAATCATGTTGGAGTTAGAATGATATTTTAGAACTTTTAAAATTTGAATTAAAAGTTTATTTGTGAAAATTGAATATTTTAATATTTAATCGACTAGTGAAAATAGCCAATTTTCGAACAGTCTCAGAATTGGACGAAACTAGTTCCATTGGATCCGTAATAGTTTGTTATTATCGGATTTCAATTTTCGTAGCAATCGGAGTTGTCGTTTGATCGTGGCAGCTCGAAACGCATCGAAATTGTTTTAATATTAATTTGGCGAGTTAAAAATAGCTATTTTTCAAAAAGTCTTGGATTTCTACGAAACCAGTTTCATCGGATCTGTAATGTGATATTATTGTAAGGTTTCAAATTTCGTGTCAATTGGATTTACCGTTTGTCCGGTGCAAGCTAAAACGCCTAGAAAATCGTTTAATCGGTTTAATTTTAAATCGATCATTTATTGCCATATCTCGCACAGATGATCGAATTAGCTTCCGAAACCTATTCCATTACGTCCGAAACGCGGGATAAACCCTAAAAACGCTGGTCACCGCGTGTAAATCGGAGTTTGGAAAAGCCGAATGAATAGTGTCGTTCAAACTTCTATAAATAGGCCCATACTCTTCACAAAAAAATAAAAAAAAATTTAGGGTTTAAAACCCTAGCCGCCTCCAATGAAACTGAAGGCCAGAATTCAACGACCTTCCTCCCTCAAATTCGTCAAATCCGTTCATCAATTCAAGAAAGGTTCAACATGAAAGTTGTAGGGGACGACGAGGGCTTCACATCTATACGGAGATGATGGGTTTTGGAGCAACGTGGTCGCCAAATTTGTAAAGATCTAGGCTTTTCAACCGTCGATAGCAGTCACAACCGGTAGGCTTTTCAACCATCCCAGCCCCACCGTGGCTTACACTGGGATGGTTGAAAAGCCTACCGGTTGTGACTGCTGTCGACGGTTGAAAAGCCTAGATCTTTACATGTGGTATCAGAGCTTATGGTTAAGCGACAACCATGGTTCTGTTGGGTATTACTCATTAGAGATAGAGTCAGGAGTGCTCTAGATTGAGTTTGAGTGTAATAATAGCTATGAGAGCGTATTTGTTAGTGAATATATGAGCTAGGAGTTGCAACTTCCTGATCGCGTTCAAGTTCATCGATGGGGTCGAATTTCTAAACCCTAATATGTATGGATGGGTTCTTATGAACGGCTATCTTCCTATAGCTTGAACGTGGGAGAAGGAGATGATAAGAACGGCTATGATGGAAAGATGAGGGATCCAATGGCCCATGTTAGTTGTAGGTTTCAAATTTTTAAAGTTATGTTGTAATTGTTATTAAAATCGTGTTCAAACTTCAAAAATTCATATCTTTTTCATACGAGGTCGAAAACGCGCGAAACTAGTTGCGTTGGAATCGTATGGACGAGCACTACGCGATGAAGTTGGTTTGGAGTCGTTTGGAGTTAGTGAGAATTTTGGGTAAAATTAAACGCGCGTTTAATTTTATTCGAAACAAATCGCTAAAACGAAATTGAAACCAAGGTGAGAATTTCTCACTCAATCGAATCAGTTTCGATTTTATTTTAAATAGTTAGATTTAAAATATTTGAATGCATGTTTGAATGTTGATTGATATCTATTGATTGTTAAAATAGACATTATACGCCGTTAGTAAGCGGATGTTATTTATTAAAAACATATACCGCGAATATTTCATAAACAGTGAAATTGGTATTATAAATAATAGCAATATATATATATTGGTATATGTATATATTGGAGTTATTGATTTCCCGCATTTATTTGTTTAGCGGATGAGACCCTATTACGCCGTTATTAAGCGGATAATATTTAATAAGAACATATACCGCGATAATTTCGTACTGGAGCGAAATTGGTATTGTGCTAATGTTTTTGGATGAAGGAAAACAGGTTGGAGGGATCCAACTGGATTCCTCAACAGTATTTATTTGATTTCAGATATTTTGATATTTGATGGATTATCATATCGATATATGATGGATCGTTGTAGTCGTGATTGACTATTTGGTGTGTAGCATCATTGGACCCAAATTTTGGGATTTTAAAATGATTTTTAAAGTGATTTTTGAAAATATACTATATTTTTGGAATTGATTCATTTTAAATAAATAAACGTTATAATTTTTAAAGTTATAAAAATTATGATTTTTGAGAAATATAGTAAAAAAAAAACTGATTTTTGAGAATATGATGCTAATGATTTTATAAAATAGTTAAATCGGAATTTTTGAATTTATTATGAAAAGTTGAAATATAGGATTTATAAAATTTAATTATTTTATGAATCAAAAGGAAGAAGTTTTTAAAGGAATTTAAAGAAGTTTTAAAAGAATAATATAAATTGATTTATATTAAGAGATTTATAAATGGATATTTATAAATTGAACTATTGACATTATAAAACGAGTTTTTATAAGTGTTTGAATGAAGTGAAAATGAATTTCATAATTGAATGGAATTTATAGAATTTTATACGGTGAAGTTATAAATGGAATTTTATAAGCAGTAGGTTTATAAAATTTATTAAGTTATTAAAATAATGATTTTGGATAAATGAATGAATCTTATAAGTTATAAGATTTATAATTTAGGAAGTTTAAAAGAACGATCTTTGTAAAATAATCGTTTTATAAGTATTTAACTTATAATATGAACTTTTAGTTTATAATCGAGTTATAAACTGGAATAGGTTAATAAAGGAATTTATAAAAGGAAGTTGTTATAAAATAAATTGAAATGGAATTTATAAACATTGTTTTATAAATTCGCAAATGACTTATTTTGATAAGTAAATTGTTGAAACCTATAAATGGAGTTATATTCACGTTTTTGAATAGTGAATAATCCTTTGAATTAAAATGAATAAAAGGATGAAATTGTTAATGAAGTATATTCACGTTTTTGAATAGTGAATAACACGTTAAAGAAATTGTTTTAGATTTGATATTTTGAACAGAATTAAAACGATCTAACGATGTTTTAAATTGTGCTGAGATTCGAAACCATAGATTTCAACATTGATTGTTGAAATAGACGTTTTCGAGAAATAGAAGGAAATAGTGGACTATAACACTGTTGTTATAGTAAATGATTTCCGAAAGGAAATGTTTTGTATAGTATTGGGATTTATATATCTATTTTAATTTCGAATCCCTATACTAGTGATTTTTGAGTCGTCGTAACGATGTTTTACGCAACATTCGTTTTGGCCCAAATAAATATGTTTAAGAGAATGATTTCCTTAAAGAATGAAATATATACTTAATTTCGATTGAAGTATAGTGAATAATTTCTAAGTGTTGAAAATAAATAAAATTTGTGAATTACTTATTAAATAAGTATGGAAATGTTTTCCAATATGAAGTGATATTTAGAATTTATCTTTTTGAAGATAAATTTAAAAGAAATATTGAAATGAATAATTGAAATCGAATATTCATTGATATTTTGGAATTATAAATTCACTAAGGAATTTATAAAGAAAGTGGAATTTGTTTAAAAATAAATATTGATTTATTTTTGAAGTGTTGAAATTATATATCTTGTAAAGATATTTTGTGAAATAAATAATCTGGAAAATTATTTGGAAACTGGTGATGTGTGCATATCTATTGATAGTTCAATAACCGACTATCAATATTTCCCTTTGAATGGGTAATTGATGTGATTTGTTTGAATGTGAATGCTACACTTATTTTTAAATAAGCGCTCACTATTCGGGTTAACCGGGAAAGGACCATGGGGTCGTATAACCCATTCCGAATATGTGATACGTCGTTGTGAATTGCATTGAAGATCGGTGTTGAAGACCCGGTATTTGCGAGAGCGATAGGATGACCTGTCGATTTACTCTGCACCGAGTTGCTCCGGTATAGAGTTCTCCATATGTGATGGTGAATCCGATCAGGATTGTGAATATCTGGATTGCAAGGACTTCTTTGTAAGTGCCTTCGGTTTTGTTCGAGCCCGGAACAGACTTCTATGGATTGTATGTCTGACATTACAAGTTGAGATATAAAGCCGATTTCTTTCAAATATATTTCTGTTGGTGGCGGAGAATTTATTCTTTTAGCTTAACACCCTTCTCTGAGATGTACGAGCTCAGAGGTTATATAGTTGAAGTTATCAGCGATATATTCCCAATTTGGTAATGTGATATGCTGAGTGTTGCTGAAATGATCATTGTGTTGATTATTGTGATAGGATCGTTTATTTGATCGTCTATCTTAGTGATCATTGTGTTGATCATTTGTTGACCCAAAGCATGGCTTTTGTATAAAGTATGTTTTTGTGGACGTGACTTCGTCGAGCCTCACACCCCGGAAATGGTCAAAACAGGAAAGATGCGGCAAGGTTATGAGGGGTAGCACCCTTTAGGGTATGTACATTTCCTTCTGGATAGAGGTGGTATCATGGTATGGAGCCCAGATATTTAACCTATGTGGTTACTACGAATTTATTACTTTGTGGTTGTTGGCTTTCGGGATCCCGTGAGAAAGGTCGTTTACGATCGGGGAATGGCGTGCTCGTGTCAGTAGTTACCCAGTTAGGGGTAACCCGGCCTTGTGTTGGCAGAGTTCCGGTTTGGTTCTCGGGGATGTCTTTCCAGAGGCATTCTCATGTGGCAATGGGAAGTTCCTTGGCCTGACCATTTGTTGGAAATCCAAAGAAACAATACGAGACTTGTACGGTTTTAGTTGTATAACCTGCTATGGAATGTGGCGGTAACCTGCTATTGAACATAGTTAGCTATAGTAGGCATAGTTCGGAATGTCTATGCTGGCTAAGATTTATATTCTACTTTCGAAATAAATTTTTCCTACACTATGCACTAATAATAATATGAAATGTTATTTTAAATGCGTATCAAGCATCTTTGACTATCATAAGGAGAAATCTCCTCCGATTCTGCATTTGCATTGTGTGTGTGTGCGGGAGGCCTTATGGTAGTCTCATTTTTAAAAGCATTGCAAATTGATTAAAAATATCTCTCTATTTTGATTTTAAAGTTAAATAAACTGTTTTGAGTTCTCACACCAGTCACATGACTGACTTGGAGTTTATTGTTTTCCTTCCTAAACTCTGGGTGCCCACCAATTTTCACACGGGCAGTCAAGAGTAAGGTTTATCAGGATATTCTGGATATTCAGGAGTTGCTGGAGGCAAGATGGATGGCATGGCGTATTACTAGATTATATAGTATTTCTTTTTCCGCTGCACTGTTTGTTGTTGTACACTCTGATGATATGATGTAATGTAATGTATAAAATGTAATAACTGATATAGTTCTTTGTTTAAAGATTATTCATTTATTATTATATGTTGTTCCGCTGCGAATTGTGAGATTCTGATGTTGTTCTGTTTCTTTCTATTCCGTCCTATTTTCTTCTGTTTTTTTTCTTTTTCCTCTATTCTCTTTTCTTTCTATGTTTTCAAAATTCTCTCTATTTTTCTTTCTGTTCTATTTTAAAATTTTCTATCTTCTATTTTCTCTCCTCCCTAATTTCTATCTTTTTCTCTCCTCTTTTCCTAAATTCTTTTTCTTAAAACCCTCAGTGTTCGGTTTTCCGTCGTTCGATTCCTCGGCAGTCGATAAAGTGAGTGTCGATGTCGAATTTTCGAAAGTCGAAGAATCGTGTCCTGACAAAATTTTGGCCGTGTATAGGTCGCGTTCGCGCACGTTTTTAGGGAGGAGGGGGAGGCCGAGCTCGCCACTGTCAGGACCGAAGGTGGAGCTCATCGGGGGCTACAAGTTGGCACTAGCTGATCGACTTGGAGATGCTCGTGTAGGGTGCGTGTATTAGGGTTTTTGGATGATGATGGGTTCGGCAATTTACTGGGGAAGAAACGCATGAGGGGGGAAGAAGAGAATCGCGGCCGTGATTGCTTGAGTTTGAATGTGCGGCCCAGATTTCACTGAAGGTTTAAAATTAAAAGAAATTGTATAATTATTATAAAAAAAAAATTTGTATTAACTTTAAACGTGTATAACTTCTTGCTACGAGGTCGGAATTCAATGAAAATTTTTGCGTTGGAATCGTATGACGAGCACTACGCCATGGAATTAGATTGGAGTCGTTTGGAGTTAGTGAGAATTTCGGGTGAAATTAAACGTCCGTTTAATTTTATTCGAAATAAATCGCTAAAACGAAATTGAAATCAAGGTGAGAACTTCTCTCTCAATCGAACAGTTTCGATGTTTATTTTAAATAGTTAGATTTAAAATTGTTGATTGTATGCCTGAATGATAATTTTGTCTGTTATTGACTGTTAAAATAGACATTATACGCCGTTAGTAAGCGGAGGTTATTTATTAAAAACATGTACCGCGAATATTTCACCGTATATGAAATTAGTATTATATATAATAGCAATATATATATATATATTGGCATATGTATATATTACAGTTGTTGATTTCCCGCATTATATAGCGGATGAGACCCTATTGCGCCGTCTATTAAGCGGATAATATTTTAAATCCCATATACCGCGATAATTCCGTACTGGAACGGAATTGGTATTGTGCTAATGTTTGTGGATACAGGGAAACATGTTGGATGGATCCAACTGGATTCCTCAACTGTATTGATTTATTTACAGATATTGTGATATTTGTTGATTATCATATCGATATATGATATTTGGATGTCGTGATTGACTATTTGGTGCTGCTGCATCATCGGATCCATTTCTGAAGTTTTAAAATAATGATTTTTGGTTTTAAAAGGAATTTTAAAGTGATTTTCGAAAGTATTCGTTTTATTAAATTTTGAATTGTTAAAAATAAATAAACGTTAAAATTTTATTTTCATAAAAGTTATGATTTTTGGAAAATAATGCTTAAGTATGATTTTGAAGTATATAAGCTTTAAATAACGATTTTTAAGTTATTAAAAGAATAAATTGGTTTAAATTGGGATTTTTGAATTATTAAAAATTGATGTACATAAAAGACTTATAAAATTGATATTTTATAAATTAAAAATATTGGAATATTAAAACGAGTTTTTTTATAAGTGTTAAAAATGAAATAAAAATGGATTTCATAAGTGAACGGAATTTATAGATTTATAAATTGTGAAGTTATAAAATGAATAGATTTTGTGAAAATAGAAGATTTATAAGTAATTATCTTATAAATCGGATTTTGGCATTTAAATGAGATATAAATGGAATTTGTTAATAATGAGATTTATAAATCGAAGCTTATAACAGAAATGGAATTTATAAACATTGTTTATAAATTCGAAATCAATTGAATTTGATAAATTGAATATTGAAGTTTATTAAAGGAAATATATTCACGATTTTGGACAGTGAATACATTATTGAATAAAATGGTCATGTTTGGCAAAATGAATATTATAAAATGAAGTTAATTATTTTAAAGATGTTTTAAAATGTATTATGAATCGAAACCACAGATTTCAACATTGTTGTTGAAATAGACGTTTTCGAGAAAGAAGGAAATGGTGGACTATAACACTGTTGTTATAGTAAATGGTTTCCGGAAGGAAATGTTTTTGTATAGTATTGGGATTTATATATCTATTTAAACTTTGAATCCCTATACTAGTGATTTTGGGTCGTCGTAACGATGTTTTACACAACATTCGTTTTGACCCAAATAAATGTGTTAAGTGAATATTTCCTTAAAGGAATGAAATATATACTTAATTTCGATTTAAGTATATTGAATATTTTCCAAGTGTTGAAAATAAATAGATTTGTGAATTACTTATTATTAAATAAGTATGGAAATATATTTTTCCAATGTGAAATGAACGTTTTAGAATTTATCCTAGTAAAGATAAATTGAAAGTGAATATTTGAAATCGATTGAAAATCGTATATCATAGATATTTTGGGATTATAAATTCACTATGGAATTTATAAAAGAAAGGGGAATTTTTTTAAAAATAAACATTGATTTATTTTTGAACTGTGGGAATAAATTTACGGATTTGGAACGTAAATAAAAAAGTAAATCGGTAAGGATTTATTTGATTTATTTAAGTGAACCATTTTAAATTTAAAATGGATTAATAATTGGAAGTGTTTCCATTTAAGGAAAGTGATTTGAAAATTTGTTTTCAAATGGTTGAAGTGTGGAAAATATATATCTAGTAAAGATATTTTGGAAAGTAAATAATTTGGAAATTATTTGGAATTTGGTGATGTTGAACACGCCTATTGATAGTTAAATAACCTGACTATCAATATTTACCTTTAAATAGGTATTTGTTGTGATTTGCTTGAATTTGAATGCCACACTCATTTTTGAATAAGCGCTCACTATTCGGGTTAGCCGGGAAAGGACCTTGGGGTCGTATAACCCATTCCGAGTATGTGATACGTCGTTATGGATTGCATTTGATGACCGGTGTTGAAGACCAGATATTTGTGAAAACGGAAGGATTACCGTCGAGTTACTCTACATCGGCTGATCTCCGATATAGAGGTTTTATCACCCTTAGTGACGGGAAGTCCGGTCGTGATTAGTGAATATCCGGATTGCAAGGACTTCTTTGGAAGTGCCTTCGGTTCTGTTCGAGCCCGGAACAGACTTGTATGGATTGTATGTCTGACATTACAAGTTGATATATAAAGCTGATTTCTTTCAAATATATTTCTGTTGGTGGCGGAGAATTTATTCTCTTAGCTTAACACCCTTCTCTGAGATGTACGAGCTTAGAGGTTATGTAGTTGAAGGTTATTAGTGATATACTCCCAATTTGGTAGTGTGGCATGCTGAGTGTTGCTGTGAAATGATCATTGTTTGATCATTTGTGATAGGATCATTTATTTGATCATTTATCTCGGTGATCATTTCTATGTTCATTTGTTGACCCAAAGCATGGCTTTTGTATAAAGCGTGGCTTTGTGGACGAGACTTCGTCGGACCTCACACCCCAGAAATGGTCAAAACAGGAAGGATGTTGCAAGGTTATTAGGGGGTAGCGCCCCTTTAGTGTATGTCATTCCTTCTGGATAGAGGTGGTATCATGGAATGGAGCCCAGATACTTAGCCTATGTGGTTACTGCATTATTATTCTTATGTGGTTGTTGGAAATCGAGGATCCTCGGATAGATCGGTTACGATCGGGGGATGACATATTCGTGTCAGTAGTTACCCAGTTAGGGGTAACCCGGCCTTGTGTTGGCAGAGATCCGGTTTGGTTCTCGGGACGTCTTTCCAGAGGCGTTTCCATGTGGCAATGGGAAGTTCCTTGGCCTGACCATTTGTTGAAAATGCAAAGAAACAATACGAGACTTGTACGGTTTTAGTTATAGAACCTGGCATGGAATGTGGCGGTAACCTGCCATTGAACATGGTAGCTATAGTAGGCATACGATAATGGTCGTATGTTGGCTAAGATTTATATCTTTACTTTCGAAATGATTTTTCCTACACTATGCACTAGTAATAACATCAAATGTCTCTTTTTAATGCGTATCAAGCATCTTTGACTATCATAAGGAGAAATCTCCTCCGATTCTGCGTTTGCATTGTGTGTGTGTGCGGGAGGCCTTATGGTAGTCTCATTTTTAAAAAGCATTGCGAATTGACTTTAAAATATCCCTCCATTTTGATTTAAAGAAAAATAAATTGTTTTAGTTCTCACACCAGTCACATGACTGACTCGGAGTTTATTGTTTTCCTTCCTAAACTCTGGGTGTCCACCAATTTCCACACGGGCAGTCAAGAGTAAGGTTTATCAGGATATTCTAGAATTCAGGAGTTGCTGGAAGCAAGCTGGATGCATGGCGTATTCACTAGTATACAGTATTTCTTTTCCGCTGTTTGTTGTTGTACACTCTGATGATGTAATGAAATGTAATGTAATGTAATAACTGATATAGTTCTTTGTTTAAAGATTATTCATTTATGTATTATATGTTGTTCCACTGCGAATTATGAGATTCTGATGTTGTTCTGTTGTTTCCGTTCTGTTTTATCTTTTTCTCTCTTCTTTTATCTTCTCTTCTTCTTAAATCATAACGGTACGGTTTTTCGGCTTTCGATTGCTCGACAGTTGATACAGTGGACGTATTGATGTCGGCGTTCGTGGACGAAAAATCGCGATCGTCACAATGTATAAAATAAAATTCCATTATAAGTGGTTGAATAAAGTGTCGCATTTCATACACTGTTATAGTAATGTCGAAAATAGTGGGGATATCATATATAACTTCTTAGTAATCGCACCAAATTACAAAAAATTGTATTCGCAAACATACCAAATATTATTTATGAAATAATATCTATTTTCAACATTAAATGTAGATAGAAACGGCTTTATCTCAATATGAAAATTGTGAATATTTGTTACAATAGTGGTTTTGTTTCCATAACGAAAGTGATGTGTTTGAAAGTACTAAAGTACAAGAAATTTTATAATTATTTTGGAATTATGGACTAAGAAAAGGTTTTAAGAAATAATTCTTTAATCATCTGATTAAATAATTCTTTAATCATCTGATTATGAACCATACGATACTGGGGAATTATATCACAAACGATTAAGGGCAAATCACACATTCAATGGGAGTTACATAAGAGTTGGTGAACTATTCGGATCGGTATATATAGATTTATGCAGTCGTTATTTTAATGATACCAAAATGGTTCTGCATACTTCGTTAAAATTCATCGATGAATTATCATAGAAATGAACATGTGTGTATGTCTGTAATAAGTTCATCGAATATGAATGGAAGTAATGTAACGTTTAAAAGGTTCGATTTGATCAAATAGGTGAGTATATTGGAAAGATTCCAAATTTACCTAAAAAACAAATGAATATTCAATCCCAAAAGTCATTCTTCCCTATGATACATAATGATTTATTGATAAGTAGTAATCAGACTTCGTTAAACAAAGTACAATTGATAATGAGTAAAGTTGAGTTAACATCTTTCTGTAAGGTTGTGTACTTAGGAGTTGTACATAATGTTAAAATTAATTTCAGCTGAAGCATAGTTTACGAAATCATATAAGATAAGAGTTTATAAAAAACTACTACGTATCCTAGATCAAGGAGTTGACAGGTTGTGCGTTTTAAAAGACTATACGTAATTATTGTCTACATGGGATTGTGTGTGGACCACCTTAAAGGAGAATGGGACCAATCAATATTAATTGACCAATTTATTTTATAGTCATAAGTTTTGTAAACTAAAACCAAACCAATTTTACATATATAAGGCAATTCTTAAAATGTTTATTATAGAATCGAATTAACCCTAGAGGGGATGAATACGGTTTAGAATATATTCAAGAAATAAATAAAATTGTAGCATAGATAATAACAGAGTAAATGCAAAAATAAAAGTGACACACAATTTTACCTGACTTTGGCAAAACCTGCCTGCTACTACCCCCTAGGTTTCTACTAGAAATAAACAATCGAACGCTCATAGACCTTGTAAACTCGCAATCCTCGTTAACCAGATTTTTCTAACATATGCTCAAATCCCACCACAACTCAAATCTCGAGTTGTGAATTCTCGAACTATGACCCGTAATTCGTACTTAGTTAAAAACTAGAGTTTTACAAAGTTAATAAACAAAATACAATAAAATAAAATGATAGGAAACCCTAGACAAATTTTTACAGTCCAATATAATTTACGAAAAAAGAATATGGCCCAAAAAATAGAATGATAATTTTGCAGTGCCGATCCTCTTTTGTCATCGTCTTTGAATGAGGGTTTTGCTCTTTTGAAGTTCTCGATTCCTCTAGTCAATTGATTGAATAAATATGTTCGCCTTGACTGCCTTGCCGATCAATCTCTTTACTTTGATTTGTTCTTGGTTGCCTCATCATCGAGTCGGTTGCTATCAGTTTGGTACGGACTTTATTCCCATTTTGATTTATGTATTGAAACTCGACTGCCATTTGTCGATGATGATAATTGGTTTATACAGGATTTGATTCCCTATATTTTCGACTATATTTGTTTCGATTTTTATTTTGAAAACATCAACATTTAATCCCGATGGCTGATTTTGCTCTTCGATTTGTTCAACTTGAATATACAGTCGTATATAATTTTCTGGTTTCGGACCCTATCTGATGTTGTGCATTATTGATATATATTTGAAAATTCTCCATATATTTTGAATATACTTGTGCCTGGTTGATTGCTATTCCATCTTGAATTTGTTGTTGTGCCCTTGTGATTGAAACTTGTGCAATTATGGTAGATTAGAACAGTATCTATCCATGATTTAACATTATTACTGCAGCATAGTTGATACATTGCACTTGAGTACATCTTTATATATAGATGCAATTGCTTCTACACTTGTGTTTATTAAACCTATGCACACTTCCTAACATGTGCATGCCTATGTTATGTTTACTTCATAATGTACTTGTGTGTTTCTATGCATTGCATTGTGACATGTTGAACTTGATTTGACTGGGCACTTTCCTTAGACCTGACTAACTTGGTTGGATGTTGATAATATTCTGTGCATGCTTGTTTGATGTTTGCACTTAATAATGTACTTATGAACTACATACTGTCTTCATTGTGGCATTAGTACAATTCTCTTGTTTGGCATGTACATGTCTTGTTTTGCTAAAATCTACTTTGTGCTTTCTACCTTGTTACTCTAATCATTTGAACCTTAGTTGCTTTGTTACTTCTTCGGCCTGATCCAGTCTTTAGTTTGTTGTGTGTGTGCATGGACTTTTTCTTGCTGCACTTTAGCTAATCTGGTCTTGAGTTTATCGTGTGTGCATAACCTTTTGCTTGCTTTTGTTTTGATGCACATGACTTGCTGCTTTGCTCATCGCCTTGAGTTGAGCCTGAAATTCATTTGGCTTGACCTTGTGCGTTTACGTTGCATTGAGTTGTTTGGCTTGACCTCGCATTTGCCCCTGAACTTGAATCGATGCAAGTAGATTTTGCATATGTACACTGCCCTATGACATGTTCAGTGACACCCTGTGTACATTGTATGTTGCTCGTGCACATTTATTTTTGGTTCCACTTTAAATATGAAACAAATAGCCTAATTAACTGAGGCAATATCATATGTAATTATATTCTAATTTTTGCAATTTTAGTTCATTTATTTTTTGCTTTTTACTGCATTATTTCTTTAACAGTCAAAGTAACAAACATGTGTATTTGAAACTATAAAATAGTGGAAGCTATGTTGTAAATGTGTACTATTAAAATTGTAATAAAATGTTTGTTGAAATAAAATATTTATTTAAATGAAATTATAAATAAAATATTAATTTAAATGAAATTCTATTTGTTTATTTCATTATATGATATTGTAGTAGTACTATAACAACCATGTTTAACATATATATATATATATATATATATATATGTTTATAATCATTAAATAAAAATCATAAACCATTATATTCCACAATCTCTCCCTTTTGATTATAACAGACATATATTAAGATTTTGTGCCTATTGTTGTGATCAAGCTTCTTCTGTTTATTGCTCCATCTGGGCAGATGCATACAATTTAAAAATGAAATTTAGATTTGTCAAATAATTGCAAAAACAACGGTAAAAACAACTCTTGTAAAAAAACTTTTTGAATAATAAAAACAACTCTCGAATATCAACAAGGTTATAACTCAACATGAAAATCTTAACCTATCTCTCCTTTTTGTTATCATTGAAAATATTAATAATAATTGAAACAGTGATAAATTTGATTAGAATCATAATATTATATCGAGAGAGTAATCATATTGCAAATTCCAATTAATCAAATAAAAATCATAATATTTTATTTACTAGGGACAAATTCCACTTTAGAGTGACGATAGGATTATGATTTAGGAGAAATTTATACAGTGACAGTAGTGTGGTATTTTTTACTAAAGGAAAATTTTGTAAATTAACATTTTAAATATTATGCAAAAAAATGATAAGCACTTTCAAACCATGCATAACCATTAAGACTTTTAAATGAGGTTAGCAGTTACTTAATAAAGAATGTCAAACATTTTCTAACTGTGCATAACCGTGAAGACTTTTAAATGAGGTTAGAAACTACTTAAATATTTATCCCTCACTTGTATATGAGTCTTATCCATGCATAACCGTCAGGACTTTTAAATGAGAATGGAAGCATATATATAGAGATTAAAGTAATTAACCCATGCATAACCATGAGGACTTTTAAATGAGAGCGAATACCTTAGGATAAAATCATATATTACAAAAAAAATATTTTCTCGTTTTGAAATACCAACTTTTGCATACTATATTAAATTTTGTTATATGGCATGTGTAACGACCCGGAATTTCACCACATTAATTTCCACATATTTAATTAATTTTAAATATTCAAACAATATGTTTAATAATTAAAATAAAAAATCTTTTAAATAATAAATATTGAAGATAAAATAGTTTTCAAAATTAGTTTATAAAAATATTTTGTTCGAAAAAAAATCGAAAATGTGACCGAAAACTGTTTTTCGAATTTTCGACGTTTTATCTTATAAAATTTGTTTGAAATGTTTCAAGCCTTGTTTATATTTGAAATAACATTTAAATGGTTAATAATTTAAATTAGTTAGTACATATTGGTATATACATAGGAATATATACTTATGTATATACATGTATATACTAAAAGTTGCCTCAAGAGACATGATTTGACACTTTGGTGACTGGAGTACAAAACTTGTTAAAGCATGTTTTCTTTGACATGATGAGGGAGGACAAGGTGGAGGCTGAAATGGCTTGTCTGGTGGAGGGTGTTGAGGTTACAAAACAATGTGGGGGTTAAAGAACATGGGGTGTTTGGGTAATTTACATTTTCACGTGCTTATAAATAGCCTTTCATCTCTCTAAATTTTCCTCTTCTTCGACCGATCATGTCTCTCTTATTTCTTGTCCAAATGAAATTTTTATTTTTTTGGAATCATGTCAAATTCCAGTGGCTATAACTTTTATCCTAATCATTTCTTTAAATTTCGAGCATAGCTATGTCAAAATATCAATTGTTTACAGTGTTTTTGAATCCATAATTTCAAGTCCGAAAAATTGTCCTTCTTCTTTTGACCATATCTTCTTCAAAAATAATTGTAATTGAGTGATTCTTTTTTGAAATTATGGAGAAATGAATTATCTAAAACTTACCCTTTATCACTATTATAAAATCCAAGAGAAAATGGTCCAAAACACAGTTGGAAAATGACCTATTTTTGGGTTCATTTTTTAGTGTTCGATGATTATCCAAAGTCACTCCACCTAACCAAAACAAGTTTCACTTCCTTCTTCTTTCAAGGCCGGGCCTATCTATTGTATTATGGGTCCAGAACTCCATCTTTTACTTAGGAATGGTGTGACGACCCTGAATTTTGGACAACTAAAACTGAAATATTAAATTGATTTTAAAATATTTGAATGATGGTTTAGCTTGAATTTCAAATATAAATAGGAATTTGGTAATTTAATTTTTGAATTTAATTTATTGAAGTTGGGTAAAAATTTGAATATTCAATTTTAAGCCTATTAAAAATAATTTGATGGCTTAGAAAATTTATATTAATAATACTGAAGATAATGGAAGCTTCGGAATTGTATTTGGAAACGTTTTGTTCAATTTGGAATTAATATCGTTTAAATCGATATTTAAAAATAGTCTTCCGGGAAACAGTCCCGGAATTCGATGAAACTAGTTCCGTTGGATCCGTAATAGTGTTTTATTACCGGATTTCAATTTCTGTAGCATTTGGAATTGTCGTGTGATCGTACAGTTAATAAACGCGTTGAAATTTATATCGTAATTTAATTTAATAACTGGGTTCGAAAAGCTATCTTCTCCATACGATTGAATTTGGACTCGGTACCTTTTCCATTGCATTCGGATAGGGGTTAAATATTACAGACGGCTGGCGACACGCCTCGATTGGGGATCGATGTTGTAAATTGCGAAAATCGAGATGATTTAAATTTAAATTTAAAAACAATTAATATAATTACTGTGCAAGCCTTTGCAACACGTATAGAAATTTTTATACACGTGTTTTATTTTTTCTGAAATTTTTAACACACATCTTCGTTGTAAAAAGAAAATAATCACACTTCATCTCGTTCGGAGGCAAAAATCATAGAAAAAAATTGAATTCCTTTTACTTCATTTTCTTCACTTAAATGAGGCCGTGCTCCCTACTTCAATTTCAAAACATGTTCATAAATAAAAAAAATAAAAAAATAGAGGCACGCGAATAAATCGCGACGGCATGGCGGCAGCCTGCGTGATGGTCGTAGTCGAGCAAACCAATTCATAAGCCGAGTAGTTTCTCGTTCGTATGGAAATTCGAGATCGACCCCATGAAGCTGATTAACAATCAGGGGTCGCGACTGGTTAGCTTCAAACTACAACAGGCGAACACGTGGGGGAGTGGTGAGCTCGCGATGGCGGTAGGCCTGGTTCAGGCGCACGAGCTCGTGATGTGTAGGGCAGTTGAGGCCATTTGAATTCATATCGCGGTGACACGATGATTGAGGGCTTATATTCATTTAATGTCAGAATGGTGGTGTTCAAGCTCGAATTGCATTGGGCATTGCGTGACGGCGATTTGCGTTCGAGGGTTGGGCGAAGCCTGAGTTCGAGATTTGACAGCAAGGTATATTTTATTTATTTTAATTTTCTTTAGCTAATATATATCCAGACCAGATTTTGGAAATATTAAGTTCGAAAACAGAAAATTGTATATATATAAGGTATATGAAAATAGTTATTTTCAATTTAAGGATTTATATATGTATTTATGTATACAGTAAACCAGTAAAATAAAGATATATTTACATGCAATCTATTTTTCCAGTTAGAATATATATTTGTATATGCATGTCAAATATAAAAAGAATAAAATGAAATAAGTATAAATATATGCATTCATTCACTTGCTAACAATACAATATGGGGATAATTTTTTTTAAAAAAAAACTTGTTTAATTATTTTAGTTGCTAATTTTTTTTTAATTTAATTGCTATTTTAAAAATCAAATTTGTTGGTAATTAAATTTTTAAAAAGGAAATAAATTATTCGATTAGTTCGAGTATTAATAAAATCATATAATTGTTTGATACAAGGTCTAAAACTCGAGAAACAAGCCGAAATGGAAATGGATTGCGAAACAAAAGCAAAGGTTAGAACTTCTCACTCAATCGAAAGTTTCAATTTAATTTGAAATAGTTAAATTTAAAATTGTTGATTGTATGCTTGAATGATGGTTGTTATTTGTTTGATTAAAATAGACCCTATGCGCCGCATAATAGCGGATGACATTTTATATAAACCCATATACCGCGATATTCCACCACGAAGTGGAATTGGTATTATATATGTACTTGGAGTGATTGATTTCCCACATTATATAGCGGATGATAACCTATGCACCGCATAATAGCGGATGATATTTTATAAATCCCATATACCACGATATTTGTAACGACCCGCCATCCGTCTCCACGAATGACGTATCATTAATAAGAAAGAAAGGGATAGAAAAGAGAAAAGAAAGAGAAGAAAAAGAAACCAACATCAGAATCTAAACAGCGGAACGAATAAATTATATTAATAACATAAATATTACACAGTATACAACACTAATCAGAGTTACACAGAATTTACATCACATACTAGACAGTTATAAATACCTGTCTAGTTATACAACTCAATACATCACAACAAAGAGATACAACACAGAGAACACACAGCGGAACTATATATCTAACGTCGAAGCCTCCTGCTCCATTGCTCCTCCACAATTTGTCAAAAGCAAACCTGAATCCCTTGACTACTCGTAAAAATTTGAGTACCCAAGAGTTTATGAAAAAAAAATAAACTCTGGGTCAGACATGGGTCTGGTGTGAATAACAGGTTAAAGTTGCTTAACTTTGAAAAACCTTTGAAAAGAAAGGTATCACGTAAGACTTCCCACACATAAACATGGGAAAGTTTTTACCTTACGCTAACCAAAACATTTGATAGGAAATCCAGTGATATTATAATAGGTCTAGGGTTTTCAAGCAAATAAGAAATAGCCGAAATTGTTACATTCATTAAATTCCAGCTACTAGCCACAAAAGTGGGTAATACAATCAAAACCGTTGGCACTTATTGGATTTTAGATTCCATCAATGGCTGGACTACTGGGGTACCGCCCGTCACAGTACGTGGCCTAGATCACCGTACCGAGGAGTACGCCCGCTCCCCTACAACACAAGACCGGAACCATCCCTTACTGGACAGTCCCGAACAAGACAACCCCGCAGTTGGCGTATGTTCCAACCGTCCACACAGCCGGAATAAAAAGGGACCTCTAGACAGGGGAAAATCTTGCTCTCAAGTGGGGGCTACCCACGAAGCCTTGCTGCACCTCCCCTGTTTTAGCCATTCCCGGTTAATGAGGCTTGAGGCTACGATTAGCTTTAGAGAACACATCTCTTAGAATGCTCATCGTCCACCCGACGATGTTCTGAAAGCATTCAATCCATACAAGTTCGTTCCGGGTTCGAACGAAACCGAAGGCACTATCTCGTTACACTCGTATTGGAATCACACTCAGAGTTAATGACGATAACCCTTGCACTCTGAATCTCCATCTCGAATATACAAGCATTATTCCGTCAAACTCATTACGGAATCACCCACAGAGTTATACCGACGTATAGTCCTTACACCTCGAGTCTTCACTTGCTCCACTTGGATTCACGACCTAACGTTAATCTGGATCGATGTGGTTTTCGGATATCCAAATATGGAAACCCGATCCCGGTCTCATCGAAATCCAAAGCGTGTCTTTTAAGGCCAAGTTGTTTTAAAGTTTTAAAACAATACAATTATCTATATACACACAGATAGAGAAATCATAGATTCACAATAGGTAATCAACATTATCATCACAACAGATAATCTATATTATCATTATCAAAAGATAACCCCAATCATCATCACAATGCAACCAATGCATCCATATCACTCAACATTATTTATCTCATATCTGAGATTCAAACCAAACAAGGCAAACAACATTATCCATCCATATAAGAATGATCTATAATCACCATTTATAATTAATTTAAAGTGAATTAAATTAACTACATCATTCTCTAATTAATTTAAAGTGAATTAAATTAATTACTCCATCAATATAAATCTTGCTTATCACCATTAATTAATTAATAATTAATTAATCATCTTTCAATTAATCATCTTAATTAATCACCTTTGGTTAATTATTCCTTAATTACATTTAAGTAATTATCCTTTAATTAATTTTACAAATTAATTATACTTAACCAATTACAGTAATTAACCTTTAATTACTTCACTAATTAATTACTATAATTAATTATATTAATCCTTAATTAATTATATTAATTAATTATATTAATTAATTATCTTTAATCACTTATTATTGATTAATTAATCTTAATTAATCAATCATTAATTATATTAATTAATGATCTCTAATTACAAATTAATTAAGTACCTTATTTAAATTAATTACATTAAGTAATTAATCTTAATTTAAACCATAATTGTTAATCACCCTTGATTAACTCCATTCAGTAATTAACTACCTTTAATTACTTTGCCAAACAAATTAACTACTCCATAATTAATTATCTCAAATTAATCCATTGATTAATTCACAAAGCAATTATACTCAAATTACTTCCATCATTCAATTACTTCAATTAATTACATTCAGTAATTACCTATTAATACTTCCCTAAGTAATTCCCTTCATTTAATTACATTAGGTAATTATATTCCACAAATCATCAAATGATTAATTTAAATTAATTAAACTGAATTAATTAACTTAATCTAATCATATTAAACTCAATTAATTACAATAAGTAATTAATTTCCTTAATTACTTCCATAAGAAATTATACTTAATAATTTACACAAATGATTATCTTTAAATAAATTAATCTAATTAATTATTAAAATTAATCATATTAATTAATTAATTAAATAATCCTTAGTTAATGACCTTCATTAACTATTAAACAATTCATTAGTTATTTCTAAAATAATTAAATTGTTTTAATCATTATTAATTACAATTAATTAATCATTAATTAACCCCATTAATTAATCCCTAATTAATTAAATAATTAAGTGTTAGTCAAAACTTAATTATTCCATTCTTACTTGATTAATTAAGTATTAATCATTAATTAAAAACAATCTTATTAATTAATGATTCATAATTACAAGTTAATTATTCTAAGAATAACTAACCCTAAACTTTAAGATTAAACCTTTAATTACTTTAAGTAATTATTCATTCATTAATTAATTAAAATAGATTAATTACTCATTTATTATCCTAATAATTAAATGTATAATAAATCAATAAACTATAATTTAATTTCAACAAGTTTTAAAACCAATTTAAAACTTATACATTATATTATAAATAATTCTTATAAAAGAAATTTTTACAAGATTTAAAACAAATTCTTTTAAAATTCAAACATTCAAATTTTTCATTATCATTCAAAATTGTTAAAATACTTAAATCTATAAAACTTGAATTTATTTTAAATCAAAGATTCAAAATTAGATTTGAATACATTTAAACTTTATTTAAAACATTTCTTTACATATTCAAATTCCAATTTAAATTCAAATTTCTTTAAAAAAAAATCATTTTAAACAATAAATCACTTTAAAGTTATTTAAACAAAATTTGAATTTAAAACTTATTTATATCCAATTATGATTCAAATTAAATCTTGAATCTATAATTTAAAATTAGATTTAAAACTTAATTTAAACCTTTGCTTTATTCTTTTAAATTTAAGTTTAAATTTGGAAAAAGTCAAGTTTTAAACTTGAACAAACTAACTCGAGCTACCCGTAATTCGCTCGAGTAAGATACTAAATAATCTCGAGTAAAACTCAAGCAACTTTTCATTCTGAAATCTTTCAACTAACAATTGACAGGTTTTATACAAACCCGGAACTGTCAACCTCATCCGAGACCACAACTCAACTCCTTCGAGGCCCAATCCCCATTCCTTCGAGCAAAATAAACTACAACTTCGAGCAATCCAAGATTCAACCCGACATATATACGTATACCCCTTCTTCCCCAAAACAATCAACTGATACACCAAGATCGACGTGCACCTGCACCGTCACGCTGTCCACTCCGACTCCTTCGCGACCATCCACGCAAGTCATTAATCATCCCTCATTTCATTTCCAGCCCTCAAATCGATTGCACAAACCCAATCTCAAAAACGAGCCTCAAGCTCGAAACTGGAACATTGGTCGTACCTGAAAATCACTTCAACCACCAAAATCTGACCACCAGAAAAGCTTCGCCTCAGTCCACGACTTCCTCCCTACATCATCAATCTCCCACACAAACCTGGAAACACTCGATCACCTGTAGGGGTTGCGGTGATCATTCCTTTCCAGGTGAACAAAACTAGGGTTATAAATATTTGATTCAAAATTATCACTGCCCAAAGCTTTAATTCCTAATCCAATATTTTTCCCTATAAGCTAGATCATCACTCCATCACCAGGACAAACCATGGCCACCCAAACTCTCTAGTTCGACAGAATCACCCCTAAATGTGATTTCTGGTTAAACCAGAAATGCTCTTCCAATATCAAACTAAAATTTCTGATTTCAGTTTTAAAATTCAAGTATTAGTTTAAGTAGTTGATTTATACTCTTGAATTAATAAAACTGGATGGTCAAATTTCTATTTACAAAAAGGTTGTTCTGTTATATTTTGACTTACAGAGTAAATTACAGATATATTCTTCTTCAAACAAATTTGAGTTTATATATTAAATAAAATTTAAACTTTAACTTATATTACATACCATATTTTGATTTAATCCTTAATCTTAACACGTATTAAATCAAATAAATGGATATTTTTAAGCAATTCATAAGTCTGAAACTTAAGTGCAGATCAATGAATTTACAGTAACATGCACCACTACATACATTCAGTAATGAACACATATACACACACACTTAATTCAAAGTAGAATAAGCAACTAAATTTGTACTTAGGTTTATTAAATATAAAAAATGTTACTCACCTGAAATTATGAGCAGAGCAACTATTTCAGGAAAATGCTTGAAATTGAATGGTGCTTTTTTTCCTCTTATCTCTCATTTTAATTGTATGTTCCCAGATGCAAGCTTGTTTTACAGCTACATGTTTTCTAGAAGATGAATTGCAGGCCTCCAGAAAAATACATGCAGGATTTTGAAATTTTCAGAAGAATTTCAGATGCATGCTTTCAGAAAATAAAATGCATGCAGGCTTGGTTGACATTGCAGTTGCATGTAGGATTGGGAATTTGCAAAATTGATTTTCCAGGTATTTGAATTGAAGTGCTACAGGTTTGAGGAGATTTCATTTCAGGTTTTGGTTTAGAGGAAAATTATAGATTTTCAAATTTTGTTTTGAGGGGAAATTTACAGATGGGTTTTGAACAGATTTTTTTTTTTGAATGGAGATGGTTTTCAGATTTCGGATCTGAATATTTCTCAAGTTTTTGAAGAAAAGAAGAATAAGATGAGGAGAAATGTTTACATAAACAAGTTTTTGATTTAATTAAAATAAAAGAAAAGGATAATTATAGAATACACTTGCTCTAACCTTAACACTTGTCACTTTGCTTATTTTAATGGCTTACACATGTAAATTAAATGTCTTATTGACTTACACATGTAATCTAAGTATTTTAGTTTTAATTTAAATTGTTTGTAAATACTTTTTAAACCTTAATTTGTTCCTTCTTATGCATGTAAATGAGTTTCTTACATTTTTAATTTATTAAAAAGAAATGAAACAAACAAATTATGAATATAAACTTATTCAAATATTTCTATGTATTTATTCTTTTAAATTTTCAAACATTCTATTCAAAATCAAATTAAATTATAAAACTCCAATTTAAAAGTCAAGTTATACATATGCATATATAATTCTTATTAAAATAAAAAAAATAACAAATCCTATTTTTAACAAAATTTATTTAGGTTTATAAAAACTAAGTATTATCATTATCATTTGAAAATAACAAATTAAACAATATTAAATAATTTATAAAAGAGATTATAAACAAATTAAGATCATTTGTAATTTTTATTTTAAATTCTTATATATATAAATTCAAACAATATTAAAAAAATAAAATAAAACCAAGCTTTTAATGTTAATCTAATTTAAATTCATATTTAAGTTAATTAAAATATAAATCTAAACAAATAAGGTTTTCCTTTAATATAAACTATATAATTATCTATTAAATTGTTTTGAAAAGTTAAATGTTAATTTTAAATCAAATTTCCAATTTACCAAATATAAATTAAAATTAGAAAATTGATTGATTTACTAAGTTCCAAATCAAAGTTTATCAATTTTACAATATATACAATTATATATATATTATAAACAGAAAACAATTTATTAGCTTCAAAAAGATACAATCTTCTAATTTAAATATTTATTAAAAGAAGATTATTAAATCAATTCAAATTTTATTATCAAAAATTATCAAATCAAATAAATTTTTAAACACGGATTATTAAATTTATATTGCCCAATTTCCGAGATATCACATTCCTCCCCCCTTAAAAGAATTTCGTCCCCGGAATTTTAAAAGCAAAGGTAATTTAATAATCTATCTTAAGATTTAATTTTAAAACACAAGCATATATCAATCATATGCTAACAACCGTAGCAACCAATTTACACAATCAAACAAATCTAATTATCTAGACAAAGTTCTAGATAAAATTTTCACGAGTTTTCCCGGTATAAATATCGGGACACTCGCCCTACAGAATTCAAACAATCAATACTACTAAGCTGCAAAGCTCCTATCCAACTAGATCTACAAAACTAAACGGAATATCAGACTACAGACAAGCCTGACTCAACAATCACATCTTCCTGAACTGCTGGTTTCACAATCAGAGATAAATCATACACGTACTCCCTCAGAGATACGTGATACACAACGAATCCCAGTTATACAATCTGGCAATTCAACCTTGAAAATCAAACACCAATCCTGACAAGAACACAGAAAAGATCCAAAACACCTCGGAGCTGACTTACCCAGTCTTACTAAATCTTACAGCTCCTTAAATCAGAGAAAACTTACCCCAAAATCAAATCTATGACTTCGGAATCCAAATTCCTTCATCTCTTATCCATAAAACACTCCTGACAATCCTGGGCTGCCTTCACCTTTCTCGATCAGCTCAACCTTCGCTGATGTCTTTAGAAACAAACTGGACCAAAACAATTCAACAGAATGATCTCCTTAAGATCAATCCCAAACCAAGAGTACCAACTCTACTCCACAAACATCAGAAGACCAACTTACTCCCCTTATCTGAAAAAAATAAAACAAAAGCATTCCCAAACTGCTTTCGCTGCACAACTCTGATCTGAAGTAGAAGAAAAACTTGAGCACAAACTGGACAACATATCACAGGAATATGGTTCAACAGATCCATAATAGAAAACTCAGATATCCCACCTGATCCTTCTACTAAACTGAACCACCAGTAGCACTCCTGGAATCCAGTCGATAAGAAAACTCAGCCTCCAGGTAGGGACAAACTTCTCATGGCTCAAGAGAACACTCGAACTGTCGCAAGTCACTTTTGCGATCAACCAGTCCCATATCCAAAGAAAACTGTCTTCTCTCCTTACCAATCAGAACAGTCTACGCTTACCTAGCCAATCCATCAAAGAAATGAATCTACTTGGCTGCTTCTGAACTTCTTCAGAAAGACTGCTAACCAGAAATCCTTCTTGCCGGCACACATGACACTCCGAGCTGCACTGCTGACACCGACGCCAAAGACTTCCTAATCCAAAATTCTTCGAGGAACTTAGGACTCAAACCAGGCAGAAAAATCCTGCTGAACCCAGCCACAACATCGAAGTAGACATACTTCCTAAACTTGTTCCAAAGAAAAATCTTTGGAGACATCCATAGTCACTGTGTCTCATCACACAGCTACCAATTCCTGAGGTATCAAGATACCATTATTCTCTTCTACCAATTAACAGATCCAAACTCTACTCATCCAATGCGGAGATGATTTTCGAACCTTTATAGGTCACCTTCAGAGATAAATGAAATCCTTCTTCACTACAAGGCTCACTCGAGACGGTATTAGGTCTACAGTCTCGACAGATACACTCCAACTTCCAACATTCAAACACCAACCAATTGTAGTAGTCGTGTTACACACCCACTACCTTATCTACCTTTATAACTTATATTGGAAAACCTGAACGGGTAACCCAACAGATAGGTAGAAATAAATATATTTATATATATATATAAATTACAAATACGCTCTCTCAAGATAGAGACCACACCAGAACCTAGGTATTCACTCAACCTAATGCTCTGATACCACTGTAACGACCCGCCATCCGTCTCCACAGAATGACGTATCATCAATAAGAAAGAAAGGGATAGAAAAGAAAAAAGAAAGAGAAGAAAGAAGAAACCAACATCAGAATCTAAACAACGGAACGAATAAATTATATTAATAACATAAATATTACATAGTATACAACACTAATCAGAGTTACACAGAATTTACATCACATACTAGACAGTTATAAACACCTGTCTAGTTATACAACTCAATACATCACAACAAAGAGATACAACACAGAGAACACACAGCGGAACTATATATCTAACGTCGAAGCCTCCTGCTCCATTGCTCCTCCACAATTTGTCAAAAGAAAACCTGAATCCCTTGACTACTTGTAAAAATTTGAGTACCCAAGAGTTTATGAAAAACAAAAATAAACTCCGGGTCAGACATGGGTCTGGTGTGAGTAACAGGTTAAAGTTGCTTAACTTTGAAAAACCTTTGAAAAGAAAGGTATCACGTAAGTCTTCCCACACATAAACATGGAAAAGTTTTTACCTTACACTAACCAAAACATTTGATAGGAAATCCAGTGATATTACAATAGGTCTAGGGTTTTCAAGTAAATAAGAAATAGCCGAAATTGTTACATTCATTAAATTCCAGCTACTAGCCACAAAAGTGGGTAATACAATCAAAACCGTTGGCACTTATTGTATTTTGGATTCCATCAATGGCTGGGCTACTGGGGTACCGCCCGTCACAGTACATGGCCTAGATCACCATACCGAGGAGTACGACCGCTCCCCTGCAGCACAAGACTGGAACCATCCCTTATTGGACAGTCCCGAACAAGACAACCCAGCAGGTGGCGTATGTTCCAACCGCCCACACAGCCGGAATAAAAAGGGACCTCTAGACAGGGGGAAATCTTGCTCTCAAGTGGGGGCTACCCACGAAGCCTTGCTGCACCTCCCCTGTTTTAGCCATTCCCCGTTGATGAGGCTTGAGGCTACGATTACCTTTAGAGAACACATCTCTTAGAATGCTCAACGTCCACCTGACGATGTTCTGAAAGCATTCAATCCATACAAGTTCGTTCCGGGTTCGAACGAAACCGAAGGCACTATCTCGTTACACTCGTATTGGAATCACCCTCAGAGTTAACGATGATAACCCTTGCACTCTGAATCTCCATCTCGAATCTATAACTACTATTCCGTCAAACTCATTACGGAATCACCCACAGAGTTATACTGATGTATAGTCTTACACCTTGAGTCTTCACTTGTTCCACTTGGATTCACGGCCTAACGTTAATTTGGATCGATGTGGTTTTCGGATATCCAAATATGGAAACCCGATCCCGTTCTCATCGAAATCCAAAGCGCGTATTTTAAGGCCAAGTTGTTTTAAAGTTTTAAAACAATACAATTATCTATATACACACAGATAGAGAAATCATAGATTCACAATAGGTAATCAACATTATCATCACAACAGATAATCTATATTATCATTATCAAAAGATAACCCGAATCATCATCACAATGCAACCAATGCATCCATATCACTCAACATTATTTATCTCATATCTGAGATTCAAACCAAACAAGGCAAACAACATTATCCATCCATATAAGCAATGATCTATAATCACCATTTATAATTAATTTAAAGTGAATTAAATTAACTACATCATTCTCTAATTAATGTAAAGTGAATTAAATTAATTACTCCATCAATATAAATCTTGCTTATTACCATTAATTAATTACAAATTAATTAATTAATCATCTTAATTAATCTCCTTTGGTTAATTATTCCTTAATTACATTTAAGTAATTATCCTTTAATTAATTTTACAAATTAATTATACTTAACCAATTACAGTAATTAACCTTTAATTACTTCACAAATTAATTACTATAATTAATTATATTAATCCTTAATTAATTACATTAATTAATTATCTTTAATCACTTATTATTGATCACTTAATCTTAATTAATCAATCATTAATTATATTGATTAATGATCTCTAATTACAAATTAATTAAGTACCTTATTTAAATTAATTACATTAAGTAATTAATCTTAATTTAAACCATAATTGTTAATCACCCTTGATTAACTCCGTTCAGTAATTAACTACCTTTAATTACTTTGCCAAACAAATTAACTACTCCATAATTAATTATCTCAAATTAATCCATTGATTAATTCACAAAGTAATTATACTCAAATTACTTCCATCGTTCAATTACTTCAATTAATTACATTCAGTAATTACCCATTAATACTTCCCTAAGTAATTCCCTTCATTTAATTGCATTAGGTAATTATATTCCACAAATTATCAAATGATTAATTTAAATTAATTAAACTGAATTAATTAACTTAATCTAATCATATTAAACTCAATTAATTACAATAAGTAATTAATTTCCTTAATTACTTCCATAAGAAATTATACTTAATAATTTACACAAATGATTATCTTTAAATTAATTAATCTAGTTAATTATTAAAATTAATCACATTAATTAATTAATTAAATAATCCTTAGTTAATGACCTTCATTAACTGTTAAACAATTCATTAGTTATTTCTAAAATAATTAAATTGTTTTAATCATTATTAATTACAAATTAATTAATCATTAATTAACCCCATTAATTAATCCCTAATTAATTAAATAATTAAGTGTTAGTCAAAACTTAATTATTCCATTATTAATTGATTAATTAAGTATTAATCATTAATTAAAAACAATCTTATTAATTAATGATTCATAATTACAAGTTAATTATTTTAAGAATAATTAACCCTAAACTTTAAAGATTAAACCTTTAATTACTTTAAGTAATTATTCATTCATTAATTTAGTAAAATAGATTAATTACTCATTTAATTATCCTAATAATTAAATGTATAATAAATCAATAAACTATAATTTAATTTCAACAAGTTTTAAAACCAATTTAAAACTTATACATTATACTATAAATAATTCTTATAAAAGAAATTTTTACAAGATTTAAAACAAATTCTTCTTAAATTCAAACATTCAAATTTTTCATTATCATTCAAAATTGTCAAAATACTTAAATCTATAAAACTTGAATTTATTTTAAATCAAAGATTCAAAATCAGATTTGAATCCGTTTAAACTTTATTTAAAACATTTCTTTACATATTCAAATTCCAATTTAAATTTAAATTTCTTTAAAAAAAATAATTTTGAACAATAAATCCCTTTAAAGTTATTTTAAACAAAACTTGAATTTAAAACTTATTTATATCCAGTTATGATTCAAATTAAATCTTGAATCTATAATTCAAAATTAGATTTAAAACTTAATTTAAACCTTTGTTTTATTCTTTTAAATTTAAGTTTAAATTTGGAAAAAGTCAAGTTTTAAACTTGAACAAACTAACTCGAGCTACCCATAATTCGCTCGAGTAAGATACTAAATAATATCGAGTAAAACTCGAGAAACTTTTCATTCTGAAATCTTTTAACTAACATTGACAGGTTTTATACAAATCTGGAACTGTCAACCTCACCCGAGACCACAACTCAACTCCTTCGAGTCCCAATCCCCATTCCTTCGAGCAAAACAAACTACAACGTCGAGCAATCCAAGATTCAACCCGACATATATACGTATACCCCTTCTTCCCCAAAACAATCAACTGATACACCAAGATCGATGTGCACCTGCACCGTCACGCCGTCCACTCCAACTCCTTCGCGACCATCCACGCAAGTCATTAATCATCCCTCATTTCGTTTCCGGCCCTCAAATCGATTACACAAACCCAATCTCAAAAACGAGCCTAGAGCTCGAAACTGGAACATTGGTCATACCTGAAAATCACTTCAACCACCAAATTCTGACCACCAGAAAAGCTTCGCCTCAGTCCACGACTTCCTCCCTACATCATCAATCTCCCACGCAAATCTGGAAACACTCGATCACCTATAGGGGTTGCGGTGATCATTCCTTTCCAGTTGAACAAAAGTAGGGTTATAAATATTTGATTCAAAATTATCACTGCCCAAAGCTTTAATTCCTAATCCAATATTTTTCCCTACAAGCTAGATCATCACTCCATCACCAGGACAAACCATGGCCACCCAAACTCTCTAGCTCGACAGAATCACCCCTAAATGTGATTTCTGGTTAAACCAGAAATGCTCTTCCAATATCAAACTAAAATTTCTGATTTCAGTTTTAAAAATCATGTATTAGTTTAAGTAGTTGATTTATACTCTTGAATTAATAAAACTGGATGGTCAAATTTCTATTTACAAAAAGGTTGTTCTGTTATATTTTGACTTACAGGGTAAATTACAGATATATTCTTCTTCAAACAAATTTGAATTTATATATTAAATAAAATTTAAACTTTAACTTATATTACATACCATATTTTGATTTAATCCTTAATCTTAACACATATTAAATCAAATAAATGGATATTTTTAAGCAATTCATAAGTCTGAAACTTAAGTGCAGATCAATGAATTTACAGTAACATGCACCACTACATACATTCAGTAATGAACACATATACACACACACTTATTTCAAAGTAGGATAAGCAACTAAATTTGTACTTAGGTTTATTAAATATAAAAAATGTTACTCACCTGAAATTATGAGCAGAGCAACTATCTCAAGAAAATGCATGAAATTGAATGGTGCTTCTTTTTTCCTCTTATCTCTGATTTTAATTGTATGTTCCCAGATGCAAGCTTGTTTTACATCTACATGTTTTCTAGAAGATGAATTGCAGGCCTCCAGAAAAATACATGCAGGATTTTGAAATTTTCAGAAGAATTTCAGATGCATGCTTTCAGAAAATAAAATGCATGCAGGCTTGGTTGACATTGCAGTTGCATGTAGGATTGGGAATTTGCAGAATTGATTTTCCAAGTATTGGAATTGAAGTGCTACAGGTTTGAGGAGATTTCATTTCAAGTTTTGGTTTAGAGGAAAATTATAGATTTTCAAATTTTGTTTTGAGGGGAAATTTACAGATGGGTTTTGAACAGATTTTTTTTTTGGAATGGAGATGGTTTTCAGATTTCAGATCTGAATATTTATCAAGTTTTTGAAGAAAAGAAGAATAAGATGAGGAGAAATGTTTACATAAACAAGTTTTTGATTTAATTAAAATAAAAGAAAAAGATAATTAAAGAATACACTTGCTCTAACCTTAACACTTGTCACTTTGCTTATTTTAATGGCTTACACATGTAAATTAAATGTCTTAGAGACTTACACTGTAATCTAAGTATTTTAGATTTAATTTAAATTGTTTGTAAATACTTTTTAAACCTTAATTTGTTCCTTCTTATGCATGTAAATGAGTTTCTTACATTTTTAATTTATTAAAAAGAAATGAAACAAACAAATTATGAATATAAACTTATTCAAATATTTCTATGTATTTATTCTTTTAAATTTTCAAACATTCAATTCAAAATCGAATTAAATTATAAAACTCCAATTTAAAAGTCAAGTTATACATATGTATATATAATTCTTATTAAAATAAAATAAATAACAAATCCTATTTTTAACAAAATTTATTTAGGTTTATAAAAACTAAGTATTATCATTATCATTTCAAAATAACAAATTAAACAATATTAAATAATTTATAAAAGAGATAATAAACAAATTAAGATCATTTGTAATTTTTATTTTAAATTCTTATATATATAAATTCAAACGATATTAAAAAAATAAAATAAAACCAAGCTTTTAATGTTAATCTAATTTAAATTCATATTTAAGTTAATTAAAATATAAATCTAAACAAATAAGGTTTTCCTTTAATATAAACTATATAATTATCTATTAAATTGTTTTGAAAAGTTAAATGTTAATTTTAAATCAAATTTCCAATTTACCAAATATAAATTAAAATTAGAAAATTGATTGATTTACTAAGTTCCAAATCAAAGTTTATCAATTTTACAATATATACAATTATATATATATTATAAACAGAAAATAATTTATTAGCTTCAAAAAGATACAATCTTCTAATTTAAATATTTATTAAAAGAAGATTATTAAATCAATTCAATTTTTATTCTCAAAAATTATCAAATCAAATAAATTTTTAAACACGGATTATTAAATTTATATTGCCCAATTTCCGGGATATCATATTCCTCCCCCCTTAAAAAAATTTCGTCCCCGGAATTTTAAAAGCAAAGGTAATTTAATAATCTATCTTAAGATTTAATTTTAAAACACAAGCATATATCAATCATATGCTAACAACCGTAGCAACCAATTTACACAATCAAACAAATCTAATTATCCAGACAAAATTCTGGATAAAATTTTCACGAGTTTTCCTGGTATAAATATCGGGACACTCGCCCTATAGAATTCAAACAATCAATACTACTAAGCTGCAAAGCTCCTATCCAACTATATCTACAAAACTAAACGGAATATCAGACTACAGACAAGCCTGACTCAACAATCACATCTTCCTGAACTGCTGGTTTCACAACCAGAGATAAATCATACACGTACTCCCTCAGAGATACGTGATACACAACGAATCCCAGTTATACAATCTGGCAATTCAACCTTGAAAATCAAACACCAATCCTGACAAGAACACAGAAAAGATCCAAAACACCTCGGAATTGACTTACCCAGTCTTACTAAATCTTACAGCTCCTTAAATCAGAGAAAACTTACCCTAAAATCAAATCTCTGACTTCGGAATCCAAATTCCTTCATCTCTTATCCACAAAACACTCCTGACAATCCTGGGCTGCCTTCACCTTTCTCGATCAGCTCAACCTTCGCTGATGTCTTTAGAAACAAACTGGACCAAAACAATTCAACAGAATGATCTCCTCAAGATTAATCCCAAACCAAGAATACCAACTCTACTCCACAAACATCAGAAGACCAACTTACTCCCCTTATTTGGAAAAAATAAAACAAAAGCATTCCCAAACTACTTTCGCTGCACAACACTGATCTGAAGTAGAAGAAAAATTTGAGCACAAACTGGACAACATATCACAGGAATATGGTTCAACAGATCCATAATAGAAAAATCAGATATCCCACCTGATCCTTCTACTAAACTGAACCACCAGTAGCACTCCTGGAATCCAGTCGATAAGAAAACTCAGCCTCCAGGTAGGGACAAACTTCTCATAGCTCAAGAGAACACTCGAACTGTCGCAAGTCACTTTTGCGATCAACCAGTCCCATATCCAAAGAAAACTGTCTTCTCTCCTTACCAATCAGAACAGTCTACGCTTACCTAGCCAATCCATCAAAGAAATGAATCTACTTGGCTGCTTCTGAACTTCTTCAGAAAGACTGCTAACCAGAAATCCTTCTTGCTGGCACACATGACACTCCGAGCTGCACTGCTGACACCGACGCCAAAGACTTCCTAATCCAAAATTCTTCGAGGAACTTAGGACTCAAACCAGGCAGAAAAATCCTGCTGAACCCAGCCACAACATCGAAGTAGACATACTTCCTAAACTTGTTCCAAAGAAAAATCTTTGGAGACATCCATAGTCACTGTGTCTCATCACACAACTACCAATTCCTGAGGTATCAAGATACCATTATTATCTTCTGCCAATTAACAGATCCAAACTCTACTCATCCAACTCGGAGATGATCTCCGAACCTTTACAGGTCACCTTCAGAGATAAATGAAATCCTTCTTCACTACAAGGCTCACTCGAGACGGTATTAGGTCTACAGTCTCGACAGATACACTCCAACTTCCAACATTCAAACACCAACCAATTGTAGTAGTCGTGTTACACACCCACTACCTTATCTACCTTTATAACTTATATTGGAAAACCTGAACGGGTAACCCAACAGATAGGTAGAAATAAATATATTTATATATATATATATATATATAAATTACAAATTCGCTCTCTCAAGATAGACACCACACCAGAACCTAGGTATTCACTCAACCTAATGCTCTGATACCACTGTAACGACCCGCCATCCGTCTCCACAGAATGACGTATCATCAATAAGAAAAAAGGGATAGAAAAGAAAAAAGAAAGAGAAGAAAGAAGAAACCAACATCAGAATCTAAACAACGGAACGAATAAATTATATTAATAACATAAATATTACATAGTATACAACACTAATCAGAGTTACACAGAATTTACATCACATACTAGACAGTTATAAACACCTGTCTAGTTATACAACTCAATACATCACAACAAAGAGATACAACACAGAGAACACATAGCGGAACTATATATCTAACGTCGAAGCCTCCTGCTCCATTGCTCCTCCACAATTTGTCAAAAGAAAACCTGAATCCCTTGACTACTTGTAAAAATTTGAGTACCCAATAGTTTATGAAAAACAAAAATAAACTCCGGGTCAGAAATGGGTCTGGTGTGAGTAACAGGTTAAAGTTGCTTAACTTTGAAAAACCTTTGAAAAGAAAGGTATCACGTAAGACTTCCCCCACATAAACATGGAAAAGTTTTTACCTTACGCTAACCAAAACATTCGATAGGAAATCCAGTGATATTATAATAGGTCTAGGGTTTTCAAGTAAATAAGAAATAGCCGAAATTGTTACATTCATTAAATTCCAGCTACTAGCCACAAAAGTAGGTAATAAAATCAAAACCGTTGGCACTTATTGGATTTTGGATTCCATCAATTGCTGGGCTACTGGGGTACCGCCCGTCACAGTACGTGGCGTAGATCGCCGTACCGAGGAGTACGCCCGCTCCCCTGCAACACAAGACTGGAACCATCCCTTATTGGACAGTCCCGAACAAGACAACCCCGTAGTTGGCGTACGTTCCAACCGCCCACACAGCCGTAATAAAAAGGGACCTCTAGACAGGGGAAAATCTTGCTCTCAAGTGGGGGCTACCCACGAAGCCTTGCTGCACCTCCCCTGTTTTAGCCATTCCCGGTTGATGAGGCTTGAGGCTACGATTACCTTTAGAGAACACATCTCTGAGAATTCGCATCGTCCACCTGCGATGTTCTAAAAGCATTCAATCCATACAAGTTAATTCTGGGTTCGAAAGAAACCGAAAGCACTATCTCGTTACACTCGTATTGGAATCACCCTCAGAGTTAACGATGATAACCCTTGCACTCTGAATCTCCATCTCGAATCTATAAGTACTATTCCGTCAAACTCATTACGGAATCACCCACAGAGTTATACTGACGTATAGTCCTTACACCTCGAGTCTTCATTTGCTCCACTTGGATTCACGACCTAACGTTAATTTGGATCGATGTGGTTTTCGGATATCCAAATATGGAAACCCGATCCCAGTCTCATCGAAATCTAAAGCGTGTCTTTTAAGGCCAAATTGTTTTAAAGTTTTAAAATAATACAATTATCTATATACACACAGATAGATAAATCATAGATTCACAATAGGTAATCAACATTATCATCACAACGGATAATCTATATTATCATTATCAAAAGATAACCCCAATCATCATCACAATGCAACCAATGCATCCATATCACTCAACATTATTTATCTCATATCTGAGATTCAAACCAAACAAGGCAAACAACATTATCCGTCCATATAAGCAATGATCTATAATCACCATTTATAATTAGTTTAAAGTGAATTAAATTAACTACATCATTCTCTAATTAATTTAAAGTTAATTAAATTAATTACTCCATCAATATAAATCTTGCTTATTACCATTAATTAATTACAAATTAATTAATTAATCATCTTAATTAATCTCCTTTGGTTAATTATTCCATAATTACATTTAAGTAATTATCCTTTAATTAATTTTACAAATTAATTATACTTAACCAATTACAGTAATTAACCTTTAACTACTTCACAAATTAATTACTATAATTAATTATATTAATCCTTAATTAATTACATTAATTAATTATCTTTAATCACTTATTATTGATTAATTAATCTTAATTAATCAATCATTAATTATATTAATTAATGATCTCTAATTACAAATTAATTAAGTACCTTATTTAAATTAATTACATTAAGTAATTAATCTTAATTTAAACCATAATTGTTAATCACCCTTGATTAACTCCATTCAGTAATTAACTACCTTTAATTACTTTGCCAAACAAATTAACTACTCCATAATTAATTATCTCAAATTAATCCATTGATTAATTCACAAAGTAATTATACTCAAATTACTTCCATCATTCAATTACTTCAATTAATTACATTCAGTAATTACCCATTAATACTTCCCTAAGTAATTCCCTTCATTTAATTACATTAGGTAATTATATTCCACAAATCATCAAATGATTAATTTAAATTAATTAAACTGAATTAATTAACTTAATCTAATCATATTAAACTCAATTAATTACAATAAGTAATTAATTTCCTTAATTACTTCCATAAGAAATTATACTTAATAATTTAAACAAATGATTATCTTTAAATTAATTAATCTAGTTAATTATTAAAATTAATCACATTAATTAATTAATTAATTAATCCTTAGTTAATGACCTTCATTAACTGTTAAACAATTCATTAGTTATTTCTAAAATTATTAAATTGTTTTAATCATTATTAATTACAAATTAATTAATCATTAATTAACCCCATTAATTAATCCCTAATTAATAAATAATTAAGTGTTAGTCAAAACTTAATTATTCCATTATTACTTGATTAATTAAGTATTAACCATTAATTAAAAACAATCTTATTAATTAATGATTCATAATTACAAGTTAATTATTCTAAGAATAATTAACCCTAAACTTTTAAGATTAAACCTTTAGTTACTTTAAGTAATTATTCATTCATTAATTTATTAAAATAGATTAATTACTCATTTAATTATCCTAATAATTAAATGTATAATAAATCAATAAACTATAATTTAATTTCAACAAGTTTTAAAACCAATTTAAAACTTATACATTATACTATAAATAATTCTTATAAAAGAAATTTTTACAAGATTTAAAACAAATTCTTTTTAAATTCAAACATTCAAATTTTTCATTATCATTCAAAATTGTTAAAATACTTAAATCTATAAAACTTGAATTTATTTTAAATCAAAGATTCAAAATTAGATCTGAATCCGCTTAAACTTTATTTAAAACATTTCTTTACATATTCAAATTCCAATTTAAATTTAAATTTCTTTAAAAAAATCATTTTAAACAATAAATCCCTTTAAAGTTATTTTAAACAAAATTTGAATTTAAAACTTATTTATATCCATTTATGATTCAAATTAAATCTTGAATCTATAATTTAAAATTAGATTTAAAACTTAATTTAAACCTTTGCTTTATTCTTTTAAATTTAAGTTTAAATTTGGAAAAAGTCAAGTTTTAAACTTGAACAAACTAACTCGAGCTACCCATAATTCGCTCGAGTAAGATACTAAATAATCTCGAGTAAAACTCGAGTAACTTTTCATTCTGAAATCTTTCAACTAACAATTGACAGGTTTTATACAAACCTGGAACTGTCAACCTCACCCAAGACCACAACTCAACTCCTTCGAGTCCCAATCCCCATTCCTTCGAGCAAAACAAACTACAACTTCGAGCAATCCAAGATTCAACCCGACATATATACGTATACCCCTTCTTCCCCAAAACAATCAACTGATACACCAAGATTGACGTGCACCTGCACCGTCACGCCGTCCACTCCGACTCCTTCGCGACCATCCACGCAAGTCATTAAATATCCCTCATTTCGTTTCCGGCCCTCAAATCGATTGCACAAACCCAATCTCAAAAACGAGCCTCGAGCTCGAAACTTGAACATTGGTCGTACCTGAAAATCACTTCAACCACCAAATTCGGACCACCAGAAAAGCTTCGCCTCAGTCCACGACTTCCTCCCTACATCATCAATCTCCCACGCAAATCTGGAAACACTCGATCACCTATAGGGGTTGCGGTGATCATTCCGTTCCAGGTGAACAAAAGTAGGGTTATAAATATTTGATTCAAAATTATCACTGCCCAAAGCTTTAATTCCTAATCCAATATTTTCCCTACAAGCTAGATCATCACTCCATCACCAGGACAAACCATGGCCACCCAAACTCTCCAGTTCGACAGAATCACCCCTAATGTGATTTCTGGTTAAACCAGAAATGCTCTTCCAATATCAAACTAAAATTTCTGATTTCAGTTTTAAAATTCAAGTATTAGTTTAAGTGGTTGATTTATACTCTTGAATTAATAAAACTGGATGGTCAAATTTCTATTTACAAAAAGGTTGTTCTGTTATATTTTGACTTACAGCGTAAATTACAGATATATTCTTCCTCAAACAAATTTGAGTTTATATATTAAATAAAATTTAAACTTTAACTTATATTACATACCATATTTTGATTAAATCCTTGATCTTAACACATATTAAATCAAATAAATGGATATTTTTAAGCAATTCATAAGTCTGAAACTTAAGTGCATATCAATGAATTTACAGTAACATGCACCACTACATACATTCAGTAATGAACACATATACACACACACTTATTTCAAAGTAGAATAAGCAACTAAATTTGTACTTAGGTTTATTAAATATAAAAAATGTTACTCACCTGAAATTATGAGCAGAGCAACTATTTCAGGAAAATGCTTGAAATTGAATGGTGCTCCTTTTTTCTTTTTTTTCCTCTTATCTCTGATTTTAATTGTATGTTCCCAGATGCAAGCTTGTTTTACAGCTACATGTTTTCTAGAAGATGAATTACAGGCCTCTAGAAAAATACATGCAGGATTTTGAAATCTTCAGAAGAATTTCAGATGCATGCTTTCAGAAAATAAAATGCATGCAGGCTTGGTTGACATTGCAGTTGCATGTAGGATTGGGAATTTGCAGAATTGATTTTCCAGGTATTGGAATTGAGTGCTGCAGGTTTGAGGAGATTTCATTTCAGGTTTCGGTTTAGAGGAAAATTATAGATTTTCAAATTTTGTTTTGAGAGGAAATTTACAGATGGGTTTTGAACAAATTTTGTTTTTGAATGGAGATGGTTTTCAGATATCAGATCTGAATATTTCTCAAGTTTTTGAAGAAAAGAAGAATAAGATGAGGAGAAACGTTTACATAAACAAGATTTTGATTTAATTAAAATAAAAGAAAAAGATAATTAAAGAATACACTTGCTCTAACCTTAACACTTGTCACTTTGCTTATTTTAATGGCTTACACATGTAAATTAAATGTCTTAGAGACTTACACATGTAATCTAAGTATTTTAGTTTTAATTTAAATTGTTTGTAAATACTTTTTAAACCTTAATTTGTTCCTTCTTATGCATGTAAATGAGTTTCTTACATTTTTTATTTATTAAAAAGAAATGAAACAAACAAATTATGAATATTAACTTATTCAAATATTTCTATGTATTTATTCTTTTAAATTTTCAAACATTCAATTCAAAATCAAATTAAATTATAAAACTCCAATTTGATAGTCAAGTTATACATATGCATATATAATTCTTATTAAAGTAAAAAAAATAACAAATCCTTTTTTTAACAAAATTTATTTAGGTTTATAAAAACTAAGTATTATCATTATCATTTGAAAATAACAAATTAAACAATATTAAATAATTTATAAAAGAGATTATAAACAAATTAAGATCATTTTTAATTTTTATTTTAAATTCTTATATATATATAAATTCAAACAATATTAAAAAAATAAAATAAAACCAAGCTTTTCATGTTAATCTAATTAAAATTCATATTTAAGTTAATTAAAATATAAATCTAAACAAATAAGGTTTTCCTTTAATATAAACTATATAATTATCTATTAAATTGTTTTGAAAAGTTAAATGTTAATTTTAAATCAAATTTCCAATTTAACAAATATAAATTAAAATTAGAAAATTGATTGATTTACTAAGTTCCAAATCAAAGTTTATCAATTTTACAATATATACAATTATATATATTATAAACAGAAAACAATTTATTAGCTTCAAAAAGATACAATCTTCTAATTTAAATATTTATTAAAAGAAGATTATTAAATCAATTCAAATTTTATTATCAAAAATTATCAAATCAAATAAATTTTTAAACACGGATTATTAAATTTATATTGCCCAATTTTCGGGATATCACAATATTCCACCTCGAAGTGGAATTGGTATTTAATGTTGTGCTAACATCTGTGGATGTAGGGGAACAGGTTGGAGGGGTCCAACTGGATTCCTCAAACATTTGAATTTGGTTAATATGTTGTGTGTTGATTTATTTATAATCTGTGTGTGATTATATCTGTGATTGAAATCGTTGAAGTCTATAGTTTAGCCGAATATATTTTTGGTATCGTAGGATACCAGAAATAAATAAAGTTTGATTTTTGAAATTAAAGTAGAAAGTTTATAGTAAATTTTTAGTTTTGAAATTGGGTGAATTTAAAAGAAGTGATTTAAAAGGATAAAGATTGATTTTTGTAATCTTGTTAATAAAATTCCAAAATATGGGAAAAAGGTTTATTAAATGGATTTTGAGTGATATTATTCAAAAGCTGAAGAATATATTTAAAATACGTATTTTAAATAGTATGGAAGAGATAAAGGAATTTATTTTAAAAAAAAGGAAATAAATTTAGGAATTAAATTTAGGATTTAATTCGGTGTTAAAAATGATTTTGGAAATCAAATTGAAATATGATTCGGTGTTTGAAATAAAATTTAGAACTCAACTTGAAAATTGATTTGGTGTTTGAAAATAAATTTTTGGGAGATCGATTTGAAATTGATTTGGTGTTTTGGAAATAAATTGGGAAACCCGTTTGAAAATTGATTTGGTGTTTTGGAAATAAATTGGGAAATCAATTTGGAAATTTTATTTGGTGTTTGAAAGTGAATATTTGGGAATCGATTTGAAATCGTATATCAATGGATATTTGGAAATTTAAATCCACGATGGGAATTTAAAAAGGAAAGGGAAATTTATTTTAAAATAAACATTAGTTTATTTTTATAGCATGGAAAGAAATTTACGGATTTGGAATGTAAATTTAAATTAAATCCAAAAGGATTTATAAATTGATTTGAATGAACCATTTTGAAATGGAAAGTGTATTTTCCCTTGAAAGTCGAGTATATTTTCAAAGTAGCTTTTAAAGTATAAATTAAAAGTTCTAGAGATGGTTTTAAAAGAATATTTTGGAGAAATTATTTTCTTAAATTATTTTGAAAATCTTTAGAGTAAAGATTTATTTAATTAATTATAGAAATGATTATTTAAAGATTTAATTGATAATTGATATAGAAAATGGTTATTTGAATAATTGTACTCTATCTTCTAATTTTATTTTTAAATTAGTTTGGGCTTGAAGTTTTATATGAAATATTAGTATAATATTTTCATAACTAATACTTAAGAAAGTGTTTAAAAATAGTTTGATTTTAAAATATTTCCAAGTATTTATTTGGATAAGTGATTTAAATTATTTTTAAAGTATTCAGACTTGGCAGATTTTCAGTGGAAATAAATAATATCGGGAATTTTATTCCGCGAGTGAAAAGTGATTTAAAATTAGTTTTCAAAGGGTTGAAATGTGAAAATATATCTTGCAAAGATATTTTGAGAATAAATTATTTGGGAAAATTATTTGAATTTGATGGTTGTTGTGAGTATTGTTTGATAGTTAAATAACCAACTATCAGTATAAACAATTTGGAAAATTATTGAGGCTTGATGATTGTTGTGAATGTTGCTGATAGTTAAATAATCGACTATCAATGTTGGCCTTTGAAATGACACTTGAATTTGTTTTCAAAACAAACGCTCATTATTCGGTTAAGCCGGGAGAGGACTTTATGTCATAAAACCCATTTCGAATAATGATATGACGAAATGGGATTGCATTTAAAGATGGTGTTGAAGACCGGGTATTTTCGAAAGCGAAAGGATTACCTGTCGAATGTCTCTGCACTGAGTTGCTCCGGTATAGAGATTTTATCACCCTTTGTGATGGGGAGTCCGGACGTGATTAGGGATTATCCAAATTTGCAAGGGCTTCTTTGGAAGTGCCTTCGGTTCTGTTCGAACCCGAAACAGGCTTGTATGGATGTGTGTTTGACATTACACCTTGAGATGTAAAGCTAGTTTCTATCAAATACATTTCTGTTGGTGGCGGAGAATTTATTCTCTTAGCTTAGCACCCTTCTCTGAGACGTACGAGCTCAGATGTTATGTAGTTGATGGTTACTAGTGATACATTCCCAATTCGGTAATGTGGCATACGAAGTGCTGCTGATCATTTGTTGATCGAAGCATGGCTTTTGTGCAAAGCGTAGATTTGTGGACGATTCTGCATCAAGACCTCACACCCTGGAATGATCGAAACAGGAATGTTGTAGCAAGACAATTTAGGGATAGCGCCCTCAGGGTATGTCCATTTTATTTTGGATAAAAAGTAGTATCATGGTATGGAGCCCAGATATTTACTTATGTTGATTTTTAAAAGTAGTATCATGGTATGGAGCCTAGATACTTACTTATGTGATTGTTGGTTGTCGGGATATCGGGATAAAGGTCGGTAACGACCGAGGATGGCATACTTGTGGTAGTTACTCATGTTATAGTTGTATTATAGCATGGGGTAACTCGGCCTTGTGTTAACAGAGAACCGAGGGATGGTTCTTGGGGGTGTCCTTCCAAAGGCGTTCCATTTCAGTATAGGAAGTTCCTTTGCCTGACCATTGTTGGAAATCCAATCTTCCAATACGCGCCTTGTACGGTTTTAGTTTTATAACCTGCCATTTACTTATGGTGGTCACCACTGTTTAGATGGTAGCTATAGTAGGCATAGTTCGAAATATCTATGCTGGCTAAGATTAATATTATACTTTCGAAAAAATTTCTGCACTATGCACTAATAATAATATCAAAAGGAATTTGCGTAGTAAGCATTTTTGACCATCATAAGGAGAAATCTCCTCCAATTCTGCATTTGCATTGTGTGTGTGGCGGGAGGCCTTATGGTAGTTTCATTTTCCAAAAGCATAGCGGGTTCTTTTTTTATGAAAATAACTGTTTTAAGTTCTCACACCAGTCTCATGACTGACTCAGAGTTTATTGTTCCCTTTTTAAACTTTGGATGCCCATAATTTTCCACGCCTAGAGTTAGGTTATCAGGTCATTCTGGAATTCAGGAGGTGCTGTTGCGCTCAAGAGATGAGCTGGATGGCGTGACGTACTTCCGTATACTATTATCTTTTCCGCTGTGTATTTAATTGTAAGGATAAGTTCATATAATTGTCCGGTTATGTGCTATGTAAGTTGTTGTACTCTGATGATGTTGTGATGTAAAACATAAACAGTTCTTTTGTTTTAAAGATTATTCATTTTTCTATTATATGTTGTTCTGCTGCGAAATGGTGATATTATGTTGTTGTTTCTGTTTCTTCTATCTTCTTCTTCTTAAACCCTAACGGTTCGGTTTTCCGACATTTGGTTGTGCGGCATTTGATACAGTGGATGTATTGATGTCGACTTTCGGGCGTCGAAAAATTGGGTCTTTACAAATGGAAGAGCTAGGTCATACCTAAGTTAGCGAGGGTTTGGATAGCTTTCGGTAAGTAAAACTACACCTTCTTAAACCAAGTTTATACTATGTTAATGTTCATGTTAATAGCCTATGAATGCTTGTTGTATTTGTGAAGTGATGGTTTGGATTTTTGTTTGTTTCATGCTTTGAAAAGTTGTTGCATTTGATAGTTAGTAAGCATGTGGTTAGATATATGAAAAGTTGGTAGTTAAAGTTAATATAATTGTTAGTAATTACTTATTACATGCTGTGTCATCATTATATACCTTGTATTATGCTTAAACTATTGCTATGTGATGTTTGGTTATATGGCTAATGTCATAAGTTTGTTTGCCGAACTACCCGTATAGCGATAGTCGCTATATCGACACTTTTGAAAAATCATCTTTTATCGAAACCGTTTGGTTTCATTATCGTGCTTGAAATTATTTTACAAGTTAAGCAAGTTTTTGATTAGTGATGTTTTCAAAAAAATTAATTATTTTAATAATGATTATTTAATTAATCAATTACTTAATTAATCAATTATCTAATTAATAAGTATTAATGTTAAGTAATTACTTAATTAATGATGTGTTTTAAATTTAACCAATTACCTGGTTAATGATTGTTTAAATTAATTAATCGTTCTATTTAATAATGTTTAAATTTAATTAATCATTTTGTTTAATGATATTAAAGGATAATTAATCATTCAATAATGACGAATTAAAGTTTATTAATCAATTTTCTAACGATGCTTTTAAATTAATAAATCTTTTTAATAAATGATTTTTAAAATTTACTAACTTGTTTTAATCTAATTTATCTATCCTTTATTGATGTTCATAATTAATAAATCATTTGTAAATAATGAGAATTAATTAAGTATATTTAAATTTATTAATTAATTGAATTAATGATGTATTAAAGGTGATTTACCGTTTTTAATTAAAGATTATTGGAGTTAATTAATAAACTTAATTTACGAAGTTCTAAAGTGAATTTATCAAGGTAACAAGGATGTTTTGACTTTATTATTCATTTAAATAATAATAATTAATTATATATTAATTTAAATAATTATATATTTACTAATTAATTGAATTAATAAGGTTTAAAAGTGGTTTAATCTTTTTATTATTTAAATTAATTTGAAGTTCAAAAATCAAATTGTGCGATGAAGTTTAAAGTTAATTAATCAATGTAATAAATATGTTTTAAGTTAATAAATCCCTTTTAAATTGATGTTTTGAAGTTAGTAAACCTTTTTTAACAAAGTGTTCTAAAGCTAATACTTGTAATGTGAGGCCAAGCATGAATTCAGATTTTAAAAAGAAAAGGTTTGATTCATTTATGAAAATGAATTAATTTACATAAAGCGATATCACTAATATGGAAACGATTTATTTGTATACTTAGCACTAAACGTCGAAGAAGTAGACTTGTCGCTATTATGAAAGTTATGAATAATCATGAGACCTGACTTTGCGGTAACACTACCTTGACTTGTCCGATATTATTGTTAACCAAGAAATAGTACAAGTTGAAATTCGATGAGTGGTGATAAGTATACAAGACTTAATTTCCATATAAGATCGTTTTATATCCTCGATAGTTGGTTTCCCAACTATCGGTTACCTCGGCTTTCTTTGTATTCCGTCATTCTAAGACGATGTGTTGCTCACTTGAGATTTGTCGAAAATGACTAAACCCAAGGAGTGAGGGGAAGCCAAGCTATGTGGGGTTGCTCCCGTTAAGGTATTTTCACATCCACTCTAGATTGGAATCGGTTTTTGCGTATTGAGATGTGAAATACTCGAATTCTCAGTAGCCGTTAGCGAGGTCTGACTTGGACGTGTCCGAGAGCCATCGGAGTTATCAAGTATATTTCTAGAGGTATACTTTCGGTACGGAGGGCACTGTCCTAGTCATTTGTTGGAAATTTTCATTTTATTATTTGATTCGAACCTTTGAATATGTTTTCGTTAATTACAACGGGAAGAGTCAACCACTCTTCGCAGTGTTCAATTACTGGGTTTTCCCATTCTATTGAGTTTGAACAATTATCTTGTTTAGTCTATTCTATCGAGTTTGGACTGTTGTCTTGTTTTATCCATTTTGTCTAGGTTGGATTTTTATTCAGACTATTTCCATTCTTTCAAGTCTGAATGTTGTACTAATTGTACCCATCATCTATGTTTGGATTTGTTCCCTATTGTTCATTTCCATTTTTGTTATGTTTGGTTGTTCTTTATGTGGGAGAATACCCGTTCCGTGTTAGCGGCATGGTCTCTCATATTATTGTTAAATACACTTCATTTTGTTTCATATTTTTACTCATACCAGACATTTTGCCTTCATATTTTTACTCATACCAGACATTTGCCTGACCAGAGTTGTTTATTTTCACTACATTCTCGAGAACTCAATTATATTTGGGTAGTACAAGAATAGCAGGTTTTCTTTGGAGCTCTTTGAAGATGGTGATTGAGCAGGTGACTCCTTAGTTATCTAGTTATTTATTTCCGCCTTATGATTACGTAGGTGTATTTAGTATCTTAAAAATGAAAAGTCAGAATGTATAACTATCAATCTATTAGATGTAAACTCTGATAATTCCTTATAAGGAGTAACCTTTTGTACTATATCATTTTATATTATATGTACCCATTCCGATGCGAGGTTTATCTATTCTATCTTGTTCTGTTCTTTATTTTACCCCAAGACATCTTACCTTTCGAATACTTGGGCAATGGCACACGAATACTAAGGATGTATTAAGTGTCGTTCCTAGGGATCAGAAAGTTGGGTCGTCACAGATGGTATCAAAGCATAAGTTTAGCAAACCCCTAATCCCTGGTGGGGTAAATTCTCTAAGGATAGGATTACTAATATCCTAGGATAAGTCTAAGAGGATAAATATATATTGAGTGTGTATTTGTTAGTGTTATAAAAATGTTTTATATTGTATTGTTTGATCCATTAAGTGGTATATCAATTCCGATCAATGCATCTGATGTTATCGATAGGGATTCCTAAACACTTGAACAGATCTACCACTACAGTAATTTTTTGAAATGGTAAATGAAATAATTTACCTAGGAATATATTATATATAAGAATGATTTTCAAAATTAATATAGCTGTATAGTTGAGTTGGATATTTAATAATATTTTATTGTTTCCACTTAGAATTTGATTAGTTATGCTCATCCAGTTTGAGCATTAACTATTGTCGAACAGTTCATAAGGAATTTTCCTTAGTAAGATATAGGTCGAGTGAATGGGAATTAAGGAATCTTGGAACGAACCCTATGTGAATTAAGTTTCATAGTTTGATTATAAGGTGTTCGACGAAAGGGTTAAGTTAAAAGTCACCATTCAATAATGTTAACCTAAAAGTAAACTTGTAACAAAAAGTTGTTTAATATAATCTAAATGGTAGCAAAAAATATAAAATTAAAAATTAAAATTTAGAGGATAAATATTTGAGAAAATTTAATTATAATAGAGGAGAATCATTTAAATATAAGTTTAACTCACATCCAAATTTGCTATATCATATCTATGATGCTATAAACTATTTTTGATTTCTTGGGTGATAGTTAGATTTTTTTAATTGATTAATTGAAATTAATCTGGATATTCCATTTAAACTGTTTAAGTGTCGTTATAGCAATTTCCGTTATACCGTCATTTATTAAATATCATCCTCTAAACCCTTGTGTGTGTTTGAACTTGAGCTTGTGTTGTCCTAAAAGTAGATGTCTAAAATTCATTAACCATTTTGATTCATAATATTTTAAATTAATTAATTATTTTAACTAATGATATATAAAATTAATTAATCTTTTCAATTAATGAGATTTGGATTTAGTTAATCATTTTAAGTAATGATATTTGAATTTAATTGATTATTTTAATTAATGATATTTGAAAATTAATAACCATTTTAATTAATGATATCTAAAAGTAATTATTCGGTTTAATTAATTATTATTTGAATTTAATAAATCATTTGATAATAATAATTTAAGTTGGTTAATTGATTTAATAAGTGAGTTTAAAACAAATTAACTGATTTGATGAAAGTGTTTTTGGAAGTAATTAACTATTTTATTAAAGGTAATTGATTTGTTTATTAAAGAAAATTGTAAATTTGATAAATTATCTTTTGGGATAGTTAATATTATTTTAGATTTATAAAAGATATTATAAATATGATTTATTATATTTTAGGATAATTAATGTTATTTTAAATTTAATAAAAGAATTTAAATTTGATTTATTTTGTTTGGAAATTAATATGGTTATAAGGTTTTAAAAAGAATATTATAAATCATCCCTAACATTGTTTGGAATTTATAAAAGTTATAAATTGTTTTATTATCCTTTGAGATAATAAATATTATTTTAAATTAATAAATAATGGTTTTTAAATGAAAACTTTTAAATAGAATTGTTTATAAATAAAGCTAAGTGCAAATTGTTTTGGATTTTAGTAAACGATGTTTAAAACGACATTTGTTTTGACCCGTTTTTTAATACACTTAGTATTATAAATTTGTCTTTCCAAATAACATTTAAAGAGTTTTTGGAAAATTTAAATCACGAAATTATTTAAAATGATTTCAAAAGATTTTGAGAAAAGTAATACATTGTTATTCGGAAATATTTCTAAAGTATAAATATTTTGGAAAAGAAAATTTATGTAGAAAGCTTTTTCTTTGAATAATTCGAAGGAAAATATTTCGGTAAGTTTTGTGGTAATTTGAATAATATTCTAATTGACGATCAGAAGTTTCTTAGGTAAATGTTGTGGAGTACTTAGTAAATTATTCTTTTTATCATTATGCGATAAAATGAATTCAAATCTGAATGAACTCAAAGTGAGTTTTAATAAACAAATTATTTGAAGTTATTTCATAAAAAATGTATGCAATATGCTTTCAACGATGAGTTTTAAAATTTATATTTAGGTATTTAATCTTTAAGTTCCCTAAAAGGGAATTGATTTTCGAAATGAAAAGTATTTTTGAAAAGAGATTGTCTTGGTAAATGAATTTTACCCTTAAATAATATACGAGGTAATTTAACACTGATTTAAATGGGTTAGATTGGACATGAAGGTTTTGATAATGTTGTTTTATCAAAACCATAGAATTATTTCAGTATCTAAGCTGTGTAAACTAATTAGTGTTATTGGGTCAGTCCATAAACATGATTCATTATAACACCTTAATGTGAAAAGGTAGGAAGGCTTTAATAGACATTTTTTTAATTAAAACCGTATCTTTTTTTTAAACATGTAAGTAGTTCAAACTATTTGCTATTTTGAGTCAACCCGTAAACAATGTTCATCTTAACACTCTAAGTTAAAGAGGTCGAGAGCTTGACTGAGTTTTAAAAGACCCAAATTTTGATTTGAACTTCACCTAAATTGTGAAAAGCAAAACAAATTTTGTGTTCTGTGTATACTCTTAGGATTTAGAAGGGTATTATACAAGTAAATTAAGTGGAATAAGTTATTATTTGGTGTTTTATAAAGAAATGAATTTGTAAAATATTTTTAAACTTAGATGAAAATTTATGAAATAATTTATAAACAATTTTGGTATTGAATAAAATATTAAATGCAAATTTATGTAATTTAGAAATGTAGGTGTAGTTAAGAAACCAATAATTTTAGAGTACAACTTCCAATTTTGTCTGAGTAAGTTTGGATAATCTTCTAAGCAATAACCAAAGGCTAATGAGTAAAGACTGGTACGCTTAGATATTTATCTATATTTGGGTCATCAAGAAAGTTTTAGACCTAAGTTAGGAGTTTGTTAATCTTTTATAATTTTAAATAATGATTGAGTGTTAGATTTTTTTTCCTTATGGAATTTGAATGATTGATAGTGTTAGTGTATTCATTTATAGAATTTGGTTGATTTGATTTAATTGAATTTGATTGATTAATTGATTGTGTGGTCTAATGTACCATTGTTTATAAAGTTAATTTTTTTTTATAAACCAAGGTTTTTGAAATATTTTTTATTAGGACTTAAATTCGGGTGCTTTTGAAAATGTGATTATGGAATTTTTTTTTTGGAAAAGAGATAATAATTGTTCACTCTAGTTGTTGTATTTGGAGGAACCGGAATACCACTAGATGCTCCATGTTGTTTTGATTCTAGACTTTTACATGTTTTGCTAAGAGGACCCCCTCCTAGTTATTTTTGGTTTTGGTTTTAATACATTTCCTTTTGAAGAAATTTGAAAAATTACTTTTGAATATAAGTGCCTGAGCATTTAGTTCAAAATTTTCCTTTTGATATGATTGGATTCATAGTATTTTATTTCAGGGTATTTTCTGAATTTGATTGCATATAGATTTATATCATACTATTTTTTGTTGAATAAGTTACATGTGATTAATGTATTAGGTATTTGTAGGATAGTCTATTTTCTGGGATATGATTATGGTAAATTTCGGGGAAGAAATTCTTTTAAGGGAGCGAGAGTGTAACGACCCGGAATTCCACCACATTAATTTCCGAATATTTAATTAATTTTAAATATTCAAATAATATGATTTATAATTAAAATAAAAACTCTTTTAAATAATAAATATTGAAAATAAAATATTTTTCAAAATTAGTTTACAAAAATATTTAGTTCGAAGAAAAATCGAAAATGTGACCGAAAACCGTTCTCTGAATTTCCGACGTTTCATCATATAAAAGTTGTTTAAAATGTTGTGAGCCTTTTTTATATTTAAAAAAACATTTAAATGGTAAGAATGTAAATTACTTAGTACATATTGGTATATACATAGGAATATATACTTAAGTGTATATATGTATATACTAAAAGATGCCTTAAGAGACATGATTTGAAACTTTGGCGACTCGAGTACAAAACATGTTCAAACATGTTTTCTTTGACATTATGGGGAGGGAAACAAGGTGGAGGCGGAAATGGCACGTGTAGTGGAGGGTGTTGAGGTGGCAAAACAATGTCGAGGGTAAAGGACAGGGGGTGTTTAGGTAATTTACATTTTCACTAGCTTATGAATAGCCTTTCATCTTTCTAAATTTTCCTCTTCTTCCACCGATCAGAAATCTCTAATTTCTTATCCATATGATTTTTTTATTTTTTTTCAAATCATATATAATTCTAGTGGAAACAAATTCTATCTTGATTACTTCTTTAAATTTCGAGCACAGCCGTGTCAAAATATCAATTGTCCACAAAGTGTTTTAGGATCCAGAATTTCAACTCTGAAAATGGTCCTTCTTCTTTTAACCATATCTTCTTTAACGTTAATAATTCATAAGTGATTCCTTTTTGAAATTGTAGAGAAAAGAATTTTCTAAACCTTTTCTCGTTGCCACTTTTACAAAATTTGAGAGCAAAAAGCCCAAAAACCAGTTGGAAAATGGCCTATTTTCGGGTTCATTTTTGAGAGTTAGATGATTATCCAAAGTCACTCCACCTTACTAAAACAAGTTTCATTTCCTTCTTCTTTTAAAGCCAAGCCTACCTAGTGCATTAAGGGTCCAGGACTCCATCTTTTGCTTAGGAATTGAAGTGCTAGATCATACCCTATGTTAGCGAAGGTTTGGATAGCTTTCGGTGAGTAAAACTACACCTTCTTAAACCAAGTTTATACTATGTTAATGTTCATATTAATAGCCTATAAATTCTAGTTATATGTGAAGTAATGGTTTGGTTGTTTGTTTGTTTCATGCTTTGAAAAGTTGTCACATTTGAAAGTTAGCAAGTATGTGGTTAGCTATATGAAAAGTTAGTAGTTAAAGTTAATATAATTATTAGTAAATATTTATAACATGTTGTGTGATCATTATTTACCTTGTATTGTGCTTAAAAAATTTCTATGTGATGTTTGGTTGTACGGCTAATGTCATAAGTTTGTTTGTCGAACTGCCTGTATAGCCATAGTCGTTATATCGACACTTTTGGAAAATAACCTTTTATCGTAGCCGTTTGGTTTCATTATCGTGCTTGGAATTATTTTACATGTTAAGCAAGTTTTTAATTAGTGATGGTTCTAAAAAAATATAATATTATTTTAGTAATGATTATTCAATTAATCAATTAATTACTTAATTAATCAATTACTTAACTAATAAGGATTAAGGTTTACTGATTACTTGATTAATGATGCGTTTTAAATTTAACTAATCACCCGGTTGATGATTGTTTAAATTAATTAATCATTTTATATAATAATGTTTAAATTTAATTAATCATTTTATTTAATGATTCAATAATGATAATTAATCAATTTTCTAATGATGCTTTTAAATTAATAAATCTTTTTAATACATGATTTTTAAAATTTAACAACTTGTTTTAACTCTAATTAATCTTTCCTTTATTGATGTTTAGAATTAATAAACAATTTTTAAATAATGAGAATTAATTAATTAATTAATTAATTTAATTATATTTAAATTTATTAATTAATTGAATTAATGATGTTTTAAAGGTGATTTACCCTTTTTAATTAAGGGTTATTGGAGTTAATTAATCAACTTAATTTATGAAGTTTCAAAGTGAATTTATCAAGGTAACAAGGATGTTTTGACTTTGTTATTCATTTAAACAATGATAATTAATTATATATTAATTTAACGAATTATATTTTACTAATTAATTTATTTAATAAGGTTTAAAAGTGGTTTACCCTTTTTAGTATTTAAAAACATTTGAAGTTCAAAAATCAAATTGTGTGATGAAGTTTAAAGTTAATTAATCAATGTAATAAGGATGTTTTAAGTTGATAAGTCCTCTTTAGATTAATGTTTTGAAGTTTTTAAACTCTTTTAACAACTTGTTTTAAAGCTAATACTTGTAATGTGAGGCCAAACATGAATTTAGATTTTTAAAAGAAAAGATTTGATTCATTTATGGTAATGAATTAATTTTTGTAAAGTGATATCACTTATATGGAAACGGTTTATTTGTATACTTAGCACTAAATGTCGAAGAAGTAGACTTATCGCTATTTCCAAAGTCAAGAATAATCATGAGACATGGCTTTGAGTTAACACTACCTTGACTTGTCCGGTATTATTGTTAACCAAAAAATAGTACAAGTTCGGATTCGATGAGTGGCGATAAGTATACAAGACTTTATTTTCATATACGATCATTTTATATCCTCGATAGTTGGTTTCCCAACTATCGGTTATCTCATCCTTCTTTGTATTTCGTCATTCTAAGACGATGTGTTTCTCACCTGAGCTTTTTTATCCTTTGCCGGAAATTGTAACACCCCTACTCTTATTAACATTATTCAACAGATTTAACTAGAATAAATTAAATAGATAAATGTAGATAAGGAGATTGAGGTTGATTAATAAATTAGTTGGCCGTTCTTATTTAAAATTTAATGAACTTGTATAAATGGTTAGGAAATTAAACATAAGGGCATTTGGGTAAATAACCATACTTTCCACCCTTATACTATTCTCGTTAGGTCATACACGTTCATTCTACTTAAAACAAAATCTTATAACCGTGAGAAGCATGACCGACCATTAGGAAGAAGATAAGAGAAATTCAACTTTAAGCTTATGATTCAAGTTAGAAGGAATCAATTTCAACCAAACTTCAATTTCCTTATCCAATCTGAGGTAAATAATAATTTATGCATCTCTATTTTAGTTTTATGAACATATGGTTTCAGATTTTAGTGTTAATCTATTTTTATGATATATTGAAAGATAATATGCTTGAATCGTGATTTATAAAGATTAAACAAGTTTGTTAAAAAGAGATATACACGGTTTTAGGGTAAAATCGAGATGAAATGATTTTTAAAATGCCATGGAAATTTTATGTTGTAGAAAACATGATTTTGGAGATATGTTTCAATTTCCATAATTTTCTGAATTAATGTGGATTTTATATAAATTTTCTAGTGAAGAAAATGATTTATTGGGTTATAAATAATTTATGGCTAAAATAATATTTATTTGGGTTTGAAATTTTTATATATTGGAATAGATTTTCTAGTATTTTTTTCATATTTTTCCTAGGTTATTTAGTGAATAAAAAAAATTATTTAAGGTATGAGACTTAAATGTATTATATATTTAATTAAGGAGAAGGGACATTTTTTTAAATAAAATGATTATTTAATTCTGAAAAATAATGGCAGAACTTTTTTGAAAAGTACTTGTTAACAAATGAGAATTTGATAAATAAAAGCAGGTTAGTTGAAAATTATCCTTTTTAAGTTAAAAACAAAGAAATCATACTTTTGGCATGTTTCAGCCAATTCTCATATTAAAACTTCCGACCCATACCTTCCAGCAAGGTCAAGAGGTTCAAAGCTTTCGACAAGGTCAAACCAATGCATATGGTATCAAGTTACTTGGTGCGTAATGAATTGGACAGAGTCGAAGGGTTCTTGGTCGAAAGGTTTGTTTATGAAGGGGTTGAAGTATGTTTGTTTTATAAGCCAAAGGATCACCTACTTTGCTTTTGAATAAGAGCTTTCAACTTGGTTGCCTTCGACTAGGTCGAATAATTAAAATAAAGGTTCTAAACCTTTCGACACAGTCGAAAGGTTACTGCTGTTTGATCACTATTTTGTTTTGAAACCTTTCGACGTAGTCGAAAGGTTACTGCCGCTTTTGTTTGGTTTTCTTTTGAACCTTTCGACAAAGACGAAAGGTTTACTTGTTTTAAAACAAGCCGCTTCTCCATGCTTTCATGAGGAAGCTTTCGACTTAGGTGATTTACCGTTGTTTTATAAATTGAAGTATAACCAAAGCTAGTTGTTTTAAAGGTTGAAGCCTATAGTTTAAAAGTTAAGTTTTAAAGCTTTCGAAGTAGACATTCCGACAAAGTTGAAAGGTAACTTCCAATGAAGTCGAAAGGTTTTGAAAAAGAAGTTTTTCCACATGTTTTAAATTGAACCCAGTAAGCTTTTGAAAGGTTTATGTTTAAAAGGTTGATAGCTTTCAAAAGGTTTGAGTTCCAATAGTTTCAAAAGGTTTAATTTCCAATGGTTTGATTTCCAATGCTTTCGAAAGGTTTACTTACAAACGGTTTGGAAGTTAGGCTTCCATTCTTATTTAGTGATACTTTAACTAAATCAAAAGGTTTAGAAGGAGGAGTTTTAAAGTATTATAAAGGTTGGAACCTATTGTTCTAAAATTTATGGTTTATGCTTTCGAAGGGGTCGAAAGGTTGCTTTCGAAAGGGTCGAAAGTAAAGCTTTCGAAGGGGATACTTTCGAAGGGGTTGGAATTTTTTTTCTTTTAACCTCAAAAAAATAAAATAAATGTTGTTTAACCTTAGGGTACTAGGTGGGTTTAATGAATTCAACACAATAGTTAGGAATATCAACACTTATATGTTTTGACAATCATTGGGGATACTAATGTAAATTATAAATGGATATAACCTAAATTAGGGACACTGATGGCAACATATTTATCATGTGGATAGCATGAGAAAATTAGATTCATGTGGATAGCATGCGTTAAATGGTCAAGTGATGGGTTCATAGTTATCCTAGAAAAACCATAGGATGCATGATGGATAGTCAACATCAAGTTGGAGATGGATACTCTCCATATGATTAAATAAGGGTTCATAATAATCCTAGGAAAACTATGGGATGGTTGATGGATAGTCAACATCGTGTTGGAGATGGATAGTCTCCATATGTTAGATGAAGGGTTTGTAGTCATCCTAAGAAAACTATGAGATGTGAGATGGATAGTCCACATCCATTTAAGAAAAATGAAAATGGCATGGATAGTCCCTCTTTGAGGCAAATTAAAATCTAATAGGGGATGGGGAAATCCTAAATGTTTGTAAGTATGCATATAATCATAATATTTTGAAAATGTACGTTTTAACCATTGTGCATGTAGGAATACAGAATATGGTTTTATAACAGTTTTAGGATACTAATGAGGGAAAACCCATTCCGCTAAGCGGCGTGGTCTCCCTAGATATCTAAAAGTATTGAGATGTTAGATTATTATTCATACCAGGCTTTATGTCTGAGTTGAAGTTTTTTTTTCCTCCTAAACTCTCGGGTACTCAATTGATTTTGAGTAGTTTGAAGTTTAGGATTTTCAAGTTCTCTTCTTAGACGAATAAAGCTTCCAGAGGTGTGCAGGAGGCAGATAGATATTTAGAGTTTTCTTTCTACTGTGTGTCTTGTTTGTAAAGGCATATTTATTATCCTTACTATATACTCTGATCAACCAAGGAGGCATCCGCATATGTAATTCTTAGCGTAATTGTAATAATTATATTTTGTTAAATGTAGTTAACATAGTTTTGGGATTATGTTATGAACTTGAAATGTTTTGATTTGAATGTGGAAATATGTTTTTTCTGAATTGTAATGTTTTTTCCATATTTCAGTGATCTGTGTATCAATATAGCTAGCACCTTTGTATTTGGTCATCGAAGATTAATATATATAGATGACTGTAGCATCTATAGCCATTAGTTTTGGACCTCCAAGTAGGGAGAAGTTACAAGTTGGTATCAGAGCATAGTTTTATAAAACTTTAAAAGAAAAGTAAAACCTAAAAGCTTTTTTTCAAACATAATCCAATAAATTTAAAAATAAGATCGGGGTTTAGGTTAACGCTATAGTAACGTACTTGTATTTGATATATAGTTATATATCTAAGCACGTATTCCCCTCTCTCTTAGGTCGTTCTTTTGTATCTTACTAAGTCCCGCATGCAGATATACGAGAAAGAAGATATAGAGGCAAGAAACGGAAGAGGAAATCTAGGTAGAGGAAGTACCACTACTAATGGAAATGCTCGACCTAATACTCGGAGAAACCAAGGTCGATAGGCTAATGCTAACCAAAATGTTGAGGCCAATGTAGGTGCTGGAAATCCGCCAATAGATGCGGGGATGGTGTATTAGTTGTTGGCTAATCATTTGCAAGCGGGAGTTGCTGGTAATATTGGCGGAGCTAATCCTGTAGTTCCAGCTGGTTATAATTATGCTAAGCTGAGTAGAGGCTATATCAATTTGGGAGGAAAGTCATTTGTTGGAACAGAAGATGCCGTTGAAGTAGAGAACTGGATGTTGAACTGTGAGAGGATCTTTATAGATTTAGGCTTGAATGATGGAGAGAAGACTAGCCTCAAGATAGTTGTTGGGGTTAGCGCTTCATTAGTGGAACAGTGTGATGGACAGAGTGCCGGAGGAAGAGTTGACTTGGGCTGACTTTAGGAGGAGTTTTGAGTAGAGGTTCTTGTCTGAGGTTGCCAAGTCAGCATTGATGAGGAAGTTTATTGATCTTGTCTAAGGAGATATGTTTGTGATCGAGTATGCTGCTAAATTTGATGAGCTATCTCGATACGGTTATGCTTTGGTTGACACAGATGTCAGAAGGAATGAAAGATTCATTAGAGGATTAAGACCAGAGATAGGCAAAGTGACTATGGCCCATATACGAGATCCTTCTAATATGGTGGTGGAGATGGCCATTCGCCATGAGGAAATGCTTGCTATTTTAGCTAGAGAGAAGCCAATTGAATCCTAGGGTCCTCAGGGGAAGAAGAGGAAGTTTTTCAAGAAGAAGAGTGCTCAGAAAGGAGGAGCATCCAAGAAAGGGAAAGCATATATACTTTGCTACAAGTGTGATAAGAAGGATCACTATGCAAATGAGTGTCGTTCGTAAGATGGAAGATTAGTTGCGGGGAAGCAGAATGTGCAATGATATAATTGCGACCAAATAGGGAATTACAATAACAAGTGTCTTGAAGTTGCCAAGGCAGGAATAGGAAAGGTCTTTGCATTGGAACCATCATCTTTTAGACCTACTGTAGTAGAGAACTATGGTGGAAGGTACGCTTTTGATTTAGAATATACCAGTTAGGGTACTTTTTGATACCGGTGCATCACATTCATTTATATATCAATATTTGGTGGATAAGTTATGTATAGTACCCACATACCATGTTGCTTCCTTAAGGGTTGTGAATCTAATAGGAGGGTATGCAACTCTTGGTATAAGACGTGACAATTAAAACTTGATTTGTTAGGTCATAGGTTTGCATGTAGTTTGTATGTTTATGATTTCGTAGTTTTCGGGATCATTTTAGGTATGGATTGGTTGGGTATGTATGAGGCTAGGATGTTTTGCCAAGAACGGGTAATATCATTGAGGTACCCAGATAATCATAACCGAATCATCTTCTCAGTGGAGAATTCCTGTAGAAGTGTTGGTGCTTTGTTAAGTGCTATGGAGGTTGGAGATGAGCTTAGTCAGGTTCGTGTAACAAGAGAATTTGCAGATGTATTTGAGCCTGTTATTGGATTACCACCGAACGTCCTATTGAGTTTCGAATAGACCTTGTATCGGAAGCTGAACCTGTCAGTAGACCACCTAGCAGAATGACACCGATAGAATGAAGGAATTGAAGGCGTAGTTAGTGGATCTTGAGGAAAGGAATTTCATTAGACCAAGCAGTTTGCCTTAGGGAGCTGCTATAGTGTTTGTGAAGAAACCAGATGGGTCGTTAAGGATGTGCATCAAATATCGTAAGTTAAACGAAAGGACGATCAAGATTAAGTATCCTTTGCCAAGAATCGATGACTTATTTGATCAATTAAGTGGAGCCAGAGTGTTTTCCTAATTGTACTTGACGACGGGGTTCCATCAGTTGAGAGTGGCAGAGGGTAGCATCCCTTTGACGGCATTTCAAACTAGGTATGATTCGTATGAGTGGTTGGTGATGCCATTTGAATTGACAAATGCGCCTACTTTTTTGTTGATTTGATGAACCGGGCTTTCCGAGAGCACTTAGATAGGTTTGTGTTAGTATTCATAGATGACATTTTAGTGTACTCTAAAGATGAAAGGGAGCATGAGATTCATCTTAGAGTAGTGTTGGAGACTGTTAACATTCAAAATCTAGGCTAACACCCTGGCGTGAGTTATGATGAAGTGAAAGCACCACCTCGTTTGCACGGGAACTAAAATTAAGCAGAAAATAACAAAAAGGTAAAAGAGAGAACAATTTTTATAGTGGTTCGGCTTAAAGTCAAGCGTACATCCACTTTACATCCACCATTACGATCTTTGAGTACGCTCTTACAACACAACTTCAAGAATACAACACTTTAACAACTTTTACAATCAACTTTCAATTGCAACACGATCAAGACAAGTAACTAGGACTTTGATGATGAATTGCTCTTCAGATTCATGTCAAATGTGATTGATCCCTTTTCTTGTATCTTTGGAATGTCGTTGGAAAATGAAGTGTTATGGAGGTCGAGAAAGCAGCAGAGTATTGGCGCTTCTAGGTCCCGAAAAGTCCCCCTTGAATGTGGAATAGGCGAGGTATTTATAGGAAATTTATGGAGTTAGGTCGTTCGGGGCGACCTAAGTGTTAGGTCGTAGGTCGTTAGCGACCTAAGGGGTAGCAGGAGAGGGAGTAGTGACCTAAGGTGCAGCGGCATAGGGATTGGCGACCTAAGGAACAACGGCATAGGGTTTGGTAGTTCGTTAGCGACCTAAGGAGTTTCGGTATTGGAGTTGTCTTGGTTTAGATAGGTCATGAGCGACCTAGTAGGAGAGGAAGTAAACGACTTAGTGTATGAAGCAGGAGAGTGCATAGGTCGCGAGCGACCTAAAATTGAAGAGGCAGTGTGCGACCTAACACCGAAGTTTACCAGGTCGTTAGGTCGCTCTTCCTTTAGGTGGTAGGTCGCTTCCTTCATGGAATCACTCGGTCACTGGGTCGATATGAAGTTAGGTCGTTAGGTCGCTTAACCTTTTAAGTAGTTAGGTCGTTTGAGCTTTAGGTCGCACGCCTGTTGAGTCGCTCTAGGTTTTAGGCCATGTGCCTTTGAAGGGGTTAGGTCGTAGGTCGAGAACGACCTAACAAGGACTTGCTCTGCTGAGTTGCTGAGTTGACCAATCTTTGAGACGAATCATCTTTGGTTTCTCGGTCGATCTTTTGGTATCACGGCCTTGCTAACAAAGGCGGGATAACACTTGCCTCCCAAAACATCCCTTGCGGTAGGAAGATGTGTTTTGTAGTGCCATAAGCTGGATGTTCATATCCTGTTGATGACCTGCAAAGGAATTGACAATTTTATGTGGCCCCAAATGACGACCGTTCGGGATCGAGCTATTTGGGATGAAGTGCGGCCGTTCATGGTCAAGTGCCTAACTTCAAATGACGACCGTTTGTGATCGAGCCATTTGAGGTGAAGTGCGATCATTCGCAGTCAAGCGCCTAAATCCATGCGACGATCATTCGAGATCGAGTCATTTGCGTTCAAATGTGATCGTTCACGGTCAAGCGCCTTACTTCAAATAACGACCGTTTGGGATCGATCCATTTGTACTAAAGTGCGACCGTGCACGATCAAGTTGCGGAGCTCAAATGACGGCCATTCGCGGTCAAGTGCCTTACTTCAAATGACGACCATTCGGGGTCGAGCCATTTGTGGTAAAGTGCGACCGTGCACAGTCAAGTGGCGGATCTCAAGTGATGAACGTTTGCGATCAAGCTGTTTGAAGTGAAGTGCGACCGCTCGCGGTCAAGCGCTCAACTTCAAATGATGATCATTCGGGATCGAGCCATTTGAGGTGAAGTGAGGCCATCCGCGATCAAGCGCTTAACTTCATATGATGATCATGATCAAGTCAAGTGAGATGAAATGTGACCGTTCACGGTCAAGCGCCTTACTTCAAATGACGATCGTTCGGGATCGGGTCATTTGTGGTAAAGTGCGACCATGCGCGATCAGGGGGTAGACCTCAAATGACGACCGTTCGGGATCGAGTCATTTGAGGTGAAATGAATTGTGCCGTTCGAGGCAAGTTGTGCCGTTCGAGGCGAGTTTTTGCCGTTCGAGGCGAGTTTTTTGACTGTTCGAAGTCGGTTGCCGTTTGAGGCGAGTTTGTGACTGTTCGAAGTCAGGTGCCGTTCGAGGCGAGTTTGTGACTGTTCGAAGTCGGGTGCCGTTCGAGGCGAGTAAGTGTGCCCGGGGGGTCTTAGCCATCTCAAGATTATCAAAATCAAATATTTAACTGAAGAGTTTTAAAGTCAAAACGTCTAAAAAAATCAAATCCCAACATCAGAAGTAAAACATGAAAGCAAAGTAATCAATCATCAAAAGTAAAACATGAAAGCAAAGTACTGACGTCCGAGTGCAAACTCCTACATCGATATGATTTACAGTTGTATCAGAGCATGCCTGGGGATCGTTCGCGGTCCCGTACATGTGTTAACAACTTAGTTGTGTCGATGTAGAGTTTTCCACCCATTCGTCATAACCTCAACCAATCGATAACAAGCTGACGCCTCGATCCCGAGCCATCTCCAGTAGGTGCAGGTAGTTGCGGCTCCCGTTCCGCAGTTGTTGCTCCCTTTTTCACATATTTCGATAGTAGGCCATTGCGGACATGCCCTTCAACCTCATCCTTCAAGTGTCTGCAATCATTTGTACTATGACCATTCATCTCATGGAATAAGCAGTACTTGTCTAATCTTCTTTCATTGCTGGTCAGATCCCTCCTTACTGGCTTGCGGTAAGAAATTTGTCCTTTAGTATCTTGGTAAATTTGTTCCAAACTTTCGTTTAATTCTGCAAAAGTGGTGAAATGCGGCTCCCTCCGCGCTCGCTTTGACTTATCATCGTTATCTTCCGCTTTTCATTTTTCTTTATCTTTGCCAAGATCTTTTCAAGAGGTTTTCCGCCTTTGAGTGCATAAATTTCTATTCCTTCTCCTTCTTCTCTTTCAACTTTTGCATCTTCTAATCGTAAGAACCCTTCGGCCTCATGAAAAATTCTCCTAAATCCATAGGGGGATCTCTGGTCAATGGATTCTTGAACTCTGTACCGTCAGCTATGCCCGACACGGCTGCCATTAGAACCATGGATGGATCTGGTTGACAAACCGATGTCGCGGCTGCGTTGAATCGCGTCAAAAATATTCTCAAAGATTCTCCAGTTCTTTGCTTTAGTGTTATCAAACTCATAACATTCTTGGGCCTCGAGATGTGGACCCTGAATTGCCTCATAAACCTCTCAATCAAATCATTCCAGGTCCTGATAGATCCACTTTCCAATTGTCTGAACCACAATGCCGCAATATCCGCCAAGTACAATGGAAAGCACCGGGCCATAACTTCCTCTGATGCCCCCAGCACTTCCATATGCCTCATATATTTTGTCAAATGAACTGTGGGGTCTGTCCTTCAATTATACATATCCAATGATGGTAGCTTAAAGTCTGGTGGGTTCTTAGCTCGCCTGATTGCTGTGGTAAAAGGACTCCTATTCACATCCTCCAAGTCCTTGTTTACCAAACCGCCTCTTATAGCCTTTTGGACCATTTCCACCAATCTGTCGTTGTCTCCAAGTTGTAGTCCTCGTCCATTGCTTTCATCTTTCCCCCCGAGTTCACGAGGGGATGGTGGAATCTGTTCTTATGGTTGGGCTTCTGTTCCTCTCTGATTCTGTGCTCCAAGTTGTCCAATCTGATGAAACAAATTCTGGATCAACTCCTCTTGCCTTTTCATCATTGCCGCCATCACGTCTCTGGTAACAAAGGCTGAAGTTTGGTTTACTCTCGAAGAAGCCTCTTGACTTCCTTCGTGCTGACTACTCTCTGGTCTTTGCCTTCTACTCGATCGCCTTGCCATAATTCTTCGGATCCGAATCTCCAAACTCTTTGATCCAACCCTTCGTTGATAAAACTCCTGAGTTCAGTTCTCAGTGAAAGCACCAAAATGTTAACGTTGAAAATCTACGCTAACATCCTGGCGTGAGTTATGATGAAGTGAAAGCACCACCCGTTTGCACGGGAACTAAAAGTAAGCAGAAAATAGCAAAAAAGTAAAAGAGACAACAATTTTTATAGTGGTTCGGCTTAAAGTCAAGCCTACATCCACTTTACATCCTCCATTACGATCTTTGAGTACACTCTTACAACACAACTTGAAGATTACAACACTTTAACAACTTTTACAATCAACTTTCAATTGCAACACGATCAAGACAAGTAACTAGGACTTTGATGATGAATTCCTCTTCAGATTCATGTCAAATGTGATTGATCCCTTCTCTCGTATCTTTGGAATGTCGCTGGAAAATGAAGTGTTATGGAAGTCGAGAAAGCAGCAGAGTATTGGCGCTTCTAGGTCCCGTAAAGTCCCCCTTGAATGTGGAGTAGGCGAGGTATTTATAGAAAATTTCTGGAGTTAGGTCATTCGGGGAGACCAAAGTGTTAGGTCGTAGGTCGTTAGTGACCTAAGGGGTAGCAGGAGAGGGAGTAGCGACCTAAGGTGTAGCAGCATAGGGATTGGCGACCTAATGGAGCATGGGAGGATGGGTCGTAGGTCGTAGGCGACCTAAGAAGTGGCAGGGGAGGGAGTAGCGACCTAAGGTGTAGCGGCATAGGGATTGGCGACCTAAGGAACAACGGCATAGGGTTTGGTAGGTCGTTAGCGACCTAAGGAGTTACGGTATTGGAGTTGTCTTGGTTTAGATAGGTCGTGAGCGACCTAGTAGGAGAGGCAGTAAACGACTTAGTGTATGAAGCAGGAGAGTGCATAGGTCGCGAGTGACCTAACATTGAAGAGGCAGTGTGCGACCTACCACCGAAGTTTACCAGGTCGTTAGGTCGCTCTTCCTTTAGGTAGTAGGTCGCTTCCTTCATGGAATCACTAGGTCGCTAGGTCAATATGAAGTTAGGTCGTTAGGTCGCTTAACCTTTTAAGTAGTTAGGTCATTTGGGCTTTAGGTCACGCGCCTATTGAGTCGCTCTAGGTTTTAGGTCGTGTGCCTTTGAAGGTGTTAGGTCGTAGGTCGAGAACGACCTAACAAGGACTTGCTCTGTTGAGTTGCTGAGTTGACCAATCTTAGAGACGAATCATCTTTGGTTTCTTGGTCGATCTTTTGGTATAACGACCTTGCAAAAAAAAGGCGGGATAACAGAGACGCTGAGGCAGAATCAGCTGAAGGCAAAGTTTTCCAAGTGTTATTTTTAGAAGAAAGAAGTTAAGTTTCTTGGTCAGGTGGTTTAAGAGAAGGGATTGTCAATCCGGACAAGATCGAAGCTGTGAACAAGTTGAAGAGACCAAAAACGATGACTGAGATTGGAAGTTTTCTCGGACTTGCTGTCTATTACGAGAGATTCATCAAGGATTTCTCGCGGATAACAGCGCCTCTGACTAAGTTGACCAAGAAGGACGTGAAGTTTGATTGGTCCAACAAATGTGAGGAAGCATTCCTTAAGTTAAAATATTTTTTGAAATGCTCCAGTGTTAGTAGTTCCGGATGGTAACCAAGGATTGGCAGTATACACTGATGCATGTGGTATTGGATTGGGAACAGTATTGATGCAGAAGGGCAAAGTTATTGCTTACGCATGTAGGCAGCTTAGACCGCATGAAGTCAGATATCCTACTCATGACTTGGAGTTGGCAGCGGTGATTTTTTTCCTTGATGATTTGGAGGCATTATCTTTTGGGAGAGAGATTTGAGTTGTATACCAATCATAAGTCATTAAAGTATTTATTCTCTTAGAAGGAGTTTAATATAAGGCAGCAGAGATGGCTGGAGTTTTTGGCTGCTTATGATTTCGGTATAGAGTATACTTCTGGGAAAAGAAATTAGGGTAGTAGACACTCTCAGTAGAAAACATCAGAATGTGGTGTTAGCGATGTTGGCATAATGGAAGGATCTGGAAGCTTTAGCCAATTGTGGTGTGCAGTTAAGATCGACTGCTAATTCTAGGGGAAGTACCTCTGTGTTGTCATGGTTAGAAGTTTGACCAGTGCTGATCGAGAGGATAGCTTTTAAGCAAAGAGAAGATCCAGTTTTAGTTGAAAGAATTAGAAGGCTTGAGGTCGGATCTGAGACTGATGACCTAAAATATTTTAGTCATGACCAAAGAGGATGGCTGAGAAAGAAGGGAAGGTTATGTGTCCCAGATGTAGAGAGTTTAAGAAGAGAAGTTCTAGAGGATTATCATTGCTCAAAGTTTATGATTCATCCTGGAGAAACCAAGATGTATCAAGATATGAAGAGGAGCTTTTATTGGGAAGGCATGAAGAGGGATGTCGGCTTGTGGTTAGGCAATGTGTTAACTATCAATAAGTGAAGGTCGAACATCAGAAGTCAAGTGGGTTACTTCAGTCTTTAGATATTCCAGTCTGGAAATGGGATTTGATATCAATGGATTTTATAGACGGGTTGCCAAGGTCAAGGAGAGGAAATGAAAGCATATGGATTATTATGAATAGATTGACTAAGAGTGTCCATTTCATTCCAATAAAATAAACTAGGATGGCATCTATTTTGGCGAAGTTATTTATAAGAATGTGGTTAGACTACACGAGATTCCTAGTAGTATTGTCAGCGGTAGAGATTCTATGTTTACTAGTGAGTTCTTGAAGAGTCTACGAGAAGCTTTAGGAACCAAGCTCAACATGAGTACCGCTTATCATCACGGACTGATGGGAAAACGGAGAGAGTTAACAAAGTCTTGGAAAATCTGTTAAGAGCTTGCGTATTGGACTTTGGTGGATCGATGATGCAGCTCAGAACAGAGAAGGAACGCAACCAAAAATTCTACCAAAGATGAGTCGTACACAACTCATGGAGAGGATAAGTCGTTCACGACTTAGGAGGGTAGGATTAAGTCGTTTTCGACTTAATAGATCACGGGATAGCAAGTCTCGAGTCAACCACACTTTAAACCGTATAAAGGAAACAAATTTGAGTCGTATACGAGTTAATGACGATGGCTTGAGTCGTTTGCGACTTAACCAGGCTCAGGAGAAGATGTTCCGACCTAATGATACTTTCATAAGTCGTCTACGACTTACCATGAAGCAAGGGAAAGCTCTATCTATTGAAGGCCTTGAGTCGGAGGAAGTTAAGGCGGCAAGGAGTTGAGTCGGCTGAGTCGCTTGGCTTGTTGAGTCGTTTACTTTTGAGTCGGTCATGTGTGTTACTATGTTGAGTCGTGTGATTTAAGTCGCTACCGACTTAAGCGGAGTTGTATGAAGGTCGCTTGTGTTAAGCCGGATATGTGTGAGTCGTGTCAACTGTGTTGTGTAGTTAAGTCGGAAACGACTTATGATGGGTCGGTCGAGTTTGAGTCGCTTGCGTTGAGTCGGTGCCGACCTATGGGTTGTAACTCCTATAAATACGCGTGTGTTGTACATTTTTGGGTGGTTGATTTTTGAATAAAATTCTCTTTTGTTAGCTTTGTGCTTTCATACCAATTGGTAGTTGAGTGTAATCTCCTATCTCCTCGTTCGGTTAATCGAGTGCGCTCGATTCAACGATCGTAGAAGCCGATTCACGGAATCTAGTGCGCTAGATCAACGTGCGAAGAATCGTAGATCTTTGAACACGGTATAGTGCGCTATCAACGTGTTTGAGATAGCTAGAGTTCGGTATCTTTGGATCAACGAACTTGGGCCTTTTGGTATCTTCAACTCACCGATTGCTACATTTCATCGATTGAAGTTTTGTTTGATTAATCCGCTGCGTCATTATTGGTATCAGAGCCATACTTAGCCAATCATAGCTAAGTTGATTCTTAGAGCCAAGTTTTTGAAGTTTTTGAAGTTTGAAGGAGTTCATTGTGTTCTTGTTGAATTTGTAACAACATTAGAGTGTTTGATTCATTTCATTTTGGATCGAGGAGTTGGAAATTGTTTGGATCTATCTTGGGTTTTTGCGCGCCAAGGTTTGAAGTGTTTGAATTTGTAGCCGAGCTAAAGAGGTTGAGCCGAGTCAGATTAAGCCGACCTTACTTGAGTCGTATACATACAAGCCGAGTTAAGTTCAAGGCCGAGCCTTGTGAAATTGTTGAAGTTTTGTGAAATTTTCAATTATGCCACCAAGGAGAGCTAATCGTCATCAAAACGTTGAAGCTTTGTATCGTAGAGAAGAAGCCGAGCTTATGGAACAACGTATTAATGAAAAGTTTGATGAAGGCATTGGTAAATTAGAGAAATTGATGAATGATTTGAATCAAAGGAGGAGATCACCAAACTCGAACCATGGAGGAAACCGAGTTTCGCCATCGGTTACGGAAGCGAGGAGGGTATCACCACATTCATGTAGGGATAGAAGAGAAACATCAATATCATCACGAAGAGATCATCATGACTATGCACATGAAGAGAGAAGAAGTCAACGTGAATTTGACCATGAAGCATATAGGGATGAAGAGAGACATAGTCAAAGAAGCATGCATGAACGAAGGGATGATAATGGTCGAGATCGATGTAGGCGTACTTTTGATTTTGTTGAAGAAGGTGATAGAGCTAGTATTCATTATCGAGATCGAGACCAAGTTCGAAATTCTTATCGGGATGTTGAAGATGATCGTCGATGGGAATCGGGTATGAAGATGGAAATTCCGGAGTTTAAAGGCGGAATGATTGCAGAAGAATTTCTCGATTGGATTTCTAATGTTGAAGAGATCTTTGATTTCAAGGAGGTTCCTGAGCATAGAAGGGTGAAGTTGGTTGCTACTAGGTTGAGGGGGAGAGCTTTGGCATGGTGGCAGCAAACTAAACTTACAAGGGAGAGAATGGGGAAGTCAAAGATAGAATCGTGGGAAAAGATGAAAAAGTTGATGAGATCTACTTTCTTACCTTACAACTATCAATCACTTATGTACCAGAGGTTGCAGAATCTGAGGCAAGGGACAAAGTCTGTTAGTGATTATGCTGATGAATTTTACCAACTCATTGCCAGGAATGATATTATGGAGACGGAAGAACAGCTGACTGCTAGATTCATTGGGGATTGAGGATGCAGATCCAGGATATGGTTAATATGTTCGATCCTAGATCCGTTGCAGAAGCACATCAGAAAGCGTTGGCTTGGGAGAAACAAGGAAGGCGTGGAGGTGGTGTGTTTACTAATTCCAATAATCAAGCAAGGGGTGTTGGTGGAAGTTCTAATGTTCCTAAACCTGTTTCAAAGCCAGTGGTGAAGGAGGCTGAGAAGGCGAAGGTTAGCAGTGGGTTCAAGTGTTATAATTGTCAGGAGTTGGGTCACAAAAGCAATGAATGTCCGAAGCCGAAGAAGAGAACCATGGTTGCAGAAGTTGAGGAGGATGATGGTGTGGAGGCAGAATGTTCAAATACACCTTATGTTGAGGAGGAAGAAGAATTGTTTGGAGATAAAGGTTGTAATCTTATGATGAGGAGGTCATGTCTTACACCAAAGCAAGAGGAGGATTTTAGTTGGTTGAGGAGTAACATATTTCAGTCAACATGCACTATTCTGGGAAAAGTTTGCAAGTTCGTTATTGATGCTGGGAGTTGTGATAACATTATTTCTACAGAAGCAGTGAGAAAATTGAACTTGAAGACTTAAAAGCATCCTAAACCGTACAAGCTAGCATGGTTAAGGAAGGGTGGTGAAGTGAAAGTGTGTCGAAGGGCTTGTGTTAATTTTTCTATTGGGAAGAAGTACAAATATGAAATTTGGTGTGATATAGTGGATATGGATGTTTGTCATCTGTTGTTGGGCAGACCGTGGCAATTCGATAGAGCAGTTCAACATGATGGTCGTGCCAATAGTTACAGTTTCATGTTCGAGGGTACTAAAATCACTTTGGTTCCCAAGAGACAGCAACAGAAGGAGAGCAAGCTAGAAGAGATTGAAGAATTGAAAACTCTGTTGACTTTGAAGGAGTTTGTCAAGGAAGTGGAGGAAGAACCTGAAGTGTTTTTGTTGATTGGAAGAGAGAGTAGTGAAGAAGTTGAAATCCCAGAAGCAGCAAAGCCAATTTTGAAAGAATTTGAAGATGTCTTTCCAGAGGAGTTGCCTAAGAAGTTACCGCCACTTAGAGACATTCAACATCAAATTGATCTTGTTCCGGGAGCAGTGTTACCACATCGACCACATTACCGAATGAGTCCGAAGGAACATGAAGAGTTACGAAGGCAGGTGGAAGAGTTGTTGGAACAGGGACGTGTTCAGGAAAGCTTGAGTCCTTGTGCCGTGCCAGCATTATTAGTACCAAAGAAGGACGGAACATGGAGGATGTGCACAGATAGTAGAGCTTTGAATAAGATCACTGTTCGATATAGATTTCCTATGCCGAGGTTGGATGATTTGTTAGACCAGTTGAGTGGGGCAACTATATTTTCAAAGATTGATTTGAAGAGTGGTTATCATCAAATTCGAATCAGACCTGGGGACGAATGGAAGACAGCTTTCAAGACAAGAGAGGGGTTATACGAATGGTTGGTTATGCCGTTTGGTTTGTCTAATGCACCTAGTACATTCATGCGGGTGATGAATCAAATCTTTAGACCATTCATTGGGAAGTTCGTCGTGGTTTATTTCGATGATATTCTGATATATAGCAGGAGTATGGAAGAGCATGTTCTACATTTGAGGGAAGTGTTGATTATTCTTCGTGAGGAACAATTTTATGCTGCTACGAAGAAATGTGTGTTTATGACGCACAGTGTTTTATTTCTGGGTTATGTTGTTTCAGGAGAAGGTATTCAAGTTGACCAGAGTAAAGTTGAGGCAGTCGGGAATTGGCCTCAGCCAAAGACAATTACGGAAGTGAGGAGTTTTCATGGGCTAGCGTCATTCTACCGAAGATTCATTCCATACTTCAGTAGCGTGATGGCTCCAGTTACTGATTGCATGAAAGGGAAACAATTTGTATGGTCAGAAGAAGCGGGGGTTGCTTTTGAAAAGATCAAGGAATTGTTGACGTCTGCACCAATTCTTGTTTTACCGAATTTTCAGTTATTGTTTGAATTGCATACTGATGCTTCGAAGGTTGGTATTGGAGGAGTTCTGAGTCAGAATGGGAAGCCAGTTGCTTATTTCAGCGAAAAGTTGTCAGGAGCAAAGATGAGATACAGTACATATGACGTTGAATTTTATGCCGTTGTACAAGCTGTTAAGCATTGGAGACACTATCTATTTCAGAAGGAATTTGTCCTTTATACAGATCATGAAGCATTGAAACATTTACAGGGGCAGGATAAGATTTCAGCGAGACATGCATCGTGGATAGCATATTTACAGCAGTTTACTTTTGTTGTCAAACATAAATCAGGGGTGACAAATCGGGTAGTTGATGCTTTGAGTAGGAGGAGTCATTTATTAACGACAATGAAAGTTGAAGTGACGGGTTTTGAGATGTTGCCGGAGATGATTAATGAAGATCCTTACTTTGTGAAATATGTTGAGAAAGTGAAGGGTGAGAGTACCGATGAATTTACGTTGGTTGATGGTTTTCTGTTTAAAGGGAATCGTTTGTGTATTCCAGACTGTAGCTTGAGGTTGAAAATTGTCAAAGAGTTACACGAGGAAGGGCATGTGGGCCGTGATCGTACTTTGCAATTGATTTCACAATCTTACTTTTGGCCGTCGATGAGAAAAGAAGTGGAAAGATTTGTGGAGCGATGTCATATTTGCCAAGTTTCAAAGGGAACAGCAACGAATGCAGGGTTGTATATGCCATTACCAGTACCGTCTAAGCCATGGGCTGATATTAGCATGGATTTCGTTTTGGGTTTGCCTAGAACTCAAAGGGGAAATGATTCGATATTTGTTGTGGTGGACAGGTTTTCGAAGATGGCACATTTTGTTGCTTGCAAAAAGACAGCGGACGTAGTTCGAGTGGCGCAATTATTTTTCAAGGAGATCTATCGACTTCATGGTTTACCAGAATCTATTGTTTCTGATCGAGATACTCGTTTTCTGAGTCACTTTTGGTTAAGTTTGTGGAAGATGGTGGGAACGAAACTGAAATTTAGCAGTGCTTATCATCCGCAAACTGATGGACAGACGGAAGTTGTTAACAGGTCATTGGGAAATTTGTTGCGTTGTCTTGTACAGGATAATTTGAAAAGTTGGGACATGAAGCTATGCCAGGCAGAATTTGCTCATAATCATGCAGTGAATCGTAGCACAGGATTCAGTCCATTTCAGATTGTTTATTCAATTTTACCCAGGGGACCGTTAGATTTGGCAATAGTACCACAGTCAAAGGGAACAGTTAAACGGGCTGTTGAATTTGTTGATGAGCTGACTGAATGTCATAAAATCGTTCAAGAACGATTGGAAAAGTCGAATGAGAAATATAAGCGAGCTGCAGATTTAAAGAGACGAAATGTTGAATTTAATGAAGGTGATTTGGTGTATGCTGTGTTAACGAAGGATCGTTTTCCAGTGGGCACTTATAATAAGTTGAAAGCCAGGAAAATTGGACCTGTAGAAGTTGTGAAACGGATCAATGAGAATGCTTATAAGTTGAAGCTGTCGGAGGATGTATACACTTCTGACGTATTCAATGTTAAGCATCTGGTGCCATACTATGGAGATGGACAATCTGAGAGGGAAGAATTTACAAATTCGAGGACGAATTTTTCTCAACCAGGGGAGGATGATGCAGCTCAGAACAGAGAAGGAACGCAACCAAAAATTCTACCAAAGATGAGTCGTACACAACTCATGGAGAGGATAAGTCGTTCACGACTTAGGAGGGTAGGATTAAGTCGTTTCCGACTTAATAGATCACGGGATAGCAAGTCTCGAGTCAACCACACTTTAAACCGTATAAAGGAAACAAATTTGAGTCGTATACGAGTTAATGACGAGGGCTTGAGTCGTTTGCGACTTAACCAGGCTCAGGAGAAGATGTTCCGACCTAATGATACTTTCATAAGTCGTCTACGACTTACCATGAAGCAAGGGAAAGCTCTATCTATTGAAGGCCTTGAGTCGGAGGAAGTTAAGGCGGCAAGGAGTTGAGTCGGCTGAGTCGCTTGGCTTGTTGAGTCGTTTACTTTTGAGTCGGTCATGTGTGTTACTATGTTGAGTCGTGTGATTTAAGTCGCTACCGACTTAAGGGGAGTTGTATGAAGGTCGCTTGTGTTAAGCCGGATATGTGTGAGTCGTGTCAACTGTGTTGTGTAGTTAAGTCGGAAACGACTTATGATGGGTCGGTCGAGTTTGAGTCGCTTGCGTTGAGTCGGTGCCGACCTATGGGTTGTAACTCCTATAAACACGCGTGTGTTGTACATTTTTGGGTGGTTGATTTTTGAATAAAATTCTCTTTTGTTAGCTTTGTGCTTTCATACCAATTGGTAGTTGAGTGTAATCTCCTATCTCCTCGTTCGGTTAATCGAGTGCGCTCGATTCAACGATCGTAGAAGCCGATTCACGGAATCTAGTGCGCTAGATCAACGTGCGAAGAATCGTAGATCTTTGAACACGGTATAGTGCGCTATCAACGTGTTTGAGATAGCTAGAGTTCGGTATCTTTGGATCAACGAACTTGGGCCTTTTGGTATCTTCAACTCACCGATTGCTACATTTCATCGATTGAAGTTTTGTTTGATTAATCCGCTGCGTCATTGGGAAGATCACTTACATTTAATTAAGTTTTCCTATAATAATAGTTATCAGACTAGTATAGGAATGGTGCCTTTTGAAGCTTTATGTGGAAGGCCAGGCGAATCACCAGCATGTTGGATAGAGACTGGAGACAAATTAGTCTTAGGTCCGGATTTGGTTAGGGAGGCGTCAGAAAAGATTGGGTTAATGAGGAAGGATTGAGGAAGCTCAATCCAGACAGAAGAATTACATAGATAAGAGGCTAAAGGCCTAAAGTTCTCAGTAGAAGACAGAGTTTTCATTAAAGTATCACTGATGAAAGGTGTGGTATGATTTGGAAAGTCGGGAAAGCTGGCCCCAAGATATGTTGGACCATTCCATATTATATAAAGGATTGGAAAGCTTGAATACAGAATAGAGTTGCTGGGCAGCATGGTAAGTGTTCATAATGTATTCCATATGTCTCATCTTCGTAGTATGTACATGATCCAGAATCTACCATTCCTCAAACAGAGTTGGAGAATTTGGTAGTGGAGCCTGATTATACTTTTGTTAGACACCCAGTTCGTATTGTAGCAAGGGATGAGAAGTGATTGAGGACCAAGACAATCAAGTTAGTGAAAGGCCAGTGGAGCGATAACGGGAAAGACTGTACTTGGGAGACAAAAGGCAGGATTCGAGAGGCTTATCCTGATCTGCTTTGATGGTACGTCTATGTTAGGTATATTTAGATTTTTTCTAAACTGGTAGGTTAGTATGGTAGTTAGGAGATGTTACAGATGATTGTTGTGTTTGCTAATTAGTCCTTACAGAATTTCGAGGACGAAATTCTTTAAGGAGGAGAGCCTGTAACGCCCCTAATTTTATTAACATTATTCAGGAGATTTAATTAGAATAAATTAAATAGAATAATGTAGATAAGGAGATTGAGGTTGATTAATAAATTAGGTGGCCTTTCTTATTTAAAATTTGATGAATTTGTATAAATGGTTAGGAAATTAAACATAAGGGCATTAGGGCAAATAACCATACTTCCCACCCTTATACTATTCTCATTAGGTCATACATATTCATTTTACTTAAAACAAAATTTTATAACCGTGAGAAGCAAGGCCGCCATTAGGAAGAAGAGAAAATCAACTTAAACCTTAGGATTCAAGTTAGAAGGAATCAATCTCAACCAAACTTCAATGTCCTTATCCAATCTTAGGTGAATAATAATTTCTACATCAGTATTTTATTTTTATGATCACATAGTCTCGGATTTTAGTGTAAGTCTGTTTTTATGATATATTGAATGATGATATGCTTGAATCGTGAATTATATGGATTAAACAAGTTTGCAAAAAAGAGATATACACAGTTTTAGGGTAAAACGGAGTTGAAATGGTTTTTAAAATGCCATGGGAAAATTTTATGTTGTAGAAAACATGATTTTGGAGATGGGTTTCAATTTCCATAATTTTCTGAATTAATGTGGATTTTATGTAAATTTTCTAGTGAAGAGAATGATTTATTGGGTTATAAATAATTTATGGCTAAAATAATTATTATTTAGGTTTGAAACTTTTATATATTGGAAAACATATTGGAATAGATTTTTTAGGATTTTTCCAAATTTTTCCTAAGTTATTTAATGAATATATAAAATTATTTAAGGGATGAGACTTAAATATTTTATATACTTAATGAAAGAGAAGGTGCATTTTAAAATAAAAAGATTATTTAATTCTGAAAAATAGTGGCAGCAATTTTCTGAAAAGTATTTGTTAACCGATGAGAATTTGACAAATAAAGCCAGGTTAGTTGAAAATTATCCTTTTTAAGTCAAAAACAAAGAATCATACTTTTGGCATGTTTCAGCCAATTCTCATATTAAACCTTCCGACAAGCTCGAGAGGTTCAAAGCTTTCGACAAGGTCAAACCAATGCATATGGTATCAAGTTACTTGGTATGTAATGAACTGGACAGAGTTAAAGGGTTCTTTGTCGAAAGGTTGGTTGCCGAAGGGATTGAAGTATGTTTGTTTTATAAGCCAAAGGATCACCTGCTTTTCTTTCGAATAAGAGCTTTCGATTTGGTTGCTTTCGACTAGGTCAAATATTTAAAATAAAGGTTTTAAACCTTTCGATACAGTCAAAAGGTTACTGCTATTTTATCACAATTTTGTTTTGAAACCTTTTGACATAGTCGAAAGGTTACTGCCGCTTTTGTTTGGTTTTGTTTTAAACCTTTCGACAAAGACGAAAGGTTTACTTGTTTTAAAACTAACCGCTTCTCCATGCTTTCATAAGGAAGCTTTTGACTTAGGTGATTTAACCTTGTTTTTTAAGTTGAAGTATAACTCAAAGCTTTCGAAGGAGTTGTTTTAAAGGCTGAAGCCTATTGTTTAAAAGTTAAGTTTTAAAACTTTCGAAGCATACCTTCCGACAAAGTTGAAAGGTAGCTTCCAATGAAGTCGAAAGGTTTTTAAAAAGAAGATTTTCCACATGTTTTAAATTGAACTAAGTAAGCTTTCAAAAGGTTTATGTTTAAAAGGTTGATTTCTTTCGAAAGGTTTGAGTTCCAATGGTTTTGAAAGGTTTAATTTCCAATGGTTTCAAAGGTTTGATTTTCAATGCTTTCGAAAGGTTTACTTACAAATGGTTTGGAAGTTAGGCTTCCACTCTTACTTGATGATAATTCAACTAAGTCGAAAGGTTTCGAAGGAGGGGTTTTAAAGTATTATAAAGGTTGGAACCTATTGTTCTAAAATTTATGGTTTATGCTTTCGAAGGGGTCGAAAGGTTGCTTTCGAAGGGGTTGGAAATTTTATTCTTTTAACCTCGAAAAATATAAAATAAATGTTGTTTAACCTTGGGGATACTGTTGTGGGTTTAATAAATTCAACACAATAGTTGGGAATATCAGCACTTATTTGTTTTGACAATCATTGGGGATACTAATGTAAATTATAAATTGATATAACCTAAATTAGGGACAATGATGGCAATAGGTTTATCATGTGGATAGCATGAGAAAATTAGATTCATATGGATAGCATGTGTTAGATGGTCAAGTGATGAGTTCATAGTTATCCTAGGAAAACCATTGGATGTATGATGGATAGTCAACATCAAGTTGGAGATGGATAGTGTCCATATGATTAAAGAAGGGTTCATAGTAATCCTGGGAAAACTATAGGATGGTTGATGGATAGTCAACATCATGTTGGGGATGGATAGTCTACATATGTTAGATGAAGGGTTTTTAGTCATCCTAAGAAAACTATGAGATGTGAGATGGATAGTCCACATCCACTTAAAAGAAAATTAAAATAGGATGGATAGTCCCTCTTTGAGGCAAATTAAAATTTAATAGGGGATGGGGAAATTCTAAATGTTTGTAAGTATGCATATCATCATAATATTTTGAAAATGTACGTTTTAACCATTATGGATGCAAGAATACAGAATATGGTTTCATAAAAGTTTTAGGATACTAGGGATGGGAAAACCCATTCCGCTAAGCGACGTGGTCTCCTTAGATATCTAAAAGGATTGAGATGTTAGATTATTATTCATACTAGGCTTTACGTCCGACTCGAAGTTTTTGTTTTCCCCTAAACTCTCTGGTACTTAATTGATTTTGAGTAGTTTGAGGTTTAGGGTTTTCAGGTTCTCTTCTTAGATGAATAAAGCTTCCTAAGGCGTGTAGGAGGAAGATAGATATTTAGAGTTTTCTTTCTGCTGTGTGTCTTGTTTGTAAAGGTTGATTTATTAGCCTTACTATATACTCTGATCAACCAATGGGGCATCCTCATATGCCGTTCTTGGCGTAACTGTAATGATTATATTTTGCTGAATGTGGTTAACTTAGTTTTGGGATTATGTAATGAACTTGAAATGTTTTGATTTGAATGTGGAAATATGATTTTTCTGAATTGTGAATTTTTTTTCCATATTTTTGTGATCTGTGTATCAATTTAGTTAGTACTGCCGTATTTGGTCGCCAATGATTAATAACTATGGATGACTGCAACATCCGTAGGCACTAGTTTTATGCCTCCAAGTAGGGGGATGTTATAGAAATGACCAAACCCAAAAAGCGAGAGGAAGCCAAGCTATGTGCGGTTGCTCCCATTAGGGTATTTTCATATCCACTCAAGATTGGAATCAGTTTTTGTGCATTGAGATATGAAATACTCGGATTCTCGGTAACCGTTGGCGGGGTCCGGCTTGGGCGTGTCCGAGAGCCATTAGATTTCTTAAGTTATTTCTAGAGGTATACTTTCGGTAAGGGGGCACTCTCCTGGTTGTTTGTTGGAAACTTTCCTTTCATTATTTGATTCGAACCTTTGAATATGTTTTCTTTAATTATAACGGGAAGAGTCAACCACTCTTCGCGGTGTTCAATTATTGATTTTGTCCATTCTATCGAGTTTAGACATTTATCTTGTTTAGTCCATTCTAACGAGTTTGGACTGTTGTTTTGTTTTTTCCATTCTGTCCACTTTGGATTTTTATTCAGACTATTTCCATTCTTTCACTTCTGAGTGTTATACTGGTTGTACCCATCATCTATGTTTGGATTTGTTCTCTATTGTTCATTTCCATTTTTGTTATGTTTGGTTGTTGTTTATGTTGGAGAAAACCCGTTCCGCGTTAGAGGCATAGTCCCTCATATTACTGTTAAATACACTTCCTTTTGTTTTAGAGTTTTACTCATACCAGACATTTTGTCTGACCTAAGTTGTTTATTTTTCGTAAACTCTTGGGTACTCAATTATATTTGGGTAGTCCGAGAATATCAGGTTTTCTTCAAAGCTCTTTGAAGACGGTGACCGAGTAGGCGGCTCCTTAGTTATCTAGTTATTTATTTCCATTGTATGATTATGTAGGTGTATTTTGTATCTTAAAAATGAAAAATTAGAATGTATAGCTATCATTCTGTTAGATGTAGTATTTTTTATAACTCCGGTAACTCCTTATAAGGAGTAACCTTTTTTTACTATATCATTTTATATTATATGTAACATTTCGATGTGAGCTCTATCTATTCTGTCTTGTTCTATCCTTTATTTTTCCCCAAGATAACTTATCTTTCGAATGCTTGGACAATATCATACAAATACCGAGGATGCATTAAGTGACATTCCCAGGGATCAGAAAGCTGGATCATCATAGCTTGGAAGAAGAACGATAGTAATAGGGATGACCATGGAATATGTACTAATTAAAAAATATTAGAAAAAAAATTTAATTTTTTATTAAATATTCAACATATACTTCCTCTAGCTATGAAATATAACTTAATCAGTACTCTTCACTTCAAACACTATTAATATTTTGATAAGTTTTAAAAGTTTCAAGCAATCAAAAAGCATCTTTTCTAGAGTAAATCCCTTACCAAAATAAACAAGAATATTTCCATCAAAGTAAAATTTCGAGTTATTCCAAAGAAAAAATTTAAAAATCAAAATCTATTTTCTGCAAGGGGTTTTGTGAAAACAATATCTGCTAATTTTAAAGTCAGATAATAATGCACGCTTGATTTCAAATGAAGTAATGTCTAATATTACTTATAATCTAGTCACCCAAAAATGATATATTATTAACTAAGAAGACCGTGTACTACTCAACATCACTCAAACTGAATTTCAAAATTTTCAGCAAAGTCATTTAAGACAGAGGTGAAAACATTTATATCAAGCAAAATCACACAAATTTCTCCAAACGCTAATTTGTTAGTTGTGAACAAGACGATGAAAGTTAGTCATTCTACAAAAGCAATTGAAAAATCCTATTTTGAAAATTCAATCCATTTGAAACCACTATTTGAAATCATTAAGTCCATAATTTGATTTAGCACAAAACATAAAGGTTTTAGATATTCAAAATTTCTACTCAGCAAAATTAGTTTCAAGTCAAAATGATAAATCGATCAAAAGTTATGACTGAAATACTACAACTTGTTTGCATAGATCAAAAATACTTTTCAAGTAATGTGCTTAAATAATTGTCGTTATCAATAATTTACAAAATGAATCGACAAAAACTCAAAATAGTAAAGTTGTAGTGCTATCAGTTATCTTTCAGGAACCCCAAGAATTTCAAAATTCAGAGTAAAGATGTTCAAATATGATCGAATTTCTATGGCCGTGTTAAGAAATTCCGGAAGAGTTTTCAAACAATATTCCGAATAATTCATGGTTTCTTAAGAGTATAATCTCAGATTCTAGAAAATCCCAAAGCATAAGACTTGTATGATTTTCAATCTATTTTCTAGTACATTTTGAATTTTGCAAATCGGAGTTAAGGAGCTCAAGATATGGTAATTATACTATAGCAGTGTCAAAAATACAGAATTAACAATAAGAAAACAAAACAGAGTTTAGAGATCATACCTTTACTTACTTTCGATGTAGTGATATCCAAAATGTGTAGTCATCCACCTTATTTTTCTTCCACATTATAAAGGCGATTTATTAGCATCGAAGAGAGTTGGGTGACATGGTAGGTAATTAAAAAAAGCATACTCGTTCACTAAGGGACTAACCCGATTAGTTTTTTAGTCAATCGATCAAAGAAGTTGGAATTAGGTTACAGAACTGACTCCAAGTGCAAGTAGGAGATTGATAGGATTAGAGGTTTGTTCTAAAGGAAATTATGTAATTTATTACATATAGCTAACTCGATAACCAATCTACTTTAAAATAAAAGGTATTTTCTTTCTATTATATACTTGTTATATTGTGATATAATTAACTAAGTAATTAATTTAAGTATATTTAAGAGAAAATATCTAAATGATATGTTATGTGATAGTAATTACAATTTGTTGTAATCATGAGATATGTATCACAATAAAAATGACATGTTGTTTTGAATATTCCTAATCAAGATGTTTTTTGGCAAGATATCGATATATCCATTGAGACTAGAGTACATAACGTCGTCCAAGTGTTAGGTAGTGTACTACTCATGGTTGGTAAGGGCATCGAGGGGTTACATAATGATAGTTATAGATAATTATGGAATAACTCAGTCGAGAGTTTTATGTTGGTTAATATAACTAAGGTCAAATAGAGAATCTTAAAGTGACGACTGTATATAGTTCTCTCAACTTGAGAATACTATTAAGCTTCAATATGGACACTCTACTTTGATTATAGTTAAATCATGATATGACATCCATCGAACAACTATAGTTGGGTTTGAGTGAAAGCATTGGAAGTGAAACAATATTCAATAGAGAATTCGCCTCCTTAGTTATATGAGGTCAGTATCATAGTCAACTATAGTCAATTCAATGTCAAATTCTCTGTCCAAAGTAGTTTGATCGATTATAATTGTTATTATTAAACCAACAAATTTATGTTTGGATTATATAACTTGAATGTGGACGATATTGTATTTTTGATCAAAACCGTAAGTCCTAATGTGATATAGTTTTGACGAAAGAATCAGTGTAAATAATCATCATTACTGGGGACCGCTCAAAATAGTAAAATTGGATTTTTACCAAAATTGTATAAACGATAAATGTGGCCAAACCATCACATCACTAGCTAAGATGAAGTGTGAACGTTAATATTCAAATTGTTCGATATTAATCGCTGATTGAGTTTACATCTATGGGTCGTACAACCGCAATATTGAATACTTCGAAATACCACATGATGTAATTAAATTATAATTGTAATAAATTAATTAAATGAATTAAGATTTATGAAATGTTAATAATAATATTTGATTTAATTTACTTGAATCAATATTTAATAAATTATGTATATAAAAATTATATATGTATGTATCAACATACGATAACGATTAACATTTATATTATATTTATAATATGTAAATATTGATTGGTTTTTGAAATTATATGGGCCCGTTTGCCCATAGTTATGGTTTTCCATGCTTGTAGGGGACAGCGTGATATTTATTTGAAATATAGGTTTTGAAAGGATAAGTAGAAGAGGTAAAAAGGGAGATCTAGATCCATCTTTTTACTCCATTCTTTTGCCTGTTCAAACTCACCATCCCTCTTCATTTTCATTTTACTCTTGCCTCCTATTTGAATGACTTAGAAAATAAACAACAAAAGCCCTCCCTCTCTTTATTCAAAATAAATTAAATCAAATTAAATCTAGTACAATGGCGTGGTGATCTCTTTAGTTAGTTGCGTTTCTAGAAGAGAATGGATTTGGTCCAAGAATTTTTGGATTCAGCGTTTAAGGTGCTAATTCTAGGCCACAGTATTGGTAACATCTAAGTTATATTCAGCTACATACATATTTATTGATGTTACTGCATGTGTGTAGATTTGTACCTTGTTATATCACGAATTCATATATTTATTTGTTGTCAAATCAGTAAGCACATACACACATATTTAAAGTTAAAAAATAATAATATACACTACAAGAATAGCCTGAAATACCGACGACCCCTGGCGATGGCTTCAGACGGTCACATTGCGAAGATTTTCGATGGCTTTTGACGGGCCGTCGAAAGTCATCGAAAATTCACGTTATACGGGTCTCGGTCGAGGCCTTTCTTTCTCATTCCAGCTGAACGAAAACATTTTTCTAAAATCCCTAAAACCATTTTCAAGCTTCCAAACCCCAAATTCAAGCTTTCTGATCTTGCACGGCTCCTTAATCACTCTCTATTACTTCCAATCTTAAGTATGATCTCTAATTTTTGCAAAAAACCTAAATTTTAACGTAAATCTAGATTTTCCTAATTTGATAAATTAGGGCTAACTAGTGATTCTAATTGCTTCTAATAGCATATTGATGGTTTATAGTATCCTATGGAATACCTATTTCATTTGTTATCTTTAAATTGTGAAAAGTAGGTATAATTCGTGAATTTGTGTATATGTGTAAACCATTATATATGTGTTATTTTTAGAATTGTCTTGTGTTAATTGGGGTGTTTATGTGTTCATATATGTGTGTATATGCGTTAATCATTATATACGTATACACACACATGCGCGCAACTAATAATTAAATAAATTGTTTTCTATCCAAAATGTCGTAAAAAAATAATTTACATATCTACTATAATACGCTGAATTAACCTTGTTTGATAAAATACTCGGAATAATGTGGTAAATTAATAGTTTTTCGAAATTTATGAAATTAGCTAAATTTTCAACCGTTTACAAACAATAATATATTATATAATAAATAAGACAACAAACTATAAAACTTCAAATTTTTGTATAAACTACTTTTTTTATTACATCCCTTAAAGAGTTTTTGGCCCCGTCCGACAAGTGTTGTTCATGATCATTGTATAAATATTCGTTTTTGTCATAAAAAGGACATTTTATTCATTTGGTACAATACTTGTTGGATTTGTCCTTGTATTGGACAAGTTATAAACACAGTAAACAATTACATTTCGTACATTATTTTATTTTAAACGGTTCATAAAATTTCGCCCTCACTTTTCTTTTTTGTTTCCTATGTACATGCGTTTGTGTACAATATAGGAAACAAATGGGAAATGCTGTCGAAATTTTGTTGAATCGTTTAAAACGAAATAATTTACAATATGTAATTGTTTACTGCGTGTGTAATGGAAGTAGGATGACTGACTATCAAAATAGATAACCATAAACCAATATTTCAATATTGTATTTTTAAGTTGGGTTAAATTGACGCGTATAAGATTATGTATCAATAAACTGAAAAATAAAATGTCAATTTTTAAAATGGCCAACATTCGTTTTTGAATTTATGACATATTTTTTTAAATAGAAAAAATAATCGATTATTTTGTTGATCAGAGGAGATGGATGTATCAAAGAAGGGGACTGAGAGGCTCAATAAAGGAAGATTTTTATAATGGTACAAACGTATTTGTTGAATTCGCTTTAAGTAATAACCAAAACGATGTAGAAATTCATTGTCCGTGTAGTGGTGTAAATATTTGAAGTATTTGTTACCAGATATTGTGAATGTGGACTTGTGCAAAAACGGTTTTGTACCGGAGTATTATGTTTGGGATCATCATGGAGAGTTATAGCACATACTCCTGCAGAGTCTAAATTAGAGGTAGCTGGTAATGAAATTTTTATGACGAATCATATAGAAAATATGGTTGAAGATGCAGCACAGTCAATGTTCCCTACGGTTGAAGTTGATGATGACGATGTAAATGTTGAAGAACCAAATATCAAAGCAAATTATTTTTACGATTTATTGGATGCTTCTAAGGAACCTCTTTGGGATGGTTGTAAAAGCGGCACTCGGCTATCAGTAGCCGTAGAATACATTGCGATGAAGTCAAAATATAACATCACCGAAGCTGGATTTATAGTTGTTGTACAAGTTGCAAAACGACATATGCCGCCGATAATTTAATGTGTGAAAATCACTACGAAGTTAAAAAACTTATGTCGTCTTTTGGTTTACCATATCAAAAAATAGATACATGTTTAAATAGCTGCATGTTGTTTTGGAAAGAGAACATCACTCTTAGGAAGTGTAAACATGTAATGAGAAAAGGTACAAACCAAGAAAAAAGAAGGGAAAGGAAGTTATATACAAACGTATGCATTACTTTCCCATCACTCCTAGGCTTCAAAGATTATACGCATCTTCTATAACTGCACCTCATATGAGATGGCATAGTGTGAGAATAGAAGAAGAAGGTATGTTGACACATCCAGCCGATGGAGAAGCATGGAAGCATTTTGACAAAACTTATACCACTTTTGCAGCGGAGAGTCGTAATGTTAGACTTGGATTATGTATGGATGGTTTTTCACCATTTTCACAATTTGGTGCTAAATATTATCATCACCTTATAATTTACCTCCGTGGATGTGTATGAAAACTCCATATATGTTTCTCACTGTTGTCGTTCCCGAACCCGACGATCCGACCCAAGGAGTCGATGTTTATTTACAACTGTTGATTGAGGAGTTAAAAACACTGTGGAATGAAGGAGTAGAAACACACGACATTTCAAAGAAAAAAATTCATATGTTTGCTTCTTTGTTACGGAGTTTAAGTGATTTTCCTGCTTATGCAATGCTTTTAAGATAGAGTACATCCGGTCGTCTAGCTTGTCCTTATTGCATGGAAGAAACACAAGCATTTTCTTTACCGAATGGTAAGAAAATTACATAGTTCGACTGCCATCGATTTTTCTCCATGTCAATCATCCCTTTAGAGGAGATAGAATTTTTTTAGCTAATAGACTAGAAACCAGACAACCACCAATGATATGGTCAAGGGAAGACATATATGAACTTGTAAGGGACTATCCAAAGATACATGAAACTAGAGTACAAACTGAAATTGCAGGTAAATCGACTATCCATAATTGGTGCAAATAAAGTATATTTTGGGAGTAAAGATCTTCTGTTTTGCTATAAAATTGATGTTATGCACAATAAGAAAAATATATTTGATAATGTTTTTAACACAATTTTCAATGTCAAGGGGAAGACTAAGGAAGATTTGAAATCAAGATGCGATATACAAGAATTATGCAAACGTCTCGAGATTCATATGAAACCAAACAACAATAAAAAAACCCAAAGCGTGTTATGAATTAGATAATAATCAGGTAAAAGTTGTGTTAAAATGGGTGTAAGGATTAAGATTTCCCTTTGGGATTTCATTAAATCTTCGTAGATGTGTTGACTTTAAAAATGGTAGATTGAGCGGAATGAAAAGCCACGACTGTCACATAATGATGGAAAATTTATTACCCATTGTATTCAAAGAACTATTGCCCTTAAAAGTTTGGAAGGAAATAACGGAACTTAGTCGTTTTACAAAGAGCTATGTTCGACTATGTTAAAAGTTCAACGTTTACGTAAACTTGAAGAAGATATTCCTATATTACTCTACAAATTAAAGAAAATATTTCCATCAGTTTTTTAATGTAATGGAGCATTTACCTGTTCATCTCCCATCTGAAGCACGACTTTGAGTTCCTGTGCAATATGGATGGATGTATCCATTCGAGAGGTATGAAATATGTTACCTATTAATTTAATTACATTCGAATGTTAAAGTTAATGTATAATAATTTTTCATAGATACTTAAATATTCTGAAGAAAAAAATGAGACAAAAAGCACGATTTGAAGGTTTGATCTGTAAATCGTACATCAAAGAAGAAGCTTCATTCTTTTTCTCTCACTATTTCAGTGACCATGTGAACATTTCATTTGAAATGTTCCATATAATGATGAAGGTGACGAATTAGAGTCCTCTCAAACAATGTTATCTATTTTTGGACAACATGGTCGACCTTTTGGAAAATGTGTAGATGTATGGTTAGACGATAGAGATCTTTATGTAGCACACACTTATATTCTTCTTAATTGTGCTGAGGTTGCACCATTTGTTAGGCAATATAGAATAATAATTCTTGATTTATTTATTTCAATAATGCATGCGCATGTAGAATTTAATGCAATATTTTATTTATATATGTAGTATTTATGAAAGAGAGCATTCACGCGGAGGTGTCAATAAAGAATTTTCTGATTGGTTTTCAAAGTATGTTTATGAACCGCGAAACTGTGTGGTCGATGAAGGATTGAAACATCTTGTGTTAGGACAAAAATGAAAAGTTAAGACACATCCAATATATTTCGTAAATGGATATAAATTCAACACCAAAGAATATGGTGTAGAAAAATTAACTAATAATACAGGTGTATTTGTTAACGGTAGTGATGATCCAGAAAATCACATAAATGATTTTTATGGCATTTTAACCAAAATTTTGCAAATGACATTTTTCTCACGACCCACGGAGGATGTTTTTCAATTTAGATGTAATTGGTTTAGCAATGTTCCACGTTCTGGAATTAATGTGCACAAGGATTATAATCTTATTGAAATAAAGCACACATCGCATTATCATAAATACGATCCTTTTGTACTAGCCAAACAAGCATTGCAAGTTTGTTACGCTCAATATCCTTCTCTAAAAAGAGCTAAAGCAGATTGGTCGGAAGATTTTAAAATAAAAACAAGATTTACATTTGATGGAAAGAAAATTCCAAACGAACAAGCTTATCAGGAAGATCTTGACCAAAGCAAAGAAATAATAATAACAGTCGATCGTACTTATTTTGGGCCTCTGAATGATAAATCAAACGTTTTAGTAGGAGCATTTGAGAGTAGAGAGGAAAATAATGTAGAATATGAGACCGAATCTTAATCAGAAGACCATGAGGATCGATAAAAAAATTATGTTGAATTCTGATGTATTATGCAATTCATAAAATTGATGACATTTATTTAGCAAGTTATGTAATTTATAACATTTATGAAACCAAATCTGCATATCGTCATTTACGTAATTTATGTCATTTATGTTATTTACGTCATTCACATCATTTGTACAATTTATGTCATTTATTTAGAAATTTATGTTAAAAATGCTACATTTTGCTTATCGTCGGAATATAAGACCCAATCCAAATCAGGTATATTTTGCAATTTATGTACTTTTTGTCATTTATGTCGTTATTATGCAATATATGTCATTTATATGCTATTATTCTCTTATAAAATGATGTGTTTGTGACAAGTATTATGTCGTCCAGAAGGAGGAAATCATCCCATTTATTCGGAGGCGATGGCAGTGGCCCATCACAACCGCCACAACATCCAGCAGTGTATCTGGTGCCTAAAGCGAAGGGTAAGTATTAATTTTTTTTTCAGCATCATAAATATTTTTTGCACGATATAATAATCTATATCATATTTAAGATAGGGGGTTCGACCTACATCCGTCAGTTGTACTTCTATCAGTTTCTAGAGATTCATATAAGAGTAGGATGATGGCTTGCTGGCCTAAGTGGGAGAATATCCCTTCTCACATCATGGAGTGTATATGGCAGGATTTCATTGTAAGTATAATCTTCTATTTTCCATTCACAATTTGTTTGTCGCTTATTTATTGTTCACCTTATATTGATTAATTATTTGTCGCTTGTTTATCATGAAATGCATGTTGTAGTCGACATCCAAGCAAACAACATGCAGCTGGTACGACACTACTGGATGCAGAAGATGAGGAAGAATTACTAGGATTCTATGTTGGTTGTGAAGCATAAAAGGGAGAAGCCGAACTGGATTGGAGCGAGTGTCTTGGAGGGTTGGCTGGCGCATTGGGAGAGTGACGAAGCGAAGGTAAGTGTACTAATCTTTTATTAATTATTTGATTGATATGTAAGTATCAAAAAATATTCGGTTAGTAAATAATGTATTGTTTATTTAAATATACAGACAGAGTCGCAAAGAAACTCTGCAAATAGGAACAGGAATCCTATCATTCATCGAGGAGGGTCCAAGTCGTTCCAACAATATCACCGGGAGTTGGTAAATTTAATAACTGTGAATTGTAAATAGTTGTTATGCTATGTAATTTTGAATATAATAATAGTACATAATAACCAATTTCAGAAAGTGGAGGCGCAGGGTCCCGTATCGTACAGGGATGTATTCACCCGTACTCATGTCGTCGAGCATGTAAATCCAAATGAGACTGTTTCCTATACATGGCATGACAATAAATCGCGGAAGAGTCATGTAAGCATATTTTAGTTTATATACTATTAGTAATTGTTTTGAAACAGGTCGAGAGCAGCTAACTACGGACGAGGAGGATGTCATTTTTGAGTCAGTCATGGACCCACCTTCACGGAATAGGCGTTACAGTTTGGGAAATCAAATGATAATGAGTAATATATTTAGATATAATAATTTAGTAATCTTTTAGTTCTAAAGAACTTTACATCGCTTTAGTTTCGGTAATAATTTTATAGATATAACAATTAAAATATTATGCTATAGCTTCGATAGTAAGATTGTAGTAATTGAACTTTTACTAAATTAAATAAGTATTGCAGGGTAGAAAGAGGAGAGCCAACCAAAGAAAAGCTCAGATAGATCTAGCAGAGATCGAGGAATTGAGAGCTAAGGTGGCACGGTTGGAGGAGCAGAAACATCGACAAGCCATTGAGATGACACAACCACTGGACCAGCGTATTGCTGAGTACATGCAGCTGTATAGTGGCTGCTTTCCATCTTCAGTTGGTTTCGAAGGTTCTGGAGGTGATTGACAGGAGTAATAGGTATGTTTTTTTGTTATGCGACATTGTTTAGTATTGTTCGATGATACATTGAGATGGTGCGGTTGTATTCTTTGAGATGTTTTGTATATTACTTTATGGTATATTTGGTGATGGTCAGTTTGATATTTGTGAGTTGATGGTGGTGAGTTGTTGATGGTGTGAGATTTGTTTGTGTTTCACGGTGTATATATTGTATGATGACATGTATGTGTATTATGTTAACGAAATGTTGGTTGGTTTGATGTTATGTGAGTTGTGGTTGGTTTGATTTTCTTTATGTGATTTGAGTATATTTATATGATTTGCGATTATATTGAATATCTGAATTCGATATGTGCTTGTCTGTGACTATAATATATTTTTTAATTGTGTATGCGAGGCTGTCATGTAGTAGAATTCTGGAAAAATGCTTCAGGTATTCCGATGGTTTCCGACGGCTGGCGATGGCTTACAGGTCAACATTTTCCGATGGCTTCCTAAGGCTGGTGGCGGTTTGCTGCTTCCTCTTGATCGACCACATGTCTTCAACAGCCGTCTAGACCCGTTGGGTTTTCTGTCAGCAACCATTAGAAAGTTTACGACGGATGCTGTTGGAAGCCGTCGGAAAAACTGTGAGGCGATTAGACAACTTGCGATGGTTTTTTGCGTCGGTTTTCGACGGCCGCCGATGAATTTCAGCCGTCGGAAATTGTACATTTTCTTTTAGTGATATACATATATAATTACCTTTGGCCATTTTAGGAAAAAATTATCTACGAAATTTAAAAATTATTTTAAAATTAAAAATTATTTTTTTTTACAATTTTTTTGTGTGTGTGTGTTTAGTACATATATGTAACACCCCATAATTTGGCGTTGGTTATTTAATTAGTTAATTAATTAGACTCCAAAAATGGAATTTATGCAAATGATGGAATTTGACAATGAAACTTGCATCATTGCATTCGTGGCGTAATTCTAAGCAACTTTCATGTCTGGAGTGTTGCGATCAGAGTCCAAAACGAAGAAGTTACGGAAGAAAAAAAATTCAAAACGGAAATAATTCAAATAGGAAAATTAATGTTTTATATTAATAACCCGGGCCTACAGTTTGACAACCACTATGAGTGGTCGACCGGGAGTAGTCGACCCCTAGGTAGGGGGCGGTCAATCGCTCTTTGTGTGGAGGCTATGGTTAGCCTAAGCCCAACGACCCAGATTTAATGTATTTCGATCTGACGGTTGAGGTTGATTCTTACGCCTATAAATTCAGGCCTAACCCTCCCTTCTCTTCTCATATTTTTCTGGAGGCAGTAATGAAGCTTTGCCATTTCTTCTTCTCCACTTTCTTTCTAAATTATAAAAATAAGATATTTATATCTATATTCATACAAATTGGAGAAGAATAGAAATCTAACAAAAAGGAGAAGAGAGGAGAATCGACTATACGCGTATTTGAGGTAATTTATATATATTTGTATATTTATATCTATTTTCTCTCTCAATCCCAAATCTCTTCTCAGATCTGTAATTCTAATTATGTATAAACTTTTTTGCACATATTTCTTTGATTAAAAAGGATTGGAGATGAATTTAAGGTTCTACTTCACATCTGGAGATTCTGATCGCTTATAAAAGGTGAGTAGGGAATTTTATATATTGTTTATGATTTTAAATCTATTCCATTGGCATATGTTTGATTTTTATGCCTAAGTCAATTTTATTTGTGAATTGTAGGCTTAAATTAGTAAAGAAAACTATTGCCTACAAATTCTTGTTTTAGATCTAATTTGAAATATGTTTACACGTAGATCTGGAAATCAGTCCCAAAGATTTTAAATTATTGCCCAATTTGTACTAGGTTGTAGATTTTCCATAGTTTAATTTGTGGGAAGAACATTCTTTCGCTTTTATAAATTTATTTACCTTTTCCACTTTTTATTCAAAAGAGACATTTGATTTAACATGGAATATCCAAATTATCTATTCCTTGTAGTGTCAAACGAAGTCAATCTTTTCTCTATGTGTTAAACTAATTTATGAAAATCAAAGCGGAAAATCTTCCAAAGGAATCTAATTTCAGCAAATTAAATATTGAAAGCATATTCTAGGTACATATTTATGACTAGAACATATTTGTTTATGAATAGGTAGTTTTATTAGGCAGATTATACGTATTCATTGCGTTAATAAAGAAAAATCACTACACCAAAAATGTAACGACCCGATATTTTCAACCATTCGCATCCATTATAAGTGTAATCGTAGACACTCATGCCGGAATTGAATTGCTCAAAATACCGCGTTGTAAATAAAAATTTAGCAAATCTCAGAATATACAGTAAATAAAATCATAGATCACAGACACAGAGTATTTAATAATGCAGCGGAAGTAAAAAAGATAGTAGTTCATGAAGCTACTATATAAATATCAGAGTTAAACAAGATACAACAGAAGAAATAAAGTACTAGAGAAGTTTCGATATGATAATCAAGTACAAGCTTAATAGAACAACCGAACTGGAATAGATAAGACTAGATAAGCAGATAATCTCCAGCGATTCCAATCTCCAGAAGTGGAATCCAAATCTGTGAATAACTCAGGCTGACCCGAGCGTAATTAGAAATACAAACACTCGAGTCAGGACATACATACTTATACAATGTAAACCAATTCAAGCGAACTGTAGTAAAGGTACAAGTAACTTAGAAGATGCTTGGGACCGCCCATCCTCTAAGGATCCATCAAACTATTTACTATGTAGTATATTGCGCTATATACAGTAGTGTCTAATCAGTAAAGTATAATCATATAGAAAATAACATTAAGGGCATGATGAACCTTAACGAGGTCGGATCTTAAAAACCAAAATCGTAGTGGGCTCGATATGGTAGGTGACACGGCACAACTAGGCAATGCCAGGGTAGATATACCAATTACGCTTCCGGGTCGGTGGAAACGCGTAGCTGCTACTACCGCCCACCTTGGACAAACTCCCCCCTAAAATCAAAAGTAAAGGTGGCCACCGAATAAATCCAAAGTCAGAGTATAGTATCGAAGAGGAGTATCCGATCAGAGGTGCTATCTCATTAACCCGTCAATCGCCCCTGTTTTAGCCACCTTATGCCAACTCACGGTAGTCGGGTCCACGTATTTACCTTACAAGAAACGCCGCCACCAACCTACTTCATTCTGGAATCTCCACCGCGTACACGGTTGTTGAAGTGGTTTTCGGAGTTGGCAGAGAGTATGACAACTTCCGGTCCCGGTCTCTTCAACAACCAATCGTTATTACAACCCGTGGTTATAACTTTAAACAAAACTTTTTTTCATACTTCAAAATAAAATATCATTTCAATCCAAATCTTTATCAAAATAAAGATTAAATCATTTCTAAACCATTTCAATATATTAACATACCATATCTTTCAAATTCAAATATTTATCAGAATAAATAACAAGTCATTTCTAACCATTTCAATATATTAAATTTTCAAATCCTTTCAAAAACTCCTTTCAAATCAATTTAATATATTAAAATATCATATCCTTTCAAAACTTGCTTCCAAATCATTTTAATATCAAAATATCATATCTTCCAAAACTTCATTTTTAAATCGTTTTAATATCAAATTATCATATCTTTCAAAACTTAATTCATAAACATTTAATATACATCAAAATATCATATCTATCCAAAGCTTCATTTCAAAACATTTAATATCAAAATATCATACTTTCAAAACTTCATTTCAAAACATTTTTAATATCAAGTTATCATATCTTTCAAAACTTCATTTCAAAACATTTAATATATATCAAAATATCATATCTTTCCAAAGCTTCATTTCAAAACATTTAATATCAAAATATCATACTTTCAAAACTTCATTTCAAAACATTTTTAATATCAAATTATCATATCTTTCAAAACATCATCTCAAAACATTTAATATATATCAAAATATCATATCTTTCCAAAGCTACATTTCAAAACATTTAATATGTATCAAAATATCATATCTTTCCAAAGCTTCATTTCAAAACATTTAATATCAAAATATCATACTTTCAAAACTTCATTTCAAAACATTTTTAATATCAAATTACCATATCTTCCAAAACTTCATTTCGAAACATTTTTAATATCAAATTATCATATCTTTCAAAACTTCATTCCGAAACATTTTTAATATCAAATTATCATATCTTCCCAAAACTTCATTTCGAAGCATTTAATACATAAGTTCAAATCCAAGTATTCAACTTTAAATACTTTTTAAATTCAAAGATATCATTCATTTATTATCATTCCAAATCACCTTCTATATAGCTTATATTTTAATCAAAATAATTCATTTAAACCATTTAAAATTTAAGTTTATATACTTTCAAATCAAGTATTCAATTTCCAAAGTTTTAAACCATTATGAATTCATTTACTGAGTTAAATTCCAACCTTTTACAGCATTCAGAAAAGGTGCTGAAAGTTATACTTGAAAACATTTCAGTTTTAAACCATTTAAACATTATAAAAATCATATCTTAACATTCAAAGATTTTCATTAAAATACTCTTTTAATTAATGATTTTTATAATGCAACATTTTATAATTAAATCAAATTTCACAAATCCACTTAATAAATTCAAGTGTAAACTTTACTATTTTTACATTTAACACTTTATTAACAATTTACATTTTCAAATTATCATTTCACAAATTAAAATAAATTTCCCAATTTATTTAATTAACTTAAAACTTTAAACAAAACCAAATTCCACATTTCCAAGTCAAGTTGTATTTAAAAATTTCACTCTTAAGCATTCATTTACTTAACCATTTTAATTCACAGAAAAATCAACAATACTTTATTAAATCGTTAAAATTCAAATTTAAATCAAATTATCATATTTAACATTTAAAAATAAGAATAATTTCCATTTTATTTATATAACTTAAATATCATTTTTAACCAAAATTCCAAATTTCCAAACTTAGGTTATATTTCAAAAATCCAATTAAACCATTCATTAATTACATTTTTAACCCACAGAAAATCATAATTTCTTTATTTTAAAACATTTTAAAATATAATTAAAATAAATTTCATAAATTTATATTTTAAAATACTTAAAAATATCCAAAAACACTTTATAAAATAACCACGAGTCTGTATATAGTTTTCTAACCTAGGTCAAGTGATACGGATATGTATCATTTCAATCCGCAGTTTACAAAGAAAAATTCGGGTTTTATCATTTCAAACCCGCAATCCCAAGTTAAACAAATTAAATAAAAACTGTTCAGGCCTATCATTTCAGCCCATAACGATTTTTCCCTGCTATAAAGTCCGTTCGGGTATGTATCATTTCAACCCATAGTGATTCTAGTCTACAGAGAACTTGCAATGGTGATAACTGATATAAATGACAGAACAGCATGAAATAACAATAACATATGATATAACAAGGGTAATAACAGGTGTGAACATCATATGATAATAATATAGCAGATATAGCATGATGATAAACAGTTACAGATTCAAATGGTGTCAGTTTATCAGTTATATAAGTACATATTAGTCTCTTGAGATTTACTCACATGTTCAAAGCTGGAGATCGCTGCCAAAGCACACAACGCAACACAATGAAGGTACGATGACATGGATATGACTTGAGAGTAGAGAGCCAAAGAAATTAGACTTGTTTAAATATGTACACAAAACAATGCAATCGTATATAAGTTTCAACACGAATTACACTAGAACAACACTAGAAATCAAAGCCCAAAACAACATACGAATTGCACTTGTGCTCAACCTCATATGCTTCAGTTAGACATGGAATAAGCTCAGCTAAGGAAGAGGATTGGGTCAGGTTTGGGGTCCAAAGAAGTCGGTCATCATGGTGTAAAAGTGATGGGATGATATAGGTGCAAAATTATACAATTTCAAGGCAACTACAAGGCACCAACTTCATCTCTATGCTCCTACTGTGCTTGGCCAGAGACTAGGTGGGCCCAACCAGTGGTGCAGGTGGTGGTGGGTGATGTGGCAGAGGGTGGAGATCAGGTCAGAGGTGGTGGTGGTGGAGGTAGTGGCGGCTAATGGTGGTAGAAGGAGGAGCCAAGCCATGAAGGTGAGAACAAGTACAAAATTCAAAATAGAAAAGTAGAATAACAAAGGAAGAAGAAGATAATTTTTTACCTCAACTCCTTCAAGACATGGCCGTATTTTTTTTAGATGGGAAATGGATCTGAGATCCGCGTGAAAAATGAAGGAGGAAGTCACGGCTGAATAAATAAAAAAATAAAATAAAACGGCCAAATGAGTAAATGAGGAAACGGTAAAAGAAACGACTTACATTTCAAAAGCTTTTAAAAGCTTTCCAAATTTCCTTAATTTATTCCTATAAGTTTAACTTACTGAAAATAATAATAATTTCAGTCAGAAATTCGAAAATATAACAAAATATAAAATATATATAAATATTTATTAATTATATAAGGTTAAAATAAGAAAATAGCACAAAACTGCAAACTAGTCTAGAAAAATGGAAAGTAAACAGAATGAACTTTGGAAAATTTATATGGACTTGTAAAAATATTTATAACAAAGATAATAGCATAAAATAAAATTCATTTACAATTTAAATATATAAATTTTAATTTAAATAAAATTTAAATGAAGAAATTAGCAGAAAAATAGAAAACAGCCTTTTAAAATAGGGAATAATTGCAGTAAATTTTGGAAAAATCCTATTATCAATTTAAATATATTTGGAAGTCAAAATATACATAAAATAAAACATTGGCCCAGATTAAAATGAAATATGACAATAAAAATAAAATTTATACAATCTAAAAATAACAAAATTGCAGAAAACAAATTGCAGTCAATATTGAAATATACATAACTTTTACAATTTAACTCCGTTTTCAACGAAACGAAAAGCAGCGTTCAAGTTATTACATATATTTTCATAACAAAAGCTAAAATTTAAGATTTTAAAATAATTTAAATTTGAAGTTTAAAAGTCAACGTTTGAACGGTTTGACCAGAAATTCACTTTACAGTAAAATATTCAAATTATACTAATTTGTACTATAAATCACTTAATAATCATCATTTATATTTAAAATAACATAACTTATTCATTTTAATAAATAGAATAAAAATTTTAAATCAAAATTTCAAATAAAATAATCAAATAAACAATTAAAATAAATCACAAAATTCAGGGTTGTTACACTCTCCCCCACTCAAAACTTTTCGTCCCCGAAAAGGAATGAGGTACGGGAAAGCACAAAAAAGATAGAAATGAAATAAGATTAAGGCAAGGTGACAAGAGGATTGAGATTATACCTGATAACTGTTGTTATAGGTAAGTTTAACAAGGTGGAGATGATCTTTCCAAGATTCTCCAAAATCAAGAACACAAGCACGCAAAAATAGATTCAAAATGAATATATTTGATTATCAAAGATTATAGAAAGATTTCTAAATAGAAAGATTATAGAAAGATGCATATACCAGTCTATAGCAAGATAAGGATGATAAGGACAAGTAAAAGATAGTTTGCAAAACAAAATAAGGAAATAAATTTGAAAGAATGGAAATTTCAACTTAATAGAGAATAAATCTTTACACAAATTAAATAAATCTTAACTATCTCAAATTTCATTATCTTATTATCCAATCATCTTAAATTAACAATTTTTAAAACCATGGATTTGAAAAATAATCATTTATTACACTCACAATGTACTTAATAAATTTTATTCTTCTTTATTCCTAATTAAAATTTAATTTATTCCTCACAATATATTTATCACTTATGTTAAATATACTTACACTTATTATAACTGTTTTCTTTTATTCTTTGTTCTTTTAACATTATTTTATTGTAAGTTATTCAATTACCCTTTATTATATTTACCTCTGTTAATCATTTTATAATTAAAATTTAAGTGTATAACATTTATTATAACTACTCAAATTTTATTTATAAAATCTTTTTATATTGTATATTATCCAATTACATTGTTAACTTCTGAAATTAAGGTAAGTTATATTTGAATGCAATTGTATTATACAAATAAAATTTTCTAATTAAATCATTTCATACTTGAATATTCATCCAAAATTTTGATTTTCTTTTTTTTTATAATTGAATTTAAGAATTAAATTTCTGATTCCCTCAAACCATTTAGAGATAAATAAATGTATGTACATAACTTATCAAATCAGATTTAAATCATATATCTATATATATTATAAGTCAAGTCATATTTTAGAAATTCAAATCAATTAAATTCCCCAAAACAAAGTTGTAGCAAGACTACAGAACAGTCTCTTAACTTCAAAACTCGAAAATGAACGTCGATGATGTCGCTATCATAACCGAAGTTATTTTCCAGCGACAAAGAGAAGAGCACTTTAAAATTCTTTAGAAACAAATTTCTATTTGAAAATACCTTAAATAATATATCCCTTTTTAAAACTTTAAACCAAAGTTCGAAATAATCGGAATTTAAATTCTCAAATTCTTGTTTTAAATTCATTTCAGTTCCCAAATAAATGTATAAACAACTATTTATAGATTCATTTGTAGAACAATAAATGATAAATCAAGTATTATCATTTCAAATTATCAATTTAAATCATTTTATTAAGTTCCATAAATTTACTTATATATCAAAATTTATTTCATTAACCAAATTTTAAAATAATATTGTGTCAGTTTGTTCTGTCAAAGTGTTTTGGAAATCTTATCGATAGCGTTGATCAGACGAATCGATCGGAAACCCAAATCAACATCAACAACTCAAACAACACAATATATAAAACATTTTAATTTTTAAATACTAGTTTACAAGTACACTATACATGAATAGACTTTCAAAGAAGATAGAGATTCAAACTTTGATTAACTCAAATAAAAAGAAATTTCGGTTTTTTTTAAAATAAGTTGGAAACAAGGATGACATGATTAAATAACAGAATAGGAAGATGGATAAGCTTATATAAATCGCAGGCAACCTTAATCGGATCAACCGTGACTTAAGGAATAAGATCGATGTGGATTTTCTAGGGTAAATCTACATTCGACCTCAGGAGATAGAGTTTGGGATAATAAGAGATACTAGCATCTAAACCGAGGATATAAAATCTTTGGTGAATCGATGTTGTTGTAAAGGAGTTTCACCTCTTTACAAATCAATTTGAGATTGGCGAGACCAACGACTCATTATAAAGATCCTTTTGAAGTGGAGTTATGGGATACTCCAGAACCAAAAGAAGATGAATAGTGAGGGACATGATGGATTTTGGAACCGCAGGGAACCTTCCAAAATTCAAAGGAAACCGAATTGAAGAAGGAATTCAAGCTCGAAAGAAAGAGATTTTGAAATTAAATTTACTCTATATACTGAGTTTTGCCTAAAATCAAAGCTCTGACACCAACTGTAACGACCCGATAATTTCAACCATTCGCATCCATTATAAGTGTATTGGTAGACACTCATGCCGGAATTGAATTGCACAAAATACCGCGTTGTAAATAAAAATTTGACAAATCTCAGAATATACAGTAAATAAAATCACAGATCACAGACACAGAGTATTTAATAATGCAGCGGAAGTAAAAGAGATAGTAGTTCATGAAGCTACTATATAAATATCAGAGTTAAACAAGATACAACAGAAGAAATAAAGTACTACAGAAGTTTCGATATGATAACCAAGTACAAGCTGAATAGAACAACGAACTGGAATAGATAAGACTAGATAAGAAGATAATCTCCAGCGATTCCAATCTCCAGAAGTGGAATCCAAATCTATGAATAACTCCTGCGTAATTAGAAATACAAACACTCGAGTCAGGACATATATACTTATACAATGTAAACCAATTCAAGTGAACTGTAGTAAAGGTACAAGTAACTTAGGAGATGCTTTGGACCGTCCATCCTCTAAGGATCCGTCAAACTATTTACTATGTAGTATATTGCTCTATATACAGTAGTGTCTAATCAGTAAAGTATAATCATATAGAAAATAGCATTAAGGGGATGGTGAACCTTAACGCGGTCGGATCTTAAAAACCAAAATCGTAGTGGGCTCGATATGGTAGGTGACACGGCACAACTAGGCAATGCCAGGGTAGATATACCAATTACGCTTTCGGGTCGGTGGAAACGCGTAGCTGCTACTACCGCCCACCTCGGACAAACTCCCCCTTAAAATTAAAAGTAAAGATGGCCACCGAATAAATCCAAAGTCAGAGTATAGTATCGAAGAGGAGTATCCGATCAGAGGTGCTACCTCATTAACCCGTCAATCGCTCATGTTTTAGCCACCTTATGCCAACTCACGGGAGTCGGGTCTATGTATTTACCTTACAAGAAACGCCGCCACCAACCTACTTCATTCTGGAATCTCCACCGCGTACACGGTTGTTGAAGTGGTTTTCAGAGTTGGAAGAGAGTATGACAACTTCCGGTCCCGGTCTCTTCAACAACCAATCGTTTATTATAACCCGTGGTTATAACTTTAAACAAAAAAAATTATACTTTAAAATAAAATGTCATTTCAATCCAAATCTTTATCAAAATAAAGATTAAATCATTTCTAAACCATTTCAATATATCAACATACCATATCTTTCAAATTCAAATATTTATCAAAATAAATATCAAGTCATTTCTAACCACTTCAATATATTAAATTTTCATATCCTTTCAAAAACTCCTTTCAAATCAATTTAATATATTAAAATATCATATCCTTTCAAAACTTCCTTCCAAATCATTTTAATATCAAAATATCATATCTTCCAAAACTTCATTTTTAATCATTTTAATATCAAATTATCATATCTTTCAAAACTTCATTTCAAAACATTTAATATATATCAAAATATCATACCTTTCCAAAGCTTCATTTCAAAACATTTAATATATATCAAAATATCATATCATTCCAAAGCTTCATTTCAAAACATTAAATATCAAAATATCATACTTTCAAAACTTCATTTCAAAACATTTTTAATATCAAATTATCATTTCTTCCAAAACTTCATTTCGAAACATTTTTAATATCAAATTATCATATCTTTCAAAACTTCATTCCGAAACATTTTTAATATCAAATTATCATATCTTCCCAAAACTTCATTTCGAAACATTTAATACATAAGTTCAAATCCAAGTATTCAACTTTAAAGACTTTTTAAATTCAAAGATATCATTCATTTATTATCATTCCAAATCACCTTCTATATAGCTTATATTTTAATCAAAATAATTCATTTAAACCATTTAAAATTTAAGTTTATATACTTTCAAATCAAGTATTCAATTTCCAAAGTTTTAAACCATTATGAGTTCATTTACTGAGTTAAAACCATAAACATTGAAAATTCCAACCTTTTACAGCATTCAGAAATGGTGCTGAAAGTTATACTTGAAAACATTTCAATTTTAAACCATTTAAACATTATAAAAATCATGTTTTAACATTCAAAGATGTTCATTAAAATACTCTTTTAATTAATGATTTTTATAATGCAACATTTTATAATTGAATCAAATTTCACAAATCCACTTAATAAATTCAAGTGTAAACTTTACTATTTTTACATTTAACACTTTATTAACAATTTACATTTTCAAATTATCATTTCACAAATTAAAATAAATTTCCCAATTTATTTAATTAACTTAAAACTTTAAACAAAACCAAATTCCACATTTCCAAGTCAAGTTGTATTTAAAAATTTCACTTTTAAGCATTCATTTACTTAACCTTTTTAATTCATAGAAAAATCAACAATACTTTATTAAATCATTAAAATTCAAATTTAAAAAATTATCATATTTAACATTTCAAAATAAGAATAAATTTCCATTTTATTTATATAACTTAAATATCATTTTTAACCAAAATTCCAAATTTTCAAACTTAGGTTATATTTCAAAAATCCAATTTAACCGTTCATTAATTACATTTTTAACTCATAGAAAATAATAATTTCTTTATTTTAAAACATTTCAAAATCTATTTAAAACAAATTTCATAAATTTATATTTTAAAATACTTAAAAATATCCAAAAACACTTTATAAAATAACCACGGGTCTGTATATAGTTTTCTAACCTAGGTCAAGTGATACGGATATGTATCATTTCAATCCGCAGTTTACAAAGAAAAATCTGGGTTTTATCATTTCAAACCCGCAATCCTAAGTTAAACAAATTAAATAAAAACCGTTAGGGCCTATCATTTCAGCCCATAACGATTTTTCCCTATTCTAAAGTGCGTTCGGGTATGTATCATTTCAACCCATAGTGATTCTAGTCTACAGGGAACTTGCAATGGTGATAACTGATATAAATGACAGAACAGCATGAAATAACAATAACATATGATATAACAAGTGTAATAACAGGTGTGAACATCATATGTAATAATATAGAAGATATAGCATGATGATAAACAGTTACAGATTCAAATGGTGTCAGTTTATCAGTTATATAAGTACATATTAGTTTGGTGAGATTTACTCACATGTTCAAAGCTGGAGATCGCTGCCAAAGCACACAACGCAACACAATGAAGGCACGATGACATGGATATGACTTGAGGGTGGAGAGCCAAAGCAATTAGACTTGTTCAAATATGTAAACAAAACAATGCAACCTTATATAAGTTTCAACACGAATTACACTAGAACAACACTAGAAATCAAAGCCCAAAACAACATTAAACGAATTGCACTTGTTCTCAACCTCATATGCTTCAGTTAGACATGGAATAAGCTCAGCTAAGGAAGAGGATTGGGTCAGGTTTGGGGTCCAAAGAAGTCGGCCATCATGGTGTAAAAGTGATGGGATGATATAGGTGCAAAACTATACAATTTCAAGGCAACTACAAGGCAACAACTTCATCTCCATGCTCCTATTGTGCTCGGCCAGAGGCTAGGTGGGCCCAACCAATGGTGCAAGTGGTGGTTGGTGATGTGGCAGAGGGTGGAGGTCAAGTCAGAGGCGGTGGTGGTTGAGGTAGTGGCGGCTAATGTTGGTAGAAGGAGGAGATGATAAACTAGGCTAGGCTAGTGCAATAAGTGATAGGTTGTGATTGTTTTTGGTGGATTTTGTGTAGATCTTGGCCTTGGGTTGGTTTGGCCTGAGGAGGAGGTGAAATAGGGTGGGTGATGGTCAGAGAAAAGGGGTGGTAGAGGTCAGGTCAGATCTGGTTGAGGAGAAGTCAAGCTATGAAGGTGAGAACAAGTACAAAATTCAAAATAGAAAAGTAGAATAACAAAGGAAGAAGAAGATAATTTTTTACCTCAACTCCTTCAAGCCACGGCCGTATTTTTTTTTAGATGGGAAATGGATCTGAGATCCACGTGAAAAATGAAGGAGGAAGTCACGGCTAAATAAAGAAAAAAATAAAATAAAATAAAAACGGCCAAAGAGTAAATGAGGAAACGATAAAAGAAACGACTTACGTTTCAAAAGCTTTTAAAAGCTTTCCAAATTTCCTTAATTTATTCCATAAGTTTACCTTACTGAAAATAATAATAATTTCATTCACAAATTCAAAAATATAAAAAAATATAAAAATATATAAAATATATATAAATAATTATTAAGTATATAAGGTAAAAATAAGAAAATAGCACAAAATTGCAAACTAGTCTAGAAAAATGGAAAGTAAACAGAATGAACTTTGAAAAATTTATATGGACTTGTAAAAATATTTATAAAAAATATAATAACATTAAAATAAAATTAATTTACAATTTAAATATATAAATTTTAATTTAAATAAAATTTAAATGAAGAAATTAGCAGAAAAATAAAAAACAGCCTTTTAAAATAGAGAATAATTACAGTAAATTTTGGAAAAATCCTATTATCATTTTAAAAATATTTGGAAGTCAAAATATACATAAAATAACATATTGACCCAGAATAAAATGAAATATGACAATAAAAATAAAATTTATACAATTTAAAAATAACAAAATTGCAGAAAACAAATTGCAGTCAATATTGAAATATACATAACTTTTACTGTTTAACTCCGTTTTTAACGAAACGAAAAGCAGTGTTCAAGTTATTAGATCTATTTTCATAATAAAAGATAAAATTTATGATTTTAAAATAATTTAAATTTGATGTTTAAAAGTCAAAGTTTGAACGGTTTGACCAGAAATTCGCTTTACTGTAAAATATTCAAATTATACTAATTTGAACTATAAATCACTTAATAATCATCATTTTTATTTAAAATAACATAACTTATTCATTTTAATAAATAGAATAAAATTTTTAAATCAAAATTTCAAATAAAATAATCAAATAAACAATTAAAATAAATCATAAAATTCAGGGTTGTTAAAAAAAAGTACTTTTAGCGCACAAAAAACGCAACCATAACTTAGGGTGGCGTTTTAGAGAACGCAACCATACGACATGCAACTAAAAAACTAATATTTTTGGTTGCGTTTTTGTAAATGTCGTTATAGTGTGCCTTATTGCGGCGGCAAAATAACGCCATCGTAAATCTTTTTTGTAGCATGTTGAAACATCACCAAATGTGATGTTTGGGTTACAACTTAAACTCAAACCTTATAGCTGCGTTTATTATATGCCACAATATATATTTCGCCGCAACAATATTTTTCCTCATTGCGTTTTTTTCTGCCACCAAATTTTTTGACAGCGATTTTTTCTGCCATTATATTTTTTTCGTAGCGTTTGATAAACGCCACTAAATATTTTTGCTTTTCTTTGTCTATTTCTCACATTCTGCTAGCTCGTTCACTCCGCAATTCACTTTATTCATAATATATTAAACGGTAATAATAAATAGTTCAATAATAAACAAAAAATACATGAACAAATGAACTACCATAAACACAAGTAGTACATTACCATACATTGATACAGAAGTAGTACATAACCGTACATAGTCACACAACTAGTACATAAATACAGTAGTTTCAAGACAAAAGCTAACATAAAATCCATACGTAGAGAAGTTTATACAACCGAAATACCAGAAACAAAATGAAATAAACAACTGAACTACCGTAAAATCCATTCGTAGATGACTAGCTAAGCAAATACCATAAACAACTAGCTAAGCAAATACCATAAGCAACTGATAATTTCTTCGAAGAAGTTCATCCACTTGTAGACAAGTAATAATCAACAATGTGGATCTAAAACTTGAATATTGGATAAAAAAAGGTATAACCATAATTTCTAGTGTTCTTAGCTACCCTATTAGAAATGTACCACTTACCCATAGACCATCGTAGACTTGCTCAGACATGCCGTGGCAATCTTACCCAATGTTCTTAGCAATTTATCGTACTTTATTTTGGTTGGACAACAAGATAAAGACCAACATTCCAACCATCATTCATGGCCACCGTTTCATTCGTATCTTAAATTATCATTTCATTAACAACCTTAGAAATTTTCACCTTCATTTATATAGGCTCTTCGGCTTAAGGGATAATGATTTTTTTACTTTTATTTTCTACAAGTGAAATTGGTCAACACCCATGTAGCGAGCATGTTAGACTTTATAGAAGCATATTGGAATATTTCGGATAATCTAAGTGTATATTTTGGTTAAAAAAACCTATGTTAAGATAGCTCTGTAGTGGACTAACTGGTGAAACCATTTTTTGTCTTCAACATTTACCTTTGCGTTATTTGTTGTATGCTACTTTATAAATGAGTCATTCAAGGATGTATATAGAACTTTTTCATCAAGCATTGCCACTAATTGGATTCCAAATTGTTTACTGGCTTAATCATTGAGAAATAAATGAAACTGATGCATGTTGTAGGCACCCAGAATTCTCCTTAAGAGTTGGAAGTTTTTAACAAAGGAGATCCAAGTCCTGATGTGCCACCTTTAAAAATCATGTTTCAATGTGATTAAAGTTTAAGCAAACATTGAGTGTGTTTTGGCATTAACATTTCGGCCATGTACTTCATGATAATATAATTCAAGTGCAAGTCTAGGTTTTATGAAGAATCTTGATAGATAATCTGGAGCAATTACAGAAGCTACAAAACCAAGATTCTTTACATAATGGATGCTAATCCCACATCATCTGAATTTTCCCATGTAAACTAAAATCTTTTTTTTTTTATTCCACATTCAATTCATAAAAATAACCTAATTTGAATCACAAAATATCAAAAATAATTACCACTCTCCAAGTTGGGATGACATGGAAATAGAAGTATATCGCTTGCTTTATACTTGTTTGTTCGATTGTAAATTTTTAACACCATTATGTATCTCTAGCAGTTTTTCATTCTAATTGAATAAAGTTACCAAAAGGAGGTTACAAAGTTAAGCAGTGTAAGTTGAGTAAAACAGTGCAGTTATGACACCTGACAGCTAAGACACCAGGTGCATGACAAATTAAAGAGGAGTTCTAGCAAATTTTGGTCGAATCCAACGAAGTTGAGGGAATGAAACTTGAAGAAACATTAATATTCATCGCTGAGATCTAAAAAAACAATGCAAAATCAACCAATTGATATAACAACAAACCTGGAAATTTTTCGACAATACACAAACTGCCCTTGCTTTTTTATTATAAACCCTGCTAGCCTGATGATATGACTTTCAGGAGGTGATTGATTCTGCATAAAACACAAGTTTTATGATATGTTGATAACAGTTGTTATTTGCATACCTTAGAACTCGACAAAATGGTTGTAGCAGTTCCCTTTGCCGCCCACTTTCACAAATGAATGTTAACTGATAATTTCGCTTGTGACATATCCATGACAGAACTTTCAAGTGCTTGTGGCAGCCTGCATAATAATTTTACTGACTGCATTTTAGTAGCCTATGTCAAGCTCAACAACATTTCCTTCCACGATCAGTTTTTCACTTTTCTGCTCTGTACATAAGTGCTTCAAAGTTTACAACAATTGCATCATGCTCACTCAGCAACAGCGGCTTGCTAAAGTACTTCATATTTCATTAGTATTGCACTCCCGACATTCTGCATCAGGCCTATCCCCACTCAGCAATAGTAGCGCACTACCAATTTGTAGAACAATGCATTGTTCTCATTGCTCCAGCTCTATCCCTGTCTATGTTCTTGCTTAACCAACTTCACTTCAGCTCCATCCGCTACACCTGGTTGTCGGCACCTTCCACCATATGTGCACATATTCACATTTCCACATATTCACATTTCCACACTCAATTCACAACAGCATTAGAAGTATTTCTTCTAAGGTATTTGAGTAGTTCTGCTACTTCTTCAAGTGTATTCAAATGATGACCACAATCGTTCAGCTCCTTTTCAGCTTTGTCCCTTCACAGTAGCTTTTGGGAGAAAAACCAGAACCGCGAGTGGCATGCACTAGAACACGCTCATCGTACACCATATTTCTGAAGTCACTAACCTCTCCTTTGCGCTCAAAAGATAGATCCAATCTTTTCGATTTTAGATTGCTTCATATACTCATCCTGTCTCATTTAGCTTCATTTAGCTTTACTTAAATTGCCCATTTTCAGATTGTTTTATTTGCTTTGATCAATGTTCTACAAGTGCATTTCTTCAGACCTACAATTCAAACTTTATCCAAGCAATAATACAACATTAAGAACTTATGAAACATCATATTACACTCATGCATAGCCTACCAATTCAAAACCCTAGCACTTTTGATGCATTACCAATCCACCATTAATTCAAATCAGTTTAGCATTGTAGTTCCTTGTGAATTGCATGCCTTCATGATTCATTTAACCTATGTTTATGTACATTTTGCTGCGGTTTACATTTTATAAGCTAGATTGCTCTATTTTTATTGTTGGACATAACACGATCACATCAATGTGATAATCTTATGTTTTTAATTCAACATTTACTAAGCATGCACTGAACTATGTAGGTGTTTATATATGTGTATGTATATATACATCTATATAAGTGTGTGTATTTATATTTATATTTACACATATATGATTTGCTCAACAAACATACAGTTTAGCAGTTGTCTATGTCTGGATATGCATCCACATATATTTTATATTGGTTGCGTTGGTGATGTATGCATATTTATTATCAAGGCTAAAATTGATGTAAATTTCTTCTCTTCAAGGATAAATTTTGATGCTGTATAATTTGCAAATCTTCGTAAACTAGAAACCACAACCATTTAGCAATGCAACGTAATAAAATTCATTAGTAAAAATACTTACTTTTGAGAGTAAGCAGTTGATACACTGATTGTGCCTTCATCAATTACAAGGTCTTCATGTTCAGTATTCCGAATATTACTACTGTCGCTATAATCATTTGGCTTCAGCCACTGCCCACGTGAATCAGAAGCCTTGTTGTCTATTTCAGATAGACAGACACCGACCTCTATTGTGTAACAGAATTCCCCTTTTGATAAAAGTTTGATTCAATCGCAAAGAAATCGCAGTAGAAGTTGCCTTCTTTGAAGGAGCAATATGATTCTCATTTAAATTTTCTTCAATACGATTTGTTTTGTTATCTGAAGAGTATATGCTTCCTAAAGCATTATTGTTTATTCTGACCTGAGAATGATTAGCAATAGCAGCATTAGGAACATGATTATTAGTCTATTAGAATACAAAACCAAGTATCCAGTTATATTATTCCTGAACAATTATATTTAGCAGACATATTGCGTTATAACTTTGATGCTTGCATACACATGTTAAACAAAACAATGATTTAATTTTTATGTTTGAAACTTGAAGGGGTAGTTCATCCTTAATTTTTATGTTTGTTTTGATTACTAACATAAATACTGTATTTTGCATAAAAATATTTACCAGTTCCACAAGAATGGGTGCAGTATGATTCTAAATGTTCGTTTTTATTCTAAAATAAAGGAATAATCGATCAAAATGGCAAAAACATATTTTAAGTGGAAATTTGGAAAATCAGGGTTGGGATTTTATACAAGAGAATTGACATCAAAGGCAAAAAAAATATTCGTTAAAATTATTACCAATTTGATATTTAATCTAGAATTAATGTCCTCAATGTCACTATTTGTGAAACGTAATGAAATTAAATGCAAAAGCTTTCTGTAAGCTTTGTTGGTAATTTAAAATACACAATATCTAACAAATCATCCCACTAAAAAAGGAAAATATAAAAAAAAATGAAACAAAGTCTAGCAAAAAAATAAAACCTCTTTTTTTCACCATAAACATCAAAAATTAAGAGATAAGAAATCACCCATTATGTTAATTTCTTGGTTTCTTCCATCCAACCAGAGCATGATGGTTTATATGTCTCAAGTTTTTCTTACATGAATCGAATGTACTCTATAACCTGTAACATTTTAGCAAATTAGAGATGAGTGAAACCATATGATTTTAATTTATAATAATTCGTAGAACACAAAAAAAATCAAACTTGCCACACAATACAATTCCATAAAAAATCTACCTATGAGACTCAATAATGCCTGGACAAATTTGCACGGATACGATGAAGTTGTGCCTCAAAGCAGGCACATTCAAGTTAATGGTAACCTACCTTTTGTTTTCTTGCAAAAGCTCAAGTTGATCAAAGTAGCACTTAAAAAATGGAATAAGTCTTTTGTTAATTTTGATCGGTTATGCAATTCTACTAGAGATAGAGATGCAATGACTTATATAAGAAGATTGTAAACCATCCTAAAAATACTATTTTAACTAAGTAGTATAAGGAATGTATTAATCTTCTTGGAGATATGCACAAAATCAGGTCACTCATGGTCAACAGTTAATTAGATTCAGATGGCTTACAAATGAGGATAAAACCATAAAATACTTTCATTCTTAATGTCAAAGCCTAAGTCGGATGTAAGGTTCAAGTATTTACTTGATGAACATCGGAACATTGCTCAAACTGCTAATAATGTGGCAAGGGAACTAATCTCTTTCTATGCCAGTTAATTTAATTATCTTTCAATAAATCACAATTTTCCACATGTCACATGCCAAAAAAAAAAAAATAGCTGCTCATGTTCAAAAATCATAAGTCCAGCCTTTTTCTATGGAAGAACTCAAGACTTTTGTTTTTCAAATTGATAAAAACAGCAACCCTAGTCCTAATGGCATTACTTCTATGTTTTATAGATAACATTGGTATTTAATAAGCACAGATCCACTTAAAGTTATAATGGATATTACATGCTTTGGGTAATTAATTAGTGAAATAAATAATACCTTTCTCTGTCTTGTTTCTAAAGTGCATAATCCTAACACATTATCAGATTTTATGCCTATTGCATTGTGTGTAATGTGCTGTACAAAGTGTTCGCTAATCTACTTTGCAATAGGATAAAGCACCTTAGGAATGGACTAATTTCTTATAACTAACACTTTCATCCCTCTTCTGATCAGCGTTGGTATGATATCTCTAATCATCTTAAACCTACGTTTATTACATAGATGTCCATAAGAGTCACAAAATGCTTATCATAATCAAATGAAGATATGAATAGTATCGTTGTATTGATATGAGTTCTGTACTTGCCTGTCATTACTTTACTTCTTCTCCGTTTAGTAGCTGAATGTTTTGACCTTGGAGTTATAGGCTTTTGATGGTTTCCAACTTTCCTATCAACTATTGCGTTAATCAACTCTATTAAAATAGATTACGTATTAGAAAACTACATGTAAATGCAGGCAATGTACAATATATATGTACAAAAACTAATGAAAAATAAATTAAACAAAATAATACTTGAGAACCACATAAATTAACCTACTGAACAAACAAACCCAAAAATCACAATGATGAATAAAAAACATTATGTTTCTGATTGATTATAGTTGAGCCTTTGTATTTTACAGATATCAAATTGACCAAGAGAAGTAGCGATTTAGGGTTTTTAAAATTGACGTACACGAGTGCTAACTAGGGTTTGTAAAATTGACGCTGACAGGCAGAGATTTAGGATTTGGACAGAAATTCATAGAGCACCATATAAAATCCAAATAGAATTAAAAATTCTATATATAAAATCATACCGATTTAGGGCTGTAAAATGGACGTGGGAGAGCAGTAAATTGAAGGAGGAGTCGATCGACTACGGTAAGTGGAGTATAATGACAAAGAGGAGCAGCGCGAGGACGATGACTGAGAAACATTATTGGGCTTGGGGAGTTTATGTAAGTGAAGAGGAAAAACAAGGAAGACTTATGAAATGAAATAAAGTGTTTTAGCTTTGGCGGGAAGCCGGGAAGGCGGGAAATTTTAGCAGCGTTGAAAAATAAAGTGCAAAGCAATAACAGTTGCACTTACATTCGAAACGCTGCTAATGAGTGCAACCAAAAGCATATTTTCTTGTAGTGAATAGTGTTTATTCATACATTATTTATTCGTAACGTTCGTTAGTTATTATTACATTTAAGTAAGCGAATAAGTAGAATTAGGAATTGTAGTAATTCCTATTGATGGGCAATACATTAAGAATTCTCAATAATTAATAGAAAATAATTGATTGTAAACTCAATTAATGGATAATTAAAGGAAAATAATGTATAGGACTAGATTAGGGTTTACGATTAGTTTTCATGGGAATTAAAGATTGTAACCCCAATTAATGGACATTTAGTGGAAATGAATTTGGGAGTTACATCTAATAGGACAAATGGATAAAAGTAGACTGATAGAAATGAAATAGATATAGAAAGGTTATTAATTTGAAATGAGTAATCATACATAAATGTCTTAGGAATTGTCCGTTAGGATTTTATGGACAAATTGATATTTATGAGCATTAAAAGGGGATTTATGGGTAGATAAGATAAATCTTACTGCCTTATATAATAAGGGAATTAGTAAGCTAATTCCATTGTCAACCTAAGATAGTATAAGTAAAAACTTAGGATGGTTTTGGACCTAGTAGATTAGTGGTGTGAGGTCAGTAGAGTTACTTGACGAAAAATTGTCATTCACTTTGAGGCTACCAGTAGTCGGGTGCACTTACTACTAATGTTAGATATCACTGATCCTAGGACCCATGACGACATGAGAGATTGGACGTGCTTTCTTAATTGAAAGGTATTAAATGGTCCAAATTAGGAATTAGGAGCAGTGAGGGATATCTTCAAAAGGGTTCGCTTCTGGTTTGAAATATTAAGTGGCCGTAGGGTCCGCCTCTATCCTAAAAGAAAGTATTAAGTAACCTAGTGAGGTTCCAAATAAGTAAGAATATCTCCAAAAAAGGTTCACTTCAGTGTTCAGGTATTAAGTGGCTATCTTAGGGCCCGCCTCTTTACCTAAAGAAGTAAACTAATGAGATTCTATATTTATAATTAAAAGTGATGATGGATATCTCGGGAAGGGTTCGCTTTGGGTTTGGGGTACTGAGTGACTAATCTATGGTTCGCCTCTCTCTTATAATAGAAGTACTAAGTAGCCTAACGAGATTTCTAAGCAATGCTAGCTAGATAGTAACAGCGAGGAGTCTTGGGGTTAGGTATTAAATGGCAAAGGCTTACCTATAAATAGATGTTAAATGGTCAGAGGCTTGTCTAGTCCTGTCTAATAAGGTATTAAGTGGCTTCGGTACAATCTCTCATTTTTCTATGACCTTAATAACGATAGTTGTTCTGGTAGTATGGCTATTATAAATTATAAAACCATAGACGATGTTCAAAGGTCTCTATGCTAGGACCAATAAACCAATAGTGACGACGCTAGAAGTCCACCTAGGGAATAGGTCTTAATTGACGAAGTCTACCTCGATTGAGGTCTTAAATGGAAGAGTGTGCCTATTACTTTTTTAAAAGTATTACGTGGTGATAGTAGAAGCCCACTTCATATTTAGAAGTATTAAGTGGCAAATGGGTATGGAAGTATTGGGTGGTTGATAAGGCTTTGTCAGTATTTTATACCTTGGGAATGGGTAGGTAATTAATCGTGTATGCAATGCAAGGTTAGATTAGAATTGCTAACCTTAATAGACATAACAAATAAATGAAAACCAATCGGTATAAATTTATTTTGTATACGGTTTATAATTTTTTCAATCATCAGAACGTTGTTCTGACCCTTCCTTGATACAACCAATATGATAGATTTAAAGGAGCATGTCACTGGAGCTGGATGTGTTTAGTTGTTGGAGAAGTCTCCTTCTCTCTTATGCTCGATCCTGATGTGACAACCTGCTATCCAAGGAATACCATTAATTCTAAGGTAATAGTCATATTTAGTATTTTTATCCTATTATTGTTTCCACTGTGAGTTTAGATTTCTATCAATCTCTGATAATGCCCGAAGTTAGAGTTCTAGTCGAGCATGATTATGACATATGGCTGAATCCCGAAGACTAGAAGCGTTCGACCTGATGGTTGAAATCTAGCACCTTGTGATTTTGGATTTTGATGATGAGTTCTAGTTGAAGACACACATTTATTCTAGATGGAAGCGAAGTTAGAGTCTGTATGTCACAATTGTTCGAAGGAAAGGTTTTTCCAGGGTGCATTCATTGATCACTTCTTTGATAGCAAACTGGATTTTCATATGAATAATTAATGCCAATTCCTTACTCTAAAACCAATGATTTTTTTTTATAAATTATAGTTTGGAAATGCCTTGGATTTTGGAAAAAGGGTTATAAAAGAATTTCTTTTCCCAAGGATTTACTTTAGAAATTTTATTTTGGGAAGTTTTTGAAATTTTAATTTTCAAGTAAACACATATACCACTAAGTTGGTCGTGTTAATAAATTTTTAGTTTATAAAAGATTAATTCACGAAACCCTTAAATATTTATATGTATATACCAGTAAAGGTTTGATTTTGATTTTTGGTAAGGAAATAGTTTTCCAGTTTGGGAAATTTGTGTTTTAAAAAGGTTTTTGGAAACCCTGAGAGATATATATAAATTTGATTTTTAAGGGAAATTTTGATATAAAATAGTTTATGTTATTTAGAAATAAGTATAAATGAGCATATATTTAGCTCGGTGATTTTTCGATTTATAAATCAAGGTTTTTGAAAACTACTCTCTTTAAGTTACAAACAAATAAGAATGACATTCAATTTTATTGGGGTATGTAGTTTGAAGTGTTGTACTACCAGCTATTGGTAGAAATATTTCGGTGCAAAGTAGGCAGGAAATAGCAGTTGGAATATTTTTGAGTTTATGGAATTGTTGTTGGTCAAAGCAATTTTGTTGGGACTACTATGAATTGCTGAAGCATGGTTTGAGATTAGACAGTAGGGACACCGCTGTGATGAGGACAAGAATTTTTTGGATCGTGTGGAATCGAAGGTGATGACGTGAGATGATTATTATTCAATCCGACCCTAATTGGGTCTAGGTTCAACTAATGCCCAAAGCCCGTCTAGCAGTTGACCACTTAGTGCCTAACCAAGAGTGGTTTACCAGTTAACAAGTATTGGCACAACTTGAACTTGGAACAGGACTGTAGAAGCCACGTCTGAATCCCCTAGTTGCCTTCTTTCGTTCCTCCTTCCTCAACAAGCCGAACCCAATCTCTATCCTCCTCCTCCTCCAAGTATCAGCCTCTCTCTTCCGTTCTTCTCCTAAGCAATGCCATATTCCCCTAGGAGCATCAGCTCCGCCTTTTCCCTCACCCTGGTTTTTACGTATCAGATCTTTCCCCCACCACCACTCTAGATCTAAAATCCTATTCCTGCCACCGACCACTTCTTAGCCCAAGACCCCTTTCTGCACTGTTGGTATTTCCTCGCACCATTATGATCTCAACCCTCAAGAGTCCACTTGGCTGGACCGGAATAAGCAGAAGGTTTCACTGCTTTTGGGCTACAAGAGCTATTCGGTGATAGGATTTGCACCAACCCTCTACTTCGATACCTTTGAGCGAGAATGTTACCCATGCTACATATGCCTTTACAATGTACAGTTGCGCAAAATTTCAATGGAAGCAACAGTTTGATTCGTTCAGAGGTGAAGGGTGTCTTAATTAAGCCGACTAATGAGGATCTTGTTAAGATTTTGAAGGCCTCCGCGAAGGACGCGGACTTGGATGATTTTAAAGTAACCGACTCAAATTTTTTGTAGCAGATCTTTTCCTAGGACTCAAAATTATTCATGTCCGCTAAAAACTAAATTTTTTGGGTAATTGGGCATGATGAAATTTTTAAATAAAATGTCATATTTTATGGGTAAAGGTTAGTTGTAGAATTTTAGAATTTGGTTTATGCGTTTAGCACATAACCGACTTCCGACTACGCTGAATTGTGACTTGATTTATCCAAATTTTTAGAACGAAAATATAAAAGTTTCCCCTTGATTTGAAAAGTTTCTCTTTCGAATTTTTTTTTGTTATTTATTTATTTTGACTCTTAAGTTAAATTTAGAGTTTTTGTTCAAAAATTTGAATTCAGTAGAAAATATGCGTCAAAATATTTTACGATTTTAATTTTAAGATGGCGTACAAATCCGAAAAGTGAGAAAGATTTTTGTGAAATAACACATGTTAAGTGTAGGGAAGGCAAATAGAGTTAGAATTTGCGGATTTAGCGATGCACGACGATGCGATAAATGCAAGCGATAACAACCTGGGAATTTCTATTTTCATACCTAGTCGATGAAGTGCACAAATTTATTTTGACTCTATTCCATTTTAAAGCTTGAAAATAAGTCTCCGTATGCGTTTTGTAGGTGGAAAATTTGGAGTAAATCCAAGGCTGCGGGGAAAATTCCACTGCACTACGAGAATGGAAATTTTTTAGGGAGAAAAGACCAATGAATTCTCCACCTAAATTCTGTTTCACGGCATAGCAGTAAAGTTTAGGATGCAATTTTTCGACGCGTTAAATTTTTGGATGGTAGGAAATGGATGAAAAATTTGTTGCTTCATACTTCTGTTCGTAGGAGTATGGAGATTTTAGTTGATTTTCGAAAAGCTCTATACATATAGAACTGCCAATATATATAGGTTGTTTGCATCATGCTTTTCAAATATGTTTACAAAGAAATGCATTCATATAGGAGGATCCGATTTAGAATTATTCTGCATACATATTTTCTATGTGATGATACAGTAATACACTATGCACTTTTGCATGTTGGTTGCAAAATTGGTTATACACTCATTAGTTGTGTAGTTTAAGATAATTGAAAGCCAAAACCATGACTTAGTCATTGGCGAAATTTTGGAGATGAAATTCTTTTTTAAGGGGAGAAGAATGTAACACCCCATAATTTGACATTATTTGTTTAATTAGTTAATTAGTTAATTAGGCTTCAAAAATTGAATTTAAAATTACACCATTGCATTTGTGGTGAAATTCTGAGCAACTTTCATATTTGGAGTTTTGCGATTGGAGTCCAAACGAAGAAGTTACAGACAAAAACGTATTCGAAACGCAAATAATTTGAATTAGGAAATAAACATTTTATATCATTTAACACGTGCCCACAGGTCGACCCACCACTATGAGCGGTCGACAAGGGTAGGTCTTCCCCTAGGTAGGGGGCGGTTGACCGCTTTCTGTGTGGCGGCTAGGGTTAGCCTAGGCCGAACGGCTCTGATTTAATATATTTCGATCTGATGATTGAGGTTGATTCTTACGCCTATAAACTCAGGTCTAACCCTCTTTTCTCTTCCCATATTTTTCTGGAGGTAGTTGTGAAGCGCTGCTATTTCTTCTTCTTCACTTTCTTTCTATTACGAAAATAAGATATTTATATATTCATATAAATTGGAGAAGAATGAAAATCTAATAAAAAGGAGAAGAGAATCAAATATACGCATATTTGAGGTCATTTATATAATATATTTGTATCTATTTTCTCTCCCAATCCCAAATCTCTTCTCAGATCTATAATTCTAATATATGTATATAACATTTTTATACATATTTCTTGGATTAAAAAGGATTGATGATGAATTTAAGATTCTACTTTAGATCTGAAGATTTGGATCGCTTTTAAAAGGTGAGATGGAAATTTAGTATATTGTTTATGATTTTAAATCTATTTCACTGGCATACATTTGATTTTTATGCCTAAATCAATTTTATTTGTGAACTGTAGGCTTAAATTAGTGTAGAAAACTATTGCCTACATATTCTTATTTTAGATTTAATTTGAAATATATTTACACCTAGATCTGGAACTCAGTCCCAAATATTTTAGAGTTTGAATGATGTATATTTTTATTCTAGATCTGTACTTAGGTGTAAAATAGGATTTTTGAATTATTTCACAGTTTGTGCTAGGTTGCAAGTTTTCCATAGTTTAATTCGTAGGAAGAACATCCTGTTATCCCGCCTTTTAGTAAGGTCGTGATACCAAAAGATTAACCGAAAACCAAAGGCAGTTCGTCCCCAAGATTGATTATACACTATCGATGAATTTTGTCCAAGTCCGGATCAGGCTACGATTGATAGGACACGACAAGCGATGCCATGAAAACCAGCATTCTAAATTTCAGGTTAATCGGAGTTCATATGAATGAGATATGATTGATACAGGTTAGAAGAAACACACTGTTCGTATCCATAGAGGGAGGTTGAATTTCGAATCGATCGAATTCGACTCAATTAACATCTGTTCGAATCGACCGGGTTCGAATCAATCCCTGGCCATACTATTCGAATCCATCAGCTTCGTACCCATCAGAATGACTTCGCATCGCTCTGTTCGAATCCATCAGGTTCGCATCGATCAGAGTGTTTGTATCCCTATGTTCGAATCGATCAAGGTCATCTGTTCGTGTCGATCTCCTTGAAGCCTTGCTCGCATCGATCCTAGACTCGCCTTTCGTATCGATCCCCAGAAATCGTGGATTATTGTTCACATTGATAAATAGGAGCCTTTATTTCGTATCGATCAGCTGATAGATACGAAATAAAGACAAAGCCAGTCGATACGAGCAGTACTCCCTTTAGTGATCGATACGAAATGGCACCCCAAACATCGATGCAAACAGAGCTTCGTCGACACGAAGCGGAGCACGAGCCATAGATGCGAACGTATCGATGCAAATGAGGCGAAAGCCTCGAAACGAATCGATCAACGCGGCACAAAAGGTGGGCGATCCAAGAACCTCAAGCCATGTGACCGTGCATTCACGTGTCCAGGTTGAATCGAAGGGATGGATACGAAACTATGGATTCGAACTCAGCAGCATACGAAAATCACAATCTTGCATCGATCATATCTCACAAATCACAGATCCAAATGCTACGAAATTTTCACAAGAGCTTACGTACAAGCTAAAGAATGTTCCTGCCAAGTTTCAGCTCGATTGGGCAATTTTTTGATCGATACGAAATTGATTCGTATCGATCACGGATCGAGTCAAAACTTGTCGGGATCGGTCGCGTGGGTCCACTCATGTGCCAAAAGAAGTCTCCCGAAGTTTGAGCGCGATATCAGCCTCCCACACCTATAAATAGCCCCCTGGAACCTACAGAAAAAGGGATCTTCAACTTTGGAACGTCCAGACTCTGCCGGATTCAATTATGCACTTCACTACCCTTGTTGTATTCAAACTTCAGAGCTGTAATCAACTGTAACCTGCTGTAATTGATTGAAATCATCAAGTGAATCAATAAAGTCATCAACTTTAGAGTGGACGTAGGCCAGATCGCCGAACCACTATAAATTCTGTGTTGTTTACTGCGTTCTTTTGATTTTTTTGAGTGATCTTCATCTTTATTTCTATACGTACATATTATTTGTGATCTGTGATTGTAAACGGGTGCTTTCATCGGCAATTGGGTGTTTGTGACCAATTTTGGCACAAACATTTTGGTTCTTCCACTGAGAAGGCTAATTCAGGAATTCTATCATTTGAAGTTGAGTTCGAAAGTTTAGAGATTCAGATCCGAAGAGTCATGACAAGGCAATCAAGTAGAAGGCAGAGACCAGAGAGAAGTCAGCATAAAGGGAGTCGAGAGGCTTCTTCAGGTGCAAATCTGACATCGATCTTCATCACCAGGGATGAGATGGAGACAATGATGAGAAGACAAGAGAAAATGATCCAGAATTTGTTCCAACAGATTGGGCAACTTGGAGCGCAAAATCAAGGAGCAACCGGAGTTCAGAATGGAGCAGGACCATCCGGCGTAGCACTAGAGCTAGGGGACGCACACCCAGAGCATGTTGGTCCAATCCCGAGGAGAGAGTCAGGGGGATCTGAGCAACATGGCGACGATGGAGGGATGAGTGCTCAGCCAGCGCGGCATACTCCTGAAAGCTCCCACGGACTCGGGGGGCAGAACGGAGTCAATACTCAGAGATTTCAGCTTGTGGATAATGAAAGATTGGCAGAAATGGTCAGGCGAGCCATGAGGGGCGGATTAGTAAACAGAGATCTCGAAGATGTGAACAAGAGTCCTTTCTCTCCTGTAATTAGGACGGCTACGAACCTACCAGACTTCAAATTACCATCAGTGGAAATGTATGATGGGAGGACGGACCCTGCGGTCCATTTGAAGAAGTATATAAGGCACATGAAAGTGCTGGGGACATCACAGGAAGTCATCGCCCGGTGCTTTCCGTTGTATCTGACAGACATCGCAACACTATGGTTTAGACAGCTGGAGACTGGGTCCATAGGGACAAGGGCCGATTTGACCGAGAAATTCATGAAATAATTCAGTGTTCACATTTCAAGACCTAAGAATGTGATGAATTTGGCAACTCTAAAGCAAAAAGGCAGGGAATATTTGAGGAGTTTTCTGACGCGATTTAATGTGGCAGCAGCGTCAGTGGATCGACCAGATCCATCTATGGTCATGATGGCGGCTGTATCTGGAATAGCCGATGGCATAGAGTTTAAGAATTCGCTAACTAAAGATCCGCCTATGGATCTGGGAGAATTCTATCATAAAGCCGAAAAGTTTTTGCGATTAGAGGATGCTAGTGCGGAAAGAGAAGAAGGAATCGATGTTTTTGCAGTCAAGGGCGGAAATCAACCTGGAAAAGGTACAGAGACTGGTAAACGGAAACGAAAGGCTGAGGATACTGATGACAGTTCAAAGCGACCGCGAAGGGAGCCGCGATTCACCACTTATTCTGAGCTGAATGAGAGTTTGGAGCGAATCTACCAAGACATCAGAGAGCAAGTTCCCTATCGTAGACCAATGCGAAGAGATCTGACTATTGACGAGAGAAAATCAGACAAGTATTGCTTATTCCACGAACTGAATGGTCATAACACAAACGATTGCAGACACCTGAAGGATGAGGTTGAAGGGCATATCAGGAACGGTAGGCTACTTCAGTATGTGAGAAGGCGAGCCCCAACGGTGGAGCTAGAGCGACCACCGTCTACATCGAATAGGGGTGACCCTGAACCGGGACACCGGATGGTTATCAATTGATAACGATGAACAAGTCGTAAATTTCTCACGAACATGGTTAAATCATTTACACATGTGCATGATCACGAATGATCCACAGGCATGCTCTGAATGACTATTGACCATATCGTAGTAAGAGTTTGCACTTCGACATCTTTATCTTGCTTCTGTTTCGTTTTGATTTGAACGTTTGAATTTGGTTTGTTTGGACATTTCTATTGTGGAATTCATATTAACATTAATTTTATATTTGCAACTCTGTAAAAGGAGTTACTTGTCTATGCGTGGGATCGTGAACGATCCATAAGTATGCCTTGTATGGCGACAAATCGCCAAAGTCACTGATTCAGTAATTCACCCGAACGTGATATCTGACTCTAGTAATGCCAAGCCCCCCTCAATATCCGATCACGAACGATCACGTTCTGCCTCGTGTGGCATCCGATCGCGAATGATCACGTTCTGCCTCGTGTGGCATCCGATCGCGAATGATCACATTCTGCGTCATGCGGCATCCGATCGCGAACGATCACATTCTGCCTCGTGCGGCATCCGATCGCGAAGGATCACATTCTGCCTCGTGCGGCATCCGATCGTGAACGATCACATTCTACCTCGTGCGGCATCCGATCGCGAACGATCACACTCTGCCTCATGCGGCATCCGACCACGAACGATCACACTCTGCCTCATGCGGCATCCGACCTCGAACGGTCACAATTCCTCTAATATGACGTCCGATCGTGAATGATCGCAAATCATCTAGAACGACGTCCAACCTCGAACAGCCGCCCTTCGTTTGAAGCGGTACCCTGACCGCGAACGATCACCATTCGCCGCGAATGACATCCGACCGCGAACGGTCCCATATCACCTTGAATGACATACGATCCCGAGCGATCGTCATTCATGGTCAGATAAAACTATCGATTCCTTTGCAGGTCATCAACAGAACATGAACGTCCGGCTTATGGCATTACAAAACACACCTTCCTCCGCAAGGCATGTTTTGGAGGGCAAGTGTTATCTCGCCTTTTAGCAAGGCCGTGATGCCAAAAGATTAACCGAAAACCAGAGGCAGTTCATTCCGAAGATTGGTTATACACTGCTTCACCATGGATATCGATCAATTTTGTCCAAGTCCGGATCAGGCTACGATTGATAGGACACGACAAGCGATGCCATGAAAACCTGCATTCTAAATTTCAGGATAATCGGAGTTCGTATGAATGAGATATGATCGATACAGGTTAGAAGAAACACATTGTTCGTATCCATAGAGGGAGGTTGAATTTCGAATCGATCAAATTCGACTCGATTAACATCTGTTCGAATCGATCAGGCTCAAATCGATCCCTGGCCGTACTATTCGAATCCATCAGCTTCGTACCCATCAGAATGACTTTGCCTCGCTCTATTCGAATCCATCAGGTTCGCATCGATCAGAGTGTTCGTATTCCTATGTTCGAATCGATCAAGATCATCCGTTCGTGTCGATCTCCTGGAAGCCTTGCTCGCATCGATCCTAGACTCGCCTTTCGTATCGATCCCCAGAAATCGTGGATTATTATTCACATCGATCAATAGGAGCCTTTATTTCGTATCGATCAGCTGATAGATACGAAATAAAGCCAAAGCCAATCGGTATGAGCAGTACTCCCTTTAGTGATCGATACGAAATGGCACCCCAAACATCGATGCAAACAGAGCTTTGTCGACACAAAGCGGAGCACGAGCCATAGATGCGGACGTATCGATGCAAATGAGGCGAAAGCCTCGGAACGAATTGATCAACGCGGCACAAAAGGTGGAGCGATCCAAGAATCTCGATCCACGTCACCGCGCACTCACGTGTCCAGGTCCATTCGAAGAGATGGATATGAAACTATGGATTCGAACTCAGCAGCATACGAAAATCACAATCTTGCATCGATCATACCTCACAAACCATAGGTCCAAATGCTATGAAATTTTCACAGAAGCTTACGTACAAGCTAAAGAATGTTCCTGCCAAGTTTCAACTCGATTGGGCAATTTTTTGATCGATACAAAATTGATTCATATCGATGACAGATTGAGTCGAAACTTGTCGGGATCGGTCGCGTGGGCCCACTCACGTGCCCGAAGAAGTCTCCTAAAGTTTGAGCGCGATATCAGCCTCCTACATCTATAAATAGCCCCTTAGAGCCTATAGAAAAAGGGATCTTCAACTTTGGAACGTCCAGACTCTGTCGGACTCAATTGTGCACTTCACTACCATTGTTGTATTCAAACCTTAGAGTTGTAATCAACTGTAACATGCTGTAATTGATTGAAATCATCAAGTGAATCAATAAAGTCATCAACTTTAGAGTGGACGTAGGCCAGATCGCCGAACCACTATAAATTCTGTGTTGTTTACTATGTTCTTTTGAATTTTTTTTGAGTGATCTTCATCTTTATTTCTATACATACTTATTATCTGTGATCTGTGATTGTAAATGGGTGCTTTCATCGGCAATTGGGTGTTTGTGACCAATTTTGGCGCAAACACATCCGTTTGATTTTTATAAATTTGTTTACTTTTTCCACTTTTCATTCAGAAGGCGACGTTTGATTTAACTAGGAATATTCAAATTATCCATTCCTTGTAATTCCAAACGGAGTCAATCTTTCCTCTTTGTGTTAAACTAATTTATGGAAATCATAGCAGAAAATCTTCCTAAGGAATCTAATTTCAGCAAATTAAACATGGAAAGCATATTCTAGTTACATATTTATGATTAGAATATATTTCGTTATGAATGGGTAATTTTATTAGGCAGTTGACATGTATTTATTGCATTAATAAAGAAGAACGGTGTTTATTCGTGCGTTATTTATGCATAGCGGTCGTTAGTTATTATTATATTTTGGGAAGCGAATAGGTAGAATTAGAAAATATAGTAATTCCTATTATAGACAATAAATTAGGAATTGTAAATAATTGATAGGAAATAAAAGATTGTAATCTCGATAAATGGGCAATTAATAAGAAATAATGGGTAGGATTTGATTGGGGATTACAATTGGTTGGTATGAAATTAAAGAGTGAACTCCAATTAATAGGCAATTTATGGAAATGAATTTGGGAGTTACAATTAATAGGGACAAATGGATAAAAAGAGACTAAAACAAGGGGATAGATATGAAAAGGTTATTAATTTGATATTAGTAATCATACTTGAAAGTCTTAGGAAATGTCCGTTAGGATATTATGGACAAATTGACATTTTCAAGCATTCAAAGGATTTATGGGTAGATAAGTATTTAAGGTAAAAGTTATTACCTTAAATAAAAAAGGAATCAGTAAGCTAAGTCCAATGTCAACCTAAGATTTTATAAGAAAAGACTTAGGATGGTTGATTGGACCTAATAGATTTGTGATGCGAGGTCAGTAGAGTCACTCGATGGAAGAATGCCCTTCACTTTGAGGCTACTAGTAGCCATGTGCACTTACTATTGATGTGAGAGATCACTAATCATGAGACTCATGACAGCGTGAGAGATGGATCTGCTTTCCTAATTGAAAAATATTAAATGGTTCAATGGAATTAGGAGTGGTGAGGGATATTTCCATTGGATTCGCTTCTGGTTTTAGGTATTAAGTAGCTACAGGGTCCGCCTCGCTTCTAAAAGGAAGTATTAAGTACCCCGTGTTATCAGGCATTTTGACTCAGCTATATCCGAACTAATTGGACAAGTTAGACTCGACTGTCATCAAGGTCAGTAGCCTAGAGCGATGATTGTGGGGCTGAGAAATCAAATAGAGATGATAACATGAAGCAGTGATCAAACGAAATCAAGAGATATGGTATACATAATGTTCTAAGTATGGAATATAGTCTAATCTAGAAATGGGATCGGGTACGGTCCCTCTCTACCAAAGGGAGCAGATTACTTCTGCTAAACAGTGCAACTCAACAGAAAACGATCGATATCTCAAAATCCATAAGTCGGATACATATGAAACTTTGGGAATAAGAATAGGGGACCCTAGGGAGTCCAACCTAGGGGCAGCAGCACAAAAGGCACAAACAAGAGGGATTGGCCCTCTTCCCTCTAGAGGGATCGACCATAATTAGACAACATCACATATTGCAGTAATTATTAATCAATAACTCAAGTTCTACTAATCTAATTGGCATGATACTTTGAGGCTAAGCATTATACAACACGGAGAAGCTCCCATAGGGATCGCACCCTAAAATCATCAATTACAGAGATCGGCCTTGATCCCTTTTTCTTGGCATTTGGGCCACGCGATCCCTTCTGTGGGTCCTTATGGATCTGGAAATCCTTCTACCGAATATTAAAGGAGGTATTTCAGTGTCTTTCTCTATAAATACAAATTTGATTGTTCATTTTTGGAATCTTTAAGTGGCTGGTTGCTTTGTATTCTTTTGTAATTAACGATTTTCATTTGATACCTCTTGTATTCATTTTACAAAGTGATTAATAAAGCTATCTCTTAAAAGTGGACATAGGTAAACAATGCGTAACCACTATAAATTGCTATTTCTCTGTTATTTGCTTATTTCTTATTGCTTTATTACTATATTCTCTCTGTTTACATTTAGTATTTTTCATATATTCCTCTACTACAAATCTGTTGGGTGTTTGTGCCAATTTTTGGTGCAAACAATTTAGTGCTTTCACTGAGAGCCAAGATTCTCAACTTCATTTGGATCCTTTTGCTGTTGTTGGATTACATAAATCCAAGGAAGAGATCTAGAACTATCTTCAAAAAATTTGAATGTTCTATTTAGATTTGCAAAAGTATAAGGAAAACTATCAACGGTGGTTAGGAACACCAGATCTACCTCTCAAAATGTAGAAGTAAATGAGAATGCCAACATCTAGCAAGGAGGCTCAAACAATCTACCGGTGGATGCCAATGTTGCAATCCAGTTGATGTCTAGAATCCAGCTAATTCTATCATAAGAGCTGATTTATAGAACCCGATGAAAGGGATAGCTGTCGACAGTTGAACCAGCAGATTCACGTCAATATCGATCTAATGAATGAACTCAGGGATCAACAATGTGGGAAAACTAGGAGGGAGCCAACTCTCTATTCTATATCGGAGAGCTCAACTTCATCAGATGACCATCACAGGCACAAACATCGCAGAATTGATGGATATCATGCAGAAGCATCAGAACATCAACACACAACATTTCCTGGGCTACAAGGATCGATCGGACCCGATCCCTCTCTAGGGACCGGGGCCGATCCCTATTCCAGAGGAGGAACTTTCCATTTTTCTGATGGAATTCAGACTACAGCTTCCACGGTTGATCTAGATGTTGGACTTTAAGTTAATGCAGATCAGTTACCTCTCCATAATGACGATGATATGAGCGTACGTGACATATATCAAGAGGATGTTGAGCTAAGAAGGTGTGGAACGGCCCATACACATCGACCGGGCCATTCACATGAGGTAGAGCATGACTACCGCTTGGCCCCAACTATCCGAAAGCCGGACTTGATGGCTATGATCAGACAACTAGTAAGGGAGAGCCAAGGCTTGACCAATGATGATTATGGGATCTCGAGAAGCAATACCTCATTCACCAACAATATCCTACACGCGGAGCACCCAAGGAGATTCAACATGCTATCGACGCCTGCCTATAAGCGAAAAACTAACCCCAGGCAGCACATCATGGGATATGAATGGCTGATGGATTCCATATGAGCAGATGATGCCACAAAATTCAAATGTTTTCCTATTACTCTCTCTAGCATAGCAACGATGTGGTTTATGAGATTACCCCCATGGTGAATCTCTAGATTTGATGATTTGGCAACAAAATTTGTGGAGTAGTTCCGCATGCCTGCAACTCACCCCAAAGATGTAATGTTCCTATCGAGCGTGATCCAGGCTCCGGGAAAATCGCTGAATGACTGGTTAGAAAGATTTCATACAGCCATTATAGAAGTCAGTAGTCTGAATGACCATTCAGTGTTGATGGCAGAAACAAGGGTGATTAACCTAGAATCTGACTTTGGCGATTAGTTAGCTGGCAAACCACCCGCAATGTTAGAGCATTTCTATGTAAAAGCAGCTCAATATTTGAGGAAAGAGGAAGCAAATGCTCTAGGAAGAAGGATATTGTGCGACCGAGTGGAGAGGGAGTGCAGAGTAACATTGTAGTGAAACAGTGCAGAGTCCAAAATAAACCGAATCAGCAAAAGAAAGGTAGTGATAGGAACCATGAACGAAAGAGGGATCCTGGAAGAGGAAAGTCTAGAGATTCCAATGTATGATACCTACACACCACTGAATACATATCTAGAAAACGTCTACTTATCTACATGCAATACTATGCAGTATAGAAAGCCACATCCAAAAAAATCGATGAGGAAACAAAAGCCGATTGGAAAATATTATCAGTTCCACGAATGTTACAGTAACAACACAAATGAATGTAGGCATCTTTAGGATATTATCGAGAAATTTATTTGGGAAAAAAACTATAGCATTTTGTTAAAGCCCCACAAAATAGCAGGAAGGCCATATCCGATCCCAACCGTGGACAAGCGCCGCATAGGGCTGAGGAGCCTGTGCGGACTGGTGGAAGATTAATGATCAACACAATAGCTCGAGGACTACATCTAGTTAATAAGAGCTGGCACGAGATGGAGTGTATGTAAGCACAATCAAGCATATGAATTTTGAGTGTCATTCAAATACAGAAGATGAGGCTCCAGCCAAACAACAGCGTACAATGGCAGACAACAATATATTCAGAAGTAGAGATGCGGATAAGGTAGAAGCACTGACGATCGACCTAATGGTCATTTCGGCCATGTTCGACCTTGCCTTAGTGAGGAAGATCTTGATTGACTGTGGTAGTTTTGTGAATATAATTTTCAAAAAGGTTTGCGGTTGTTGAGGATGGAAGCCAAGGACTTGAAACCATCTAAATCCCGCATTCTTGGCTTTAACAGCGCTACGAGCGAAGCTGTCGGTTATATTGAATTGCCCACAGAGTTGGGAAAAGGCGATCGCAAGAGAGTGCGTATGTTGCCATTTGTCGTCTTAGATGTTGACTCTCCATACAATTCCTTTTTAGGCCGACTGGCCATAGTTGAATTTTGGGCAGCCCTTGCCCTGTGGTGTTTGCCTTTGAAGTTCTTAACGAATAACGGTATTGGAGTTATACATAGTGATTAGGCAACCCAGACATGTGTGCTATTTGGCCGAGTAGAGGAACACTCAGCGGAAGGAGAAAGGTAAGGGTGTGGATAATTCTCATCTCCTCCAAGCCATCGAAGATTGAAAATCAACGCTTGGGTCTTGGCTCGGGAGCCATATTTACTTCTATAAAGACATAGATCCGAGGAATGATGATGAGAAGCCCAAAGAAACAAGGCTACACCGGCAGAGCTGACGATTGACATTACGGTCAGCCATGATGACCCATCGTGGGTCCTAAAGATTAGATCATAGCTCAGCCCCCCAATGATAATGGAACTTGCTAGTTTTCTCCGAGAAAATATTGATATGTTCGCTTGGACCCATTCTGACATGTGTGGGATCTCGCCTGCCATTGCGAGCTATGCATTAAATATCAACCTGAGGCATGTCCCGGTGAAATAGAAAAGGCAAAACATGGGTCCAGAGAGATCTATCACCCTTAAAGAGGAGGTGGATAGACTCAAAAGCAATGAGTTTATTCACGATGCCCTCTACCTGAAATGGGTATCTAATCCTGTACTTGTGAGAAAGGCAAATAGAAAATGCCGAACATGCATTGACTATTCAGACCTAAATAAGGTATGCCCTAAAGACTGCTTTCCACATCCGAGGATCGATAAACTTGTGGACTTAACCATAGGACAAGAGTTGCTATCTTTCATGGATGCGCACTCTGAAAATAATCAAATCCTAATGCACATACCTGAACAGGAGCATACCAGTTTTACTACCGACGTTGGGTTGTACTACTATGTGCTAATGCTATTCGGGTTAAAGAATACTGGAGTGACCTATCAACCTAGATAACCGAATATTTAAAGATCAAATTGGAAAGACGATGGAGATATATGTGGATGATATGCTCGTGAAGTCACGACGATTGAGAGACCACATTAGAGACTTAGTAGAATTGTTCGTTATCCTTCGATATTACAAAATTAAGATCAATCCTCTAAAATGTTACTTTGGTGTTGCATTAGGAAAATTCTTGGGATTCATTGTCAATTCTCGTAGAATAAAAGCTAATCCCAAGAAGATTCAAGCAATCCGCAATATCCAAGCACCAAAGACTATCAAACAAGTACAGAGCCTAAATGGAAGGTTGCCGCCCAAGTCGGTTTATTTTCAAAGCCACTGATAAATGTATTCCTTTCTTTGACCTGATAAGAAGAGGGAAGAGGTACTTTGAATGGACATAGGAGTGTGAAGATGCATTCCAAGCTCTGGTGAACCGTATAGAGAGACCTCCATCTTTTCAAAGCCAGTGGATCATGAAGACTTGTGTATCTACTTGGACGTTTCAGTACACGCTATAAGTGACGCACTGCTTCGCAAGGAGAACCAACTCCAAAGACTGGTCTATTATGTTAGCAAGCGATTAAGAAGAGCTAAAAGGAATTATTCGAAGATAGATAAATTCACATACTGCCAGTTGATTGTGTCACGAAGGCCCCACTCCTATTTTTAGGCTTATCCCATCAACGTCTTCACCGACCAACCATTACGACAGGTCCTACATTGACTTGAGACGTCTGGAAGGTTACTCAAGTGGAACATCGAGCTGGGCCAATTTGACATTACCTATCTCCCTTGCAGAGCCATCCAAAGACAGGCACTCATGGACTTTATAGCTGAGTTCATCGCACAAGATGATCTCCCAGAGAGCAGTGAAGCCCCTACCATCCGATGAAAAATGTATATGGATGGAGCCTCCAACGATCGTTGTTCTAGAGCTGGAGTCATACTAGTAATCCAGAAGGTCGATCAATTTGCTACGCTTTAAAGCTTGACTTCCCTGCAACGAAAAACAAAGCCGAATATGAAGCTCTGATTATTGGACTCAAACTTGCCAAAGAACCGGGAATAAAATCTCTTGAAATCTTTTGCGATTCCCAATTGGTGTTATAACAAGTCAGGTGAGATTACCAGGCTAAAGGACAACGACTCACTCCATACCTTATCCGAGTCCAAGAGCTATTGTCTGCCTTTGAGTATAATGACATCATCCACATTCCTCGAGATCAAAACAAAGAAGCCGACTCATTCGTAAAGTTTGCTAGCATCGGGGATTCATAGCAAATGGGCTTGGTTCCAATCGAAGTACTAGATGCTCCAAGCATAAATCAGATGGAAGTTGACTGGGTACTAGAGATGGAGCCTGAGAAGGAGTCATGGATGACTCTAATTAAAGATTATTTGCTATAGAGAGTCCTTCCCGAATGGAGGAATGAAAGATGACAAATCTTCTGCAAAGCTTCACGATATATCATTCAGGAAGGAGTCATGTATATAAAGGGTTTTTCCGTTCCCCTGCTCCAGTGTATCCCTCATGATGAAATAAAACGAGTCCTAAGGGAAGTTCATGAAGGGGAATGTGGCGATCACACTAGGGGCAAACCTTAGCAAAGAAAATAATCCGTTATGGGTATTACTGGACAATTGTCAACCAAGATGCTGCAGATTACGCTATGTAATGCGATAAGTGCCAGATGTATTCAAAAGTTTGGACAGCTCCACTGATGGAAATACGCAAATTGTCGGTCCATGGCCGTTTGCTACATAGGGCATAGATATTATCAGTTCCTTATCGATCTCTAAAGGTGGTGTGAAGTACGCCATTATAGTAGTTGATTACTTCACCAAATGGGACAGAGTGGAACCTATAACCATGGCCATGGCGAAGAAAGTAATCAAAAACTTCTACCATCAGAATCATATTGAAAAGCGATTTGTGGCAGTTGCTCACCCTCAAGAAAATGGACAGTTGAAGCTATAAACAAAATCATAAAGTCTATTCCAAATAAATGTTTGGAAAATGCTAGAGGAAAGTGGGTAGATGAACTCCCAACAACATTATGGGCTTATAGAACCACCTACAAGTCCGCAACTGGCCATACTCCATTCGTCCTTGTTTACGGCTCCAAATTCGTCATTCCTATTAAACCCAAAGTCCCTTCTCATTGAGTGACCTACTATGACCTCAAAAAAATAGAGATCTCCTCTTAGATTCTCTAGACCAGGTAGACGAGAAGCGTGAAGAAGCCGATTTGAAGGCAGCTGCACATCAACACCAAATCTCTTGATACTGCAACACTAAAGTCCAACCTAGGACCTTTGAAACTGGCGATCTTTTCTTTAAATGTGTTTTTCTTATCCCTTTACAAATGAACCCTACTTTGGAAGGACCGTACGTCATTGAACACTGGCTTGGAGAAGGAACTCCAAGCTAGCGACTGTTGATGGCGTCACGCTTTTAAGAGCATGGAATCGCAAGCATTTATTTCACTTAGTTTATTCTTTTTCATTCAGTTGTATTTAATTTTTGAAATGGCTTTAGCATTTGATTTTCCAGATATGTAATAAGACAAATTATGTCATTTCTTTCCATTTGGCAAATAAAGTTTGAAATTTCCTTCATATCTATGATTGCTACAGAATTACATATTAGTTATGATACCCAACTAACTAATATTAACATGTCCGAGCAGGTTCTCAAAGTTTTGAGCCTGCTAACACGATTAGACTAAACAGAATGAACATGGTCCGACAGTTCATTCGATGATTCTTGCTCACAACCCGATGGGCGGAGTACCTAACGAGAAATGGATGTGACTTGACCATCCGATAATCAAATTAATCCCACTAAGCAATGGGATAGAAATGAAACAAAAAGTGACCGTAACACGATCGATTGCTCTCTAAGTTAAACCCTGGGTTTGGAGGAAAATCAATGAATTAAGGAAAGTACAGTTTGACTATTTTTCAAAATAACTCTAAGTCCCCAGAGTGTGTACTGGAGTATAAACACAAATTGGGTGCGATTCAACCACCCGCCAACAAAATTTTATCCCCAAAGTGCGGATATGAGTATAAACAAATAAATGAGTGCGGTTCGACCACTCACTATTCCATAAACTCCGACCTGAAATTGACAGGAGAAGTATAAATTCGCTAAGGATGAAATTCAACCATTCACTATCTAACTCCTCTAATCCGAGACCGGGGGTAGGAGTATAATCACTTAAGTTGCTGAATTCGATAGTGTAGAACTTGGGCTCAAGCTAATTGTTTGGTATGACCTAAGGCCATGACCACATGGTGGCCTTGAGATAGAACTAACGGATTATCATTCGAACTAATGAGCGACGAATTACAAGTACATTGGAGGGAAAACTAATAGCTCGAGTACTTAAAAAATTCACATAAGAGTTCAACGGAAAATAAAGAACATTTATTTACATAAAACTTGGAAATCATAGTACAAGTGTTTATCCAAAAGCTGGGGCCTTAACACAAAAACAAGGCCAACAAAAAGAAAAACAGCTACATAAACTATGTACAAACTAAGCCGACAAGACAACTACTTCTTCTCCCTCTTGAGTTTCTTGGCAGTGGACCCACTCGAGCCTTTCCCTGTTCCTCTCTTCGAACCCTTACCGCTCTTACCTCCCTTTGAAGAAATATCCTTAGACGTGAGAGTCGGAGCAGTGTCACCTTTAGAAGTAGGAGGAATGTTACTCGTAGGAATCGACCCACCAAGGGGAATGAATTGAAGTGGGAGTAGGTTTGAATCATCCATGTCCACATACACAGACTCAGTTTTAGCTTTTTTTAACAACTCCTCCTTCTCAATGCATTGCTTCAAGCTAAGCTTATTAGTGTGCTTGGAGGCGCTTGTAATAATAACATTATCAGACTCACCATGCAGCAGCTGGTCATTGGCCCTTTCACCAGCAAGAGCTCCAATAAATCGAGCATCGGGCCCTGGAACGTCAGTAGCCACTGGAATGTCAGTAAGTTTCGGTTGTTGCTCCACAGCGGCACCACTTCCTAGAGTTTGACTGGGAGCTAGGAGACCTGCAAATTTACAGGAACAAGCGAGTAAGCCCTGAAATATTGGGCATAAAGAACTAAACCTCTCGAGTAATAGAGAATAGAGTGGGATACCTGCATTCGACTGACTTTTGATTGTTACCGGAGCGTTCCGTTCTTGAATAAGAGTCAGAGCCTTTGATTTATAACTGGGCCTATCTGAATCACAGCTCGAATCTTGTCCCAGACCAAGGGAAACTGATGCACTCGCTGGTGGAAGTGAAGAGGAACCTTTGGGATCAGACCCCCAAGCTTTAGCGATGTCTTTCCCTTTACCAGAGAATGCCAAAATATCGAAGTATCAGAGCCTTGCGTAGGCAAGCTTTAAAGGTTCATTCCCATGAAGGATCTCTCGCACCAGTTTCTCCTCATTCAAATCGGCTTCATCAAGGGTTTTCTTCCTCATTTCATTGATATAGTCCCAAGCCTCAACAAGCGATTCGAGGTATCCCTCCCCAAGAAAACTCAAGTCATGGTGGATTCGGACCGTGGCATTGTATTCAACAATAAACGAATCAAACATGTCCTTAATCTCATTCCATACAGCCTATTTTGCATCCTCTAACTGGGCCTCAATTTGCCCTCTAACTTCATTATGGCAATCTTCCATCGCCTCTTCCTTGAGGGCTTTGATTAGAGCGAACTTCTCATCAAGTTTAGATTTCAGCTTTCGAGCCTCGACAACCTCTTCACAATACATTTGAGACTCCTCTTGAGCCTCAAGTTTTTCTTCCTTCTCTTTCTTAAGAAGGTCTTATGAGCCATTTGCAAAAAATTAACCACTTTAGACGTTTCTTTAGCACTTTTTTCTACTGCGGTTAACTTCGTGGTTAACTCTATAATCTCGTCATCTTGATGTTTGATCGTATCTTTATCATGGATTGCCTCCAGCTTAAGGCAATCAATTTCATATTGCCTTTCAACAGGCACCTCAGAAATTTTCTTAGCTAAGTATTGGAGTGTTTCATGCTGCACAAAATCATCGTTGACGCATGCAAGTGAACTCACTTTAATATTTCTTGAGATTGTAAAGATAGAAGGAAGAAACGTTAGTCCATCAAAGCAGATTTTTGGAAATTTGAACTTAAGTTCGGCCAACCATTGTAGATGCCTCAGGAACTGTAGTAGTTGAAGCAGGCTCAGATGTAACTATAGGACATTTGTTCGACCAGCGCTCGTGAAGCTATCGAGACCTAGATGAACTCGAATGATGCTCAAGTGGCACAGTAGTTGGGGGAACACGAGAAAGGTTTGATCACCGCTATATACCGAAGGATTGGGCTGAAATTCTTGGCGATGAGATGATTGAGATTTTGTCATGTGCTTAGAGGATGAAGATCCCCTTGAATGATGACTTCTTTCCGGACCGTCACCCCTTTCTCGATGCCTGCCTAAGTCCAGACCTCGACTGGATCCATAATGTGTTGAGGAGCCCCTCAAGTGATCAAAGGCACAAGATTAAGATATAGCACTTGCAAACAAAACAAAAGCATATAAGTGACAATCAAATAAAAATAGACAAAATCATGCAGTAAAGTGGGCGTGATTGTGAGTGTCCTAGTGTCCCCTCGACGGACCAATTATTATGGCCTTGCTCATAGGAGTGATTTCCCCTTTTCTAGTGGGAGGAATGTCATCACCAGTCCTGGCAGGAGAATTAAGCCCTCCATTTTTCAAATTGGAAAAGTCAAAGGTCTTGATGTCGTTAGGGATCAGGAGACTTGAAAATTTTTCCATTGAACTCTCTAAAGGCTGAGAGGAAGACTCTTCTTCAATAGACATGATAGAGAACTTGGGCTTTTTAGCACTTTTTCTTCTATGGAGTTTGTAAGCGAGCCATTTCCCTTTCCTTGTCGGTGCATGAGATTGCATGCCTTCGAATGATTCGACCACATGCACATTTTTTGAACCTACATCATCATTGCCAGGGTCATTGGCATCATCACCTCTAATTTCGCCTTCTTCGGCATCGTCCCGAGCCTCCTCGACTGGAGGCACGATAGCGCTATCAGTATCGCCTTCCAGTTCGACCACATTTCTTCACAATGCAATGCTTCTTGGTAGCCCAATACTACGACCTTCTTCAAGCAACCAAAAAGGAAATAACCACTCATCGGCTACAAGGGATCTGATTTCCCTGTCCTCAACTAGGGGGCATGGATTGTAGAAACCGCCCTTAAATAATTATCACCTTCGGGTCGTAGATGGACACCCGCAAATTTTCATGGAATTTGTTAGTTCAGGATACAACTTGGACCTAAGAATTTGAATATGAAGTGAAGGCAATGCTTACGTACTTCCAACCATCACCCCACTAAGCCGGGCGGACAACGAACGTATAACCATTCGTTCTTGAAAATACCGAGCTTGTTTCAAGCACCAGTCAGAATTGACAGTTGGGCGCGGGCTCGAGGAAAGTATAAGAAAGGCTTCCCATCCGTCGCTTAAAATTTTAGATGAACCGGATGTCTTTGGGAGATGACGGACGAAATAGAACATCCACAAATAATTAAAAGGTGCCATGAAGGAAAGCATAGTTGTTTAGATGCAGCTGAGTAAGAGCTATTCCCACATAATTTAGCATCTCTAAGATAAATGAATCAAAAGGCAGCACACATCCGGCCCAATACATAAGTTTATTTTATTCCGTATACCCTTCTGGGGGCAAGTGGGCCTTGTCATTCCTTGATAAGACTAATACATCTCTAAACAGTATTCCATGTTTAGAGCACAGCCTACGGAGAGTGGCCTCACAAATTCTAGGGGCTTAGGAAACCACCGGGTCATCAAGAAATATAGCACCCTTTAAAGTGTCAGGGACAGGATCTATCTCTTCCACTGGAAGGATGGGAATATAAGAAAAAAGGTCAACCATCAGACCAGAACTCTCTAGTTTCTCCGTTTGGTGTTCGGGAGAAAGTCTACCAGATATGGTCGTGGAGCTCGATTCGGCACCTGGATTGTTATGCTGTGAAGTTTGATTGTAAGACATCGTGACTAAACGCCCTAAGTGTCCGGAGCCCATATCAACTAAACTCAGCAGATAATCAAGATTAGAAAATTTTACCTATCCCCCGTGCTAAGTGTAAACTAGTGTGGTGCAATGTCGTGTAGTGCAGAGATAAGCAGTTCGGATTAAAAGCATAAAGTAATGACGAGATTTTGGATTCTGACCGGAGTTACCGTCATTGTTGACCATTTCAATTGGTGTTTACATTGGTTGATTGTGTAAGCTTTGGGATCGACCATCGACATGTTAAAGTATAAAGTTTGTTATTGAAGTCCATATGTTGGATTTTAGTTCGTATTCAAGTTCAAAGTCAGATATGCAAGTCTTGTTGTCCAGTAAACTTCATACGTTCAAGTTCATTAAGATAGGATTGGTTCTAATTGTCCGTACAAGTCTACATGGATTGGTTTGTTTAAGTGTTCAAGCTTGGTTTAAGGGCCAAAAATCGATAAGTCCTCATAGCCAATCCCTCTTATAAAGCAAATAACTGATCCCACTTAACCTACATGATCGATCCCTCTGTGCTTCAACAACATCGATCCCTATGTCATGAATGAATATCACCGGTCCCTATGCCATAAACTAACACAACCGAACCCTCTCTATATCAGCTAACCACCAATCCCTTCTAGCTAACCTAGCTGATCCCTCCCAAAGGCCGCTGCACCGATCCCTCTTTCCCACTTCACTAAGGATCCCTACACTTGAGTGTTTTCTTCCCTCCATTAGCTCCTTCCTTCCGATCCCTGGCTTAAGTTTAACCGAACCCTTACTCAATCCATCTACTAAGTAATCACCGCTTGCATCCCAAACTGATCCCTCTTACATCACCATCGTTCTTCTTGTTTCCTCCAGTCAAGCAAGGTTCCAATCCATTAACATGAATAAATCCATCATCCCATCACGAAATAGAATAATATGCAAATCAAAACCTACCTATTTATCTATAAGTATGGATTGTCAGGCACAAGATGGGGTGAATTTCAATTTAAGTTGAGTGCTAGGCAATGTTCTTGAATTCAAAGGGGTGGCAGATTAAATGATAGAGATGGTGATAGTGTCAAAGGAAGGAAGAAAGGGCTCGGCTCTAAGGTAGGGGAAAAGGGTTTGGTATTGAAGAAAATAAAAGCCAGTGAAACTAAAATGAATAAGTGAAGAGATGGAGAGGTGGAGTATTGGTTTATATATAAAGGCTCATAGGGGTCGGTTTACTTTAGTTTCCCAATGAAGGTGAAAATATCAAGTCCCTAACGTTGAAGGGGATCAGGTGCGATCCATATCTAAGGGGGGTCCATCCGTTCGCTATAAACGAAAAAAGAAAAGATGGGAGAGAAAGGGATCGACTGGAGGAATTCTGATCCCTATTTTGAAAAATATATATAATAAAACAATAAATATGAATGCAGTGAGGTTGCATCTAATTCAATAAGAATAAGTGATGACTCGTGAGCGTACAAATGCATCCTGGAGCCCACGACAAAGATGTGTACATTCTAAAAATTCAATTTTTGAAATCAACAGAAATTGAATTATCACTTGAAGCTTTAAAAGATGAAACTGGATCAAATAATCAAGTCCTACTAGCTCAATAGAATTGGACAAAAATAACAGTAGATGGAATACAATCTTGAATTTTTACTATTGGAAATCGACCAAGCATCATGATGATCAGTGAGAGATACGACACTTTGGGAAAATAATTCAACGGAAGAATAGTGAATATTCAGAAAACTGGATGGATTTCTCTCTGGTGAACCTAACTTATTTCGATTCAAAGCACATCATGTTCGACACAGGACGTACTTTGGGGGGGGGGGCAAGTGTTATCTGGCATTTTGACCTGGCTATATCCGAACTGATTGGACAAGTTAGACTCGACCGTCATCAAGGCTAGTAGCCCAGAGCGATGATTGTGGGGTCAAGAAATCAAGTACAAATGATATATGAAGTCGTGATCAAATGGAATCAAGTTATATGCTATACATAATGTTCTGAGTATGGAATATAGTCTAATCTAGAAAAGGGATTCGGTATGATTCCTCTCTACCAAAGGCAGTGGATTACTTCAACTAAATAGTGCAACTCAACATCAAATGATCGATATCTCAAAATCCAAAAATCGGATACATATGAAACTTTGGGAATAAGAAGAGGGAACCCTAGGGAGCCTACCCCAGGGATCGCACCCCGAAAGGCATAAACAAGAGGGATCAAACCTCTTCCCTCAAGACGGATCGGCCAGAATCAGACATCACATATTGCAACAATTATTGATCAATAACTCAAGTTCTACATATCCAATTGGCATGAAACTTGGAGGCTAAGCAAAATACAAAATGGAGAAGCTCTCATAAGGATCGCCCCCCTGAAATCACCAATCATAGTGATCGGCTCCGATCCCTATTTCTTGGGATTTGGGCCATGCGATCCCTCATGTGGGCCTCTATGGATCTGGAGAGCCTTCTGTCGAAATTCCAGGGAGATATTTCAATGCCTTCCTCCATAAATATAGACTTGATTGTTCATTTTTAGGATCTTTACGTGGCTAGTTGCTTTGTATTATTTTGTAATTAAGTATTTTCATTCGATCCCTCTTGTATCTAGTTTTTAAAGTGATTAATAAAGCTATTTCTCAAAAGTGGACATAGTCAAACAACGTCGAACCACTATAAATTGCCGTGTCTCTATTATTTGCGTATTATTTATTGCTTTATTGCTATATTCTCTCTATTTATATTTAATATTCTTCATTATTCCTCTAATAAAAAACTCTAGCTTGTATTTATGCCAATTTTTGGTGCAAACACCTAGTGGGATTCCAAATAAATAAAGATATCTCCAAAAAAGTTTAACTTTAGTGTTCAAGTATTATGTGGCTATCTTAGGGCCTGCCTCCCAACCGAAAGAAGTAACCTAATGAGATTCCATATTTATAATTAAGAGTGATGATGTATATCTCAGGAAGGGTTCGCTTCGGGCTTGAGGTACTAAGTGACTGATCTAGGGTTTTCCACTCTCCTATAAAAGAAGTTCTAAATAACTAACGAGATTTCTAAGCAATGTCAGCTATATAGTACCCATGAGGAGTCCACCTTAGGGTTAGCTATAAAATGGAAAAGGCCTACCTATAAATAGGTGTTAATGGTCATAGGCCTTCCTAGTCTTTGTTAATGAGGTACTAAGTGGCTTGGGTACAGTCTCTCACTTTACTAAGACTTTAATAACGATAGATGTCCCAGTAGTATGGCTATTATAAATTATAAGACCAAAGATAGTGGTCAGAGGTCTCTATAGCTAGGACTAATAAACCAATAATGACGATGCTAGAAGTCCTTCTTGGGAATAGGTCTTAAATGATGGAGTCTATCTCGATTGAGGTCTTAAATGGCTGAGTCTGCCTATGTCTCTTTTAAAAGTATTATGTGGTGATAGTAGAAGCCCGCTTCATATTTAGAAGTATTAAGTGGCAAATGGGTATGGAAGTATTGGGTGGTTTATAAGGCTTCATCAGTATTTTGTATCTTGGGAATGGGTAAGTAAGTAATCATGTGTGCAATACAAAGTTAGATTAGAATTACTAACCTTAATAGACATAACAATTTATAATATGGACAGTTATAGATTTTTCGATCACTAGAACCTTGTTCTGACCCCCTCCTCATTACAATCCATAGGATAGATTTAGAATAACAGGTCACTGGAGCTGGATGTGTTTAGTGTTTGGAGAAGTTTCCTTTTCCCTCATGCTCAATGTTGATGTGACAACCTGCTACCCAAGGAATACTATTAATTCCAAGGTAGTAGTCATAATCAGTATTCTTATTCTATTATTTTTTCCACTGTGATTTAGATTTCTATCAAACTTTGATAATGCTCATGCTTATTTACAGGTACCGAATCCAACGATCTGTGTTTAGATGGATGTGGGTTTCGATTTTTGTCGAAATTTAGGCCCATTAAGGTACAAGTTGTTACAATATATATAAATTCCAAACAAAAATTATACTAGAAAAACGATACATATATTCTATATATTATGATTAAATTCAAGAGGAAAATTAATAAAAATTCATAAATATATTAAAAACGTGTTAAATCATTATGTAAAATCATGTAAATGCAAAAATGAATTTTGTAAATAAAATCCTTATGGGTTTTAATAAAAATGTTAAATTTTTATGCAAAATCTGTACGGATTTTATATTTAAAAAATAAATAAATAAAGATTTCTAGATCCGCATGGATTTGTAATATTTTTTTTAAATACATGTGGCATTGGCCAAAATAAAAAATTTAATTTTTAAAAATGTTCTTTTATTTTCAAATTAATATTTCATAATTAATTTTTGAATTATGCATGGACGCGCGCGCGCATACACACACACACACACACACACACACACATATATATATATGTATGTATGTATGTATGACTTCGGATTTATATGTATAGATATATTTATTTATTTATTTGTATACATATATTTATTTATTCAAAATATCAACATTTGAAATTCGAATTTTAGATCTGAAATATATTTTTTAATTCTGAATCTGTATTTGTTACTAAATTTAAATCTATCTTTAGATATTTTTATTATTAATTGAATTATTTACATTGGCCAACATATTCAAATTTAAAATATATTCGTATAAATATTATATATATAATAACTTCCATTTGGCATCTCTAGCATGAGGGAAAACAATCGGGCTTTCAATAATAAAGAAAAGGAGATCTTGTCACTTACTGGGAAAATTAACAGAGATGCAAGTATAATTATGGACAAAATTGCAAATAAGAAGCTCACCAACTTAACGAAACAAGAAAAACGAGCATTGGAGAGGATGAGCTGGAAAGCTAAGCACGGAGAAGATCGATCAGTGAACTGGGAGCCGCGATGATACCTCTACCCTAAAGGAGGAATGTTCAGTTAAACTAAATCTGCTGTATAAAGTATGTATTTATATCTTTTGTGGTAGGAACTACAGATGTTTGTATTTAGGCTTTAGGCCATTTGAGGTTTGTAATAAAATTAACCAAATTTCAAAAAAAAAGTATATAATAATAACTTAACTAAGGACAACAAATATGAATATAAATGAGCTAATGTGTCTATTGTAGTGTAAATCCCAGTACTTATATACATACATTTTATAATATATATATATATATATAGACACACACACGTAATCAAATCTTTATATAAATTAATTAAATAAAATAATGATTTTATTTAAAATTATATAGACTGGATCTAAATTAATTTAGACTTCGTCGGCCCAATAGGATCTGAAATGGAATGTTTTTTGAAATTCATCCATTTAACCTATTGCGTGCTCGTCCAGTTCCATCAATAGTCTAAGATTCATAATTTGAATGAGAATACCTCCTAGATATAGCTAAATCAGCCTCCGGATTTTGCTACGATCAAGAGATGGACACCACCTCGTTTTAATTTGATTTTGTATTGATTTGTTTTTTGGTAATTAATGGCTATGAAGCCACGCTATTTTCGGATGGAGTTAACAAGAGAGAAGAGTCATAAATAATGACAATTAGTGTGTTTAAGTAGGCACTTAAGATGAGGAAAAGGTGAAGGTCATGTCTTCTTCCTTTACGCCTTCATTTAATTCCATTTTGAAACAATTTTTGAACACTCAAACCCTATATACCCATGTTATTTTTGATTGGAATGAAGCCAAAGGAGGAAAAGCGAAACAAGGAGAATTAATGTGCTTAAGTAGGTATTTAAGAAGAGGAAAATGGGGAGGATTTTTCTCCTTCCTTTACTCATTATTTTAATACCATTTCAAAAATATTTTGAACACTCAAACCCTTACTCCTCTAACACCTTAGGTCATCCATGATGTGCCTTAAAAAGGCCTTTAAAAATTCCAAAACCTATTTGGTAATTAATCGATTTGAATCAAATTTAAATATTTATCAATATCATATATCGATAGTACATATACAACTTTTATACATGCACTTTATTCAATACTATTGGCATTCAAAAATCAAATAAAATATAATAATTAATATTTAATAAATATTAATTAATTTAATTAATTTACAATAATCGTAAATTAAATAAATCAACGGTGTTCTGGAGTATTCAACATTACGGTTGTGTGATTCAAAGGTGTAAATTCAATTAGCGATTAGTATTGAACAATTCGAATATCAACGTTCACACATCACTTTATCTAGTGGAGTAACATTATGGTTAAATTTATCGCCTACACATCTTTTTGGTAAAATTCAATTTTATTATTTTAAGTGGTATCCGATAGTAACGATTTTTTACACTAATTCTCTTCATCAAAACCATATCACTTTAGAACTTAAGGAATTAGGTTTTGGTCAAAATTCTAGTATCATCCACATTCAACTTGGTTAGTCCAAACATATAATCCTTGGTTTGGTAATAACATTTATTATTAACCGTACTGCTCTGGCAAAGACTCGGACTTTTACTTGGTTACAGTTAACCGTGATACTAACCTCTAATAAACGAGGAGACAAATTCTCTATTGAATAGTGTTTCACTTTCAAGGCTTCAACTCAGACCCAACTATAGTTGGTTGATGATTGTCATTCCATGATTTAACTATAATCAATGTGTAGTATCCACATTGAAGTTCCATAGTATTCTCAAGTCGAGGGAATTGTATAACATCGTTACTTCGAGATTTCCTATTTGACCTTAGTTATCGTTAACCAACAGGAAACTCTCGAGTGAGCCATTCATGGTTATCTATAATTATTAATATATAACCCCTTGGTGTCCCCAGTGGCTATATGTAACGAACTGAAATTTTTGACCCCGATATTTCGACACTAATATGTTCACTGTAGAAGTGCTGAGCAATCGAACGTCTGAAATTCCAGATTGTTAGGGTAAAGAAGAAACATAAAATAACAGCACAGAATCTCACATTCGCAGCAGAACAAAATATAATATTAAATAATAGCATTTACACAAGAAAGTTGTAACTATCAATTTACAGACAATATATCAAAGTACAATCATTCACAAATAAATGGACAGTTGTAACAACTTGTCCCTGACTACAATCAATACAATCTCAAATACAAAGCGGAATATACTCTATACATTCCTGCCATCCAGCTCGCCTCCTGAGCTCCAAAACGTCCTAACTGAAAATCTGTAATACTCGGGTTTGACCCGAGCATTACAACAAAGTAACACCCGAGTCAGGCTGGAAACCAGCATGAGTAAACCCATTAAATATGAAATACTTAAGTTGTAAATCTTCTTTGAAAAACTAGGGTAACTCGTGCACCACTACGAGTTTTAATCATTATGTAGCCGAACACTTATTTCAAAAAATAATGTCTAAGTACCGTTACTTAGTTTCAATGGCCAAATTTACTTAATTTATTCCATTCCAGCCTATTTGATTCTATGATCAAATCTATAAAGAATTATAGTAGTTACTAATCGAAGTCATTCCGGATATCGCTGATATCCGATCCTGGTGTCTTCGAATCCAATGCCATCTCTTAAGCCAAGTTGTTTAAGCAAAGACAATTCAATTTAAATTTGGTATATCATATTCACATAGAAATTTATCTCAGATATCTATTTAATAAATATCTCACATTGATTAAAAGTTTAATTCAGGCATTTCATATCACAGAATATCACCATTTTAACATACTAGAGATACTAAGAAATTTAAAGCATTCAATTCAAATTAAACATTTATAAGCTAGATTAATTGGTCACACCATTTCTAATTAATTTAATTAACACAAAATAAATTAATTACTTATATTTCTGCTTAATTAACATTAAGCACTTACAATCATTTATTTATTTAAATCAAATGTTTGAAATTAATAAATTATTAACCTATAAAATAACTCAAGTCCTTTGATTTATTAAAGTTGAATACATTTCCCTTAACCATCCCTTAATTATATTATTTAATTTTATTTTAAATAAACTTAGGAATTAATTTAAAACAAAATTAACCTAATATAAATTCCCTAAATCAAAACAAATTAAGTTCAAACAATTTACCTCAAAATCTTTTGGTTTAACTTTTTAAACAATTTAATCTTCAGAATCCAATCTATTACACAATTTCACTTCTAGCTTTGAAACCAATACTTAAACAATTTCAGTTTGCAAGTTCATTTTTAACATTTAAATCTTAAGTTCAAAGTGATGCCATTTCCATAGTTTCAATTTTATATCTAAAATCAAAATCATTTAAATGTTTTCAAATTAAAGTTTTATTTCAGTTATGGATATATATCATTTCAATCCACTTCTTAATTCCTTCAAAACAATCAAATTTATAGTTTCATAGATTACTAATAATAGCAGGAAGATATCAGGATAAGTCAAAGTAAATAAACATCCAAATTATCTAAAACATCCATCAATAACATCCATTACCCATTTCCAGAACTCAAACCTATTTTGAGATCACACATAACTCCTATTTCAATTCAACCTATTTAACTTCTCTAAGTTAAATTCAGTTTACTTAATCCAGTCAACCTTACTCAATTTGAATTCTCCATTTCAAATTTTAAACTTCTTATCAATATCCTTCCCACTTATAAGTTCAAAAACTTATTTCACTTTCGGTTTTTACACCACATTTCAGGAAAAACTCAACACTTAGTGTTTACTTCTAATCAACTTTGATATTATGTATATCCCATATATATACATATTTATTTATTTTCACAACAAGTCAAACTTTCAAATTTTAAAGCACTCTTGGTTTTTAAATTCAAAACAAGTTCCTTTAAAAAATTTAAAACAACTCTTGTTTTAAAATAAGATTCCTACATTCAAAAATATTATTTATTATATCTTTTAACACTTTGAAACAATTTCAAATTTTATGGACTTAGATTTTATAACTTCACAATTTAAATCTTTTTCAATTCATAAGCCATACTTATCTAAGTTGTTTCTTCCTTAAAATATTCCATTTTTCTTTATCAATGTTTATTTTGAAAATAAACATCCCTTTATTAAGATACAACAAACTGTAATAATCCACAAATCCGTACTCCTTGAATAGACATTAATCTCCAACGTTTAAACTCAAGATGAACGGAAATACGAACCATTAGGGTTTAAGAAGAAAGAGGTAGAAGAAGAAAGAAAAGCAACAGAACAATATCAGAATCTCACAATCGCAGCAGAACAACATATAATAGATAAATGAATATCATTAAAACAAAGAACTATATCAGTTATTACATTTTATACATTATATCACATTACATTACATTATCAGAGTGTACAATAACAACAGCGGAAAAGAAATACTATGTATACTAGTAATATGCTACGCCATCCAGCTCGCCTCCAGATTTCTGCAGCAACTCCTGAATTCCAGAATGACCTGTTAACCTGACTCTAGACTGCCCGTGTGGAAATTTGGTGGGCACCCAGAGTTTAGGAAGGAAAACAATAAACTCTGAGTCAGTCATGGGACTGGTATGAGAACTTAAAATAGTTTATCTTTAAAACAAACAACAGGATAATTTTAAAGTCAATTCGCAATGCTTTTGGAAAGTGAAACTACCATAAGGCCTCCCAAACACACACAATGCAAACGCAGAATCGGAGGAGATTTCTCCTTATGATAGTCAAAGATGCTTACTACGCAGAATCATTTGATTTTTTTTATTATTAGTGCATAGTGTAGAAAACATTTTGAAAGTATAATATAAATCTTAGCCAACATAGACATTCCGAACTATGCCTACTGTGGCTACATCCAAACAGTGGGGCGCCACCATAAGTGAATGGAAGGTTCTACAACTAAAACCGTACAAGGTGCGCATTGTTTTGTTTGGATTTCCAACAAATGGTCAGGCTAAGGAACTTCCTACTGCCACACGGGTACGCCTATGGATGGACGTCCCGAGAACTTAACCAGCTCTTTGCCAACACAAGGCCGTGTTACCTCTGTAACTAGGTAACTACTACACGAATATGCCATTCCCCGGTCCCTTGGGACCTTTATCCGAGCGCTCGTCACCAACATCACACAGTAATAAATATAGTGTGTCCACATGAGTAAGTATCTGGGCTCCATACCACGGTACCATCCTTTTTCAGAAGGAAATGACATACCCTAAAAGGCACGACCCTCATAACCTTGCCGCATATTCCTGTTTTGACCATTTTCGGGGAGTGAAGTCTGACGAAGTCTCGTCCACAAAGCTACGCTTTTTCACAAAGCCACGCTTTGATCAACAAATGATCAATAAATAATCATCACACAGCAACACTCAGCATGCCACATTACCGAATTGGGAGTATATCGCTGATAACCTTCAACTACATAACCTCTAAGGGTGTTAAGCTAAGAGAATAAATTCTCCGCCACCAACGGAAATGTAATTGAAAGAAATCTGCTCAATGTCAGACATGTAACCATACAAGTCTGTTCCGGGTTCGAACAGAACCGAAGGCACTTCCAAAGAAGCCCTTGCAATCCAGGTATTCACAAACCCGATAGAACTTCCCATCACAAAGGAAATCTCCATACCGTAGCTATCGGTGCAGAGACAATCGACAGGTTATCCTATCGTTTTCACAAATACCCGGTCTTCAACACCGGTCTTCAAATGTTATCCATAACGACATATCATTATACGGAATGGGTTATATGACCCAAAGGTCCTTTCCCGACTAACCCGAATAATGAGCACAATATTTTGAAAATAAGTGTAGCATTCAAGTTTTCAATCAAATCACAACAAATACCCATTTAAAGGTAAATATCGATAGTCGGTTATTTAACTATCAATAGATATGCATAACATCACCAGATTTCAAATAATTTTCCAAATTATTTATTTTCCAAAAATATCTTATTTAACAAGATATTTTTTTTCCATACTTCAACCCTTTGAAAATAAATTTCAAATCACTTTTCACCTTTACAACTTTTGAAAACAAATTTTAGATCATTTTCCTTAACCGAAAACACTTCCAAATATTTATTCATTTTCACTTCATATTGGAAAACATCTCCATGCTTATTTAATAATAAGTAATTCACAAATCTATTCATTTTCAACATTTGGAAAATATTCAATATACTTAAATCACAGTTAAGCATATATTTTATTCTTTAAAGAAAACATTGTCTTAAACACATTTATTTGAGTCAAAACGAATGTTGCGTAAAACATCGTTACGACAACCCAAAATCACTAGTATAGGGATTCGAAATTAAGACAGATATATAAATCCCAATACTATATAAAACATTTCCTTCTATTTCTCGAAAACGTCTATCTCGACAATGAATGTTGAAATCCATGGTTTCGATATTTAATACATTTTAGAACGTCTTTAAATCATTTTAATTCTATTTAAAATATTACTTCCCAAATATTTCTTTAATTATCCACTGTCCAAAATCGTGAATATACGTCGTTAACCAAATTCAACATTTCTACACATTTTATTTAAAGAGTTATCCACTGTCCAAAATCGTAGATATAAATCTCTACCAAACTCTTTATTATTACACATATTATCTAAAGGATATTCGCTATCCAAAATCGCGAATATATCTCCTTTAATAAACTTCTATATTTGATTTGTCAAATCCAATTTAATTTCGGATTTATAAAACAATGTTCATAAATTCCATTTCTATTTATAAAAACTTCGATTTATAAACCTCCTTTATTAACCAATTCAATTCATAACCTAATTATATACCAAATATCCATATTATAAGTTAAATATTTATAATTCATCTATTTACAAAATTGTTCTTTTAAAACTTCACAAATTATAAATCTTATTACCTATAAGATTCATTTATAACTCCCTTTTTACATTTATAAAAAAGATTCATTAAAATTCCATTTTTCTGATTTATAAAAATTCAATTTTATAAATCTTATTTATAAATCGTTTATAATAAATTCAAAAATCTCCATTTATACTATTTACAAAATAGTTCATTTCATATTCCAAAAATCATATTCTGGTTTTATTTCACAAAACCCATAATTTTTATAACATAAGGATTATAACGTTTATTTATTTAAAATGAATCAATTCCAAAATTCAGTAAACGTATATATTCAAAAAAAATCACTTTAAAAAATCCTTTTAAATTAGAAATCATTCCTTTAACATTTATAAAACTTCAAAATAGGCCCAATGATGCAACAACACCAAACAATCAATCACGGCATCCAAACATCATATATCAATATGATAAAAGAATATATAACAATATCTATAAATAAATCAATACGGGTGAGGAATCCAGTTGGATCCCTCCAACCTGTTTCCCTGCATCCACAGACGTTAGCATAATACCAATTCCGTTTCCAAACGGAATATCGCGGTATATGGGGTTTATAAAATATTATCCGCTATTATACGACGCAATAGGGTCTCATCCGCTATATAATGCGGGAAATCAACTCCAAGTACATAGATAATACCAATTCCACTTTACGGTGAAATTATCGCGGTATATGTTTTTAATAAATAACCTCCTCTTACTATACGGTGTATAATATCTATTTCAAGCAACAGATAGCAATTTATCATCCAGGCATACAATCAAGCAATTTTAAATCTAACTATTTAAAATTTAAATCGAAACAATTTCGATTGAGTGAGAAGTTCTCACCTTGCTTTCAAATACAGTTGCAGTGTTTTATTTCGAATAAAATTAAACCCGCGTTGAATTTTACCCAAAATTTTCACTAGCTCCAATCGATTCCAATCCAGATCCATTGCATAGTATTCGTCAAAACGAAGCCAACGCAATTTGTTTCGTGAATTTCCGACCTCCTATGAACAAGTTAGAGCATTTTAAAGATCGTACGAATTTAAATACAAATTAATTTACAATCTCTTTTATTTTCTTTTTACTTTTACATCTAGGCCGTTAGATTTGTTTGCATAGATCCAGGCCATGCACTTTATCTTCATCCTTCCTAGGTGAATACGAACGCGAGCACCCATTTGAAGTCGTTGCTTCTTGAATTTACGTGACCCCAATGCTCGACTTCGTGACGATTAAATGATGTCGTTCCGAAGCCCCACTCCACCTCGACTTCCGTGCCAAATGCCATGAATTCCGGTTGCTCAATGGCCTCTATTTTTGAACTCGAACACGACGACTTCGCACACAAGTTGCCAACGATCCACACTTCTAAAATCGATCATTATCGTTGATCGTGTAGAGCTCGAGGTTCTCTACAATGTTGTAGTTGAAGTATTATCCTAACTGTCTACAGATTGGAAGAAAATTGAAGAGTAAATTTTGAAGATTTCGGCCTTTGAATTGGAGACTGGTGGCTACAAACTTAGGGCTAGGGTTTGATGCAAAATGAAATAATGGAGGTGCTTTATAGAAAATTTCACAAAACACCATTCACTCGAAATTTTCCGAACTCCAAACGAAGCGTGCTGGCTGGCGTTTCTAAGGTTTACCTTACATTCCGGACACAATGGAACGTGTTTCGGAAGCCAATTCGATCATATGTGATTTTGTTTATGTATTTTGTGGTTTTTAAATGTGTTTATGTTTGAATGTGTATGTGTATATGTATATGTATTTTGCGGTTGTTTAATGTGTATGTGTTTATGTATTATGTTATAAGCTATGAACAAGATTGAACTGGAGGCAATTTATAGGCAGAGCTGGAATATTTTTAGTAGTGTTTTGAAAATGCTACTAAAAAACGCTATAAAAAATAGAGGGTCGAACGAGAGCATATATAGTAGCGTTTAATAAACGCGGCTACAGACTTTGTCAATAAACTTCATCCTCTATTACAGCGTTCAACAAACGCTACCAAAATATTTTTGAGCAAACCAAGTACATTTTGGTAGCGTTTTACACATGCTGCAAAAAAAGAATTTAGTGGCGTTTCATAAACGCTGCAGTAAAATGATTTATGGCAGCGTTGAATAAAGTGCAACTAAAAATCAGGTATTTTTAGTCGCAGGCTTTATAACAGCCTTTATCAAAACGCTGCTAAAACTTTTAGTAGCGTTTTTTGAGCACTATTAAAAATCAAAATTCTTGTAGTGCTATCTACTACTATGATTAAAACAATCTAGTTGTTTATTTTTTGGTAATTATATGGCCACGAAAAGTCGGGTTGTTACATTTTGTATTAAAGTTATAGGTTTGAACATATAGAGAGAGCATACTTGTGTGTGCATGTATATACTGGTTAAAGTAAATTGGTGTATGCTTTTTAATTTTGGGTTTATGTTTACCACTTCTATTTACTACTCTGGGAGGATCTAATATTTAATCAAATTTTACTAATAGTAGAATGAGTAACCCGATTGAGATTAACACCGAAAATGAAGTCGTGGAAGTACCGGGTGTGAACATTTCACTTTGGTTTCGCCCTTATCTTCATGCTAAAAACCAGGCCACCATTTGCGAATGACACCTGTAACTGGGGTACAAGATGGAAATGTTGTTCGTGTATCAAGGCCAAATTTTCTAAAACCTTATAAGAATTTTCTGAATATGAGTGGCAAGCCATATAAGGGAACATAAGCTTTTATGGAGACCTGACGCAGCGGATATTACGAAAACAATGAAATCGATGAAATGTAGCAATCGGTGGATTGAAGATACTGAAATGCCCAAATTCATTGATCACAAAGATACCGAATTCTGGCTATCTTCGACACGTTGATCGCGCACGATACCGTGAGAGAAGATCTTCAATTCTTCAAGCATTGATCAAGCGTACTTGATTCCGCGAATCGGCTTCAACAATCGTTGATTCGAGCGCACTCGAATAACCGAAAGTGGAGATAGGAGATTACACTCAACTACCAATTTAGGATGAAAGCACACAGCAATCAACAAGAAATTTTATTCAAAAATCAACAACCCTAAAATGTACAACTCACTCCCTATTTATAGCTTTTACAACACAGTCCCTTAAGTCGTCCACAACTTATGACTCACCCCTAGGTCGGCAACGACCTATCAACAAACGCGACTCAAACACTTAAGTCGTACACGACTTAAAACACACGACACATATTTACAACACTTAGGTCGTATACGACTTAACTACTCACGCGACTTAAGAAGTAAACGACCTACGACTTAAAGAAAGTACAAACGTATTACAACATAACATTCACAACTTAACATAGCTGCGACCTACGACCCAAGTTAGGTCGTTAACGACTTAAAGAAAATACAACGTATACGAGTTAAGGAAAATACAAACCCCAGCGACTTAACACTTACAACACAGCGACCCTAAAACATAATGGACTAACGACCTAACAATGCTATGCCGCGTGGAAGGTTAGGTCGTGAAGACAGGATATGGGTTAGGTCGTGAACGATGGGAACAGGCTGGGTCGTGGGAAAAGTTAGGTAGGAAAAAATTAGGTCGTGAAGAGTTAGGTCGGAAGAGTTAGGTCGTGAAGAGTTAGGTTAGGTCGGTGAAGTTAGGTCACGACACAGGCTTAGGTCGCAAGCTTGTTAGGTCGGAAACTTCTGCTCTTTTCTTCTTCTGCACTGGAATCTCTTCTTTTAGGTCGTGGGCGACCTAAGCCCTTAGGTCGTGAATGATTTAATCCTTGTGAATCTGTAGCTCGCGCTGCATCATCCTTCCCCGGTTGACAGAAATTCGACCTCGAATTTTCACCATCTTCATCCACAACAATCTCATTCCCACAATACGGAACTAGGTATTTGACGTTGAAAACATCAGAAGTATGAATATCATCTGGTAGTTTCAATTGATACGCATTCTCATTGATTTTCTTCAAAACTTCTACTGGACCAATTTTTCTGGCTTTCAACTTGTTATAAGAACCTATTGGAAATCGATCCTTTGTTAACACAGCGTACACTAAGTCTCCTTCATTAAACTCAACATTTCTTCGTTTCAAATCTGCAAATTTCTTATATTTCTCATTCGACTTCTCCAATCGTTCTTGAACGATTCTATGACATTCCGTCAATCCTTCAACAAAATCAGCAGCTCGTTTAACTGTCCCCTTCGGTTGTGTTATTATCGTTAAATCCAACGGCCCCTTTGGTAAACTTGAATATACAATTTGAAATGGACTGAAACCTGTACTATGATTCGCCACATGATTATGAGCAAATTCATCCTGGCATAGCTTCACATCCCAACTTTTCAGATTGTCCTTCACAAGACATCGCAATAAATTTCCCAATGATCTGTTAACAACTTCTGTTTTCCCGTCGGTTTGCGGATGGTAAGCGCTACTAAATTTCAGCTTCGTTCCAACCATCTTCCACAAACTTAGCCAAAAATGACTCAAAAATCTGGTATCCCTATCTGAAACAATAGACTCCGGCAACCCATATAAACGATAGATTTCTTTAAAGAACAACTGAGCAACACGAACAGCATCCGCCGTCTTCTTACAAGCAATCAAATGTGCCATTTTCGAAAATCTGTCCACTACGACGTATATAGAATCATTTCCCCTCTGAGTTCTCGGCAAACCCAACACAAAATCCATGCTAATATCAACCCATGGTTTGGTAGGCACGAGTAATGGCATGTATAATCCCGCATTCGTTGCTGTTCCCTTCGAAACTTGACAAATATGACATCTCTCCACAAATCTCTCTACCTCTTTCCTCATTGATGGCCAAAAATAAGATTGTGTAATTAACTGCAATGTACGATCACGGCCCACATGTCCTTCCTCGTGCAACTCTTTGATAATCTTCAATCTCAAACTGCTCTCTGGAATACATAATCGATTTCCTTTAAACAAGAATCCATCAACCAATACAAATTCATCGGTATTCCCATCCTTTACTTTCTCAACAAACTTTGCAAAATAGGGATCTTCGTCAATCAACTCTGGCAATAATTCAAAACCTGTCACTTCAACTTTCATTGTCGTTAATAAATGACTCCTCCTACTCAAAGCATCAGCTACACGGTTCGTCACCCCTGACTTATGTTTGACAACAAAAGTAAACTGCTGTAAATAAGCAATCCATGATGCATGCCTTGCTGAAATCTTGTCTTGTCCCTGTAAATGTTTCAAAGCTTCGTGGTCTGTGTAAAGAACAAACTCCTTATGAAACAGATAATGTCTCCAATGTTTCACTGCTTGCACTACAGCATAAAACTCTACATCATACGTATTATATCTCATCTTTGCCCCTAATAACTTCTCACTGAAATAAGCAACTGGTCTTCCATTCTGACTCAAGACTCCTCCAATACCAACCTTTGAAGCATCAGTATGTAATTCAAACAACAACTGAAAATCTGGTAATACAAGAATTGGCGCTGTCGTCAAAAGTCCTTTGATTCGTTCAAAAGCAATCCCTGCTTCCTCCGACCAAGAAAACTGTTTCCCTTTCATACAATCAGTAACTGGAGCCATCACGCTACTGAAGAGTGGGATGAATCTTCGGTAGAATGATGCCAACCCATGAAAACTTCTCACTTCTGTAATTGTCTTCGGCTGTGGCCAATTTCTGACTGCTTCAACTTTATTCTGGTCCACCTGGATACCTTTTCCTGACACAACATACCCCAGAAATAAAACACTATGCGTCATAAACACGCATTTCTTCGTAGCAGCATAAAATTGTTCCTCACGAAGAATAATCAACACCTTCCGCAAATGTTCTACATGCTCCTCTGTACTTCCACTATATATCACAATATCATCAAAATATACCACCATGAATTTCCCAATGAATGGTCTAAAGATTTGATTCATCACCCGCATGAATGTACTAGGTGCATTTGATAAGCCAAATGGCATAACCAACCATTCGTATAGACCCTCCCTGGTTTTAAAAGCAGTCTTCCACTCATCACCTGGTCTAATACGAATTTGATGATATCCGCTCTTCAAATCAATCTTCGAAAAAATAGTAGCCCCACTCAACTGATCTAGCAAATCATCCAGTCTAGGCATAGGAAACCTGTAACGAACAGTAATCTTGTTCAAAGCTCTACTATCGGTACACATTCTCCATGTTCCATCCTTCTTCGGCACCAACAATGCTGGTACTGCACAAGGACTCAAGCTCTCCTGAACACGTCCCTGCTCAAGCAACTCTACCACTTGCCTTCGCAACTCCTCATGGTCCTTCGGACTCATTCGATAATGTGGTCTATGCGGTAATACTGCTCCCGGAACAAGATCGATTTGATGTTGAATGTCTCTCAGTGGCGGTAACTCCTTAGGCAACTCTTCTGGAAATATATCTTCAAATTCTTTCAAAACTGGCTTTGCTTCTTCTGGAATTTCAACCTCTTCATGACTCTCTCGTCCAATCAACAAATAGACTTCAGGCTCCTCTTCAACTTCTTTAACAAACTCCTTCAAAGATAGCAAAATTTTCAGCTCTTCAATCTCCTCTAGCTTGCTTTCCTTCTGTTGTTGCTTCTTGGGAACTAAAGTGATTTTAGTACCTTCAAACATGAAACTATAGCTGTTAGCACGACCATCGTATTGTACTGCTCTATCAAACTGCCATGGTCTGCCCAACAACAGATGATACACATCCATGTCTACAACATCGCACCAGATTTCATCTTTGTACTTCTTCCCAATTGAAAAATTCACACAAGCTCTTCGCCCAACTTTCACTTCACCACCCTTCCTTAACCATGCTAGCTTGTACGGTTTAGGATGCTTCTCAGTTTTCAAGTTCAACTTCCTTACTGCTTCAGTAGAGATAATATTATCACAACTTCCAGCATCAATAACGAACTTGCAAACCTTTCCCAGAATAGTGCATGTGGACTGAAATATATTATTCCTCAACCAACTGTTTTCCTCTTCTTGCTTTGGTGTCAAATAACTTCTCCTCATCATCAAATTACACCCTTCATCTCCGGACAACTCTTCTTCCTTCTCAACATAAGGTGAATTAGAACATTCAGCTTCTACATCCTCTTCTTCAACCTCTGCAACCATTGCTCTCCTCTTCTGCTTTGGACATTCATTGCTTTTGTGACCCAACTCCTGACAATTGTAACATTTGAAACTGCTATTAACCTTTGCCTTCTCAACCTCCTTCACAACTGGTTTACTGATAGGTTTAGAAACATTAGAACTTCCACTGGCACCCTTCACTTGATTGTTAGAATTAGTAAATACACCACCTCCACGCCTTCCCTGCTTCTCCCAAGCTAACGCTTTCTGGTGTGCTTCTGCCACAGATCTTGGATCGAACATATTAACCATATCCTGGATCTGCATTCGTAACCCTCCAACAAATCTAGCAATCAATTGTTCCTCTGTCTCCATAATGTCATTTCGAGCAATAAGTTGATAAAATTCGTCAGCATAATCATTAACAGTCTTCATCCCTTGCCTTAGATTCTGCAATCTCTGGTACATAAGTGATTGATAGTTGTAAGGTAAAAGTGTAGCTCTCATCAACCTCTTCATCTTATCCCAAGACTCAACCTTTGACTTCACCATTCTCTCTCTCGTAAGTTTAGTTTGCTGCCACCATGCCAAAGCTCTCCCCCTCAACCTAGTAGCAACCAACTTTACTCTTCTGTGCTCAGGAACCTCCTTGAAATCAAAGATCTCTTCAACATTTGATAACCAATCAAGAAATTCTTCAGCTACCATTCCACCTTTAAACTCTGGAATTTCCATCTTCATACCCGATTCCCATAGACGATCATCATCCACATCTTGATATGAATTTCGAACTTGGTCTCGATCTCGGTAATGCATGCTAGCTCTATCACCCTCTTCATCAAAATCAAATGTACGTCTACATCGATCTCGACCATCAACATCCCTTTGATCATGCATGTCTCTTCTACTATGTCTCTCTTCATCTCTATATGGCTCATTTTCAAACTCTCGTGGAGTTCTCCTCTCTTCATGTCCATAGTCATGCTGATCTCTCCTTGATGAAATTGATGTTTCTCTTCTTTCTCTGAAAGATTGCGGTGATACCCTTCTCGCTTCCTAACCAATGGCGAAACTCTGTTTCCTCCATGGTTCGAGATTGGTGATCTCCTCCTTTGAGTTTGATTCAAATCATTCATCAATTTCTCTAACTTTCCAATGCCTTCATCAAATTTCTCATTAATGCTTTGTTCCATTAGTTCGGCTTCTTCTCTTCTATACAACGCTTCAACATTTTGACGACGATTAGCTCTCCTCGGCGGCATGAGTGAAAACTTCTCAAAAACTTCACAAATACTTCAAAATTCAAACTCCAACTCTAACTTGTACAACAAGTCACGGCCTCAAACTTCAAATAAACTTCACCAAGGCTCGGCTACTTTCACAAGTATACACGGCCTATACTTAGCTCGGCTCAACAAATGATGCACGGCTCACACCCTTCTCCAAAAATTCAAACACTTTCCGGGCTTTGATCCAAGATGAAATGGATCAAAAACTTCAAACTTGTTGCAATCTCGCGATGAACATGATGAACACCAAACTTCAAATTCCTTGGCTCCAAGACTCGTCTTAGCTATGATTGGCTAAGTCAAGCTCTGATACCAAAACTGACGCAGCGGATATTACGAAAACATTGAAATCGATGAAATGTAGCAATCGGTGGATTGAAGATACTGAAATGCCCAAATTCGTTGATCACAAAGATACCGAATTCTGGCTATCTTCGACACGTTGATCGCGCACGATACCGTGAGAGAAGATCTTCAATTCTTCAAGCATTGATCAAGCGTACTTGATTCCGCGAATCGGCTTCAACAATCGTTGATTCGAGCGCACTCGAATAACCGAAAGTGGAGATAGGAGATTACACTCAACTACCAATTTAGGATGAAAGCACACAGCAATCAACAAGAAATTTTATTCAAAAATCAACAACCCTAAAATGTACAACTCACTCCCTATTTATAGCTTTTACAACACAGTCCCTTAAGTCGTCCACGACTTACGACTCACCCCTAGGTCGGCAACGACCTATCAACAAACGCGACTCACACACTTAAGTCGTACACGACTTAAAACACACGACACATATTTACAACACTTAGGTCGTATACGACTTAACTACTCACGCGACTTGAGAAGTAAACGACCTACGACTTAAAGAAAGTACAAACATATTACAACATAACATTCACAACTTAACATAGCTGCGACCTACGACCCAAGTTAGGTCGTTAACGACTTAAAGAAAATACAACGTATACGAGTTAAGGAAAATACAAACCCCAGCGACTTAACACTTACAACACAGCGACCCTAAAACATAATGGACTAACGACCTAACAATGCTATGCCGCGTGGAAGGTAAGGTTGTGAAGACAGGATATGGGTTAGGTCGTGAACGATGGGAACAGGCTGGGTCGTGGGAAAAGTTAGGTAGGAAAAAATTAGGTCGTGAAGAGTTAGGTCGGAAGAGTTAGGTCGTGAAGAGTTAGGTTAGGTCGGTGAAGTTAGGTCGCGGCACAGGCTTAGGTCGCAAGCTTGTTAGGTCGGAAACTTCTGCTCTTTTCTTCTTCTACACTGGAATCTCTTCTTTTAGGTCGTGGGCGACCTAAGCCCTTAGGTCGTGGCTGATTTAATCCTTGTGAATCTGTAGCTCGCGCTGCATCAAGACCCAACCTTGGCTGCATACAAGTGATCTAATTTTTAGTTGTTGAATTTCAACGATAAGGTAAAAAGACAGCCTGCCTCTTGTCACCTACAAGGGGAAGCAATGAAGTGGTGGGATGTTGTTATAGAAAAAGTCGATGAAAATGAAATCTTCTAGACCGACTTTAAGAAAAGGTTTCAGATAAAAAAATTGTCCAGAGCTGAAAAGGAAGCAATGGTTGAGAAATTTATTAATATCAAACAAGAAAATTACACTGTGAAGGAGTATATTAATAGCTTTAATGAGTTGGAGAAATTTGGTTTTGAATTGATAGACGATGAAGTTTGCGAAAGGGTTGGTGTAACGAACCAGAATTTTATCACTTTGATTTGGGAATATTTAGTTTATTTTAAGCATTCAATTAATGGTTTAATAAACATATAATCCTCTTTTGATTTATAACTAATGATGAAAAAAATTATTTTTGGATTTTGTTTACAAAAATAGGTAGTTCGATGAAAAAATAGAAAATGTGACCGAAACCTCTTTTTTGGATATCGACCTTTTATCGAACTGTAAGTTATAGAAAGTTGTAATAACCTTGTAAAAACTTTAAAACAACACTTAAATGGTTAAAACATTTTATTATTATTATTTTGAAATGTGTAAATAAAATAAAAATGATAAGGATTTAATTTAAAATTTGAATAAGAAATGATAGATGTGAAATGAAATGATTCCTTAAGTGAAGAAGTTGACAAAGGTACATAATCACTCTATTAACCAACATATTTTTCAAAGGCATGACATTTTGGTAGCTCGAGATTTGATGTGAGAGTTGAATTTGGTGTAAGAGGCATTATGGTCACTAGTTTTTTCATTTATAAAAATAAATATTTACCTCTTTTTTTTCGTTCTATCTTTTCATTTTTATTTTCACCTTCTTAACTTCATTTCTTTTCTTCTTCATACTCTTAACTTTTTAATATGGTAAAAATCACATTTTTTTTAGCTTAAACCATTTTTTCTTCATTCAAAGATCAAAACTTGATGCTTGGGTTTGGGTTTTAACTAATTGGGAAGGTAAGAACACTAACCGCTTGTTTTTACTTTTATTTAGGAAATAATAAATATTGTGTTAGTAATTTTTTGAAATGAAAATCATAGTTTATAAAATTGTTGAAATCATCTTATGTGAGTTTTTCTTTGAAATGGAATAAAATGTGGTTGTAAGTTGAATATACTCAGAGATATAGGATATACATGATCTGTTTTCATCTCTTTCTTTTTTTAGTGTTCTTTGGAATTAGAAACAAAGCATGCTCATCTCTTATTCAAAAATCACTACCATTCACACCTGTTAAAATTAGCTAAAACGTTCAACTATAAAGTTGTTCATCTTAGTGTCTAGTTTTTTTTAAAAAAATAGTCATAGTCGCTTTCGTCAAGCAGGATTTTAAATATCTATCAATTACAGCGATGGTCAAAACAACGATAGTTTTTTTACGAGCACGAGTTAACGAACGAGGAGTATGGCCGCGTTCATCTTTGAGAATCGTGATTTTAAAGGTTTATCGTGTGATTTTAGGTGGTCGAGATGTGACATGGCGGTTAGATGAAATGTTTTAGTTCAATTTTGAAATTCTAGCAAACTGGTGGTCGAGGGGAGGAGTGGCGAGTCCCTAAAAGAAGCTTAGGACTAGGTGAAGGAGTGGCAGAAATCGCTGGTGGTCCGGTTGTCGGAGGAAGATGGACGAGGTAGAATTAGGGTTTCAAGCACTATTTTTGGGTTTGAAACTTTTTTGGGTGTAGGTAGCGAACGAAAGGATCGTGTTCGACCGACAGTCAACTGGAGTTGTGTCTAGTAATAGCGGAGCTTATGGCGGAGACGCGACAGTTGTAAGTGTCTGCAGCAGTAGGGTTTGCATGATGATCGAGGCGCATGTTTTTCATAAAGCCTGGAACAAGCTTTCGTTTGGGGATTTTGGTCGAAAATTGACTGGAGGGATCGAAGATTGTGTGGTAGAGTGTAGATGGATGAGCTCGAGGAGTGGAGTTCATTGGTGGCTTAGGTTCATTAAGTGGCGGTGCGTGGGTGGCATGCATATGCATGACGTGCACATCGTGTTTATGCTTTAAGCATTTTAATTGTGGGAGAAGAAAAATCGAAATCAATTTGAGGAGATGAGCATTGTGCATTGCGGATGCGGGTTTGTGTAAGGGATCTTGGGCCTTGGGGTTTGGCTTGGGAATAAGGAAATTGATTTGTTTATAAAGTTTTATAAATTAAGACGTCAAACTTTGAAATGTCATATCTCATTCATATCTAATTCGTTTGATAAGCGGATTTTTGCGTTTGACTCATATCGACGAGTGCAACACTTTGATATAAATAGGTGGTGGTTTTGTTGAAGTAAAAATTAACGATAAATTAATACTGATTGAATATTATTACGTCGATTGACGTGATAGCGAAGTGAATTAATTTTACTTCATTTATGACATCTGTTTAGCAGAATAAAACATAATTCTTCTATATTTAAATTGAGTAGAATATCAGGACATCTGTTTCGTAGAATAAATCCCACTTCTACTATTATATTAATTTGGACATTTAATTGTATGCCAGTTAATTAATATTGGAAAGTAATGTTTTAGCTATGGATGGTTAATTATGGATTTTATTTGCATATATGCTGGCTTATGTAAATATCAGTATTATGACTTGGAAAGTTAAATTGAATTAAATGGTAGTTTGTCTAAGTACCATTGTGGTCACTAAGCCTCTTTCTAAATTTGAAAAGCTATGGATTTAATTTTTTTTTTCCATTTTAACAATTTGAGGTTAAGTATTTATAAATGAAGTTTTAAAGTAAGTTAATTAGCATTTTTATTAAAGATATTTAAAGTTATTTAATTATATTATTAATGATATTTTAAGTTATTTAATTATATTATTAATGATATTTTAAGTTATTCAATTATATTATTAATGTTGTTTTTAGTTAGTTAATTGGTTTAGTTTTATTTTAAATTTAATTAATTATTTTATTATTGACGTGTTTAAAGTTAATTACTTATTTAAAGTTAAATCGAAGGCACTACTTCTATGCTTTGGAAGAGATTCAAGACTTGTCCGAGATAATGGAATCGAAGAGGGAGTTCTTTGAAGTGCAAAGTCTACTTGCTGCTAATCCTGAGGGTAATTCCAAAATGAATGTAATAGAAGTAGTGCATTTAATTTTTTCTTATCCGAAGCAACTTGTATGGATGAATGCTAGCATTGCATTGGTGCCTGGAAGGCAGTGTTAGCATTCCAAGTGGGAATTGCTAAAGAGGAAAAAGGTAATCATGACCTCACAAGCCTCACAACCCGCTAATGACTAAAACATAGGATATTTAGCGGAGCTATGTGGTTCGTTACCATTAGGAGCATCATTCCTCGATTTAGATTCGATATTTATTGATTTCGGTATGCATGCGCACGGGAAGAGTGGGGCCAGGTGCAAATATTTTGCAACCTTTTTGCCATTGGATGATGTAATCCGATATGCCAAGTTAAAGGGGCAGTCGGCTTTGTGTAGCTGGGGTGCAAGAAGTTCCTGTTGACCTCGGTAGATTTTGTCCTGAGGTGTACTGTCACAAATGGTATCCCAATAGCCTAGTCATTGATGGAAATCGAATCTCTAATATTTGCCCCTACGGATTTATTGTATACTTATTATGTTGGAATTTAATTAATGTAATAATTTCGGCTATGATTCCATATTTATTTTGAACCCTAGACATTATTATAATATCACAAGATTTTCTATAAAACAGTTTGGTTATTGTAAGGTAAAAACCCATGCATGTTTATGTGTGGCGTGGTCTTATGAGACACCTTTATTTTTGAAAGGATTTTATAACAATAAGCAATCCATTTGATTATGCTTCTAATGTCGGTTTTGCAAGACCGATCTGGGCGTTATTTTTATTACAATGCTCGGGTCAGCCTGAGCATATTTTCTAGATTGAGCTGGACTTTTTGGAGCTTCAGGAGACGAGCTGGATCCTCCAAGACGTACTTTCGTATTTTATCTTCCGCTGTTTGTTCTTGTTTGTATTTATCAGGAAATTGTGAGGACCGACTGTTATAACTGTCTAGGCTGAGGATAGGTTAATAACTTTGATTTTATGTATGTATATCAAAGTTGCTTTCTTTTTTAAAGACCATTGGTATATTATATATTACTCGATATGTTATAGGATTCTATTCTATCTTTCTTTTCTTTCACCTCAACAATTTTTCTTTCCGGTACTTGGATGTTCGGCATGTGAATACCGTGTATGTATTGGTGTTGATTTCTAAAGATCAAAAATGCGGGTTGTTACAGTTGGTATTATAGCTGAAGGTTAAGTGAGAACCTTGGCACTGGTGGGATACACTCATTAGAATAGGGTTAGTAACACACTAGAATGAGTTTGAGTGTGTATATATAAAAGCACGTATGTTTTAATGTTATAAAAATGTTTTATATTTTGTTTATTATTCTGTTGAGTGGTTTATGAATTCTGGTAAATATGAGTAGCTAATTAGGCCAACCGACAGGTATGATTTTGAAATTTGGTAAATGAAATAATTTTACCTAGGAGTATATTTTATATATAAAAGAATGTTTTTGAAAAATTAATATAGTTATTTTTTATGTGCTTGTTTTTTAGGAAATGATAATATTTGATTGTTATCATTTAGGATTTGTTTAGTTATGCTCATCCAGTTTTGAGCATTGACTATTGTTTATTGATTTATCTGCAATTCCCTTCTTAAAGCATGGGTTGGGTAAATAGAAATTGTGGAAACATTGAAAAAAACACCTTATGAATTAAGTTTCACAATTTGACTATAAGGCATTCGATGTAAATGTTCGGTTAAAATTGGGTCTTGATAAAGGGTATTTATTAAAAGAAAGCTAAAATATTTTAAAATAAATATTAGAGAAATGATTTTATAGAAGAAGTTAATTTTACAAAATTGGTTTATAAGAATGTGGATTATAAATAAAAAGGATATAGTAAAGAATTTAAGAATTCAAATCCTGGATCTTGGAAAAGATTTCAAATGTTTTATGGAAAAGATAGTAATAATTTACTAGGAAATATTTTAAAGTAAAAATATTTTGGAAAGAAAATTTTAAAGGTAAAGTATATTTTCTTTGGATAGTTCGGGGAATGAGTCTCGATTCATTTTGTGATGATCTGAATAATCTTTTAAGTGACGATCAGATGTTTGCCTAGACGAACATTGTAGTGCACTTAGTAAATTATTCTCTTTATCATTGTATGATTGAAACAAGTTCAAATCTGAATGAAACCAAACCAAGTTGGCTATTGATATTTTTTTAAACTATTTGTTTGGAAATATATATATAGAATTGTTCAAAAGGGAATTTTGAAATAGAAGAAGTGTTTTTATTTTTAACTAGTTCGAGCGGTCTGAAAATAACTAAAAATGGAAAAGAAATCTATTCGGACGGTAAACACTTCTCTTAAGTATTACCCTTTTAGTAAGGGAGTTTATCATACTGTTTGGTAGTACCTAGTTCCTTGGTATTATTTTAGGGTTACCTGGGGGAGTGTGTGTGTGTGTGTGTGTGTGTGTATTCTATGTATTAAAATATATAATATCATTTCAGAAAGGAGTTTTGAAATAAAAGCAGGTATTTGGATATTGCTTTCACTTAAGGGAAATAAATTCAAAATAAAAGGGCTTGAACAAGATATTGGTATATACCCTCAGGATGTGGAGGGGTATTATACAAGTTTGTAAACCTAAGTTGTGTTTTGTGGAAATGTTTTCACAAATAATCAGGGGAAGTAAAGAGGTTAAGTTGTGCGCTAACTGGTTTCTTCCTTTGTTTGTTTGAGATGAAATTTCGAGGTCAAAATTCTTTTAGAGAGGGAGGGGGCAAAATGTAACGACCCGAAATTTTATCGCTTTAATTTAGGAATATTTAATTTATTTTAAATAATCGATTAATGGTTAAATAATCATATAACCCTCTTTTAATTTATAACTAATGATGGAAAATCATTTTTGAATTTTGTTCATAAAAATAGGTAGTTCGATGAAAAAATAGAAAATATGATCGAAACCCGTTTTTCATATTTTGGCCTATTATCGAACTACAAGTTGTAGAAAGTTGTAATGCCTTTGTAAAAACTTTAAAACAACACTTAAATGTTTAAAACATTTTTTTATTATTATTTTGAACTGTGGATGTAAATAAAAATAATAAGGATTTAATTTAAAATTTGAATAAGAAATGATGGATGTGAAATGAAATGATTCGTTAAGTAAAGTAAGGTACATAATCACTCTATTAACCAACATGATTTTCAAAGAAATGACATTTTGGTGGCTTGAGATTTGATGTGAGTGTTGAATTTGGTGTAGGAGGCATCATGGTCATTAGTTTTTGCATTTATAAAAATAAATATTTACCTCACTTTTTTTCGTTCTATCTTTCGTTTTTATTTTCACCTTCTTGACTTCATTTCCTTTCTTCTTCATACTCTTAACTTTTTAATATGGTAAAAATCACATTTTTTTAGCTTAAACCATTTTTGCTTCATTCAAAGGTCAAAACTTGAAGCTTAGGTTTGGGTTTCAACAAATTGGGAAGGTGAGAACACTAGCCTTTTGTTCTTACTTTTTTTGGGAAATAATAAATATTATGTTAGTAATTTGTTGAAATGAAAATCATGGTTTATAAAATTGTTGAAATCATCTTGTGTGAGTTTTGCTGTGAAAAGGAATTATATATTATTGTAAGTTAAGTATACTCAGGGATATAAGTTATACAGGCTCTGTTTCCATCTCTTTCTTTCTTTACTGTTCTCTGGAATTAGAAACAAAGCATGCTCATCTCTTATTCAAAAATAACTACCACTCACATCGGTTAAAATTAGCTAAAACGATCAACTATAAATTTGTTCATCTTAGTGTTTAGTTATTTTTAAAAATAGTCATAGTCTCTTTCATCGAGTAGGCTATTAGATATATGTCAATAATAGTGATGGTTGAAACAATGACAGTTTTTCTACGAGCACAAATCGACAAACGAGAAGTACAGTCACGTCCATCTCTGAAAATCATGATTGCTAAAGCTTGTCGCATGGGTGGTCGGGATGTGATGTGGTGGTTAGATGAACTTTTTTTGTTCATTTCTGAAATTCCGATGAACCAATGGTCGAGGGGAGGAGTGGTGAGTCCGTGTAGGAAGCTTGGGACTAGGTGAAGGCATGGCAGAAATCGCTGGTGGTCCGGTGGTCAGAGGGAGATGGACGAGGTAGAATTAGGGTTTTGAGCACTGTTTTTGGGTTCAACACTTTTTTGGGCCTAGGCGGTGAATGAAAGGATCGCATATGATTAGGTGGTGACAAGAGTTGTGTCTAGTAATGGCGGAGACACGATGATTGTAAGTGGCTGTAGCGGTGGGGTTTACACGATGATCGAGGCGTGTTTTTTTATAAAGCCTGAAATGAGTTTTTGTTTAGGAATATTGGTCGGAAATTGACTGGAGGGATCGAAGACAGTATGGTGAGGGTGTAGATGGATGAGCTCGAGGAGTGGAGTTAGTTGGTGGCTTGGGTTCGTCGAGTGAAGGCGCGTGGGTGGCGTGCATGTGCATGGTGTGCACATCGTGTTTGTGCTTTAGGAATTTTAAAAGTGGGAGGCGGGAAATCGAAATCAATTTGAGGAGATGAGCAATGTGCATTGTGGATGCGGGTTTGGGTAAGGGAGCTTGGGCCTTAGGCTTTGGTTTGTGAATAAGGAAATTGATTTGTTTATAAATCTTATAAATTAAGTGTGTCAAACTTTGAAATGCCATATCTCATTCACATTTAATCTGTTTGACTAGCGGATGCATTTGACTCGTATCGACGAGTGCAACACTTTGATACATATAGTTGGTCGTTTTGTTGGAATAAAATTAAGGATAAATTAATACTGATTGGATATTATTATGTCGATTGACGTGATGGGGAAGTTAATTAACAATACTTCATTTATGAAATCTTTTTAGCAGAATAAAACGCCGTTCTACTATATTTAAATTGAGTAATTATTGGGACATCTATTTAGCAGAATAAACCCCATTCTGCTATTAGATTAATCTGGACATTTAATTGCATGTCGGTTAATTAATATTGGAAAGTAATGTGTTATCTATGTATGACTAATTATGGATTTTATTTACATATATGTTGGCTTATGTAAATACCAATAATATGACTTGGAAAGTTAAACTGAGTTAAATCGTTGCTTGTTTAAGTACCATTGTGGTCACTAAGCCTCTTTTCGAATTTGAAAAGCTATGGACTTAAATTTATTTCCATTTTATAACAATTTGAGGCTAAGTATTTATAAATAATGTTTTAAAATAAGTTAACTAATATTTTTATTATAGATGTTTAAAGTTATTTAATTATATTATTAATGATATTTTACATTATTTAATTATATTATTAATGCCATTTTAAGTTAGTTAATTGGTTTAGTTTTATTTAAAGTTAGTTAATTATTTTAGTAATGATGTATTTAAAGTAATTACCTATTTTATTAATAATACGTTAAAGTTAATTATTTATTTATTTATGATGTTTTTAATTAATTGAATAAAGGTGTTTATAAATGATAAATTGTTCCATAAAAAGGATTGTACTTAGTAAAAAGGATTTATTTAAGGAGATTTACGAATGATATTTTGTAAAGGAGATTATAAACGATATCTGGTAAAAGAGTTTTATAAATAGAAAGGGATGTTATAAATCATTATAGAGAGTTATTAAAGAATTTTTGTATACTAGTTAGGAGATTTAAAAAAGGATTTATAAATATGAAATAGGCTTATAAAAAAGAATTTGTTAAAAGAAATGAGATTTGATTTTAATAATTAGTCCTTCTTAACTAGGATGGTATAGAAACATTCTTTTCATGCTTAACACAAATGATAAGTGGTTCGGTTTATAGTTAGAAATGTTTTAATGGCATCTGTTTTGGCCCATTTCAATAAGAATTTGGAAAAGAGGAAATCTTCCTTAAGTTTTGTAAATATACTTATACCGGTGAGATATGTATATGAATGTTTTTTTTCCAACTTTTGGAAAGAGTACAAGGGGTTTGTGAAAATATCTTTTGTGAAGGTATATTTGAATCAAACAATCGAAAGGAGATTTAATTAATGAAAGATTAATTAATAAGCGACTTAATGGGTTCCACATGGAATTTTATTTATTTCACTGTTTGTTATTTGATAGGTGAATAACTGACTATTAAATCTTGGTCCAAAAATATAACTATAGAAATACCTAGGAAAAACATAGGAGTTATATGGCACAGTCATCTTCGATGATGTACTATATGTTTAAATCTCATTTTGTTCTCCTAGAACAAATGATAAGGAAATCGTCCACTTATATGGCTAGGAGGTGATCTATGCTCTTATGTATTGTCTGATTATTTCTAAAAGAACCAAAATTGAGTTTACCAGAACTATTGATTTGGTTTTGGAGCAACCGATAAGCGCCGAAGTGTACTTATATGAGATGACTCGAAACTGCAATCACTCCAAACCATATATGCATTCTATGCTTTGGAAGAGATTCAAGAGTACTTGTCTGAGATAATGGAATCGAAGACGGAGTTCTTTGAAGTGCAATGGCTACTTGCTACTAATCCTATGGGCGATTCCAAAATGAATGTAAAGAAGTAGTGTCTTCGGTTTGTTCTTATCTTAAACAACTTATATGGACGAATGCTAGCATTGCATTGGTGCTTGGAAGGCAGTGTTTGCATTCCAAGTGGGAATGGCTAAGAAAGGAAAAATGTAATCATGACCTCACAACTCGCTAATGACTAAAACATAGGATATTCAATGGAGCTATGTGGTTCACTAACATTAAATGCTTCATTCCTCGATCTAGATTCGATATTTATGGATTTTGTTATGCGTGCGTATGGGTAGAGCGAGGCTAGGTGCAAGTGTTTTACAACCTTGGTGCTAGAGGGATAATGTAATCCAGTATACCCTATTAAAAAAGCAGTTGACTCTGTGTAGAAAGGGTGCAAGAAGTTCTTGTTGACCTCGGTACATTTTTCTAAAGGTGTACTGTGACGCGCGGTACTCCTGTAGCCCAATCATTGATGCAATCCAATCTCTAATACGTTCCAATACGGATTTAGTTGTATGTCTATTATGCTGGAATTTAGTTAATGTAACAATTTCGGTAATGAATTCGATATTTATTTTGAACCCTAGACATTATAATAATATCACAAGATTTTCTATGAAACAGTTTGGTTATCGTAAGGTAAAAACTCATCCGCGTTTATATGTGGCATGGTCTTACGAGATACTTTTATTTATGAATGATTTTTAAAACAATAAGTAATCCATTTGACTTTGTTTCTCATGCTAGTTTTACTAGACTGATCCGGATGTTATTTTTCTTATAATGCTTGGGTCAGCTTGAGCATTTTTATCTAGATTTAGCTGTATATTTTGAAGCTTCAGGAGACGAGCTGGATCCTTCAAGATGTATTTCCGTATTTTATCTTCCGCTGTTTATTCTTGTTTGTATTTATCAGCAAATTGTGAGGACGGGCTGATAAATGTCCAAGCTAATGTTAGGTTAGTTACTCTGAATTTATGTATGTATATCAAAGTTTATTTTAATTTCTTTTGTAAAGACCATTGGTAAATTATATATTACTCGACACGTTGTGGATTCAGTTATATCTTAGCTTTTCTTTCACCCCATCAGTCCATCTTTTCGGCACTTGGATATTCAGCACGTGAATACTGTGAATGTATTAATATCGACTTTTGAGGATCAAAAAGGCGGGTTGTTACAGTTGAGTTCGCCACTTAGGAATTTATCGCTTAATTATATTCTTATAGGAACGACTTTTGAAAGTTTAGTTGATGCATCATTGTTGAACACCACTACAGTGGAGGCTTCTAAAGGGCAAACGACAAAGAATGTCATTCAGTGCAAGCGCAAAGATCTTGAAGGTCTAAGTGGATATGGTAAACAAGACATGAGGTGTTGAAGCTGCAATATAAGTGTACACGAGGCAAAAATTGTAGAGTGAAGGTCTCGAAGATTAAGTGCTATAATTGCAATCAGATGGGCCATGTGAAAGGGGAGTGTCCTGGTGTTGGAAAGATTACTATGAGAAGTGTTATTATCCTAAGTTATACACACACACGTGTGTATGTGCGCGCGCGTGTGTATATATGTGTGTATATGTATATGTATGTGTATGTGTGTGTGTCTATATATATATAGATATATATACATACATATATGTATATACATACATATATGTATACATACATATATGTATATATATACATATAGAGATATGTATATATGTACTTATGTACATATGTATATATATATACATATATATGCATAGGATACGTAGATACGTGAGAGAGAGAGAGTTGCATAGAATATTGGAAAATTGCACCATTCTGTAGAGCCAGTTTTTCTGATTAAAATGATATATTGGTTTGTCCAGATCGAAGTCCGTATGAAAGAGATATGAGTACTTTTAGTTTTGTGTTTTGATTTGGTTTTTAATTTATTTAAAACGGGCCAAAGCCCAACTAAACAAATGATGGTTCAAAAATTATAAAACGCGGATTGAGAAGGATTTGAATTCATTCAGGTACCTTTAGACCACTTAATAGGTGTAAAAGAATAATGATACTGAAAATTGAAGCATGGCTAATAATGTGAGTAAAGCATGGTTCGAGATTCCGTCACGTACGTCAGAATCTCGGTAATTTCGGTCTGATTTCGACATCCACCGAACCAGAAGTCGATTTGAAATCCGTTTCCGATAACAGTGTAAGAGAAAAAAATGTGCTTACTTATCACGTGGCTAGCGATATCTTGCAGCAAGATAAACGGAAGATTATAACATCGAGCAAGACTTTTTGGGTTCCGTTGATTTTGCGGTCAGATCGAGCAAGAGAAATTGTAGATCCGAATTTCAAGCATCCAATATCCAGCACGAAGCAGAAAAATGTCGAGCAAAGGTACGAGGACCAAGCAGGTAAAATTCACACATAGGTAGAGGAGAGAGAGGGAGAGATCCTAATGGAGGAAGAGAATTGAATATAACGGCGGCTGAATGGAAAATGATGATTCTAGGGTTAGAGTAAAATACAAAATTTATCAAACGACCTTTCTGTTGGGCTTTGCTTCGTCCGTTTTATTCTTTCCAAGGATTTCAATATAGAAATTAAAGTAGAATACAACAACTTCTAACTCTATTAAATTATAATTATTAATTAAATATGAATTTATTTTATTTGTTGACATATAATATACATAAAGTCCATGTTTTCATGACCCTATCCTTCCTCGGTCCGACCTCAAATAAACCTAAATCATGGATTACCACGGTCCGTAACTCAATCGGACCACATTCATCCATGAATCTTGGTCGGTCCTTCAAACCAACGGTCCAACCGCAATTTTATCCGGTTGAACCACGGTTTTTTTTCCTACTTTCTCATCGTGTAATTCTCTCTCATTTTCATCTTTTGCATCGCTTTGAAGAAAATAAGTGTATATATATATGTATATATATATATATATATTTCAAAAATCATAATCGTTCCAAAATCTAAAACACTAATTTCATCACTTTGTCCTTCACTGCTGCAAACTCCTCTAATACCATTGTAAGATTCGTCAAGTTTGTCGTCATTAAACTTCTATCGTTGTGCGCTACTCTACCATATACAAAGATGTAGTTGTGCACTGCAATAACACATAACTTCTATTGCAGACCTTGAAGACCATCTACAGTTTGTGCATATATCATTATTATTTAAATATTTTTGTGTATAGTTTGTAGTTAAATGAGCAAATTTTTCGAAAAAATAAATCACGGTTTTGACGGTTCGACCGGTTGAACCATCAAAACCTTAAACCTTCAATCATCACGGTTCGAGACATGGCACGGTCATGAAAACTATGCATAAAGTATTCAAAATGCAATAGAATTTGGACTCGAAAGTTAAACGGAATATTCGGAATTTTCGAAACGGAACCAAAATAAAAAAAGACCGGAATGGAACCGAGAATCTTAAACCTTGAAGTAAAGTCATAAAATGGTATCCATAATGGAAGTTGTGGCCCGTTCGTCTTCTTGTTTGGTGAAAAAGGGTGAGAGCCAATGCTTATGCTTGTTAGGTGTTTTTGTCTCGCATTGTTCTACACTAAAAAAGAAGTGAGCCATGCCTGAGTTAAACTAGAATATAAAAGCCTTCTTGTATTGTAAGCATACGAACTATAACATATACAGCATGTCAACGTGGTAATATTTGATGACCGATCTCTTTTTATTTTTTCACTATATTTCGCAAATAAAGTTGACATTTTTACAATACATAGCCGGGTTATAAGTGTGTATAATTAGGACCTATGCAAGTTCCTTATGTTTTCCAGATTGCCTCTGTATAAGTTTTTGAGCATACCCTTAAGCATGAGTGCTACAATGTCATATATTAGAAAATTAGTTCTCCTTCCACTCACCTTATCTGACGTAGCATATACCATGTAGTAACTGTATATAGGGGTAATGATGCACTAATACACCCTGCTTACACAACCTTACATTGGAATGTCAGTAGCAGAAGCAGTTCAACTAGTAACCTGAATTGATATGTATGGCTTTAAAAATTGGTTCTTTATGGTAAAGTAGTCTTATATGTTGTATCTCTTAATTTGTTTTAATTACAGCTCATTCTTATATCTAAAACGAAGTGAATACATGTGATGTACAAACAATGAAATACAATGCAATATCATAACAAATTTCTATAAATTAAACATTAAAAGATTCAAAAGGCAATGCTTCATTATATATAAGCTGGATTCAGAAGATGGACAAAGCTGAACCCAAGAAGAAGACAAATAACAATGAAGATGCAACGAACTTCATAGAACCTCTTGCTGAAGAAGTCTGACCAGTTGTGGGAACAGTCTTTGAACCTGCAGATCCTGCATAAATAATTTCATCAAAAACGCTCTCTAAATTATTCACATATGGCAAGCACAACTGTACAAGCAACTGCATAAAATGCGTACGCATATTTTATACCTGATGGATTGTTTTGAAATGAAGGAGTAGTACTTGCACTAGGAGAAACTGCTACTGGTGGCGATGTTGTCGGTGAACTTTGAGGTGATCCAGTCCCACTTGCAGCTGTAAATATTAGCATAAATACCATTTATAGTTTACCTTTATCAAAGATTCAAAACAACTAAAAGTATCTGGGTAGATGGATTCACAATTGTAGAATTAATACAGAATTATTGCTTCTTCTTTTTTTCAATTATTTATTGAAAACCTTTAAGTTATCGTACACAACTTTTCTAAAATATGCAGACATATGTTTGTTGAATATTAAACCTAATTAATTCTTGTGTTAGTCAATTCAAATTATTAATGTTTGTTGTCTTTGAATGAATGAATGTGTTGGTTTGATTATTAATTTCATTGCATAAGTGCGAGCAAAGAAGTAATATTTAATTGAAAAGTCGGTGTGTGTATGTGTGTATTGTTTGTGCGTGTAAGTGATGTGCTTGGACAATGTAAGCAAATAAAAATGAAAATACAAGAAATTTGAATTTAGTAAAATAATTCTATTTTTTCATCTTATTCTTCACGATCTTCTGTGTTTATGAAAAATAATTAGTTATTTTTTCAAATATTTTGAAAACGTTTCAAAATTCACCTTCGAACCTTTAAAAAAAAGATTTACGAAATACCATTTTCAAAATTTTCAACGAAAATATACATTTTAAGCTGTATATATTTGCAGACAGAACTCGTATTATGTTTGAAAATAAAGTACGGTTCCTAGTTTCCACTGAAAAGAATCTCAACAATGTTATGATAACTTACCATTACACTAACTGAGTGGAGCGGTCTGAATTTGACAGGCACCAGGAAGAGTAAGGGCCTGAGTCTGATTAACTGCAAAAGGCAGCAGCTGACTTGCACCACCATTAAGAACAGTGCAAAGACATTTAGCTTGGGTTTGAAATATGCTAGAAAGCTGAGTGCAGCATGAAGGAGAAGGGGTGGTTGAGTTCCCACTTATGAACCCTAGACATGGAGACAGACTCATGATTGCGGGTATGCAACTCTGCTGGGCCATGGATTCGGCCCACATTGTTGTGAGGTACGGTAGGGTTAATGCAGTTAGTTTCATGTTCATTGTGTTTCGGCTTGAGATGGGGAGAGTGTTTTTTTTTTGTATTTATAGGGGAAGTGGGTGAGCAAACTTTGTCTACCATCACTACAAGAAAATGTATTATTAATAACGCCATTTAATAACGCATTATTCTAAAGCGTTATTGTTTGCCTTTAATTATTTGTTTTTTTTACTCCATTTATTTTGTACTGTTCATATGTAATGCGGGTTTCTCCAAATTATTTCATGGCCGCGGGTTTCTCAAATTATTTCCCTCTCCATCTTTCCTCTTTCATTTCGTTCCACTTTTCCTTAGTCTCCTATGCTAGTGGAATCTAATCCCCAAATCACCCCTTCAAATCCATCCCTCCTTCATAAACTCTAATCGGATCTAGTTAAATCCAATGCATCAACGGTGTTAACGCTAAAAATTAAATTCTAACACCCCGGTGTATGTAGATATTAAGTGAAAGCACCACCCGTGAACACGGGAATTAAAAACAAGTAGGAAAGTCACAGAGAAAGCAGTAAAAGACAACAATTTTATAGTGGTTCAGCTTCAGGTGAAGCCTACGTCCACTTTAATCCTCTTTATTACTGAATCAATTACAACTTTACAACAATCTTCAATTACAATACTGATGAGACAAACAACTAGAACTCCGATGTAGAAGAATTCTTTGAATCCATGTTGATTGTGTTAGATTTCCTCTTGAAGTTAGTTGAGATGTCTTTCGTGTTTGAAGTGTCAAGTGAGTCGAGAATTCAGCAGAGTATCGGCGTTCCAGGAATGAGCCAAAGAGATCCCTTTTCAGTTGGAGTTAGTATTGTATTTATAGGGGGATATCGGAGTTAGGTCGTAGGTCGTGAACGACCTAGGTGCAGGTCGTAGGTCGCGAGCGACCTAGAAGACACGGCACACGGCTCAACAGGTAGCACTTGGTTTCTTCTGAGTGAGTTGGTAGGTCGTAGGTGACCTAGGGTAGGTCGTAGGTCATAATTTACGGCTTAAATATGGTACACTTGATCATTCTGGATAAACTAACAAGTCATAGGTCGTGGCCGACCTAGGTAGGAAGTGGCATAGGAAGCTCCTTTGGTATGTTTAGGTCGTTAGCGACTTAGGAATAGGTCATCACACCTTAACTCGCTGCAGAACTTCTTCCCTGTTAGGTCGCTCCCCTTATTGACCCGCTAGGTCGTTCAACCCTTAAGTCGCTGAGCTCTTTATTTAGTTACTAGTTCGCTACCGCTTTAATTCTTTAGGTCGCGGCCTGTTATAGATTGTTAAGTCGCGAGCCTTAGGTCGCTAGATCGTTAGAGAGCTTCCTTCCTGTTAGGTTGCGCCTAAGTTAACTGGTTCACAATTTAGGTCATTAACCCGCTGTTGGTCCATTAGTCCGTTAGGTCGTAATGCCTTAGCCCGCTGCATAAGTTTATCCCTGTTAGGTCGGTCCTCTTATTAACTCGTTAGGTCGCGTACGCCTTTAGGTTGCTAGGTCACTTCAGTCCATAGGTCGTTTAACTTGCTGAGCCACTTTATGTGTTAGGTGGCTTACTCCCTTAGGTAGTTAGGTTGCGCCTTCACATAAGTCGTTAACTCGTTGACTCATAGGTCGCTGGACCATCTACTCCTTTAGGTCGCTGGACCTTTCAATCCTCTAGGTTGCTGAGCTCTGTAAGTCGCTGACGAGTTGAGTCGCTAGGTCGCTACTTTCTCTAGATCGCAGGGTCGTAGAAAGAAGAGGGTTAACACTTGCCCTCGAAGTATACGCCTAAGAGTTAGGTCGTGTGCTTCGATATCTTTTAACCCGTGCAAGCTTAGATCGTTAAGTCGCGGGCGACTTATGAAGGAGTTAGGTTGCTTGTGTCGATTCGTGTTCCTTTCTCTCCGCTATATAAGCCGTTAGGTCGTTTTCTTCTTCCTTCACCTTATTGTATTCTGCTGCCGCCATTACCATCTTTGAGCTCGAGAACTTTTGAAGTCAATCTTCCTGTTGATTTGATCATCATCTTCTCAATCTCATTACGTAAGTGAACTCGGCCACTGTTCAACCACGACCACCATCAAATTCTGAATCCCCCAGTTTTTGGCCCTATCCCGATCTTGCATGCTGCATTACGCCGTGGATCATGTCACGATTAACCTTTGATCGTTGTCGCTGTGATTCACGAGAGTACAACAGCGCATTGGGTTTGTGATGGATCAGAGGCGATTGCGTTGGTTTTGGGTGATTTGGTGGCGTGGAGATACGGTGGATTTGATCGTGGAGGGGTTAACAGGTTATTGGGTTAACGGGTTAGGTGATTTGCTGAGAGAAGAAGAGTCAGCAAGTTAGGGGGAGTTAGGTCGTGCTCGACTTAGGAGCCTTGAACGACTTAGGGCTTTAGTGGTTCGAGACGTGAATCATGAGACTTAACTCGGCAAATGGCTTAAAGAATTGGTGCAACCTAAGAATCCTTACGACCCAAAAAAGGGGCAGAGCGATTTAACTCATAGCGACTTAAACTTTAGATAGCGTGAGCGACCTACTCTTTAGGTCGTGTGAACGATTTAGGACTTAAACAATTTTTGAGTTGCTTCTTGCAACCTAGACCAATCTTAATCCAATCTGTTAGGTCATGAGCGACCTAGAACTTAGAGAATTTTTTGACTTGGATTGTGACTTAAGGACTTGAACAAAACTTGAAAGCTTCAGAATTTTGATAGAACTTGATTGTACTTCTAACTTGAACTGCTTGAATGAACTGCTTGAACTTTGAACTGTCTGAACTTCTTTACAGATCATATTCACTTGTAAGTTAATAACCTGCTGAACACAATATTTGCAGAAAACTAGGGCGAATATACTGCCATTGATTGCCCACATCGAATGACAGATTAGTCGACAAAAGATAATCAACTTAAAGAAACTTTATGAAGTGCTATGAACCAACAAATTTAAGCGAAGTATTAAAGCAAAGCAATATTAATCAATTAAAACCGATTTATTTGCATCAATACTGCACTTGCATTTGGACTTAAAGCAACAAAACCTGAAACTTTGTAACTGATAAATGTCTGTTAGTTTAATTTCAGTTATATTTGCTTGTCATTTTATTAGTTCTGCACAACACTTCACACATTTAGGAAACGTGCACCTTCATATTTGAATATCCAATTCCTTGTGTAGAATGTCTTCTCAAGAAGAGATAATCGAGCAATCTGAAGGAGTCTTCCCGATAGCCGACCCATTGGATAATCCTCCAAAAAGAACTCCAACAACCCTGAGTCAGCGGGCATTCAACCAATTACGTATTCAATTTGGGATTACCGAAGCGGATGCTATACTTCCTGGCCCAAATGATACTGCTGACAGGCCACCTCTCGGTTTTGTCACCGTCAACCGTCAGATGTGCCTTTGTGGTGCCATTCCTCCTTTCAATGAATTTCTTCAGCAGCTTCTTTTCCGACTAACCATCTCCCCCTTTCAACTGCATCCCAATGGCTATGCCATCCTGATGGGATTGTGTGTTTTATTCAGGAGGACACTTAACCGTCTTTCGAGCTTCGGAGAAATCTGCTACTTATGCACATTCGCAAAGAATAAAGACCACCCCTACATTATACTCGTGAGAAGTGCCAGAAATCGTAAACTTATCACCGATCTTTCTGAAAGTGCTCACAGTTTTCTGAATCAATTCTTCTTCGTCCGCTGCCCCCTAGGGTTTTATGCCATCTGGAGAATAGGAAGTAAGATTGCTCATCCCCGTTCTTTCCATTTCAGCTTTTCAAGATCCGAATTGCTAAGTGCTAACTTCATTCTTTTCTTTTACAGCACTTCCTCCTCCCTCTAGAAATCCCAGTCACAAGACAACTTTTGATAGATTAAGTGCTGTGCCGGTTGAAGAAAGAAATACTAAGTTTTTGTTGAAAGATGAACTTCTGCACCAATAGGGGCTTTTGCACCCTTCTCGTTCTACCCAAACTCATGAAGTCCCCGACTCTCCAGTAAAAATATCGGATGCCCCAGTTCCCGTTGGAGAACTTACACCGAAAGAACATACTATTAAGGATTCCTTGGTAAAGTGTTCGACCTCAATTGATGTTGCGGGGTCATCCGACAAACATGCACTTGTCCTGGTCATCGAAGAAGAGGAGCCTCCTCAACAATTCGGGAAATCTGGTGACGAAGGAGCTGAGAGAACAAGTCCCGCTAGGCACAACGGTGATGATACTTTTGAGGGGTTGAGCGACCTGATGATTACTTCACAGGAGCTTTTTAAAGATGATCCTATCACTGTTAAAGTTACTTCTCCAGCAGTCGGAGCGACATCTGTTCTGCAACAAACTCCATCAGCCCAAGAGTTGACACTGGCTGTTAAATCCATCATCACCTCCTAACCCAGGAGTGGTTCGTGATTCGACGCACGTAGTTTGCACGTTACACACACTTAGGACTTTTCAGCACTTATATGCGTCCAACTCTCTTGCTTTCAAGATTTCTTAGTTTATCTTTTCTTCATTTTCAGATTCTCCAATGGGAAGAAGTGGCTCCTACTACGACGATTTCTAGCGTTATGGGAAGCGCGGTGTTTATGACCCCAGGAGGTATCTTCCTGCCTCTTGGGAAACTGACGAAGAAAGAGCTGCGAGGAAGGTTCGTGAAAGGCGCACATATGAAGAACACCACGAAAGACAAGATGAGCGACATGACCCTTCCCAGAGGGAAGATGATTCTCATAAATGGAAATCCCGTGATGATAAAGGGAAAATCCACATCCCTGAGATGTGAGTAAAAGGGCCAAACATGGAGAAAAGCCGCCGTCCGAACTTCCTGAAAGGCCCGCTGCTCCTATACCTTCTCAATCTCCTGCCCTTACTCGTACTGATATTCATTGGCAGGCCCTCATATCAGGTTGGACAAGGCCCGACCATTCTTCAAAGTCGGTTTCCGCATTGGTGCTTGAAGGGAGTGCGCTTTGACCTTGATTTGGTCCCGATTGACAAGCAGGCTATGCTGTGCAATCTTGATGCCGTCAAACTCGATATTGAGAGAATGTCAGGTTGGCAAAAGCTTGTAGACAAACTGCATAGGGTAAACCATGAAAATCTTGAGGCCATGCTAACAATGAAAAACGAAAAATCTGAATGGCAGAAAACTCTTGAGCAGCATGACGTGGAAATGAGGAGCATAACCACTTATAATGAGAAACTTGAAGCAGAAGTTGAAAAACTTAAGGAAGAGCTCGCCACTTCTTCCACTTCCTACTCTCAGGGAGAGGAAGTGCTTTAAAAACAAGTGAGAGACGCTCATGCGGCGTAGAGAGATGTTGAAGCCAAATTTGAAGCGTAGCAGCAAGCTGTAGAAAGCTACCGGGCTGATGTTGCTCAACTTCGAGAGAAAACCAACACCCAGAACTTGGAGATTGAACTGCTCAAAACTCGACTTTATATAGTTAAGAAGGAGCGTGATGAAGCTATTGCCGGCAAAGCTGCAGCCGATGAATCTCATATGGCAATTAAAGCTGAAGTCATCTCCACTCTATTCGAGTTTTACATCCATAGCGTTCTGGGGCGCAGTAGCCTTAAGCTTTTGGGGCCGGCATATGAAATCACTTTGGCCAAAGTGTGGGAGGTCATACTTGATATGTTTGGAGGAGCCGGATATGCCGAAGTAGATTTAATGGCGCACTATCTAGATAATGATGCATGTGACGCTCTTGCCAGGGGAAAGGAGCAACTTGCCAAAGAGAGAGCTGAAACGATAGAAGGAGAATATTTAGGAAAGACAATCTCAACCGACCAAGTTCTACCTTCAGTTTCGGCCGATATCGATATTGCCGGCTCCAGTTCCCATTCTCCCCCTCTTGCTAAAGCCGTTATTGAAAGTGTCACCGCCCACACTGGAGATGAGACTCAAGAAAGCGCTGAAGCGTAGGACTTCGAAGTTGACATAATAAAGTCTACTTCTCCAGGTAACCTCAACGTTGATCTCGCTCAAGTGGACTGCTTATTCGCTTCGACCGAGTTCGATGAGCTTCTTGCTTATTTCTTAAGTGTCGATGAGCCATTATCCCCTCTTTTTATGAGGAATACTGACTTTAACTTTTCTTCTCCTGTAGAGAAAGCACCAAGTATTGCTCAGCCTTTCCCTCTTCCAATTGTTTCCTCTCCGCCTCTTCAGATTACTCTCCCTTCCGTTTCTTAACCGGGGTCATAAGAGGAGCAGATAGAAGCACTTCAAGGCTTGGATGACCCGGTCGTTTCTCAAGAACAGAAGGCCGAAGAACCTAAAGAAGGCGAGAGAACTCCGGAGCAGACTGCTTCTGATGACATAACATTATCCACTCTTTTCTCTCTGGGCAGTGAATCTTCTTCTAAAAAGAGGGGGAAACGCGGAGTCTCAAAAAAAAAAGAGAGAAGCTTCTGCTGGCGAGGAAAAAACAGAAGAACGTCCAATCGCACCTCTTCCTCTTTCTTCCCCTACTCTCACAACCCGACCCCAAAAATTGATCATCCGGCCAGGCGTAGGCTCGAAAGGTGGCAGGAAGAAGAAATGATGGGCTTGGGACTTATGCTTCTTGTCTTGCTTTTCGCTTTTTTGCTTGTATATACAAAGACTTGTGTTGACCGGCGATTGTGCGGGTACCGGTCCCCGCCTTCTTTTGTTTTGAAACCTGCACATGTATAAATTTTTTATAGTATGGAATAAAATGATTCTTTTACTTGTACAAATTTCTGTCTGTATTTGAGAATGCATTTATTCTTTTTTTTATACAAGTTTCTTTATTTTCCCTGTGTGATGTTGCAGTAAACCTATGGTATGTTGCTTGAGCATTGTTTTTATTATTGCGACTATATTATATTGCCCCCATACCATGGTTTATTGCAATCTCTTTCACATTGGCAAAATTTTGGAGAACAACTCTTCTGTTTCGAGAAGACTTGTACTCTTTCTTTAGAGAACAACTTTTCCATTTGAAGGAGATTTGCATTTGTACTTTACAGGATAATATTTCTGTTTTAAGAAAATATTTTTTTCTGATTTAGTAGAATGCGCCTTGTTTTGGAGAAGTCTTCTCTTTTTTTTTTGTTGCGAAGTTTTTACACTTCACTTTTGGAGAAAGTGTCAGGACCCGATTCTTCGACTTCCGAAAATTCAACATCGATACACTTTATCGACTGCTGAGAAATCGAACGACGGAAAACCGAACACTGAGGGTTTAAGAAAAAGAAAAAGTAAAAGAAGGAGAGATAAGAAGATAGAAAATAGAGAGAAAAGAACATAGAAAATAGAACGGAATAGAAAACAACAGAACAACAATAGAATCTCACAATTCGCAGCCGAACAACATATAATAATAAATGAATAATCTTTAAACAAAGAACTATATCAGTTATTACATTTTATACATTTCATTACATCATATCATCAGAGTGTACAACAACAACAACAAACAGTGCAGCGGAAAAGAAATAATATATACTAATAATACGCTATGCCATCCAGCTTGCCTCTTGCAACTCCAGAATATCCAGAATATCTTGATAAACCTTAACTCTTGACTGCCCGTGTGAAAATTGGTGGGCATCCAGAGTTTAGGAAGGAAAACAATAAACTCCAAGTCAGTCATGTGACTGGTGTGAGAACTCAAAACAGTTTATTTATCTTTGAAAACAAAATAGAGGAATATTTTAAAGTCAATTCGCAATGGTTTTTAAAAATGAGACTACCATAAGACCTCTCGCCACACACACAATGCAAACGCAGACTTGGGGAAGATTTCTTCTTATGATAGCCAAAGATGCTTGATACGCATTAAAAAGAACATTTTATATTATTACTAGTGCATAGTGTAGGAAAAATTCATTTCAAAAGTAGAATATAAATCTTAGCCAACATAGGTACCATTATAGTATGCTTACTATAGCTACCATATTAAATGGCAGGTTCTACAACTAAAACCGTACAAGTCTCGTATTGTTTCTTGGGATTTCCAACGAATGATCAGGCCAAGGAACTTCCCATTGCCACATGAGAATGCCTCTGGATGGACATCCCCGAGAACCAAACCGGATCTCTACCAACACAAGGCTGGGTTACCCCTAACTGAGTAACAACTGACCGAATATGCCATCCCCCGGTCCTTTGGGACCTTTCACCGAGCGCTCGCAAGCAATTCACACAATTATAACAAAGTGTTTTCAACATGAGTAAGTATCTGGGCTCCATACCATGACACCACCCTTTTCCAGAAGGAAATGCACACATCCTAAAGGGCGCTACCCCTCATAACCTTGCCGCATCTTTCCTGTTTTGACCATTCACGGGGTGTGAGGCTCGACGAATTCACGTCCACAAAAACATACTTTATACAAAAGCCATGCTTTGGGTCAACAAATGATCATAGAAATGATCACCAGGATAGACGATCAAATAAACGATCCTATCGCAAATAATCAACACAATGATCATTTCACAGCAACACTCAGCATGTCACATTACCAAATTGGGAATATATCGCTGATAACATTCAACTACATAACCTCTGAGCTCGTACGTCTCAGAGAAGGGTGTTAAGCTAAATGAATAAATTCTCCGCCACCAACAGAAATATATTTGAATGAAATCGGCTTTATATCTCAATTTGTAACGTCAGACATACAATCCATTCAAGTCTGTTCCGGGCTCGAACAAAACCGAAGGCACTTCTTACGAAGCCCTTGCAATCCGGGTATTCACAATCCCGATCGAATTTCCCATCACTTAAGGAATCTCTATACCAGGAGCTACCCAGTGCAGAGACAATCGATAGGTCATTCTATCGCTTTCGCAAATACTCGGTCTTCAACACCAATCTTCAATGCAATTCACAACGACGTATCACATATTCGGAGTGGGTTATACGACCCCATGGTCCTTTCCCGGTTAACCCGAATAGTGAGCGCTTATTCAAAAATAAGTGTGGCATTCAAATTCAAACAAACCACATCAAGTACCCATTCAAACGGAAATATTGATAGTCGGTTATTGAACTATCAATGGATATGCACACATCACCAGTTTCCAAATAATTTTCCAAATTATTCATTTTTCAAAATATCTTTACTAGATATATAATTTCACACTTCAAAAATAAATCAATATTTATTTTTAGACAAATTCCCTTTCTTTTATAAATTCCATAGTGAATTTATATTTCACAATATCTATGAATATACGATTTCAATTATTCATTTTCAATTTATCTTCAAAAAGATAAATTCTCTAATATTCACTTTATATTGGAAAACATTTCCATACTTATTTAATAAGTAATTCACGAATCTTTTATTTTCAACACTTGGAAAATATTCAATATACTTAAATCGAGATTAAGTATATATTTCATTCTTTAAGGAAATCATTCTCATAAACATATTCATTTGGGCCAAAACGAATGTTGCGTAAAACATCGTTACGACAACCCAAAATCACTAGTATAGGGATTCGAAATTAAAATAGATATATAAATCCCAATACTATACAAAACATTTCCTTTCGGAAATCATTTACTATAACAACAGTGTTATAGTCCACCATTTCCTTTTATTTCTCGAAAACGTCTATTTCAACAATAAATGTTGAAATCTATGGTTTCGAATCTCAACACATTTTAAAACATCGTTAGATCGTTTTAATTCTATTTAAGACATCAAATCTAAACATTTTCTTTAACATATTATTCACTATTCAAAACGTGAATATACTAAGTTAACACATTTCATCCTTTATTCATTTTATTTCAAAGGATTATTCACAGTTAAAAAACGTGAATATAACTCCATTACTAAGTTTCAACAATTTACTTATCAAAATAAGTCGTTTGCGAATTCATAAAACAACGTTTATAAATTCCTTTTCTATTTATTTTATAACAACTTCCTTTTATAAATTCCTTTATTAACCTATTCAATTTATAACTCAATTATAAAACAAAAGTTTATATTATAAGTGAAATACTTATAATTTATTTGTTTGCAAAAATCGTTCCTTTGAACTTCATAATTATAAATCTTATAACTTATAAGATTCAATTATTTATCCAATTCTATTCTTTCAATAACTTTATAAATTTTATAAACCTACTGCTTATAAAATTCCATTTATAACTTCACCGTTTATAATTCTATAAATTTCATTCGTTTATGAAATTCATTCACCATTCATTCTAACACTTATAAAAACTCGTTTTATAATTCCAACATTTTAATTTATAAATATCAATTTATAAATCTTCTAATATAAATCAATTTATATTACTATTTTAAAAATGCCTTTAAACTCCTTTATAATTCCCTCATTTTGATTTATAAAATAATTAAATTTTATAAATCCTTTATTTGAACTTTTCACAATAAATTCTAAAATCCCGATTAAACTATTTTATAAAATCATTAGCATCATATTCTCAAAAATCAGTTTTTAACTATTTTTCTCAAAAATCATAATTTTTTATAACTTTAAAAATTTTAACGTTTATTTATCTAAAATAGATCAAATTCCAAACATATAGTATATTTTCAAAAATCACTTTATAAATCATTTTAAAATTCCAAAACTTGGTCCAATGATGCTACATATCAAATAGTCAATCACGACAACAACGATATCATATATCGATATGATAATCCATCAAATATCAAAATATCTGAAATCAAATAAATACCGTTGAGAAATCCAGTTGGATCCCTCCAACCTGTTTTCCTGCATCCACAAACATTAGCACAATACCAATTCCGCTCCAGTACGGAATTATCGCGGTATATGTTTTTATTAAATATCATACGCTTAATAGACGGCGCAATAGGGTCTCATCCGCTAAACAAAAAATGCGGGAAATCAACAACTCCAATATATACATATGCCAATATATATATATATATTGCTATTATATATAATACCAATTTCACTGTTTATGAAATATTCGCGGTATATGTTTTTAACAAATAACATCCGCTTACTAACGGCGTATAATGTCTATTTTAACAATCAATAGATATCAATCAACATTCAAACATGCATTCAAATATTTTAAATTTAACTATTTAAAATAAAATCGAAACTGATTCGATTGCGTGAGAAGTTCTCACCTTGATTTTAAATTCCGTTTTAGCGATTTATTTCGAATAAAATTAAACGGACGTTTAATTTTACCCAAAATTCTCACCAACTCCAAACGACTCTAATCCAATTCCATCGCGTAGTGCTCGTCCATACGATTCCAACGCAACTGGTTTCGCGCGTTTTCGACCTTGTATGAAAAAGTTATGAATTTTAGAAGTTTGCTCGAATTTTAATATATAAATTACAACTTAAATTTTCTATTTATTAACCTACATCTAATTCCTAGCCATTGGATCTTCAACCCCCCCATCACAGCCGTAGGACGCAACCCCCCTCCCTCTCTTCTTCACGCGCACGTCTTCTTCCATCTACAGACCATCATTCACGCACCCAAACCCATATCAATACAACTAGGGTTTAATTTTGCAAACTAATCGCTAGCTTCTACCTCGATCAAGTGATGCCATCCGGACCCCCTTCGCAAGAGCCACACTCGGCTGCAGTAGCATAGAGCTCGGCCCCCTCCTCCTCCTCGTGTTGCGTGCGCAGCCGGCCCCCTTCAAACCCAATTTCCCGTCGTTCCATTGCTCCAAACGCGATCATAACCGTTGAACTCGTAGCTCTCGATGTGCTCTACCTCTTTGAAGTTGAGGGTTTTGTCTAAAAGTTGATGGGTTTCGAGAAATCGAGGGGAGAACGTTGAGCATTTCTGGCCGTTTATCAGGGAGGTGGCGGCTAGGGTTTGCAAATTAGGGTTTATTTTATTTTTTTTTAATTTATGAAGGGGTGGTGCTATTTATAGAGAAACGATCGACATATTCATTCCGGAAATTCCGAACTCCGATTTACGCGTCGTAACCAGCGTTTCTAGGGTTTATCCCACGTTCCGAACACAATGGAACAGGTTTCGGAAGCTAATTCGGACATCTGTGCGAGTTATGGCAATAAACGTTCAATTTAAATTAAACCGATTTAAATCGATTTCTAGGCGTTTTAATTCGTACCGGATAAACGGTAAATCCAATTGACACGAAATTTGAAACCTTACAATAATATCACATTACGGATCCGATGAAACTGGTTTCGTCGAAATCCGAGACTTTTTGAAAAATGGCTATTTTAACTCGCCAAATTAAAATTAAAAATAATTCGATGCGTTTCGAGCTGCCACGATCAAACGATAGCTCCGATTGACACGAAAATTGAAATCGGGTAATAACTAACTATTATGGATCCAATGGAACTGGTTTCGTTCAATTCTGAGACTGTTCAAAAATTGACTATTTTACAGTCGATAATTAAATATTAAAATATTCAATTTTCACAAATTAACTTTTAATTTGATTTTAAAAGTTCTAAAATATCATTCTAACTCCAACATGATAAAATAAAATTTTAAAAATCATTTTCAATCATATTTAACGTAATTTTCAATTATTTCCATAATTTAACATATTAGATTATCGATTTAATTATCCAATTAAATCCAATAATTCAAATAGAAATTTATTTGACTTATAAATTCACTTATTAATATTTAAAATTAATTAAATATTCAAATTTTAATAAGTTAAAATTATGGGTCGTTACAATCTTCCCCCCTAAAAGAATTTCGTCCTCGAAATTAACAAGTAAGAAAAGTTATAGAATTTATTAATTTTGCCATAAATCCATAGTTAAACTTCTTATAATACTTTACTAAGTTTTCAAATCATACTTAGTTATCTTTTCAAAAACAATTACTATTGTTTAACTTTCAATTCCAAATAAAAGTTAAAGTTTTCAAAATTTTCCAATTTTCTCAAATTTTTTTTCTAACGCCTTAAATTTTCGAAAAAATTCGCCATAGTCTCCTTTGCGCGGCTCGATCCGAAAAAAAAATGACAGTATATATATCACAAATATACATCTCATCAAGTAATGAGGCATCCCGAAGGGAAAAAGTATAAAAGTACGGTATTTAATCCGAGATATGTACCTTATATTTTATTAGCGAGCATATACGGCTAATATAGCGCGAAAGCGAGCTCCAAATGCGAAGCAACGCGATCCGCACCTACTAAACACTCAATAAACAACATGAGAATCATGCATATAGACAATAGTACCAATATACAACATATAGTAACATAATAACTATATATGTTAACATAGAAAATGAAGTAAAAGCAATAAATTCAACCATCAACCAATTATCATTCATAACCAATAAATATTCATTCATATTCTCATTAATATTCCATGAATTGGTTTTCAATTTAATCACATTTGATTCATTAACAGTGGATGTTTTCTAACATTCATTTTCAATTAGTTATATTCACTAATTCATATTCAAGTTAGTTCACTTCCAATTCAAATCCAATTCTATTTAAGATTCACTTAACTTCCAATTGAATTTCAATTACTTTAACTTTCAATTTCATTAATACTTAATGAATTATATACAATCAACTAACAATTATATAACAACCAAAGTATATTAATTTCAACTAAATTACTTTGCTTTCAATTGGTTTAATTAAATTGATTTTCATTCAACTATTCAACTTCTAATAACATTAGATTTTAATGAATTAATACTTGAACTCATTATTTCATATCAATTTAATTCACATTTAATTGATTAATATTCAATCCATTAATTCAATTCAATTTCTAAAGTTGAATTCATATATATAACTTAAGTTCATATCCATCACTTAACTTTATTAGTTTTCTTTGATACTAATATCAACTTCATTCAACAACACTTAAGTTATATTCCATTTAACTTTAAATTCATTTTTATTTTACAACTCATATTCATAAATATATTCATATAGTTTCACTTCTTATATATATAAGTTTATTTCACAATTGTAAATCACTTAAATTATAATTCAATTCATATAATTCTTTTTACTTAGATTATTCAAATATCTAAACAATCAACTTATATACACTTTAATAATTCTGAAAAATTATTTCTTTATATATAAAATATAATCAAGTAAAATTATTTCATTTACCCAATTTTAAAACCAATATTGTGCCGAATTGTTCTATTCAAGTGTTTAGAAACCCCTTCGGCATAGTCTTGCGGACCACGCTGACGAAAGTTCATATGCCACTCAACAAACCAATCATCACAATATAAAACAATTTTATATTCACTAACAAATACGCTCTCATAGCTATTATTACACTCAAACTCATTCTAGAGTACTACTGACTCTATCTCTAATGAGTAATACCCAATAGAACCATGGTTGTCGCTTAACCATATGCTCCGATACCAAATTGCCAGATCCAGGCTTTTCAACCATCGACAGCAGTCACAACCGGTAGGCTTTTCAACCATCCCAGCCCCACCATGGCAACAACTGGTATCCCAAACTTGCTTTTACGGCCAGCCTCTCGACTGTCTCAGGTTACACCTAACCAACCCCCTAAAAGAGGACGTGTAGGGGTAAGAGTCTCCCATTCGCCACCTAACCGCGAAGCGAGAACCCCCCATCACATAGCCCAAAGCTTAGCAAGACTGGTGTGAGAACTCAAAACAGTTTATTTATCTTTGAAAACAAAATAGAGGAATATTTTAAAGTCAATTCGCAATGCTTTTTAAAAATGAGACTACCATAAGACCTCCCGCCACACACACAATGCAAACACAGACTTGGGGAAGATTTCCTCTTATGATAGCCAAAGATGCTTGATACGCATTAAAAAGAACATTTTATATTATTACTAGTGCATAGTGTAGGAAAAATTCATTTCAAAAGTAGAATATAAATCTTAGCCAGCATAGGTACCATTATAGTATGCTTACTATAGCTACCATATTAAATGGCAGGTTCTACAACTAAAACCGTACAAGTCTCGTATTGTTTCTTTGGATTTCCAACGAATGATCAGGCCAAGGAACTTCCCATTACCACATGAGAATGCTTCTGGATGGACATCCCCGAGAACCAAACCGGATCTCTACCAACACAAGGCCGGGTTACCCCTAACTGAGTAACAACTGACCGAATATGCCATCCCCCGGTCCTTTGGGACCTTTCACCAAGCGCTCGCAATCAATTCACACAATCATAACAAAGTGTTTTCAACATGAGTAAGTATCTGGGCTCCATACCATGACACCACCCTTTTCCAGAAGGAAATGCACACATCCTAAAGGGCGCTACCCCTCATAACCTTGCCGCATCTTTCCTGTTTTGACCATTCACGGGGTGTGAGGCTCGACGAATTCACGTCCACAAAAACGTACTTTATACAAAAGCCATGCTTTGGGTCAACAAATGATCATAGAAATGATCACCAGGATAGACGATCAAATAAACGATCCTATCGCAAATAATCAACACAATGATCATTTCACAGCAACACTCAGCATGTCACATTACCAAATTGGGAATATATCGCTGATAACATTCAACTACATAACCTCTGAGCTCGTACGTCTCAGAGAAGGGTGTTAAGCTAAAAGAATAAATTCTCCGCCACCAACAGAAATATATTTGAATGAAATCGGCTTTATATCTCAATTTGTAACGTCAGACATACAATCCATACAAGTCTGTTCCGGGCTCGAACAAAACCGAAGGCACTTCTTACGAAGCCCTTGCAATCCGGGTATTCACAATCCCGATCGAATTTCCTATCACTTAAGGAATCTCTATACTAGGAGCTACCCAGTGCAGAGACAATCGATAGGTCATTCTATCGCTTTCGCAAATACTCGGTCTTCAACACCGATCTTCAATGCAATTCACAACGACGTATCACATATTCGGAGTGGGTTATACGACCCCATGGTCCTTTCCCGGTTAACCCGAATAGTTAGCGCTTATTCAAAAATAAGTGTGGCATTCAAATTCAAACAAATCACATCAAGTACCCATTCAAAGGGAAATATTGATAGTCGGTTATTGAACTATCAATGGATATGCACACATCACCAGTTTCTAAATAATTTTCCAAATTATTCATTTTCCAAAATATCTTTACTAGATATATAATTTCACACTTCAAAAATAAATCAATATTTATTTTTAGACAAATTCCCTTTCTTTTATAAATTCCATAGTGAATTTATATTTCACAATATCTATGAATATACGATTTCAATTATTCATTTTCAATTTATCTTCAAAAAGATAAATTCTCTAATATTCACTTTATATTGGAAAACATTTCCATACTTATTTAATAAGTAATTCACGAATCTTTTATTTTCAACACTTGGAAAATATTCAATATACTTAAATCGAGATTAAGTATATATTTCATTCTTTAAGGAAATCATTCTCATAAACATATTCATTTGGGCCAAAACGAATGTTGCGTAAAACATCGTTACGACAACCCAAAATCACTAGTATAGGGATTCGAAATTAAAATAGATATATAAATCCCAATACTATACAAAACATTTCCTTTCGGAAATCATTTACTATAACAACAGTGTTATAGTCCACCATTTCCTTTTATTTCTCGAAAACGTCTATTTCAACAATAAATGTTGAAATCTATGGTTTCGAATCTCAACACATTTTAAAACATCGTTAGATCGTTTTAATTCTATTTAAGACATCAAATCTAAACATTTTCTTTAACATATTATTCACTATTCAAAACGTGAATATACTAAGTTAACACATTTCATCCTTTATTCATTTTATTTCAAAGGATTATTCACAGTTAAAAAACGTGAATATAACTCCATTACTAAGTTTCAACAATTTACTTATCAAAATAAGTCGTTTGCGAATTCATAAAACAACGTTTATAAATTCCTTTTCTATTTATTTTATAACAACTTCCTTTTATAAATTCCTTTATTAACCTATTCAATTTATAACTCAATTATAAAACAAAAGTTCATATTATAAGTGAAATACTTATAATTTATTTGTTTGCAAAAATCGTTCCTTTGAACTTCATAATTATAAATCTTATAACTTATAAGATTCAATTATTTATCCAATTCTATTCTTTCAATAACTTTATAAATTTTATAAACCTACTGCTTATAAAATTCCATTTATAACTTCACCGTTTATAATTCTATAAATTTCATTCGTTTATGAAATTCATTCACCATTCATTCTAACACTTATAAAAACTCGTTTTATAATTCCAACATTTTAATTTATAAATATCAATTTATAAATCTTTTAATATAAATCAATTTATATTACTATTTTAAAAATGCCTTTAAACTCCTTTATAATTCCCTCATTTTGATTTATAAAATAATTAAATTTTATAAATCCTTTATTTAAACTTTTCACAATAAATTCTAAAATCCCGATTAAACTATTTTATAAAATCATTAGCATCATATTCTCAAAAATCAGTTTTTAACTATTTTTCTCAAAAATCATAATTTTTTATAACTTTAAAAATTTTAACGTTTATTTATCTAAAATAGATCAAATTCCAAACATATAGTATATTTTCAAAAATCACTTTATAAATCATTTTAAAATTCCAAAACTTGGTCCAATGATGCTACATATCAAATAGTCAATCACGACAACAACGATATCATATATCGATATGATAATCCATCAAATATCAAAATATCTGAAATCAAATAAATACTGTTGAGGAATCCAGTTGGATCCCTCCAACCTGTTTTCCTGCATCCACAAACATTAGCACAATACCAATTCCGCTCCAGTACGGAATTATCGCGGTATATGTTTTTATTAAATATCATACGCTTAATAGACGGCGCAATAGGGTCTCATCCGCTAAACAAAAAATGCGGGAAATCAACAACTCCAATATATACATATGCCAATATATATATATATATTGCTATTATATATAATACCAATTTCACTGTTTATGAAATATTCGCGGTATATGTTTTTAACAAATAACATCCGCTTACTAACGGCGTATAATGTCTATTTTAACAATCAATAGATATCAATCAACATTCAAACATGCATTCAAATATTTTAAATTTAACTATTTAAAATAAAATCGAAACTAATTCGATTGCGTGAGAAGTTCTCACCTTGATTTTAAATTCCGTTTTAGCGATTTATTTCGAATAAAATTAAACGGACGTTTAATTTTACCCAAAATTCTCACCAACTCCAAACGACTCTAATCCAATTCCATCGCGTAGTGCTCGTCCATACGATTCCAACGCAACTGGTTTCGCGCGTTTTCGACCTTGTATGAAAAAGTTATGAATTTTAGAAGTTTGCTCGAATTTTAATATATAAATTACAACTTAAATTTTCTATTTATTAACCTACATCTAATTCCTAGCCATTGGATCTTCAACCCCCCCATCACAGCCGTAGGACGCAACCCCCCTCCCTCTCTTCTTCACGCGCACGTCTTCTTCCATCTACAGACCATCATTCACGCACCCAAACCCATATCAATACAACTAGGGTTTAATTTTGCAAACTAATCGCTAGCTTCTACCTCGATCAAGTGATGCCATCCGGACCCCCTTCGCAAGAGCCACACTCGGCTGCAGTAGCATAGAGCTCGGCCCCCTCCTCCTCCTCATGTTGCATGCGCAGCCGGCCCCCTTCAAACCCAATTTCCCGTCGTTCCATTGCTCCAAACGCGATCATAACCGTTGAACTCGTAGCTCTCGATGTGCTCTACCTCTTTGTAGTTGAGGGTTTTGTCTAAAAGTTGATGGATTTCGAGAAATCGAGGGGAGAACGTTGAGCATTTCTGGCCGTTTATCTGGGAGGCGGCGGCTAGGGTTTGCAAATTAGGGTTTATTTTTTATTTTTTAATTTATGAAGGGGTGGTGCTATTTATAGAGAAACGATCGACACTATTCATTCCGGAAATTCCGAACTCCGATTTACGCGCCGTAACCAGTGTTTCTAGGGTTTACCCCGCGTTCCGGACACAATGGAACAGGTTTTGGAAGCTAATTCGGACATCTGTGCGAGTTATGGCAATAAACGTTCAATTTAAATTAAACCGATTTAAATCGATTTCTAGGCGTTTTAATTCGTACCGGACAAACGGTAAATCCAATTGACACGAAATTTGAAACCTTACAATAATATCACATTACGGATCCGATGAAACTAGTTTCGTCGAAATCCGAGACTTTTTGAAAAATGGCTATTTTAACTCGCCAAATTAAAATTAAAAATAATTCGATGCGTTTCGAGCTGCCACGATCAAACGATAGCTCCGATTGACACGAAAATTAAAATCCGGTAATAACTAACTATTACGGATCCAATGGAACTGGTTTCGTTCAATTCTGAGACTGTTCAAAAATTGACTATTTTACAGTCGATAATTAAATATTAAAATATTCAATTTTCACAAATTAACTTTTAATTTGATTTTAAAATGTTTTAAAATATCATTCTAACTCCAACATGATAAAATAAAATTTTACAAATCATTTTCAATCATATTTAACGTAATTTTCAATTATTTCCATAATTTAACATATTAGATTATCGATTTAATTATCCAATTAAATCCAATAATTCAAATAAAAATTTATTTGACTTATAAATTCACTTATTAATATTTAAAATTAATTAAATATTCAAATTTTAATAAATTAAAATTCTGGGTCGTTACAGAAAGTCACTTTTATTTTGGCAAGTGACTTTTCCTTCGTGGTAAAGTGGGCCTCCGAAAAAGGGCTTTGACCTGCTTGTGCCTCCGAAGAGGGCTTTTGTTTGATTGTGCCTTTTAGGAAGAGGGATTTTTGTTTGATTGTGTCTCCGGGAAGAGGGCTTTTTGTTTGATTGTGCCTCTGGGAAGAGGGCTTTTTGTTTGTGCCTCTGAGGAGAGGGCTTTTTTATTTCTGCCTCTGGGGAGAGGCTTTTATTTTTTCCCTGTCCGCTGGGAAGCGGACCTCCGAAGAGGGCTTTTCACAGTTCGACTCGTGTGCAGTTTTATTTCAGATCACGGTGAAATGTGTGCCTCTGTGTAGGGCTTTTGCCTGGAAGTTTGAAGTTTCCTTCTATCGGTTGGATGGATTCACGGGGCGGACACAAGTTACTTGGATTGTTTGCTTGCACAAACGTTCTCAGCTAGTTAACGAGTGTCCTGTGCCACCGGTCAGTCCACAACTTTCTGTCGAGAAAGAGAACTCTCTTTTTCTGGCTAGTCCCATCAAAGGTCTTTTAGCATTTGAACTATGGTGAAGTGGGCCTCCGAAGAGGGCTTTTCACATTCCAGCACTTGTGAAGTTTTATTTCAGATCTTGGTGGAATGCGTGCCTCCGAGTAGGGCATTTGGCTGGAAGTTTGGAGTTTCCTTCTCTCGGTTGGATGGATTCACGAGGAAGACACAAGTAACTTGGATTGTTTGTTTGCACAAACGTTCTCAGCTAGTTAACGAGTGTCATGTGCCACCGGTCAGTCCACAACTTTCTATCGAGAAAGAGAACTCTCTTTTTCTGGAAAGTCCCATTAGAGGTCTTTATCCTCCGAAGAGTTGTGCCTCCGAAGGCGGCTTGTGCCTCCGAGGAGGTCTTTTGCTGTTTGCTGCCTGCTTGCCCATGTCTTTTCGCCATTTGCTCATATCAGCGGTTCCCTGTTATCATTTCCAAGCGCACATTCCTTTCTTTTGCTAGTAGCTTATTCTATCCAAAGAAGTGTACTTCATTGTTAAATGATTTCGTCGGGGTAGACACAGGCTAATTAATCGAATGTTTGTTTGCACAAACAATCACAATTAGTTAGGAAGGGTCTACTCCTGGCGGAACCACTAACTGTTTGCTTGAAGCACTTCTTATATAGGATTTGAATCTGGAATTTTTGTGGCTAGATATTCATTTGTTGAGTGATGTCAGGGATCGCTTGGTCTTATGACGGGTAAGCTTTGTTTTAATAGCCTGCAATATTAAATCGACATTTTAGCAATACAATTGAAGTACTTATATATCGAAATAAAACAAGCAGTAGAGAACACAAGATTTATAGTGGTTCGGCCAAGAACTGGGCCTACATCCACTTTATTGTTCTTATTATTCACTTGCACTAGCTTTACAATGGCTTTCAATACAAGAATCTTACATTCATAATTCTTTTTACAAACTTAAGCAAATCTTTTAAGTAAAATATGGACGCAAATGATTGCTGTTGCAAGCTCTTGGAGTTGGATCTCCTTCGACAGTTGTCAGTTTGAAAGTGCCATCAAGAAGTTTTTGGCCTATGACATATGGCCCTTCCCAGTTTGGCGCAAACACTCCTGTTGCTGTCATGACCCTTTTCAAGACTAGATCTCCAATCTCAAAGCTGCGTTGGCGAACATTGGAATTGAAATGCCTGGCAGTTCTTTGCTGATGGGCTGCAATTCTGAGCTGAGCCTCTTCCCTTTTTTCATCAAGGAAGTCAAGTGCTTCAAGTTGCAAATCTTCGTTTTCAGCTTGGTTGAAATGAATTCTTCTATGTGAAGGGACTTCTATTTCCACCGGAATCATTGCTTCTGATCCATACACTAATGAAAATGGAGTGTGCCCGATTGCAGTTTTGTGGGTAGTTCTATATGCCCATAGTGCTAGTGGAAGCTTATCGACCCAACCACCTTTCGCTTTTTCCAGCTATTTTTGATGGTTGATTTGATAATTTTGTTTACTGCTTCCACTTGCCCGTTTGCCTGCGGATGAGCCACTGCTGAGAAGCTTTTCTGGATCTTGAATCGCTTGCAAAAATCTTGGAACTTTTCACTTTCGAATTGGGTTCCATTGTCTCTGATTATCTTTTGAGGCACACCATACCTGCAAATGATATTCTTAGTTACAAAGTTTATCATCTTTTTAGAGGTAATAGTAGCTAATGGTTCAGATTTAGCCCATCTAGTAAAATAATCAACAGCAACAATAGCATATCTGATTCCGGATTTGGCGGTTGGCAAAGGCCCGATGAGATCTATTCCCCAAATAGCAAATGGCCACGGACTGACCATCTGTGTTATCTCGGTGGAAGGTTCTCTTGGGATTTTTGCAAATCTCTGGCATCGGTCACATTTTTGGGCATAGCTTGCAGCATCACGATTAATATCTGGCCAAAAATAACCATAACGGAGGATTTTCTTTGCTAGAGTTTGACCACCTGAATGGTCCCCACACTCTCCTCCATGTACTTCAGCTAGAATTGTTTCAGCTTCTTCCTTGGTCGCACATCGGAGTAATGGCATTGAGAATCCCCGCCTGTACAATCGGCCATCTTGAATTATGTATCCGGAGGCTTTTCTTAGCAACTTCTGTCGTTCTTTTGAACTTTATGGTAGAGAACCGTTGAGCAGATATTCCATTATCGGAGTCATCCATGATTCTTGCTCTTGAGATATAGTCATGATCCAGTCAATATCTATCTCATCAATGCTTGGAGAAGACAGGACTTCCACAGGAACTAATCCCAATAGTTGAGCTTCACCAGTGCTTGCGTGCTTTGCGAGAGAATCTGCCTTCATGTTCTCTTCCCGAGGTATATGATTTATCGTATAATGGTCAAGATCATCGAGAAGTTCCCAAGCTCTTGACAAATAAGCAGGCAGATTCCTCCTTTAGTCTGAAACTCTTTCTTGACTCGACATACGATAAGCTGTGAATCACCGAAGATCTGCAACACTTTGACATTCAACTCTTTAGCAATTCTCAAGCCGGCAATAAGAGCTTCATATTCTGCTTCATTGTTTGTCGAAGGGAATTCCAATCTCAATGCATAGCACAACGACCGCCCTTCAGGGATTTCAAGCACAACCCCAGCTTCGGAACAGTAATCGTTTCTTGCACCATCAACATATAATTTCCATTGAATTGGGGATTATCAGTCACTTCTTCCTCACTATCACCTTTATCTGTACATTCTGCGATAAAATCTGCCAAATCTTGTCCATTGATTGCTCTCCGGGGATGATATGTGATGTCGTATTGGTTGAGTTCAATATTCCACTTCAGAAGACAACCCGAAGTTTCAGGATGAAACAGGACTTGCTTTAGAGGTTGATCAGTGAGGACTTTGATAGGATGAGCTTGGAAATACGGCCTCAACTTTCTTGATGCAATTAGTAGACAATAGGCGAGCTTTTCCAATTTTGAATAATTCATCTCTACCCCGGTGAATCTCTTGCTGATATAATAGACCAGCCGCTGAATTCTTGCGTCTTCTCGTACCAACGCTGCACTAAGAGCATGAGATGAGATTGCTAAATATACGAAAAGATCCTCACCATTGTCGGGCTTAGAAAGTATTGGAGGTGTCTCCATATGACGAATCAATTCATCGAAAGCTTCCTGGCATTTAGGAGTCCAGTCAAAATTCTTCCTTCCTTTCTTCAATGCATCAAAGAATGGAATACATTTATCAGTAGCTTTGGAAATGAATTGACTTAAGGCAGCGACTTTTCCATTAAGACTTTGCAATTCCTTCTTCGTTCTAGGAGCTTTTACTTCTTTTAAGGCAGCAATCTGAGTAGGATTAGCTTCAATGCCCCTAGCATTCACAATGAAACCCAGAAACTTTCCGGACTCCACTCCAAACGAACATTTCAAAGGATTAAGTTTCATTCCATACTTTCGGAGGATTGCAAACATTTCCACCAGTGGTCCATATGGTCTACCGCTTTCTTTGACTTTACCAACATATCGTCAACATAAACTTCCATAGTTTTGCCAATCTGCGGTTTGAACATAGCATTGACGAGTCTTTGGTAAGTTGCCCCTGCATTCTTAAGTCCGAAAGGCACGACTCTATAGCAGTAGAGACCAACATCGGTGATGAAGCTTGTATCCTCCTGATCCGGCTCATGCATCATAATCTGGTTGTATCCGGAGTAAGCATCCATGAAAGATAACAATTCGTGCCCCGCTGTTCCATCCACCAACTGATCTATCCTGGGTAACGGGAAGCAGTCTTTGGGGGCAGGCTTTGTTTAAATCTGAGAAGTCAATGCAAACTCTCCATTTCCCATTAGCTTTCTTAACCAGTACTGGATTTGAAACCCAAGTCGGATAAGTAGACTCCCTGATGAAACCATTCTCCATAAGCCGGTCAAACTCTTCTTTCAACGCTGCTGACCTTTCAGGACCCTAGGTTCTTCTTTTCTGTTTTACGGTGTAAACTTCGGATCAATATTTAGAGTATGTACTGCAATTTCTGGGGATATTCCGCACATATCAGCATGAGTCCAAGTGAATACGTCCAGATTTGCCTTTAAGAATGATATTAAGGAATTTTTAACCGTCACATTAAGTTGCGAACCCACATTCACCACTTTGTTCGGATCTTTCGAGTCAACAGGTACTGGCACCGTTACTTCCACTGGCACCACTCTATTCTCCCCTGCACTAGCTTTTTTGGGATCCATTTCTCTTCGTGCCCCGCTATGCTCGCCAGTGCAGGGTCCACCCTGTAATTGCTACAAGGTTGGTTCTTTGATGCGGACTGGGGCTACCGCATCTTTTCCCATCTCTCTTTTCCTTGCTTCACGCAGCTCTATTAGATAACATTCTCGCCCAGCATTCTGATCCCCTTTAATAACTCCAAGGCCATTATCTATGGGAAATTTCATAGTGAGGCACCACGGGGCGAGAATTGCCTTAAAAGCCGCAAGAGTTGGTCGGCCTAGGAAGGCGTTGTAGGCAGAAAATTCATCAACAATCACAAAAGTTTGTTTTCGAACTACCTTTTTCTGCCCCTCTCCAAGCTCTACGAACAAGTCAATAGTTCCAATGGGCTGCTTCGGTTCCCCAGTGAAACCAACAATCTTCTGAGATGAGGCCTGAACATCAACCATTGGGATTTTCATTTGATCGAATGTCTTTTTGAAGAGAATGTTGCAAGAAGCGTCGCAATCTACAATCACTCTTCTCACAATAGCCGACCCAGTGCCTGCAGAGATGACCAAGGGATCCATGGTCGGAGCTTCAATGCCCATAGAGTCCCTGGCTCTGAAGACAATATCATCATTAAAAGTTTTCTGCTACTTCAAAGGTGCAGCATCTTCTAGCACAAAAACACTTTCTTCTGTTGGTGCGTACTTCAAGGCACGGGCATATCTTTCCATCTCGCCCCAGCTTCTGCCTGTTAGGTGAGGACCTCCTGTAATCACATTAATAAAGGCCTTTCTGATTCATGCACAGTATTCCTCTCACCCGAGCCAGATGGATGAGCAGGAAGTTGCTGACCCTTAGTAGATGAATTTGGGTCATTCCTACTTCTCTTAACATATTGCTGCAACTTGTTCTCTCTCAATAGCTCTTCAATTAAAATTTTCAGATGGCGACATTTGTTGGTATCATGACCGGGTTGATTATGAAACCGACAGAATCTCCCACTTTGAGCAGCTTTTTTGTTAACTCTCATCTCAGGCGGTTTAGGATATTCTCCCACATCTTTGGTAGCAAAGAAGATATTCTCCGGAGTGTCGGTCAAAGGAGTGAAATCTGAAGATTTTAAAAAGCGAGGTTTCTTCATATCTTTCTATTTCTTCCCACCATTGTTCTCCCTTTTCTGACTTCCGAATTCCTTTTTGATAGGGGCAGCAGTATTATCCTTAACCTCTGTCAATGCCACTTTAACTGGTGCCCGAAGGATTTCCAAGCGCATGAATTCATCAGCTTTCTTATAGAATTTCTCAAGTGAATTCGGTTCTTTCATCTTCAGCCACTCCCTAAATTCGCTTGATTTGTCAATTGCCCTCATCAGGTATGTCAAGACCATTCGTGGCTCTGCATTGTCCACTTCAGCCAAAGTATGTTGAAGCGGTTCAAGAAAGACCTAATAGATTCCCCAGGATTCTGTTCCAAGCTTGACAGCGACATAATATCCTTTGACTTTGAAGCATACAACCTGAATTGCTCTTTAAACTTTCGAGTCAAATCGGCGAACTGGTCTATGGATCGGACCGGAAGTTTTGTGAACCAGAGCAGAGCCACTCCTTCCAAGTATACCGGAAAGTACCGGCATTTGATCTCATCAGACGCTCTAGCACTAGTCATGTGCCAATCATACTTATACAGGAATTGATTGGGGTCGCTTGTTCCCTTATAAGCCGGGATGGTCGAAGGAACAAACTTCCTTGGGAATTCTGCCTTTAGAATCTTCTCAGTGAATGGAGTTTTGCTCGAAGCGAATCCCCATTCCTTCTCATCTTCATCTCTCTGCATGCTTTCTTTCATGATTTGTCGCACCATGCCTCAAAGATATTCCTCATCATTTAAAGGATCTGCAGGACAGACTTCGGCCATTTTCTCGGAAGTTTGTCGGGACAAATGTTCGCGAAGAGTTGGCTGTGGTCTCGATCCTCCAGGTTGAGGAGGTGTTTCTTTGGCGGGGCTAGCTGGTCTTTGAGGAATATTCCTTTCCTCAGGATCATGAATATCATCTGCAAGGTTTTCTTCGTTATTCACCGGTTGATGGTTTGCTCCGAGCAACGCATTTATCCTCTCAAGCATTAAAGCATTCTGAGTTTCCATCTGCTGGTATAATCCAGATACTGCAGCATCTAACACCGCTTGTGTAATCCCGGCACTTGGTGCTGCTTGACTTGACGAAGGAGAAGTGGCAGTATTTTCATGGACATTACTAGGTCTTGTATATCCACGCTTTCTTCCAGGAGCCATTATTTCTGATAGACTTTTGGTTTTGATAGAGACTCTTTCCACAAACTTTTGCGAAGCAATGACGAAGATAACCTGAGTTGAATCTTCTCAGTGAAAGCACCAAAAATGTTAACGTTAAAAATTGAACGCTAACACCCCGGTGTATGTAGAGATTAAGTGAAAGCACCACCCGTGAACACGGGAATTAAAAAAAAGTAGGAGAGTCACAGAGAAAGCAGTAAAAGACAACAATTTTATAGTGGTTCGGCTTCAGGTTAAGCCTACGTCCACTTTAATCCTATTTATTACTGAATCAATTACAACTTTACAACAATCTTCAATTACAATACTGATGAGACAAACAACTAGAACTCCGATGTAGAAGAATTCTTTGAATCCATGTTGATTGTGTTAGATTTCCTCTTGAAGTTAGTTGAGATGCCTTTCGTGTTTGAAGTGTCGAGTAAGTCGAGAATTCAGCAGAGTATCGGCGTTCCAGGAATGAGCCAAAAAGATCTCTTTTCAGTTGGAATTAGTGCTGTATTTATAGGGGGATATCGGAGTTAGGTCGTAGGCCGCGAACGACCTAGGTGTAGGTTGTAGGTCGCGAGCGACCTAGAAGACACGGCACACGGATCAACTGGGTAGCACTTGGTTTCTTCTGAGTGAGTTGGTAGGTCGTAGGTGACCTAGGGTAGGTCGTAGGTCATAGTTTACGGCTTAAATATGGTACACTTGATCATTCTGGATAAACTAACAAGTCATAGGTCGTGGCCGACCTAGGTAGGAAGTGGCATAGGAAGCTCCTTTGGTATGTTTAGGTCGTTAGCGACTTAGGAATAGGTCATCACACCTTAGCTCGCTGCAGAACATCTTCCCTGTTAGGTCGCTCCCCTATTGACCCGCTAGGTCGTTCAACCCTTAGGTCGCTGAGCTCTTTATTTAGTTACTAGGTCGCTACCGCTTTAATTCTTTAGGTCGTGGCCTGTTATAGATTGTTAAGTCGCGAGCCTTAGGTCGCTAGATCGTTAGAGAGCTTCATTCCTGTTAGGTCGCGCCTAAGTTAACTGGTTCACACTTTAGGTCATTAACCCGCTGTTGGTCCATTAGTCCGTTAGGTCGTAATGCCTTAGCTCGCTGCAGAATTTTATCCCTCTTAGGTCGCTCCCCTTATTAACTCGTTAGGTCGCGTACGCCTTTAGGTTGCTAGGTCACTTCAGTCCATAGGTCGTTTAACTCGCTGAGCCGCTTTATGTGTTAGGTCGCTTACTCCCTTAGGTAGTTAGGTTGCGCCTTCACATAAGTCGTTAACTCGTTGACTCATAGGTTGCTGGACCATCTACTCCTTTAGGTCGCTGGACCTTTCAATCCTCTAGGTTGCTGAGCTCTGTAAGTCATTGACGAGTTGAGTCGCTAGGTCGCTACTTTCTCTAGATCGCAGGGTCGTAGAAAGAAGAGGGTTAACAAATGGGATCGAGTTGTACTCACCTATACTATGCAACTTCACATAACACAATTGTAACAGCGAGCAGTACTTAAATGATTCGCATGTCAAATAGGCAAGGAGCCACAGATTCGATGTGAATCTTTGATCAGAGCTACACAATCTAGAAGATAAGATCTTTAACTTAGAAACTCATATGTGTCAGATTTGGATTGATTTGACAAGTTGAAGAATCGAAAAGCTTGTAGAAGTGATGGATAGAGAAGCATCGACCTTGGGACCGGGAACGGACATGCCGATAATGCATGATGGCGACCGATACGAGCTCGTGAAGGATATCGGAGCTGGAAACTTCGGGATAGCGAGACCGACGCGTGATAGGCCGAGCAAGGAATTGGTCACGGTTAAGTATATCGAGAGAGGCGCAAAGGTTGGATCCTTTGTCTTGTTTTGATTTTTTTTCTTCCTCCAAGTGTACTGTTGCGCTAGGAGTTACTATTTTTGTAACATTTGGATTCGTAGTAATCAGCTGCAGCTTATTTTTTTACTTGAGTTGATCGTATTCATTATCACGAAGCTATAATGCTGCCATGTAAGAGATTCTAACCTTAAAATAGCTAACATAAGAAATTTTTACGAGTTAAATGGTTCTTCTGTTTTAAAATATGTTTGAATTGAATTTGTCATACTTGTAATATTGGAGAGGGGTTTAGGAAATGAGTTGAAATTAATAATTGATGGCACTTAATTTTATTATTATTATTTTTTACTCAAAAAGAAGAAAAACAAGTATTATATGTGGTGGAAGGTTATTTAGCATATTACCAAATATTTTTGGCTCAAATTATCTATTGTTGTACTTTTTATCAAAGCTTAAGTATATACAATAGACAGTCTGGTTTTTGATCTGAACAGTCAAACTATTTTATCCAAATAAGCTTAGTAAAATTAAATGGATTTTGGTTTGATCCTTAATCGAGCCGGTCAATTCTTTCTTCTTGCTCATTTTTAGGTGTGATTTGAAATAATAGAAGGATGTTTCTAATTTTAGAAAGATTGGTTTTGTTTGACTTGGTGATAATTATTGAAAGGTCAAATTATTAAAATATCAGTTATCTCACTTTGATGATTTATATTATATTATTTTATGAACTAATTAACATTGAAACTGGAATGTGTTGTTGCATCTTGCGCATGTTTTTGTAAATTAAACGTGGTTATATTAATCAAGAACTGCAATTTAGATTGTAATCGCTGATTATGTTATTTTCAGAACAAACAATACTATTATAACCGCACAACGGTGGAGAAACCGACCGTTCGATTGTATAACTTTGATAAGAAATATACATTTAAATTTTTTGTTAATATTACTTAAACATTAAGTGATAATATGTTGGAAAAGAATAAATTGAGATTTGAATCTGAAAATATGAATTTCAAATTTAAATATTAATCAAAGCATTCAAAATTGTTGATTTGAAATTGAAATTTTAGAATTTGAAAATCATAATAGATTTGAATTTGGAATCTTTGATGCGCGAAATAAAAAGAGGAAGTTTAGGGAAACCACGATGAGACAAGATCCACGTAAACCGCGATGAGACAAGATCCATGTTTTTATGGAAACCGCGATGAGACAAGATCCACGTAAACCGCGATGAGACAAGATCCATGTTTTTAAGGAAACTGCGATGAGACAAGATCCACGTTTTTTTGGCTTTAGAAAAATTGATTTTGGCCAGTGACAGTAAGCAAACCTCCCTAACGGTCGGTTTGATTATACATTCATGAAGACAATAACTTTTCGGTTCTGATCCACTTTCCTTTGATACAAATTTTCATCCGTAGATAGATGAAAATGTGCACCGTCAGATTATTAATCACAGGTCGCTGAGACATCCAAACATCATTAGATTTAAAGAGGTTTCTATTTGATTTGCAATTTCCAAATTCTAAATTATGTTGTTGCTTTAATGAAGTTTACTTTAACAAGAGATGTACATGTTGGTTAAACTGCAACTTTTAGGTAATTTTGACTCCAACCCATCTAGCAATTGTTATGGAGTATGCTTCAGGCGGCGAGCTATTTGAGTGTATATGCAATGCTGGTAAATTTAGCGAGGACGAGGTTAGCTTTCATTACTTCCTAGTATTTTTGGTTGCCTTCTAGGTTACTTATATTCTAACATGTTTATTTTTTTGTTCATGAAGGCTCGCTTCTTTTTTCAGCAGCTTATATTGGGTGTTAGTTACTCTCATTCCATGGTAACACCCATCCGTTTACCCTATTTTTCCTTACTCTTTCTATCCATTCCATTTATTTTCCTGAAAATGTGCATTGTTCTGAATTTTTGTTCAGTGGCTGTAACACAAATTATGGTTACAGGGACCTCTTGCTGCACCAGTTCTACAATTGCCAATGAAAGACGATTTAAGTAAGTTCAACTTCGGTGAGTTTCGTGAGTTGGATATCAATGGCGCCAAATGCTTCCTTATAAGAACTGGGTATGTTAATGTATAATAATGAAATTTTACGTCTATTCTTCCTATTCTTTAATAGATTTTACTCATTTAACGGTGTTGGTAACATGTTTACGGTCAGTTGCTAAGATGACTGATCAAATTTTCTCCTAATGTTAATAAACATTAAAGTAAAGGAAATCCCCTAGTGTTAATAAACAGAAAGTTAGATAATAGCAAAGCAAAGCAAAAACAACACATTAGTTATGTCAAAATATAGGAAATCCCCTAATGTTAGTAAACAATAAAAAGATTGGCTCTCTATATTAACCTGCCATTGACATTCAGCAATAAAAACACCATGACAAAAAATCCAAAGATACCGGCTGCAAAGACTAAGATACCGGTTGCAAACACCATGACAAAAACGATTCTCTATATTAACCGAAATATCATGGTGGAGTAGTCTGATTCTGTCACGGATTCATAAAACTGTTTGATAAAGGAATGCTGAAGTAGACAAACAAATAGACTTACAATGGTTGATATACCCTGTTTGTTAACTTCCGTATTCCGCAACTCAGCGACCCAAGGAAATAGGCGACCTAAGCTTATAACGACCTAGCGACCTAACCATCAACACAGGGCAACGACATATCATAATAGAAAGGCTTAGCGACTTAACGGGCTAAAGGTACAAGAGATCAGTGACCTAACGACCTTTGGAGTAAAGCGACCTAACGACCTATGGAGTAAAGCGACCTAACGACCTATGGAGTAAAGCGACCTAGTAGCTAAGCGACCTAGCGACCTAGTAGCTAAACGACCTAGCGACATAAAAGATCCAGTGGCCTAGCGAGTTATCACAGAATGAAGCAACTTCTTATGCCGTTCCCAATTGTAAGTCGCCAACTATTCTCCCTAGGTCGCTCACGACCTAAACATACCGAAGAAGCTTCTTATGCCGCTTCCTCCCTAGGACATTCACGACCTTTGACTTGTTAGTTTGTTCGAGGTGATCAAATACACTCTGGTTAAGCCGTAAGCTTCTCCCACTAAGTCGCTCACGACCTACGGCCTACCTTTAGGTCACTCACGACCTACGACCTAGCTTCGAAATTTCCCTATAAATACCGTGCCAACACCACCGAAGAGGGGATCTTTTGGCTCATTTCTGGAACGTCTATACTCTGCTGAATTCTTGAGTCACTCGACACTTCAAACACGAAAGACGTCTCGACGAACTTCAAGAGGAAATCTAACACATTCGACATGGATTAAAAGAGTTCTTCTTCAATGGAGTTCTAGCTATTTGTCCTAGTAACGTTGTAATCGAAGATTGTTGTAAAGTTGTAATTGATTCAGCAATAAAGGAGATTAAAGTGGACGTAGGCTTAACTTGAAGCCGAACCACTATAAAACTGTTGTCTTTTTACTGCTTTTTCTGTGACTTTTCTACTTACTTCTAATTCCCGTATTGACGGGTGGTGCTTTCACTTAATCTCTACTTACGCCGGGGTGTTAGCGTTCAATTTTAAGCGTTAACATTTTTGGTGCTTTCACTGAGAACCCAACTCAGGCTACTTTCGTCATTGCTTCGCAAAAGTTTGTTGAAAAAATCTCTCTCAAAACCAGAAGTCTATCAGAGATAATGGCTCCTGGAAGAAAGCGCGGATCTACTAGACCCACTGATGTACATGAGAATACCGCCACTTCTCCTTCGTCAAGTCAAGCAGCACCAAGTGCTGGAATTACACGAGCGGAGTTAGATGCTGCAATATCTGGGTTATACCAACAGATGAAAACCCAGAATGCATTAATTCTTGATAGGTTAAATGCATTGCTCGGAGCTAACCGTCAACCGGCGAATAATAGAGAAAACCTTGCTGATGACGCTCATAATCCTGAAGAGAGGAATATTCCTCAAAGAGCAGCTAGCCCCGTCAAAGAAACACCTCCCCAAGATGGACGATCGAGACCGCAGCCAACTCTCCGCGAACGTTTGTCCAGACAAACTTCGGAGAAAATGGCTGAAGTCTATCCTGTAGAGCCTTTAAATGATAAGGAATATCTTTCGGGCATGGTGCGACAAATCATGAAAGAGAGCATGCAGAGGGAAGAAGATGAAAAGGAATGGGGATTCGATTCGAGCAAAACTTCGTTCACTGAAAGGATTCTATAGGAGGAATTTCCAAGGAAGTTTGTTCCTCCTACCGTCCCGGCTTATAAGGGAACAAGCGACCCTAATCAATTCTTGTATAAGTATGATTGGCACATGACTGGTGCTAGAGCATCTGATGAGATCAAATGCCGGTACTTTTCGGTATACTTGGAAGGAGTGGCTTTACTCTGGTTAACAAAGCTTCCGGTCCGATCCATAGACCGGTTCGCCGATTTGACTCGGAAGTTTAAAGAGCAATTCAGGCTGTATGCTTCGAAGGCAAAGGATATTATGTCACTCTCAAGCCTGTAATAGAATCCTGGGGAATCTATTAGATCTTTCTTGAACCGCTTCAACATAGCTTTGGCTGAAGTGGTCAATGCATAGCCACGGATGGTCTTGACATACTTGATGAGGGCAATCGACAAATCGAGTGAATTTGGGAAGTGGCTGAAGATGAAAGAACCGAATTCGCTTGAGAAATTTTATAAGAAAGCTGATAAATTCATGCGCTTGGAAAGCCTTCATGCACCGGCTAAAGTGGTATTGACAGAGGTTAAGGATAATACTGCTGCTCCTACCAAAAAGGAATCCGGAAGTCAGAAGAGGGAGAATAATGGTGGGAAGAAGCAGAAGGATATGAAGAAACCTCGGTTCTTAAAACCTTCAGATTTCACTCCTTTGACTGACACCCCGGAGAATATCTTTTTTGCTATCAAAGATGTGGTAGAATATCCTAAACCACCCGAGATGAGAGTTAGGAAAAAAGCTGCTCAAAGTGGGGGATTTTGTCGGTTTCATAATCAACCCGGTCATGATACCAACGAATGTCGTCACCTGAAAAGTTTGATTGAAGAATTGCTGAGAGAGAACAAGTTGCAGCAATTTGTGAAGAGGAATAGGAATGACCCAACTTCATCTACTAAGGGTTAGCAACTTCCTGCTCATCCATCTGGCTCGGGTGAGAGGACTATTGCGCATGAATCAGAAAGGCCCGTTATTAATGTGATTACGGGAGGTCCTCACCCAGCAGGCAGAAGCTGGGGCGAGATGGAAAGATATGCCCGTGCCTTGAAGTATGCACCAACAGAAGAGAGTGTTTTTGTGCTAGAAGATGCTGCAACTTTGAAGCAGCAGAAAACTTTTAATGATGATATTGTGTTCAGAGCCAGGGACTCTATGGGCATTGAAGCCTCGACCATGGATCCCTTGGTCATTTCTGCAGGCATTGGGCCGGCTATTGTGAGAAGAGTGCTTGTAGATTGCGCCGCTTCTTGCAACGTTCTCTTCAAAAAGACATTCGATCAAATGAAAATTCCGATGGCTGATGTTCAAGCTTCATCTCAGAAGATTGTTGGGTTTACTGGGGAACCGAAGCAGCCAATTGGAACTATTGACTTGTTCGTCGAGCTTGGAGAGGGGCAGAAAAAGTTGGTTCGAAAACAGACTTTTGTAATTATTGATGAATCTTCTGCCTACAATGCCTTCCTAGGCCGACCAACTCTTGCGACTTTTATGGAAATTCTCGCACCATGGTGCCTTACTATGAAATTCCCCACGGATAATGGAGTTAGTGTTATTAAAGGGGATCAGAATGCTGGGCGAGAATGTTGTCTTATAGAGTTGCGTGAAGCAAGGAAGAGAGAGATGAGAAAAGATGCGGCAGCCCCAGTCCGCATCAAAGAACCAACCTTGTAGCAATTACAGGGTGGACCCTACACTGGCAAGCATAGCGGGGCACGAAGAGAAATGGATCCTAGAAAAGCCAGTGCAGGGGAGAATAGAGTGGTGCCAGTGGAAGTAACGGTGCCGGTATCTGTTGACCCGAAAGATCCGAACAAAGTGGTGAATGTGGGTTCGCAACTTAGTGTGACGGTTCAAAATTCCTTGATATCATTCTTGAAAGCAAATTAGGACGTATTCGCTTGGACTCATGCTGATATGTGTGGAATATCCCCAGAAATTGCAGTACATACTCTGAAAATTGATCCGAAGTTTACACCGGTAAAGCAGAAAAGAAGAACCCAGGGTTCTGAAAGGTCAGCAGCATTGAAAGAAGAGGTAGATCGGCTCATGGAGAACGGTTTCGTCAGGGAGTCTACTTACTCGAATTGGGTTTCAAATCCAGTACTGGTTAAGAAAGCTAATGGAATGTGGAGAGTATGCATCGACTTCTTAGATTTAAACAAAGCCTGCTCCAAAGACTGCTTCCCGTTACCCAGGATAGATCAATTGGTGGATGGAACAGTGGGGCATGAATTGTTATCTTTTATGGATGCTTACTCCGGATACAACCAGATCATGATGCATGAACCGGATCAGGAGGACACGAGCTTCATCACCGACGTTGGTCTCTACTGCTATAGAGTCATGCCCTTCGGACTTAAGAATGCATGGGCAACTTACCAAAGACTCGTCAATGCTATGTTCAAGCCACAAATTGGAAAAACTATAGAAGTTTATGTTGACGATATGCTGGTGAAATCAAAGAAGGCAGTAGACCATATGGATCACTTGGCAGAAATGTTTGCAGTCCTCCGAAAGTACGGAATGAAACTTAATCCTTTGAAATGTTCGTTTGGGGCGGATTCCGGAAAGTTCTTGGGTTTCATTGTGAGTGCTAGGGGCATTGAAGCTAATCCTGCTCAAATTGCTGCCTTAAAAGAAGTCAAAGCTCCTAGAACGAAGAAGGAATTGCAAAGTCTCAATGGAAAAGTCACTGCCTTGAGTCACTTCATTTCTAAAGCCACTTATAAATTCATTCCATTCTTTGATGCTCTGAAGAAAGGAAGAAAAAACTTTGATTGGACTCCTGAATGCCAGAAAGCTTTCGATGAGTTAATTCGTCATATGGAAACGCCTCCAATACTTTCTAAGCCCGACGATGGTGAAGATCTTTTCGTATATTTGGCAATCTCATCTTATGCTCTCAGTGCAGCGTTGGTACGGGAAGACGCAAAAATTCAGCGCCCGGTCTATTATATCAGCAAACGATTCACTGGGGCAGAGATGAATTATTCAAATTTGGAAAAGCTCGCCTATTTTCTATTGATTGCATCAAGAAAACTGGGGCCATATTTCCAAGCTCATCCTATCAAAGTCCTCACTGATCAACCTCTGAAGCAAGTCCTATTTCGCCCTGAGATTTCGGGTCGCCTTCTGAAGTGGAATATTGAACTAAGCCAATACGAGATCACTTATCATCCCCGGAGAGCAATCAATGGACAAGCTTTAGCAGATTTCATCGCAGAATGTACAGACAAAGGTGACAGTGAGGAAGAGGTGACTGATAATACCCCAATTCGATGGAAATTATATGTTGATGGTGCAAGAAACGATTACTGTTCCGGAGCTGGGGTTGTGCTCGAAACCCCTGAAGGGCGGTCATTATGCTATGCATTGAGATTGGAATTCCCTTCGACAAACAATGAAGCAGAATATGAAGCTCTTATTGCCGGCTTGAAGATTGCTAAAGAACTGAATGTCAAAGTGTTGCAGATCTTCAGTGATTCACAGCTTATTGTATGCCAAGTCAAGAAAGAGTTTCAAACTAAAGGAGGAAATCTGCCTGCATACTTGTCAAGAGCATGCGAACTTCTCGATGATCTTGACCATTATACGATAAGTCATATACCCCGGGAAGAGAACATGAAGGCAGATTCTCTTGCAAAGTACGCAAGCACTGGTGAAGCTCAATTATTGGGATTAGTTCCTGTGGAAGTCCTATCAGCTCCAAGCACTGATGAGATGGATATTGATTGGATCATGACCATATCTCAAGAGCAAGAATCGTGGATGACTTCGATAACGGAATATCTGCTCAACCGTTCTCTACCAGGAAATTCAAAGGAGCGTCAGAAGCTGTTGAGGAAAGCCTCTAGATATATAATTCAAGATGGCCGATTGTATAGGCGGGGATTCTTAATACCATTACTCCGATGTGTGACCAAGGAAAAGGCTAAGACAATTCTAGCTGAAGTACACGGAGGAGAGTGTGGAGATCATTCAGGTGGTCAAACTCTAGCAAAGAAAATTCTCCGTTATGGGTATTTTTGGCCAGACATTAATCGTGATGCTGCCAGCTACACCCGAAAATGTGACCGATGCCAGAGATTTGCAAAAATCCCAAGAGCACCTTTCACCGAGATAACACAGATGGTCAGTCCATGGCCATTTGCTATTTGGGGAATAGATCTCATCGGAGCTTTGCCAACCGCCAAATCCAGAATCAGATATGCTATTGTTGATGTTGATTATTTTACTAAATGGGCTGAATCTGAACCATTAGCTACGATTACCTCTAAAAAGATGATAAACTTTGTAACTAAGAATATCATTTGCAGGTACGGTGTGCCTCAAAAGATAATCACAAACAATGGAACCCAATTCGAAAGTGAAGGTTCCAAGATTTTTGCAAGCGATTCAAGATCCAAAAAAGCTTCTCAGCAGTGGCTCATCCGCAGGCAAACGGGCAAGTGGAAGCAGTAAACAAAATTATCAAATCAACCATCAAAAAACAGCTAGAAAAAGCGAAAGATGGTTGGGTCGATAAGCTACCACTAGCACTATGGGCATACAGAACTACCCATAAAACTGCGACTGGGCACACTCCATTTTCATTGGCATATGGATCGGAAGCAATGATTCCGGTGGAGACAGAAATCCCTTCACACAGTAGAATCCATTTCGATCAAGCTGAAAATGAAAAGCTACAACTTGAAGCATTAGACTTCCTTGATGAAATAAGGGAAGAGGCTCAGCTCAGAATTGCAGCCCAACTGCAAAGAATTGCCAGGCACTTCAATTCCAAAGTTCGCCAACGCAGCTTTGAGATTGGAGATCTGGCCTTGAAAAGGATCATGAAAGCAACAGGAGTGTTTGCACCAAACTGGGAAGGGCCGTATGTCATGGGCAAAAAACTTCTTGATGACACTTTCAAACTGACAACTGTCGAAGGAGATCCAATTCCAAGGGCTTGGAACAGCAATCACTTGCGCCCATATTTTACTTAAAAGCTTTATTGAAATACTGTAAAAGAATTATGGATGTATGATTCTTGTATTGAAAGCTATTGTAAAACCAGTGCAAGTGAATAATAAGAACTATAAAGTGGATGTAGGCCCAGTTCTTGGCCGAACCACTATAAATCTTGTGTTCTCTACTATTACAAAATGCCTGTTTTATTTCGATATATGTAAAGTACTTTAATTGTATTGCTAAAATGTCGATTTAATATTGCAGGCCATTAAAACAAAGCTTACCCATCACAAGACCAAGCGATCCCTGACATCACTCAACAAATGAATGTTTATCCACAAAAATTCCAGACTCAAATTCTATATAAGAAGTGCTTCAAGCAAACAGTTAGTGGTTCCGCCGAAGGTGGACCCTTGCTAACTAATTGTGATCGTTTGTGTAAACGAACATCCGATTAATTAGCCTGTGTCTGCCCCTGCGAACTCATTTAACAATGAAGTATACTTATTTGGATAAAATAAACTACTTGCAAAAGAAAGGAATGTGTGCTTCAAAATGATAACAGGGAATCGCTGATATGAGCAAATGGCGAAAAGACATGGGTAAGCAGGTAGGAAACAACCAAAGACCTCTTCGGAGGCACAAGCCCTCTTTGGAGGCACAACTCTTCGGAGGATAAAGACCTATAACGGGACTTGCCAGAAAAATAAAGTTCTCTTTGTCAACCGAAAAAGATCGATGGAATGACCGGAGGCACCTTCCCAAGTGGAAGGCATGACACTCGTTAACTAGATAAGAACGTTTGTGCAAACAAACATCCAAGTAACTTATGTCCGTCCCGTGAATCCATCCAACCATGAGAAAGAAACTTCTAGGCAAAGCCCTACTTGGAGGCACACATTCCACCGAGATCTGAAATAAAACTTCACAAGTGTTGGAATGTGAAAAGCCCTCTTCGGAGGCCCATTTCATCAGAGTTGAAATGCTAAAAGACCTCTTCGGAGGCACACATTTCACCGAGATCTGAAATAAAACTTCACTAGTGTTGAAATGTGAAAATCCCTCTTCGGAGGCCCTCTTCACCAGAGTTGGAGTGCAAAAGCCCTCTTCGGAGGCCCGCTTCCCAGCGAACAGGGAAAAAACAAAAGCCTCTCCCCAGAAGCAGAAACAAAAAGCCCTCTTCGGAGGCCCGCTTCCCAGCGAACAGGAAAAAAAAGCCTTTCCCCAGAGGCAGAAACAAAAAGCCCACTTTGGAGGCCCGCTTCCCAACGAACAGGGAAAAAACAAAAGCCTCTCCCCAGAGGCAGAAACAAAAAGCCCTCTTCGGAGGCCCGCTTCCCCGCGTACAGGGAAAAAACAAAAGCCCTCTCCCTAGAGGCACACACAAAAAGCCCTCTTCCCAGAGGCACAATCAACAAAAGCCCTCTTCGGAGGCACAAACAGGTCAAAGCCCTTTTCCGGAGGCCCACTTTACCGCGTAGGAAAATTCACTTGCCAAAAATAAAAGTGACTTTCTCCGAAATTGAAGTGTAAAAACTTCTTTAAAAAAAAGAGAAGACTTCTCCAATACGAGGCGCGTTCTACTAAATCAAAAAAATATTTCCTTCAAATGGAAAAATTATTCTCTAAAGTACAGATGCAAACCTCCTTCAAATGGAAAAGTTGTTCTCTAAAGAAAGAGTACAAGTCTTCTCGAAACAGAAGTGTCTCCAAAATTTTGCCAATGTGAAAAAGATTGCAATAAACCATGGTATGGGGGCAATATAATATAGTTACAAAAATAAAAGCAATGCACAAGCAACATACCATAGGTTTACTGCAACATCACACAGAGAAAATAAAAGAACTTGTATGAAAAAGAAGAATAAATGCATTCTCAAATACAGACAGATGTTTGTACAAGTAAAAGAATCATTTTATTCCATACTATGAAAATTTTATACATGTGCAGGTTACAAAATAAAAGAAGGCGGGGACCGGTACCTGCACAATCTCCGGTCAACACAAGTCTTTGTATATACAAGCAAAAAAGCAAAAAGCATAGGTCCCAAACCCATCACTTCTTCTTCCTTCCACCTTTTGAGCCCTCGCCTGGCCGGATGACTAACTTTTTGGGTCGGCTTGTGAGAGCAGGGGAAGAAAGAGGAAGGGGGTGCAATTGGACTTTCTTCTGCTTTTTCTTCATCGGTAGAAGCTTCTCTCTTTTTCTTTGAGACTGCACGCTTCCCCTTCTTCCTTAAAGAAGACTCACTGCCCGGAGTGAAAAGTGCGGACAACTTTATGTCATCAGAAATAGTTTGCTCCGGTGTTCTTTCGCCTTCTTCAGGTTCGTCGGCCTTCTGTTCTTGTGAAGCGACCGGGTCATCCCTGCCTTGAAGAGATTCTATCTGCTCCTCTTGTGACCCCGGTTGAGAAACGGAAGGAGGGGTAATCTGAAGAGGCGGAGAGGGGACAGCTAGAGGAGGGGAAGTCCGAACAACAGTTGGCGCTTTCACTACAGGAGAAGAGAAGATAAAGTCAGTATCTCTCATAAAAAGAGGAGAAAGAGGCGCGTCAAGATTTAAGTAATAATCAAGAAGTTCATCAAGCTCATGTGAAGTAAACAAGCAATCCACTTGAGCAAGACCAGCATTAAGGTTACCTGAAGAAGTAGGCTTTACTATGTCAACTTCAAAGTCCTGCGCCTCAGTGCTTTCTTGAGTCTCATCTCCAGTGCGGGCGGTTGCACTTTCAATAACAGCTTTAGCAGGAGGTGGAGAATGGGAACTGGAGCCAACAATATCGATGTCGGCCGAAACCGAAGGTTGAACTGGGTCGGTTGAAGTTGCCTTCCCTAAATGTTCTCCTTCTGCCATTTCGTCTCTCTCTTTGGTGAGTTGCTCCTTTCCCCTGGCAAGAGCAGCACATGCATCATCATCTAGATAGTGCGCCATTGAATCTTCTTCATCATATCCAGCTCCTCCAAGCATATCAAGTGCGGCTTCCCACACTTTGGCCAAAGTGATTTCATACTTCGGTCCCAAAAATCTAAGGCTACCGCGCCACAGAACACTATGAATGTAAAACTCGAATAAAGTAGACCTGACTTCGGCTTTAGTTGCCATATGAGATTCCTCGGCTGCTGCTTTGTCGGCAATAGCTTCATCTTTCTCTTTTTCAGCTATGGAAAGTCGAGCTTTTAACAATTCGATTTCCAAGTTCTGGGAGCTGGTTTTTTCGTGCAACTGAGCCACGTCAGCTCGGTAGCTCTCTACAACTTGCCGCTGTGCTTCAAATTTAGCTTCAGCGTCTCTCTGTGCAGCGTGAGTATCTCTCACCTGTTTTTGAAGCACTTCTTCTCTTTGAAAGTAGGAAGTGGAAGAAGTGGCGAGCTCTTCTTTAAGTTTCTCAACTTCCGCTTCAAGCTTCTCATTATAAGCGGCAATACTCTTCATCTCGGCATCATGCTGATCGAGTGTTTTTTGCCACTCGGATTTGTCATTTTCCACAGTCAGCATGGCTTCGAGATTTGCGCGGTTTACTCTTTGAAGCTCGTCAACAAGTTTCTGCCAACCAGACATTCTCTCGATATCGAGTTTGACGGCATCAAGATTTCGCAACATGGCTTGCTTATCGATTGGGACCAAGTCAAGATCGAAACGCACTCCCTTTAAGCACCAGTGCGGAAACCGACTTTGAAGAGTAGCCGGACCCTGTCCAACTTGATACAGGGGCCTACTGATGATTGTTTGAATATCAGCTCTTTGAAGGGCAGGAGAGCTAAAAGGAATTTCCAAGGAGATGGGAGCAGTGGGCTTTTCAGAAATTTCAGATGTCGGTTTTTCACCAAGTTTGGCCCGTTTACTCGGATCTTCAGTGACATGACTTTTCCCTTTGTCGTCAAGGGATTTTCGCTTGTGAGAATCATCTTCTCTCTGGGAAGAGTCATGTCGTTCGTCCCGTCTCCCATAGCGTTCTTCATAAGTGCACCTCTCACGAGCTTTCCTCACAGCTCTTTCTTCGTCGGTTTACCAGGAGGCAGGAAGATATCTCTTGGGGTCATAAGAGCCACGCCTCGCATAACGCTGGAAATCATCATAGTAAGAGCCACTTCGTCCCACTGGGGAATCTGAAAATGAAGAAAAGACAAAGTTCAGAAATCTTCAAAGCAAGAAAGTTGAATGCATAAAAGTGTCGAAAAATCCTAAGTGTGTGTAACGTGCAAACTACGCACGTCAAACTACGAACCACTCTTCGGTTGGGGGCGATGACAGATTTTACAGCAAGTGTTAATTCTTGGGCTGACGGAGTTTGTTGCAAGACAGATGTCGCTTCAATTGCTGGAGAAATAACTTTAGTAGCAGCGGTGTCATCTTTAAAAAGCTCATGTGAAGTGATCATCAAGTGGCTCAACCCTCAAAAATGTCGTCACCATCGTGCCCGGCGGGACCCTTCCCCTCAGCTCCTTCATCAACAGTCTTCTCGGACTGGTGAGGAGGTTCCTCTTCCTCAATTACCGGGGCAAGCGCAAGTTTGCCGGACGATCCCGCAACGTCAATAGAAGCAGAGCACTTCACAAGTGAAGCCTCAGCAGTATGTTCTTTCGGTGTAAGTTCTCCCACGAAAACTTGGGCATCCGATGTTTCTGTTGGAGAATCAAGGACTTCATGAGGCTGAGTAGAACAGGAAGGGTGCAGAAGTCCGAATTGGTGAAGAAATTCATTTTTCAGCAAAAATTTAATACTTCTTTCCTCAATCGCCACGGAACTTAATCTTTCAAAAGTCATCTTGTGGCTGGGATCTTTAGAGGGAGGAGGAAGTGCTGTAAAAGAAAAGAACGAAATTAGCACCTAGCAACTCGGACTTTGAAAAGCTCAAATGGAAAAATTGGGAGTGAGCAATCTTACTTCCTACTCTCCAGATGGCGTAAAATCCTTGAGGGCGACGAACAAATAAGAATTGATTTAAGAACCTGTAGGCACTTTCCGGAAGATCGACGATCAATCTGTGATTCCTGGCGCTTCTCACGAGTGTGATAGAGGGATCACTACAACAAAACAACCATTTTACAACTATTCCTTTACAACTTGCAGAAATGGACAGTTGTGATAGGTGTTTATAACAACTGTTTATTTTTAGCAGTTGTAAAAAATGCACTTTCAACAATTTTTTTACAGCAGCTGTAATATATAATTTGTAACAACTGTTTGCTTATGCCAGTTGTAATATTTATCTATAACAAATCTTTTAGATAGTTTTCTTTCTAAATTAGATTTCTATAAGTGCCAAAATTGATGTTTCCCTCCAATATTTCATTCGCCCGCTAAACGTTCCAAAATAAGAAAAATAGCCTGCTAAGTATTCTTATTCCAAGCCCTAACCCAATCTTGATTTCTCTCTGCCATATCCCTCTTCTGCCAAAATCTTGCAAACCCTAACCCAAAGATGCTCGTCTCCTTTGCGCTCCTACGTAGCCCCCGTCCTCGTTGTTGCTCGCCTCTTTTTTCGCTCGTCGTCGTTGTACTTGCCGCCGTTGCTTTGCCGTCAATGAAATTGTAGGTATTTTTACTTGTTGCTATTGTACCCGCTTCAAAGAAATTTCGTTACCGAATTTTCTTGGATTTGATTACTGCATTTTTTAATTGCTGTACTTGTAATAATTGTTTTGTTGAACTTGAAATCGATTCAATGCTATACTTGTAATAAGTATGATATGCTAATTAAAAAGTATTTGATAATGCTTGAAATCGATTCAATGCTGTATTGTATGATGTCCCAACATTTTGACCAAATAAGCTTTATTGATGTCCACTTTGAAAAATCTTATTCTAGTTATTGTGGTTGGAAACATCCTGTAAGAAAAAACCATCATCATCTTCACTCATATTTATTTGCATCTGAAATGGACTTTTATGTATAACAAACTAGAAAAGCTCACTGCATATTAATGTATTGGAAACAGGAAACTGAAATAATATTCATCTAATGTTTTACATAAATTTAATATAGCTCTAAAATCATATTACATATAATGTCCTATGACATCATGGAAACTGTAATAATACATGGCATCCAGTACTTGTTCCTAATTGAAATCAAATTAAGATTGTAAGAATATGTAGATGACATACTTGGATGTTTGAGCTAATTAGTAGTGACAGCTGATATTACATTTAAGCACCGTAGTTTTTTTTGCTACAAAATATAAGAAGGAGAAATATGTATTACAATCACATATTTATATCATTTAATTTGTTTATCATCAATGGATGCATGACTCTGCATATGCAGTTGGCATAAATTCATTCATTTTTCTGTGTTCTCTGTGCCTTGCGGGTATTTAATTTCTGCTGACATAACTGTAGGTTAGTTCGTTTATGTTGTTCGTAAGAGAATTAAACTTGGTGCTGAAAAGACCATTTTCGTTTTCGTCAAAGACACGCTTCCTCCTACAGGTTTATTACTATTACTATTACTATTACTATTACTATTACTATTACTATTACTATTACTATTACTAATATTATTATTAGAAGTAGCATGCTAGCAAAAATCCAATGAACAATGGTGCGTTTGATTTACGAGTAGGTGAATGCTGCTAGTTTTTGTTGCCATTCAGCTAAATTGCTTCATGTTCGTTGACATAACATAATTGTCGATATCCGAGGCTTGTAATTCTGTTACATGTGTGATTCACGTTTGTTGAACCTTTCTGCATTTTCTTAATGTTGAGAGAAAGAAGTTACATTCTCTTAACAATTCATGTATCCTTTGTTGTTTATATTATATTTTTTAAGTATAAATATGTACCGTTAGGGGTTTAGCTTGAGTTGACCAAAAAAAATATACTAATCAACTATGAAGATGTTGCTTGAATAAATCTCAAATGCTCTACTTCTGTATGTACATAATATCTTGTTTAACTGTATGTATAATTATTTGTGCTACACTTCATTAATCCAAGTTATACATAATATCTTAATTAAAAACAAAAATAAAACTAGTTGTCTGTTTTATTGAAACAGCTGGTAATCAGATCATCTTATCTGATACATATTCTTAATGATATATGTACTTATATCATGATGATTTGATATATACATATGTATACATACATACATATACATACATAATATATATATATATATATAAAATAAAGAATAAGAGAATATATAAATAAGGGTAGACGAATTAAATACCAAGAATAAGAAAGCACCTAACCATCCACCAGTTTTTTTTGGATGCTGGTTTGCCTTTGGAATCCATAGAGCCATCCATTGTATAACACTTATCATCATAGCTTGATTTTTCTACACTTCCTTTTTTTGTTAAGGTCACCTCCTTCTGCATTGTTTTCATCATTTCATACTTTGTACTTAGCTTAAAATAATGCATGCATAATGTATGTATGTATGTATATTTTAAATTACACTTTCAGTGCTCAATATCTGATGCATTGGTAGAAAGACAGAAACCTGTAACTTGTTAATGTACTCACCATTTGAATTCTTTTAGAGCTTTCCATTGCATGAACTTACTAAAATAAGGGAAAATAGCTGGATAAGAGTAGATTATATGAGGATTGAATGTGCAAGACTAGTGTATTTATAGAAGTTAAGGATTTTATTCAACATATTGCAATTAAAGCAAATGTTAAAAACTCAACCATTTATATTTATAGCACAGAGCTACATACGATGTCTGTATGTGTATAAAGTTGATAAGAAGATAACAATGGTTTATGAACATTATATTTTCCATTTATGTATTTCTTGTACAGTGAAGTTTCAATCTCATTTGTATATGGTTTCATTGTTTATACCGAAGGTTTAGGAAAAACGAAACGAAACGAGTTGTATGTTTGACCACTCCTGCCAATCTAAATTCAGATGATTACTTCCTATTTTTTCAGTTAAATAAACTAACATATTTAGTTTTCGAAGTTGGAATAAAGAATCCATTGTGGAAAAATGGTAATTTGAAAGGAAAAAATCAAGCTACCTTAAAGGCTTTGGAAGAATCAGCTTTAACATCCATTTGTAGAGGACCAACTTATAATACGAGTTCCCAACTTTCAAGAGACTGGTGGTTGGTAATGGATATTCAGCAATGGGTGTATAAGGAAGTATAAGTCATGATACATGACACTCTTAATCCCGCTCATGATATGTTAAGATGGTTAAATGTTCAGTAATCAGGTGCTTGATTGTTTTCTGTTCATTTATAAATTTATTACATGCTATGCTTATATTCTTATATTCCTTAAAAAGCTCGTTGTTCTGATGTACTACAGTTTCTTTTAAGGTACAAAATAATTTTGATGCTATATCTACACTTAGGGACAACTAGAGGATTATATCTGATTATGTATAGGTTGAGTATACTTTAGTGTTAGATAATCTAGTCTAGATAGTAGTAACTTATGTTTCGTTATAGGCATTGACATTTTGTAATGTATCCCTTTTTGGAAGTATATTGCTTTTGACCAATATTTGACTTTGGATGCTTTTCATACCCATCCCCTTTGCCTCTGAAAGTTTTTCAGTCAAAGTAGAGGAACGCATATATTCCATGTCATTGTAAACCTCTTTTCTGCCCATGAAAAACTCCTTTTCTACCAAAAATGGAGAATTCCTTTTGTTTTGAGTTTCCTATGAATTTGGAGCTAGCAAATTCTATAAGAATTTATGAGCACTAGCACTTTATATTCCAAATTTAAAATTAGGCTTCAAAAGAAAAACTTATTTCAACAATGGGTTTAGTTTGAAACAACTGTTATATATACACTCATGTTCTGTTTTTGTAAAATAATTGCACTAATATGATATGCTAAGCTCCATTTTTTTTTTGCGAATGTAGCCTGTTACTCCTTTCTAAGGCAAATACCCTAAATCAAACACTCTCTTTGTTGGAAATTCATCTTTTAATGGTTGAAGGGACGATATGTATGTGGTCTCCAAACCTCTATCGTCAATGGTTGACTAATTATTTTACTCCTTTTTCTTGTTAACTTTTTTCAAGTTATCAAATCTGAGTTTTTTTTAATAAGGCTGGGGAAGTTGTTGCTGTTCGAATTTTTTCAGATCAATAAGGCAATTTCAGAGGTTTTGATTATGTTGAATTCTCCAGTGAAGCTGAGGCAGAGAAGGCGATCTTTCTTTCTGAAGTAATATGGGTGTGTTGTGCGTTCAATTTTGAAGCCATGTCAGCTATACAAGTTGGTTTTGACATGTGCAAGTTGTTCAAATAGCTATTGCACACCTATTTAAAATTAACTTAAGTCCTTCTGATGATGTGCCCATCAGTTGTAGGCAACGACTAGCTTGAATGGTGTAGAGCTTATAGGTTGAGGTGTTAGGCTAGATTGTGTACATCCAAAGTGTTCATCGATCACACTTCAACCTGGGTATGCATTGAATCTAATCACATTTGCCAAAATTGTAGTGCTCCTGATGATTTTTTTCTCCAGTCATTATGATACTCTTCTCACTTCCGTATAAATTTATATTTTTTTATTAAGATTTCTTCCTCGGTAGTGTTTTTCTTTAATATTGCAGGAGGGACGATTACTCTAATCAAAAGGAAGGACAGAGTCAGGGTTAGAACACTTTTTGTTAAAGGCTTTAATAGTTCCTAAGATGAGCATTCGGTAACGTTTCTTTTCTCCGTTATGGTAGCTAATTATTTTGCTGGCACATATATTTAATCTTTTCCCCTTATTGCAGACTCTAGAAATCTCACAAAAAGCATTTTGGATCATGCGGACATATTACTCGCAGTTTAATTCCTAAAGACTATGAAACAGACAGTTCAAAAGGGTCAGTACTTTTGCATTTACAATTTTGTATAATATCGTAGCAATGTTTTATCTAAAACCAATGACTGTTGATCTAGTTATAAGGCTAAAAAAACGTCGAAAGAAACAACCCGTAATATCAATATTTTCATCAATTCGTTTGTCTTCACATATATGTCAAATTAATAAAAATAATAATGGCAATAATAGACCAAAGGCAGAGGAAAAAATGCATATTTTTGTAGATATTTACAGAAAAACTGCAATTTTATCTTCAAGTCTTTGCAAAAACGAAAACGATAAATATTAGCAATGGTGAAAATTGTGAGGCCTAATTGTTTATCCCCTTCAGATCCATTTTTGTTTACAATATGTACTAAAAGATCCCAAATAACTGTTTAGAAATATTTACACTGTGGACATGCAACAAATTGCCAGCATTCAACAAATCAAGTAGGAGCTAGCAACTTCCGTAGATTGTAATAATTGAAGAAAGAAGATTGAGTAAAGGGTATGGTTATGGAAGTGGTAAGAATTATAAACTCCTACACTGTAGGAATAATAAAATCAGCCAGTAACAAAGGAAGTTTCAAAACATTAGCTCTAGTTTATGAACCAAGGAAGACTTGGAATATTTTTTACTGGTAATGATCTAATCAGCATAAAATCATATATTAGTCCACGATTAAGGTTCAGTTGGACATCTGATAGTATATGTTATTAAAATTTGTGGCTTATAGGCATAAATATGCATCAAATTTGTAATACTCATTTTGTTGATTAGTTTCTTAAATTTGCAATGGACAATAATTAAAAGAATAAACCATCTAAAGTCAAATTCTAGCTTTATTCCCCACTTGCGTCTATTAAATTTTCCCAGTAACAATAGTTCTTAACCAACGGTGATATATAAAAATGATAGTAACATCTGGACACCAATATACTTGCCTTATGCCCCATTAATTTCAAAGATTGTCTTAAATGTATTAGCATGAAAATGCCGGCCTTTAATGGAGCTTGAATTTCCATTAAGAAAATGATTTATATTACAAAATATCTAAGCTTCAAATTATGAATCATTGTGCATGTACAATTTTTTGACATATTGATAACATGTTTAAATACATATGTACATTGAATTGGTTAACATACTCAAGGTTAATTAATATAGTTGAATTGAATAAATAATAAGTTTGTATTGTTTGGCACCATCTAACTAAACAATAAATTTAACTTACATATCCAAAATCTCATATAAGAACTTCAAAACCATATCTGCGGATAAAATAGTATTAACAAATCAATAATGTAGTCGCCTAAGTTGTAAAATCATTTGCAGAGTAGTTTTATAAATGCAGTTTGTGTAGTCAGTAACATGAAACGGCTATTTCATAAAGATGAGCAGTGAAATCATGCGTGTTTAAAAGAATAGGCGACAGATTCATGTCACATACAATATAATATGACTAATCTTTTATTCATGCAGTATTAACATCATTAAAAAAGTAGTACATACATAAGTACATAACATAGCTGACAGTCTTTCTTAAATCTGGAACCTTTCTATCTTTAAACTGGAAAGTATCTTCATTCCTATGTCAAATTACAAAGGAAATGGTGATCATAATATATGCAAAATTAGTGTTAAAAAAGTGACCATAAGTTGCCGATTACTGAGGAATTATTTTGGGGAGGAAAAGAAATTTAGAAGGAAGAGCAACAATATCTAATGATTACTGAGGAATGGAGAAAGAATTTTATACTGATGAATTCAGGAAAATATGGTATATGGACCGCGAAAGGTAAGCAGAACTGAATGAGAGTAACATGGAGATGTAGTGAAACATGAACGTGGAGATAATTAGTCAGGTTCGTTGAAGTGTTAAAATATTGCCCGTCTGATGTTTATTTGAAAGTTCAATCCTGACCTCTCTTTGTCTTTTGTTTGTCCTAGTCAGCAAAACAAAGGAATTTTGTTATATAGATTTTCAGAATGTAATGATTTTTCAGTACAACACTGATCAAATCTTCATCCACTTCCCATGACTATTAAGCACTATACAATGTCGTATCTAAAATAGATTCCATGCTTGATGGTTCTTATCAAACAAATTGTTTTGTACATGTTTCAATTCAAGATTTGATCATAATATATCTCCTTACACAATAGAGTTTGCAACATTCACTATCGCTGATCCAGACACTTTGTCGTTCCTCCTTCAAAGTTGATTGTCTGTATGTTGCTTGGAAGGCTTGCGTTGATTTGGTGGTGGATTCTTAAGCTATTCCATATAGGCCTACTTCATATGTTTATACAAGCGGCTGGGAGGATTATTGCTTGGCATGGGGAATTTATCTCTTTTGATTAGTATGTAACTGTATTTATATTGACGTATGTTATTGATATAGTTATGTTTTGTAATAGAATTATGAACTCAAAAATGGTGTAAAATTGAATTGTTTTAGCTTTTATTAAATGTGAATGGTTCATATTGTTTCAAGTAATGTTAACGATTGTAGTTTTTATTAGTGAAATATCGGTTTTAATTATAATGTTGTGAAATTTATGGTTAATGGCAGTTGTCGGAAGATGAATTGCAATTGTTGGTAGAAGTTGTAAAAAGATTTATTGCAACTGTCAATAACAGTTGTAAATGAATCTATTACAACTGCCAAAAGCAGTTGCAAAAGTTATTGTTGCAACTGCTATTAGTAGTTGCAAAAGAGACCTATTACAACTTTCAATGCAACAGTTACGATAGACTTTACCACAACTTTCAAAAGCAGTTGTAAAAAGCTTTTTTACAACTACTCCTGCAACTGTCGGCAATAGTTGTAAAAATATTCAACTCTATTACAACTCCGGATATTAAGACTGGTAGCCGCCCGTCGTAATAGACCTATTACAACTGTTTTTGTCAGTTGCGAAAAGGTATTTTTGTTGTAGTGGATGATCTTTGTTCTTTGCGAATGTGCACAAGTAAAAGATTTCTTCAAAACTCGAAAGACGATCAAGTGTCCTCCTGAACAGCACACAAAGTCCTATTAGGATGGCGTGTCCATTGGGATGCAATTGGAAAGGAGAGATAGTCAATCGGAGAAGGAGTCGCTGAAGAAAGTCATTAAAAGGAGGAATAGCACCACATAGGCACATCTGATGATTGACAGCGATAAAACCGAGAGGTGGCCTATCAACAGTATCGTTTAGCCCAGGAAGTAAAGCATTTGCTTCAGCAATACCAAACTGAATACGTAGTTGGTCGAACGCCCGCTGACTCAGAGTAGTTGGAGTCCTTTCTGGGGGATCATCCAGTGGGTTGGCTATCGAGAAGACCTCTTCAGCTTGCTCTATTATTTCTTCTTGAGAAGACATTCTACACAAGGAACTGGATATTGAAATATGAAGGTGCACGTTTCCTAAATGTGTGAAGTGTTGTGCAAAACTAACAAAACGACAAGTAAATATAACTGAAATTAAACTAACAGGCATTTTTCAATTATAAAGTCTTAGGGCTTGTTGTTTTAAGTCCAAATACAAGTGCAGTGTTGATGCAAACAAATCAGTCTTAATTGATTAATATGGCTTTGCTTTAATACTTCACTTGAATTTGTTGATTCACAGCATTTCATATAATTTCTTTAAGTTGATTATCTTTTATCACTAATCTATCATTCGATGTGGGCGATCAGTGGCAGTATATTCATCCCATTTTTCTGCAAATGTTGTATTTAACAGGTTATTAGCATTAAAGTTAATGAGATCTGTAAAGAAGTACGACAAGTTCAAGCATGTTTTCTCGGCAGTTCAAGTTAGGAATTCAATTCAGCAATGTCATGTTCGTTCAAGTTGAAAGGAATTCGAGGCAATGCAAAACAGGCTAAGTCCTAGGTCGCTCAGATGCATACGCAACCTACGACCTATGCCGCAAGAAGTTAAGTCATCTATCTCTCAGGTCGCTCGGCTTTAAGTTTCATGTCATTCCAGCAAGTTAGGTTGCATGTATGATAGGTCGCAAGAAGTTAGGTCGCATGTATGATAGGTCACAAGTATGATAGGTCGCAATAAGTTAGGTCGCAAGTGTGATAGGTCGCAAGAAGTTAGGTCGTAAGAAAGATAGGTCGTATGATTCATGATCAAACCGATAGGCCTAGGGCCTGTCCTCCACTCGAGTGCAACCACGTGCCCATCACCTCACAATCACGAGGAGCGCAATGGTTCGACCTGGAATCTACTAACCCGTTAACACGTTAAGGACCTTCTCACGTCCTCCAAACTCACAAATTAGTTAACTCGAGGCACTATAATCCATCATCTCCTCCTCAAATCATCAAAGATCATCCAAAACCGAATCGAGCCACCTCAAGTCCATCAGAAATCGATCGAAGCATGGTTCGCAATGAGACACGAGAATATAAAATTGGATCAGAGGTTAAAGATGGGAATCCAGATCCATGATTTAAGGATGATCGTGAGTTGAACAGAGAACGGATTCACTTACGTGATGAAATCGCAAGGATGATCGATGATCTGAAAGTTCAGGTTTGAAGTTTCTTCAATGGCGTTTTTGAAGGCTGAAACAAGTAAAGAGGAAGGAACGAGCTAGCGGTTTATATAAGGTAAAGAGGGAAAGTCGAATGGGCATGAGAGATCTCTTGGGTCGCTCACGACCTAGCAAAATTAGGTCGAAGCACACGACCTAAGGCATAGGCGTGTACTTCGAAGGACAAATGTTAACTTCCGTATTCCGCGACTCAACGACCCAAGGAAATAAGCGACCTAAGCTTATTAATGACCTAGCGACCTAACCATCAACACAGGGCAACAACATATCATAATAGAAAGGCTTAGCGACTTAACGGGCTAAAAGTACAAGAGATCAGCGACCTAACGACCTATAGAGTAAAGCAACCTAACGACCTATGGAGTAAAGCGACCTAACGACCTATGGAGTAAAGCAACCTAGTAGCTAAGCGACCTAGCGACCTAGTAGCTAAGAGACCTAGCGACCTAAAAGATCCAGCAGCCTAGCGAGTTATCACAGAATGAAGCAACTTCTTATGCCGTTCCCAATCGTAAGTTGCCAACTATTCTCCCTAGGTCGCTCAGGACCTAAACATACCGAAGAAGCTTCTTATGCCACTTCCTCCCTCGGTCGTTCACGACCTATGACTTGTTAGTTTGTTTGATGTCATCAAATACACTCTGGTTAAGCCGTAAGCTGCTCCCACTAGGTCGCTCACGATCTACGGCCTACCTTTAGGTCGCTCACGACCTACGGCCTACCTTTAGGTCGCTCACGACCTACGACCTAGCTCTGAAATTTTCCTATAAATACCGTGCCTACACCACCGAAGAGGGGATCTTTTGGCTCATTTCTGGAACGTCTATACTTTGCTGAATTCTCGACTCACTCGACGCTTCAAATACGAAAGACGTCTCGACGAACTTCAAGAGGAAATCTAACACATTCAACATGGATTAAAAGAGTTCTTCTTCATCGGAGTTCTAGCTATTTGTCCTAATAGTGTTGTAATCGAAGATTGTTGTAAAGTTGTAATTGATTCAGCAATAAAGGAGATTAAAGTGGACGTAGGCTTAACTTGAAGCCGAACCACTATAAAACTGTTGTCTTTTTACTGCTTTTTCTGTGACTTTTCTACTTACTTCTAATTCCCGTATTGACGGGTGGTACTTTCACTTAATCTCTACTTACACCGGGGTGTTAGCGTTTAATTTTAAGCATTAACACTGTTAATTAAAAAATTCTATATAGTAAATATACTCACAAACCAACGTAGTATAATTGAATTGTAACGACCCAGAATTTTTAGAAATTAAAATTTGAATATTTAATTAATTATAAATATTAACAAGTGAATTTATAAGTCAAATAAATTTTATTTGAATTATTGGATTTAATTGAATAATTAAATCGATAATTTAATATGTTAAATTATGGTAATCATTGAAAATTGAGTTAAATATGATTGAAAATGATTTGTAAAATTTTATTTGATCATATGGGAGTTAGAACGATATTTTAGAACTTTTAAAATCGAATTTAAAGTTTATTTGTGAAAATTGAATATTTTAATATTTAAATCGACTAGTGAAAATAGTCAATTTTTGAACAGTCTCAGAATTGAACGAAACCAGTTCCATTGGATCCGTAATAGTTAGTTATTACCGGATTTCAATTTTCGTGTCAATCGGAGTTATCGTTTGAGCGTGGCAGCTCGAAACGCATCGATTTGTTTTTAATTTAAATTTGGCGAGTGAAAATAGCCATTTTTCAAAAAGTCTCAGATTTCGACGAAACCAGTTTCATCGGATCCGTAATGTGATATTATTGTAAGGTTTCAAATTTCGTGTCAATTGGATTTACCGTTTGTCCGGTACGAATTAAAACGCCTAGAAATCGACTTAAATCGGTTTAATTTAAATTGAACGTTTGCAGCCATAACTCGCACAGATGTCCGAATTAGCTTCCGAAACATGTTCCATTGTGTCCGGAACACGGGATAAACCCTAGGAACATCAGTTTCAGCACGTAAATCGGAGTTCGGAATTTGCGGATAAATAGTGTTTCGATAAAATTCTATAAATAGGCTCATAATTCACAAATTTGAGAAAATAATCTAAAACCCTAATCTATTACTTCAGCCGCCACCATCAAATTGTATGGCCGAAATTTCATCATCTTCCCTCTCCAAAATCTCCAAATCCATGCATCGATTGCAAAATCTTTCAACTAACAAAATGAAGAGTACATCGAGAGCTACAATCTGAACGGTGGAGATCGCGAATGGAGTTGTATTTTGGGAGTAAAGGGGGGCCGATTGCTTCGACTTGTGCACGCATTTCCATGCAGATAAGGGGGCCGAGTGCCACAGGGGTCAGGCCGTGGGTAGCTAACGGGGAGGCGACCTTGTGGTGGCGACGTGATGATGTTTCGTCGTGTATTGATGTCAAAAATTTAAACCCTAATCTACGTTTATGGGTTCTTGCGTTTTGGGTATTATCTGTAGAAGAGAACGAAGGGAGAGGGAGAGGAGACGTGCGGCTGTGATGCACTGGGGATAGGATCCAGTGGCTCTAGTTTGAGTAGGTTATAAATTTGTTAATTAAAGTTGTAATTAGTTTATATAAAACGTGTACAATCTTGTAAAATTCATAACTTTTTCATACGAGGTCGAAAAAATGCAAACTCAGTTGCGTTGGAATCGTATCGTCGAGCACTACGCGATGGAGTTGGTTTGGAGTCGTTTGGAGTTAGTGAGAATTTCGGGTAAAATTAAACGCGCGTTTGATTTTATTCGAAATAAATCGCTAAAACGGAAATTAAAATCAAGGTGAGAACTTCTCACTCAATCGAATCAGTTTCGATTTTATTTTAAATAGTTAGATTTAAAATATTTGAATGCATGTTTGAATGATGATTGTTATCTATTGATTGTTAAAATAGACATTATGCGCCGTTAGTAAGCGGATAATATTTAATAAAAAATATACCGCGAATATTTCATAAACAGTGAAATTGTTATTATATATAATAGCAATATATATATATATTGGCATATGTATATATTGGAGTTATTGATTTCCCGCATTTATTTGTTTAGCGGATGAGACCCTATTGCGCCGTTATTAAGCGGATAATATTTAATAAAAACATATACCGCGATAATTTCGTACTGGAGCCAATTTGGTATTGTGCTAATGTTTTTGGATGCAGGAAAACAGGTTGGAGGGATCCAACTGGATTCCTCAACAGTATTTATTTGATTTCAGATATTTTGATATTTGATGGATTATCATATCGATATATGATATCGTTGTTGTCGTGATTGACTATTTGGTATGTAGCATCATTGGACCAAGTTTTGGAATTTTAAAATGATTTATAAAGTGATTTTTGAAAATATACTATATGTTTGGAATTTGATCCATTTTAAATAAATAAACGTTATAATTTTTAATGTTGTAAAAATTATGATTTTTGAGAAATATAGTTAAAAAAACTGATTTTTGAGAATACGATGCTATTGAGTTTATAAAATAGTTTAATCGAGATATTTTAGAATTAATTGTGAAAAGTTTAAATATAGGATTTATAAAATTTGATTATTTTATAAATCAAAATGATGAAATTATAAAGGAGTTTAAAGACGTTTAAAAAGAATAATATAAATTGATTTATATTAAGAGATTTATAAATGGATATTTATAAATTGAAATATGGACATTATAAAACGAGTTTTTATAAGTGTTTGAATGAAGTGAAAATGAATTTCATAATTGAATGGAATTTATAGAATTTTATACGGTGAAGTTATAAATGGAATTTTATAAGCAGTAGGTTTATAAAATTTATTAAGTTATTAAAATAATGATTTTGGATAAATGAATGAATCTTATAAGTTATAAGATTTATAATTTGGGAAGTTAAAAAGAACGATTTTGTAAAATAATCGTTTTATAAGTATTTAACTTATAATATGAACTTTTAGTTTAAAATTAAGTTATAAACTGGAATAGGTTAATAAAAGAATTTATAAAAAGGAAGTTTTATAAATAAATAGAAATGGAATTTATAAACGTTGTTTTATAAATTCGCAAATGACTTATTTTGATAAGTAAATTGTTGAAACCTATTAATGGAGTTATATTCACGTTTTTGAATAGTGAATAATCCTTTGAATTAAAATGTATAAAAGGATGAAATGTGTTAACGTAGTATATTCACGTTTTTGAACTGTGAATAATATGTTAAAGGAAATGTTTTGAATGAGATGTTTAAATTGAATTAAAACGATCTAACGAAGTTTTAATTGTGTTGAGATTCGAAACCCTAGATTTCAACATTAATTGTTGAAATAGACGTTTTCGAGAAATAAAAGGAGATGATGGACTATAACACTGTTGTTATAGTAAATGATTTTCGAAAGGAAATGTTTTGTATAGTATTGGGATTTATATATCTATTTTAATTTCGAATCCCTATACTAGTGATTTTGGGTTGTCGTAACGATGTTTTACGCAACATTCGTTTTGGCCCAAATAAATATGTTTAAGAGAATGATTTCCTTAAAGAATGAAATATATACTTATTTTTGATTTAAGTATATTGAATATTTTCCAAGTGTTGAAAATAAATAAAAGTTGTGAATTACTTATTAAATAAGTATGGAATTGTTTTCCAATATGAAGTGACATTTAGAATTTATCTTTTTGAAGATAAATTGAAAATGGATAATTGAAAACGTATATCAATAGATATTGTGAAATATAAATTCACTATTGAATTTATAAAAGAAAGTAGAATTGGTTTAAAAATAGATATTGATTTATTTTTGAAGTGTTGAAATTATATATCTTGTAAAGATATTTTGGAAAATAAATAATTTAGAAAATTATTTGGAAACTGGTGATGTGTGCATATCAATTGATAGTTCAATAACCGACTATCAATATTTCCCTTTGAATGGGTATTTGATGTGATTTGTTTGAATTTGAATGCTACACTTATTTTTGAATAAGCGCTCACTATTCGGGTTAACCGGGAAAGGACCATGGGGTCGTATAACCCATTCCGAATATGTGATACGTCGTCGTGAATTGCATTTGAAGATCGGTGTTGAAGACCCGGTATTTGCGAGAGCGATAGGATGACCTGTCGATTGTCTCTGCACTGAGTTGCAGCGGTATAGAGACTCCCTAAGTGATGGGAAATCCGATCAGGATTGTGAATATCCGGATTGCAAGGACTTCTTTGTAAGTGCCTTCGGTTTTGTTCGAGCCCGGAACAGACTTGTATGGATTGTGTGTCTGACATTACAAATTGATATATAAAGCAGATTTCTTTCAAATATATTTCTGTTGGTCGCGGAGAATTTATTCTTTTAGCTTAACACCCTTCTCTGAGACGTACGAGCTCAGAGGTTATATAGTTGAAGTTATCAGCGATATATTCCCAATTTGGTAATGTGACATGCTGAGTGTTGCTGTAAATGATCATTGTGTTGATTATTGTGATAGGATCGTTTATTTGATCGTCTATCTTGGTGATCATTGTGTTGATCATTTGTTGACCCAAAGCATGGCTTTTGTATAAAGTATGTTTTTGTGGACGTGACTTCGTCGAGCCTCACACCCCGGAAATGGTCAAAACAGGAAAGATGCGGCAAGGTTATGAGGGGTAGCACCCTTTAGGGTATGTACATTTCCTTCTGGATAGAGGTTGTATCATGGTATGGAGCCCAGATATTTAACCTATGTGGTTATTACGAATTTATTACTTTGTGGTTGTTGGTTTTCGGGATCCCGTGAGAAAGGTCGTTTACGATCGGGGAATGGCGTGCTCGTGTCAGTAGTTACCCAGTTAGGGGTAACCCGGCCTTGTGTTGGCAGAGTTCCGGTTTGGTTCTCGGGAATGTCTTTCCAGAGGCATTCTCATGTGGCAATGGGAAGTTCCTTGGCCTGACCATTTGTTGGGAATCCAAAGAAACAATACGTGACTTGTACGGTTTTAGTTGTATAACCTGCTATGGAATGTGGCGGTAACCTGCTATTGAACATAGTTAGCTATAGTAGGCATAGTTCGAAATGTCTATGTTGGCTAAGATTTATATTCTACTTTCGAAATGAATTTTCCCTACACTATGCACTAGTAATAATATCAAATGTTATTTTTAATGCGTATCAAGCATCTTTGACTATCATAAGGAGAAATCTCCTCCGATTCTGCGTTTGCATGTGTGTGTGTGCGGGAGGCCTTATGGTAGTCTCATTTTTTAAAAGTATTGCGAATTGAATTTAAAAATATTCCTCTATTTTGATTTTAAAGATAAATAAACTGTTTTGAGTTCTCACACCAGTCACATGACTGACTTGGATTTTATTGTTTTCCTTCCTAAACTCTGGGTGCCCACCAATTTCCACACGGGCAGTCGAGAGTTAAGGTTTATCAGGATATTCTGGATATTCAGGAATTGCTGGAGGCAAGCTGGATGGCATGGCGTATTACTAATTTATATAGTATTTCTTTTCCGCTGCACTATTTGTTGTTGTATGTTGTTGTACACTCTGATGATATGATGTAATGAAATGTGATGTAATGTAATAACCGATATAGTTCTTTGTTTAAAAATTATTCATTTATTATTATATGTTGTTCCGCTGCGAATTGTGAGATTCTGTTGTTGTTCTGTTGTTTTCTTTCTGTCCCGTTCTATTTTAAAATTTTGTTCTATTCTCTATTTTCTTTCTCTTCTCTTTTCTATTCTATTTTCTAATTTTCTGTTTTTCTTCTCTTCTTTTCTACTTTTTCTTTGTCTTTCTTTTTCTTAAACCCATAACATTTCGGTTTTTCGGCAACGAAAAATCGCAAGCGTTACATCTGGTATCAGAGCTTATGGTTAAGCGACAACCATGGTTCTGTTGGGTATAATTCATTAGAGATAGAGTCAGTAGTACTCTAGATTGAGTTGAGTGTAATAATAGCTATGAGAGCGTATTTGTTAGTGAATATAAAATTGTTTTATATTGTGATGATTGGTTTATTGAGTGGCATATGAACTTTCGTCAGTGTGGTCCGCAAGACTATGCCGAAGGGGTTTCTAAACACTTGAATAGAACAATTCGACATAATATTGTTTTGAATTGGGTAAATGAAATAATTTTACCTTGATTATATTTTATATATAAAGAAATAATTTTTCAGAATTATTAAAGTGTATATAAGTTGATTGTTTAGTTGTTTGAATAATCTAAATTAAAGAATAATTGTATAAGCAAAAGAATTATAAGAATTGAATTATAATTAAAGTGATTTACAATTGTGAAATAAACTTATATATATAAGAAGTGAAACTATATGAATATGAGTTGTTAATGAAAGTGAATTAATGAAATTGGAAGCTATGTGATTAAATTCAAATTGAAAGTAAATAAATTTGAATAGAATTGAATTTGATTTGGAAGTGAACCAACTTGAATATGAATTAGTGAATATAAGCAAATTGAAAATGAATGTTAGTAAACCCAATGTAAATGAATCAAATGTGATTAAATTGAAAACCAATTCATTAATATTAAAGTATGAATGAATATACATTGGTTATGAATAATAGTTGGTTGATGTTTGCATTTGTTGTTTGTTTACATTTGCTATGTTGACATATATAGTTATTATGTTACTATATGTTGTATATTGATACTATTGTCTACATGCATGTTCTCATGTTGTTTGTTGAGTGTTTAGTAGGTGCGGATCGCGTTTGCTTCGCATTTGGAGCTCGCTTTCGCGCTATATTAGCCGTATATGCTCGCTAATAAAATATAAGGTACATATCTCGGATTAAATATCGTACTTTTACACTTTTTTCCCTTCGGGATGCCTCATTACTTGATGAGATGTATATTTGTGATATATATACTGTCATTTTTTTTTCGGATCGAGCCGCGCAAAGGAAACTATGGCGAATTTTTCCGAAAATTTAAGGCGTTAGAAATTTTTTGAGAAAATTTGAAAATTTTGAAAACTTTAAACTTTGATTTGAAGTTGAAAGTTAAACAATAGTAATTGTTTTTGAAAATATAACTAAGTATGATTTTGAAACTTAGTAACGTATTGTAAGAAGTTTAATTATGAATTTTGGGAAAATTAATAGATTCTGTAACTTTTCTTACTTGTTAATTTCGAGGACGAAATTCTTTTAAGGGGGGAATATTGTAACGACCCAGAATTTTTAGAAATTAAAATTTGAATATTTAATTAATTATAAATATTAACAAGTGAATTTATAAGTCAAATAAATTTTATTTGAATTATTGGATTTAATTGAATAATTAAATCGATAATTTAATATGTTAAATTATGGTAATCATTGAAAATTGAGTTAAATATGATTGAAAATGATTTGTAAAATTTTATTTGATCATATGGGAGTTAGAACGATATTTTAGAACTTTTAAAATCGAATTTAAAGTTTATTTGTGAAAATTGAATATTTTAATATTTAAATCGACTAGTGAAAATAGTCAATTTTTGAACAGTCTCAGAATTGAACGAAACCAGTTCCATTGGATCCGTAATAGTTAGTTTTTACCGGATTTCAATTTTCGTGTCAATTGGAGTTATCGTTTGAGCGTGGCAGCTCGAAACACATCGATTTGTTTTTAATTTAAATTTGGCGAGTGAAAATAGCCATTTTTCAAAAAGTCTCGGATTTCGACGAAACCAGTTTCATCGGATCCGTAATGTGATATTATTGTAAGGTTTCAAATTTCGTGTCAATTGGATTTACCGTTTGTCCGGTACGAATTAAAACGCCTAGAAATCGACTTAAATCGGTTTAATTTAAATTGAAAGTTTGCAGCCATACCTCGCACAGATGTCCGAATTAGCTTCCGAAACCTGTTCCATTGTGTCCGGAACGCGGGATAAACCCTAGGAACGTCAGCTTCGGCGCGTAAATCGGAGTTCGGAATTTACGGATAAATAGTGTTTCGATAAAATTCTATAAATAGGCTCATAATTCACAAATTTGAGAAAATAATCTAAAACCCTAATCTATTACTTCAGCCGCCACCATCAAATTGTATGGCCGAAATTTCATCATCTTCCCTCTCCAAAATCTCCAAATCCATGCATCGATTGCAAAATCTTTCAACTAACAAAATGAAGAGTACATCGAGAGCTACAATCTGAACGGTGGAGATCGCGAATGGAGTTGAATTTTGGGAGTAAAGGGGGCCGATTGCTTCGACTTGTGCACGCATTTCCATGTAGATAAGGGGGCCGAGTGCCACAGGGGTCAGGCCGTGGGTAGCTAAGGGGGAGGCGACCGTGTGGTGGCGACGTGATGAAATTTCGTCGTGTATTGATGTCAAAAATTTAAACCCTAATCTACGTTTATGGGTTCTTGCGTTTTGGGTATTATCTGTAGAAGAGAACGAAGGGAGAGAGAGAGGAGACGTGCGGCTGTGATGCACTGGGGATAGGATCCAGTGGCTCTAGTTTGAGTAGGTTATAAATTTGTTAATTAAAGTTGTAATTAGTTTATATAAAACGTGTACAATCTTGTAAAATTCATAACTTTTTCATACGAGGTCGAAAAAATGCAAACTCAGTTGCGTTGGAATCGTATCGTCGAGCACTATGCGATGGAGTTGGTTTGGAGTCGTTTGGAGTTAGTGAGAATTTCGGGTAAAATTAAACGCGCGTTTGATTTTATTCGAAATAAATCGCTAAAACGGAAATTAAAATCAAGGTGAGAACTTCTCACTCAATCGAATCAGTTTCGATTTTATTTTAAATAGTTAGATTTAAAATATTTGAATGCATGTTTGAATGATGATTGTTATCTATTGATTGTTAAAATAGACATTATGCGCCGTTAGTAAGCGGATAATATTTAATAAAAACATATACCGCGAATATTTCATAAACAGTGAAATTGGTATTATATATAATAGCAATATATATATATATTGGCATATGTATATATTGGAGTTATTGATTTCCCGCATTTATTTGTTTAGCGGATGAGACCCTATTGCGCCGTTATTAAGCGGATAATATTTAATATAAACATATACCGCGATAATTTCGTACTGGAGCCAATTTGGTATTGTGCTAATGTTTTTGGATGCAGGAAAACAGGTTGGAGGGATCCAACTGGATTCCTCAACAGTATTTATTTGATTTCAGATATTTTGATATTTGATGGATTATCATATCGATATATGATATCGTTGTTGTCGTGATTGACTATTTGGTATGTAGCATCATTGGACCAAGTTTTGGAATTTTAAAATGATTTATAAAGTGATTTTTGAAAATATACTATATGTTTGGAATTTGATCCATTTTAAATAAATAAACGTTATAATTTTTAATGTTGTAAAAATTATGATTTTTGAGAAATATAGTTAAAAAAACTGATTTTTGAGAATACGATGCTATTGAGTTTATAAAATAGTTTAATCGAGATATTTTAGAATTAATTGTGAAAAGTTTAAATATAGGATTTATAAAATTTGATTATTTTATAAATCAAAATGATGAAATTATAAAGGAGTTTAAAGACGTTTAAAAAGAATAATATAAATTGATTTATATTAAGAGATTTATAAATGGATATTTATAAATTGAAATATGGACATTATAAAACGAGTTTTTATAAGTGTTTGAATGAAGTGAAAATGAATTTCATAATTGAATGGAATTTATAGAATTTTATACGGTGAAGTTATAAATGGAATTTTATAAGCAGTAGGTTTATAAAATTTATTAAGTTATTAAAATAATGATTTTGGATAAATGAATGAATCTTATAAGTTATAAGATTTATAATTTGGGAAGTTAAAAAGAACGATTTTGCAAAATAATCGTTTTATAAGTATTTAACTTATAATATGAACTTTTAGTTTAAAATTAAGTTATAAACTAGAATAGGTTAATAAAAGAATTTATAAAAAGGAAGTTTTATAAATAAATAGAAATGGAATTTATAAACGTTGTTTTATAAATTCGCAAATGACTTATTTTGATAAGTAAATTGTTGAAACCTATTAATGGAGTTATATTCACGTTTTTGAATAGTGAATAATCCTTTGAATTAAAATGTATAAAAGGATGAAATGTGTTAACGTAGTATATTCACGTTTTTGAACTGTGAATAATATGTTAAAGGAAATGTTTTGAATGAGATGTTTAAATTGAATTAAAACGATCTAACGAAGTTTTAATTGTGTTGAGATTCGAAACCCTAGATTTCAACATTAATTGTTGAAATAGACATTTTCGAGAAATAAAAGGAGATGATGGACTATAACACTGTTGTTATAGTAAATGATTTCCGAAAGGAAATGTTTTGTATAGTATTGGGATTTATATATCTATTTTAATTTCGAATCCCTATACTAGTGATTTTGGGTTGTCGTAACGATGTTTTACGCAACATTCGTTTTGGCCCAAATAAATATGTTTAAGAGAATGATTTCCTTAAAGAATGAAATATATACTTATTTTTGATTTAAGTATATTGAATATTTTCCAAGTGTTGAAAATAAATAAAAGTTGTGAATTACTTATTAAATAAGTATGGAATTGTTTTCCAATATGAAGTGACATTTAGAATTTATCTTTTTGAAGATAAATTGAAAATGGATAATTGAAAACGTATATCAATAGATATTGTGAAATATAAATTCACTATTGAATTTATAAAAGAAAGTAGAATTGGTTTAAAAATAGATATTGATTTATTTTTGAAGTGTTGAAATTATATATCTTGTAAAGATATTTTGGAAAATAAATAATTTAGAAAATTATTTGGAAACTGGTGATGTGTGCATATCAATTGATAGTTCAATAACCGACTATCAATATTTCCCTTTGAATGGGTATTTGATGTGATTTGTTTGAATTTGAATGCTACACTTATTTTTGAATAAGCGCTCACTATTCGGGTTAACCGGGAAAGGACCATGGGGTCGTATAACCCATTCCGAATATGTGATACGTCGTCGTGAATTGCATTTGAAGATCGGTGTTGAAGACCCGGTATTTGCGAGAGCGATAGGATGACCTGTCGATTGTCTCTGCACTGAGTTGCAGCGGTATAGAGACTCCCTAAGTGATGGGAAATCCGATCAGGATTGTGAATATCCGGATTGCAAGGACTTCTTTGTAAGTGCCTTCGGTTTTGTTCGAGCCCGGAACAGACTTGTATGGATTGTGTGTCTGACATTACAAATTGAGATATAAAGCAGATTTCTTTCAAATATATTTCTGTTGGTCGCGGAGAATTTATTCTTTTAGCTTAACACCCTTCTCTGAGACGTACGAGCTCAGAGGTTATATAGTTGAAGTTATCAGCGATATATTCCCAATTTGGTAATGTGACATGCTGAGTGTTGCTGTAAATGATCATTGTGTTGATTATTGTGATAGGATCGTTTATTTGATCGTCTATCTTGGTGATCATTGTGTTGATCATTCGTTGACCCAAAGCATGGCTTTTGTATAAAGTATGTTTTTGTGGACGTGACTTCGTCGAGCCTCACACCCCGGAAATGGTCAAAACAGGAAAGATGCGGCAAGGTTATGAGGGGTAGCACCCTTTAGGGTATGTACATTTCCTTCTGGATAGAGGTTGTATCATGGTATGGAGCCCAGATATTTAACCTATGTGGTTACTACGAATTTATTACTTTGTGGTTGTTGGTTTTCGGGATCCCGTGAGAAAGGTCGTTTACGATCGGGGAATGGCGTGCTCGTGTCAGTAGTTACCCAGTTAGGGGTAACCCGGCCTTGTGTTGGCAGAGTTCCGGTTTGGTTCTCGGGGATGTCTTTCCAGAGGCATTCTCATGTGGCAATGGGAAGTTCCTTGGCCTGACCATTTGTTGGGAATCCAAAGAAACAATACGTGACTTGTACGGTTTTAGTTGTATAACCTGCTATGGAATGTGGCGGTAACCTGCTATTGAACATAGTTAGCTATAGTAGGCATAGTTCGAAATGTCTATGTTGGCTAAGATTTATATTCTACTTTCGAAATGAATTTTCCCTACACTATGCACTAGTAATAATATCAAATGTTATTTTTAATGCGTATCAAGCATCTTTGACTATCATAAGGAGAAATCTCCTCCGATTCTGCGTTTGCATGTGTGTGTGTGCGGGAGGCCTTATGGTAGTCTCATTTTTTAAAAGCATTGCGAATTGAATTTAAAAATATTCCTCTATTTTGATTTTAAAGATAAATAAACTGTTTTGAGTTCTCACACTAGTCACATGACTGACTTGGAGTTTATTGTTTTCCTTCCTAAACTCTGGGTGCCCACCAATTTCCACACGGGCAGTCGAGAGTTAAGGTTTATCAGGATATTCTGGATATTCAGGAATTGCTGGAGGCAAGCTGGATGGCATGGCGTATTACTAATTTATATAGTATTTCTTTTCCGCTGCACTATTTGTTGTTGTATGTTGTTGTACACTCTGATGATATGATGTAATGAAATGTGATGTAATGTAATAACCGATATAGTTCTTTGTTTAAAAATTATTCATTTACTATTATATGTTGTTCCGCTGCGAATTGTGAGATTCTGTTGTTGTTCTGTTGTTTTCTTTCTGTCCTGTTCTATTTTAAAATTTTGTTCTATTCTCTATTTTCTTTCTCTTCTCTTTTCTATTCTATTTTCTAATTTTCTGTTTTTCTTCTCTTCTTTTCTACTTTTTCTTTGTCTTTCTTTTTCTTAAACCCATAACATTTCGGTTTTTCGGCAACGAAAAATCGCAAGCGTTACATCATTCAATTAAATCCAATAATTCAAATAAAATTTATTTCACTTATAAATTCACTTGTTAATATTTATAATTAATTAAATATTCAAATTTTAATTTCTAAAAATTCTGGGTCGTTACATGAATCCTTCCTAATTTCCTTACATCGATTTTGGATGAATGGTAACTTGTCTACGGGCTGAAACTGCCTAGCAACTGGAGAAAAAAAATGATATATAGATATGGTATAAGCATCTCATAAAGTTGTATATATGCATGTTAACTTCATGATTATTCTAATTGTGCTTAGATGCATGTGTGTAAACAGTACTTTTAAGATAAACTCTTTACTGCATCTAGTGTCCATTGTGTTTTCTTCCTTATGTTTTGTCTAATTCCAAGATAAAGTGGGTCTGCTTGGCAGCTACCTGCTAATTTTAAGGTTAAAAAAATACAGAATATTAACGCCGAAGCTTTTTTAAACTTCTCTTATTATTTTTTAAATGTTATTTATTCAAAATTTAAAGTTAAAAAAACATATTTTTCTTTATAAATTATTCTAGAAAGCTTTGAACTATTTGTACTTGAATTTTATAATATGACTCGGTATTGGACATTTGTTAATGCCATAACTTAGAGTAGATGTTCGATATAAGTTTCCATGTTTGAATTCTTCAGTATCGGCATATTTGCGTTTACCTTGTACATGTGCATGCATGCAGCTAAACCTATGATGCTCACACTTTGTTGACAGTAATTTTTTTGTTCTCCCTCTACCGTCTTGCAGTTACGCATGATATGGATCTTATTCATACTGATCTGAAGCCTGAAAACATTCTTTTCGTTTCTCCCGAGTAACATTAAAGTATCAGACCATAAGGTACAATGTTGAATGGGTCATATATATTACACTAACCAATTGGACATGCAGGACAATAATCATTTAACTTCAATAACTTACTATTAAGCCATGATATCCCTTAATTAACATTTGAAAATTTTATTTTACTGATTGTATGGTTATTTATAGTTTAATAAGGCTGGATCCTCCTCTTTAAGATTTCCAAAATATAGTGCTATCAAGATAATAGATTTTGGCAGCACAACAAATGATAGCCAAGATCATAGTTATACTGTATCAACAAGGCATTATCGTGCTCCTGAGGTTATTTTGGGTAGGAGATTGGTGTTATTTATTTTACATATATACCATGTTCACCTCCTCCAAATAATGTCATGTTCCAAGGTAATCTCTGTACTTAAATAACAATTAGCTCAAATATGTTCACCATTATCAGGATTGGGGTGGAGTTATCCATGTGATATCTGGAGCGTTGGTTGCATTCTTGTAGAGCTGTGCATAGTAAGCGTCGATTTGAAAGCATTTTTATGGTCTGTTCATTTGCTTTTTGAGGCAACTGATATCTAAAATTAAAGTCAACAGGGGGATGCACTATTTCAAACCCATGAAAATTTAGAGCACTTGGCAATGATGGAAAGAGTGTTAGGTCATATACCCCAGCATTTGTTGAGGAAAGCTGAGTAAGTGTCATGTCCATGATTGTGGTAGCATTGATTTTAATAAGCTTTTTAGTTCATTTTCTAATTAGTGGATTTGAAATATCGTCAGCCGACATGCTGAAAAATATTTTAGGAGGGGTCGTTTGAACTGGCCTGATGGTGCCTCTTCAAGAGATGGCATCAAAGCTGTTTCTAAATTGTCACGTCTTGAGGTACATACTTGTTATATATAAGCTCAAAAATATATGCAATGAAACATATTGGTAGCGGTTAAAGATATTATCCTTTTCTTATCATCTTTCCTTGCATGCAGAGTATTATACTACGGAATGTAGATCATTCGGCGGGTGATCTAATTGATCTTTTAGAGGGCTTACTGGATTATGAACCATCGAAGCGGTTGACTGCCCATGAAGCACTCAAGCATCCATTCTTCACAAGGAGTAGTCATTCAAGGTCTTAGCTTATGTTCTTGCTGCTAAATTGTGATTGGACAGCAATATTGAAGTTCTTTGTGCTTGATCAATCATCATTGGGTGCTTCCAGTGTGGTGATGTGCTGCTCGGAAGATGAGTAGGCCGTGCTTTTGAGATATCACTTGTATAGCTGATACATGATTTATTCTGCTTTTTATTTGATAACCAACCGTTGCACTATTTTGCTTTGATGTTTGTACACTGTAATGAAAAATATATCACATTTCTTTCTGAGCATGCTCTTGTGTTATATTTGTTATAATGAGCTATTGAATAAATATTTTATAGCGGCAAAATGGTGTTATAAAGATTTCCAATTTCGTTGAGATTTAGTTGTATTATAGCGGCTACAATGAGCTATTGAATAAATATTTTATAGCGGCAAAATGGAGTTATAAAGATTTCCAGTTCCGATGAGATTTAGCTGTATTATAGCGGCTATAATGAGCTATTGAATTAACGTACCATAGCGACGAATTTACGTTATAAAACTAAGCTCAACCATAGCGGCATATTTTGTGTTATAAATATTCAATAGTTTTTTATAACATGTCGATATACAACGCTTATCAAACCGCTATGGTTGTGATTAATAGCGGCTATATGCCGCTATAAAAGACACTTTTTGTTGTAGTGCATGAGTAAACAATGATTCAGATTGGTTTTAACTGATTTTTATGATTCCTAATAACAGTTAAACTAATAATATATGTAGACAGGTGTGGTAGTAGTAGTTTTTTTCAAACGAAAGATTGAATGGCAGTTTGTGAAACATTAGATAAAAATCGGATGTGCAGTTGAACAAATAACGTTGGCATTTTCTTGCGTGATGTAAGGATGACATTAAGAGTTCAATTTGTTAAATATTGATGGACTTCATTTTTTTAAGTCATTTCTTAAAGAAAATTTGATAGTGATAAAACCGACTTCATAAACACTTGTACATGCAAAACAGAAACAACAATCACATTTTATTCTTTTAAAACACTAAAAAAAGTAAATGATTTACCGATGCCAAAAGGACGTCGGTACATAACCTTCTGAACGTCTTAAGAGACATCGGTAGAAAATGTGATAGAAATTTTATTTCGACAACTTAAAAACATTTCTCGTGGTGGTGTACTGACGACATACCGTCGACATTCGTCGACGTTTTGCTGACACCATACCGTCGATACATTTTCGATGCCATCTCTACTATTTTTTAAATTATAAAAATTGGATTTTTCGAAGTCATGTCGAGGTGCTGAAACATATTTGCAGACGGACAATTTCTACCGCTGGTCAATCACTATCGACATGCGATTTGTGAACAGTAAACCTAGGGAATAGGTGGCAGGCCCGCCACAACCACTATTCCAGGCTAGCCAGACTTTTCGGTTGGCTTGGTGCAGGAGATGCGAAAATGAACCTCAAATCTCCCATGTGTAAATGCGTTTCTCCTCCCACCAGGTGGGACTCGAACCTCGAACCTCACACTTGGGAGGCGTATCACCCCACCACTCGACCAAGCCCGCGGACAATTTTAAGTAAGCGTCGATTTGAAAGCATTTTTATGGTCTGTTCATTTGCTTTTTGAGGCAACTGATATCTGAAATTAATGTCAACAGGGAGAAGCACTGTTTCAAACCTATGAAAATTTAGAGCTCTTGGCAATGATGGAAAGAGTGTTAGGTCATATACCCCAGCATTTGTTGAGGAAAGCTGAGTAAGTGTCATGTCCATGATTGTGGTAGCATTGATTTTAATAAGCTTTTTAGTTCATTTTCTAATTAGTGGGTTTGAAATATCGTCAGCCGACATGCTGAAAAATATTTTAGGAGGGGTCGTTTGAACTGGCCTGATGGTGCCTCTTCAAGAGATGGCATCAAAGCTGTTTCTAAATTGTCACGTCTTGAGGTACATACGTGTTATATATAAGCTCAAAAATATATGCAATGAAACATATTGGTTGCGGTTAAAGATACTATCCTTTTCTTATCATCTTTCTTTGCATGCAGAGTATTATACTACGGAATGTAGATCGTTCGACGGGTGATCTAATTGATCTTTTAGAGGGCTTACTGGATTATGAACCATCGAAGCGGTTGACAGCCCGTGAAGCACTCAAGCATCCATTCTTCACAAGGAGTAGTCGTTCAAGGTCTTAGCTTATGTTCTTGCTGCTAAATTGTGATTGGACAACAACATTGATGTTCTTTGTGCTTGATCAATCATCATTGGGTGCTTCTAGTGTGGTGATGTGCTGCTCGGAAGATGAGTAGGCCGTGCTTTTGAGATATCACTCGTATAGTAGATACATGATTTATCGTGCTTTTTATTTGATAACCAACCGTTGCACTATTTTACTTTAATGTTTGTACATTGTAATGAAAAATATATCACATTTCTTTCTGAGCATGCTCTTGTGTTATATTTGTTATAATGAGCTATTGAATAAATATTTTATAGCGGCAAAATGGTGTTATAAAAATTTCCAATTCCATTAAAATTTAGCTGTATTATAGCGGCTACAATGAGCTATTGAATAAATATTTTATAGCGGCAAAATGGTGTTATAAAGATTTCCAGTTCCGTTGAGATTTAGCTGTATTATAGGGCTATAATGAGCTATTGAATTAACGTACCATAGCGGCGAATTTGCGTTATAAAACTAAGCTCAACCATAGCGGCATATTTTGTGTTATAAATATTCAACAGTTTTTTATAACATGTCGATATACAGCGCTTATCAAACAACTATGGTTTTGATTAATAGCGGCTATATGCCGCTATAAAAGACACTTTTTGTTGTAGTGCATGAGTAAACAATGATTCATATTGGTTTTAACAGATTTTTATGATTCCTAATAACAGTTAAACTAATAATATATGTAGACAGGTGTGGCAGTAGTATTTTTTTTTCAAACGAAAGATTAACTGGCAGTTTGTGAAACATTAGATATAAATCGGATTTGCAATTGAACAAATAACGTTGGCATTTTCTTGCGTGATGTAAGGATGACATTAAGAGTTCAATTTGTTAAATATTGATCGACTTCATTTTTTTAAGTCATTTCTTAAACAAATTCGATACTGATAAAACCGACTTCATAAACACTTGTACATGCAAAACAGAAACAACAATCACATTTTTGTTCTTTTAAAACACTAAAAAAGTAAATGATTTACCGATGCCAAAAGGTCGGTACATAACCTTCTGAACGTCTTAAGAGACATCGGTAGAAAACGTGATAGAAATTTTATTTCGACAACTACTCTCGTGGTGTTGTACCGACGACATACCGTCGACATTCGTCGACGTTTTGCTGACACCATACCATCGATGCATTTTCGATGCCATCTCTATTATTTTTTAAATTATAAAAATTGGATTTTTCGAAGTCATGTCGAGGCTTTTGCTGAAACAACATTTGCAGATGGACAATTTCTACTGCTGTCGACGAAATGGTTATTTTAAGTGACTTTTTTTTTGAAACTAGGAAAACCTGGTCAATCACTATAGACATGCAATTTCTGAACAGTAAACCTAGGGAATAGATGGCCGGTCCGCTACAACCACTATTCAGGCTAGCCAGACTTTTCGGTTGGGTTGGTGTAGGAGGCGCGAAAATGAACCTCAAACCTCCCATGTGTAAAGGCGTATCTCCTCCCACCAGGTGGGACTCGAACCTCGAACCTCACACTTGGGAGGCGTATCACTCGACCACCCGACCAAGCCCGTGGACAATTTTAAGTGACTTAATTTATCATATTATTATAACTTATTAATTATAGAAATTTGAAATTTGTTTAAAAATATTAATTTAAATCCTTAAAATTAAAGAAGATATTTTTATTCAATTCTTTAACTTTATGATGGTTCGTGATTATTTAAAATGATATTTTCGATAGTCTTTTGTTGTGTAATTCGGTATTTAACTTTATTAAAAATCGAACTCAAACGATCAATCTATGCAACTTTCAGTCCGTCCTTTATACAACTTTGGTGATATTTATGATACGTAACAATTTTATGAATTTAAATATTTTTTAGCCATTCTGTAACTAATTATGAAATTTTAAATATATTTAAAATTATAAATCCATATAAAATAAAATAATCGGCAGAAAATTAATTTTTTCTAAATCTTATATCGATCCAAAGTACTTTAGACCTATTTCAAAATATGAGAGAAAAGTAAATAAATTCAGGGTGCCGATCTTGATTCTCAAATTTATAGTCGTTCATCTACATTCGGACTAAAAACATTTCATTTGAAGGCCAAACGATATTCAAACAAGATGAAATTCATGTCACATATACTTTATAATGCATTTATCCAATCTTTACGGCTAGAATGAAGAAAAAGGGAAGAAAGAAAATTAGACTCAAAATATATTAATTTCCAATGAGCTGTATAACACTTAATATATATTGTTAAGCAACTTCTATGAAAATGACCCATTTGAAGTCTAAATTTCTTTCATTAGTTTTTTACAGATTGGATAAATACATAATATAATATATGCTTTGAATTTCGTCTCATTTGAAGATCGTTTGACCTTCGAACGAAAGGTTTAAGACTAAATATCGATGAATGACTACAAATTTGAAAATTAAGATTGATACCTTAAACCTATTATTTTATTTTAATATTTCGACCGTATGCCCAAAATACCTTGGATTGACATGAGATTCAACAATTTTTTTAACCAAATACTTTATTTTACATAAATTTATTATTTTAAATATATTTAAAATTCACAATTAATTATCAAATCGTTAAAAAGTATTGTATAATGAATAAAAATAACATTTTAATATTTAGAGACAAAAATGGGTTATTGCAAACTTTTTAATTTTTTTATAACAAATAAATTTGGTTTAATTTATTTTAAACAGAGAGAAAGTTTCGTTTAATATCTTAAATTACCAACGAAAGCCGTCGAAAATTCGTCGTCGACGGCCATCGGTAGTCGTTAGAATATCATGAATATAGCTTCAACCGAGCCTGTTTCTTCCTCTTTTCTCATTCTCTATAAACCCTAAACTCAGTTTCTAAACCCCAATCTGCCAAAATATGTCTTTAGCCGCCGTAGTCCTTCAAAATCCGTTGCTTTCTTCATCAAGTCGGATCCTCCAAACTTCTACACCTTCAATCCATCAAAAATTAGGTATATTCTTCCCCTATACTAATTATTTCGAATTGTGTAAAATTAGTATTAATCCGCGCTTCAATTTATTGATAAAGCCTTTTGATTGGTTATATTTTGTGCATTGATTGATTTGGAAATGTTAACTGGGGTTATTAGTGTTTAAAACCAAAAATTAACGTACAATTAAGACTAATTTGGGTTGACTAATACATATGGTTATTAGTGCAACATAATTTAGTGTTAATTAGGGTATGTGTTAGCTAAAATGTCGATAAAAATAATTTATTTACATAATTCCTTTATCTGTTTATACTGTTAATTATATATAAATTTAGTTTATGTGTATTTGGTAATATAAACAAATGAGTGTATAATGTTAATGTTTTATTACTATATTTAAAAATTCAAATTAGTGTTAGCTAAAATGTTGAAAAAAACAATTTTTATTAGTTTTTAATTGTTTTCAAATAATGCATTAGTGTATAATGTTAATATAAACAAATTAGTGTATAATGTACTTTATTTTTTAAACCCTTGGATTTTTTTGGCCCCGTTTGACAAGTATTGTATATAATCGTTATATAGATATTCGTTTTTACTACAAAACACACATCAATATTCATCTGATACAGTATTTATCGGATTCCTTCTATTGGACAAGTTACAAACACAATATAATAATTACATTCCGTAAATCATTTTATATGCAATGGTTCACAAATTAAATTTCGACAGCACTTCCTTTTTGTTCCTTATGTATGTGCATTTGTGTACGATACGGGAAATAAAGGGGAAGCGCTACCGAAATTTTATTGATTTGTTTAAGATGAAATGATTTGTGAAATATAATTACTATTGTGTTTGTAATGGAAGGTAGGATGACCGACCATCAAAAGTAAAAAATAACAATATGAAAATATAATATTATATTTATAATTTGTTAAAATTGAAAATAAGATTTTATGAAATAATAGAATGAATAATATATGGTTTAATTAATAAAACATTAAAGTGTAATGACCCACAATATTTAATGTTTCAAACGAGAATATTTAATTTATTTAAGTATTCAAATTTGATTCAAATATAATAAATAAACAGAAAATCGATTGCTAATAAAATGACTTGATTTTTAATTAAATTTGTAGAATTTTTCCATACTAGTTTTGAAAATGTTTAAATTATCATTTGATATATTTTGCGGCAAACGTTGGTTGTAACAACCCAGTTTTAAATCTATAATATTAAACTAATTTAATTAAAATAGAAGTGTTTGAATTCTACTTTGGTAATTATTATTTTGGAATTTAACTATTATTCAGCTAAATTCTACTTAATATGGGGTTTTTTTGTAATAAAAATTGAATTAGTTAATTAATTTGCTTTTAGATAATATACTAAATTTGAATAAAATGTTAATAAATAAACAAATAAATAATACATGAAATATTTTAATGTGTGAATAATTTTATATAGTTGAAATCGATAAAAAGGAGTTATATTTATTACTCGATAAATTCAATAAATCGTCAAAAATGAATAACCATTGAATTTGAATAATTTGGGTAAAATATACGATAATCAATTTGAATTGAAAATGAATCTATATTTCAATGATAGAATTATTCATATGTTCATAAAGAGATTTCAAATTTCAATTTAAGGGGATGTAATGGAAATCGATTAATATAAGGACTTAACTGGGGATAAGATTGGATATGGATTTAATTCAATTTATTACTCTCGTTTAACAGTTCAAAGCCCAAAGCCCAAATAAGAAATAAAACTTAATCTCTTCAACCGTCAATCCCTACTAGCCATAAACTAATCCCTAGGCCTTAAATTGATTATCTGGAAATCGATTCACATTATCATAAAAATAAATATACAAAGTTGCGACCTAAAATTTATTTCATGGCGATCGAACGCTGTGCCTGGTTGCGAGCGACGCTGATGGTGAGGTCGACTTGAGTGTCATAACCTGTTCGTATGTGATGATGGATGCAGACATGACAACAATGGCGGCGAAACGGCTCAGAGGAAGGAGCCGCGGCGTGTGTTGGGATCTCGAATAGAAAGGTGTGTTGGAACTGGGCCAGCCCGGAGCGGTAGTGGTGGGTGTATTTCAAACTTTTTTTTATCATATTTGACCTTTATTGGGCCTATGAAGTCTAATTCGCTTAGAAAAATTCTAAATTTGTTTTAAATAAAATCATGTATTTTATTTAAACTTAATTATTTTGTAATGTAAAGTTAATTGAATGATTTAATTTATATATATACATGTATCATATACATATACATATGTGTGTGCATGTGTAACATAATAATCCGTGAAGGGTATAACATGCCCATATTTAAATGTTGAGATTTATATCGCAACAGACACATTAGCTCATTTCGTATGTATTGTTATGTGCATAAATCTATAATGCAAGGTATATTTATATTAATACTTATACATATATTTAAAAAATATTTTATAACTAAAAGTATCAAAATTAAATAAATAAATATAGATATATATATATAATTTAAAACATTTGTATAAATATATATACATAATTAAACATATAAAATTATACATACATATATATATACAATAATTAAATTTATATATATATATATAAGGTTAAATAAAATGTATAGATATGAATAATTAATTACATTCAAATACTTAAAATATAAATATTTTAAAACCATTTCCAGATCAAAATTGGCATAACAAACATAAAATAATAATTTTATAATTTTATCATTGATATATACACACACACATAATAAATAGTTTTGATCATAATAATTAAAAATATTATAAAATCAAAATTTAAAATTTTAAAAAATTTAGGAGCATAAAATACAGGTTTAAAGTTTTTTTTCATGATTTTTTGAAATAAAATATTATTTTAATAAATAAAAGAAATGTTCAACCGAAGTAATTTAATTATTGAAAATATTAAATATTAATAAAAAATTCAGAAAATTTTTCCATGGGTTACTACATAGATGTAGTAATTTAAAAGTAATAATATAAAATCGAATTTTCAATGTAATTGTTATTTTAGATATAACAAACAATTCAAATAATCAATAAAAAATAATTTAAAATTATTTATATATATAAAAAATTTATTTTCGAAACTGATAATTCATATTATGTATAAATAGCTGTAAAGAAAAAATTGAAGTTGTTTATACATTATAAATACACATATATGTAATTCTATGTTTAAAATATACATTAGTCTATATTTAAATTAATATATAAATACACATAAAATATTTAATAATGACAAAATTTAATTTTTACAACAAATTAGATTTTTTTATACGTGAACTATAACACATAATAATATAACCATGCACATAACCAAACTAATTTGTGACAACTATATATACCTACGAAAATCTCACCTAACTAGATATACAACATTAATATACATACAGATTTCGGATTAATCAATATTAAATCATAAAATATGATATGATTACTCTAATATATAAATAAAATACCAACTGATGGTGCCTTTGAGTCCACTTGAATTAGTGAATTCCCTTCTCTAGTTATGCTCGATCCGTCAGATTGCAAATTTGGAATCGTCGACCTTTTATGTCAAATAGTGCTTTTACTTAACTTGAATTGATTTGAGATTCATAAAAATGATATGGGGATTAATTTTGACCAGCAAACTTGATAATTACGGCGGCCAAAAGCTATTTTTGATTAAAGGTTTGGGGATCCATATATATAGCCTTGTACAAGAGAGATATTAGGACAATCTCATTACATTTTCTCTCTTAATCTTAGGCATCCATCTTTAGGTCTAATTAAGTTTTAGCCGCCTCCAATAACTTGTCAAAACCAAAATTTGCAGCCCTAATGATGGGCTTTAAACCCATTTATGCCCAAGCCAAAATGTTATGCAATTAAATTAAATTTAATCGCTTATCGATGTCGTATATCGATTGATACATTTATAACTATAATAAATATATAACAATTTTTATTTCTCAAACTATATTCATATTTTTATAATTAATAATTTATAAATATTAATTAATTTAATTTATTTATAACAATTATAAACTAATTAAACCATTGGCCTTAAGGGAATTCATCATTTCAGTTGTGCAACTCTTAGGTGTAAATTTGGTCAGCAATTAACTCCGAACTATTCGAATGTTAATGTTCACACGCACTTAGCAAGTGGTGTGACATTATGGCCAAATTTGTTTCTTATTCATTTTTAGTAAACTCTTATTTAATTTAATAAGTATTACCCGTTAGTGGCATTTATATACACCAATTCTCTTCGTCAAAAGCTGTATCACTTTGGATTTATGGAATTTGGTAATGGTCAAAATTCCAATATTATCCATATTCTACTCTATAGTCCAAACACAAATCCTTGGTTCAATAATAAAAATTATTATTAACCGTACTACTCTGGCCAGAGAATTTGACTTTGGGTTGACTTGACTTGACCATGACACTAACCTCATATAATTGAAGCGACGAATCCTCTCTTGAATAGTGTCTCCCTTCCAATACTTTCACTCGACCCAACTATAATCACTTGATGGATGTCGTTCCATGATTTGGCTATAATCAAAACAGAGTTTTTCATATTGAAGGTTGACAGTATTCTCACTTATTCCATAATTTAATCACTTATTGAGTGGTGTGACATTATGGTCAAATTTATCACTTTTTCGTTTTCAGCAAAATCTTATTTAATTTAATAAGCGTTACCTGTTAGTGACATTTATATACACCAATTCATCAAAAACTGTATCACTTTGGATTTATGGAATTTGGTAATGGTTAAAATTTCAATATTATCCACATTCAACTCTATAGTCCAAACATAAAATTCTTGGTTCAATAGTAACAATTATTATTAACCGTACTACTCTGGCCAGAGATTTTGACTTTGCGTTGACTTGAGTTGACCATGATACCAACCTCATATAACTGAAGTGACGAATCCTCTCTTGAATAGTATCTTCCTTCCAATACTTCCACTCAACCCAACTATAATCACTTGTCATTCCATGATTTGACTACAATCAATGAAGAGTTTTTCAAATTAAAGGTTGACATTATTCTCAAGTCGAAAGAATTGCGTAAATTAGTCACATCGATATTTTATATTTGATCTTAGTTGTATTAGCCAACAGAAAACTATCGAGTGAGTCGTTCCATAGTTATCCAATAACTATCAGTACATAACCCGTTGGCGCCCCCAACAGTCATGAGTAATACGCTGCTCAATATTTGGTGAGCGTTACATACTCTAGTCTCAACGGATACATTGATATCCAGTCTCGATGCATCTTGACTAGGAACATTTAAAATGGTACATTGTTTCGTTGTGATAAATTACTCACGGTTACAACACTTTGTAACTACTATCACAAAACAAACCATTTATGGATTTTCTATTAAAAATACTTTTAATTAAATTTATTAATTAATATAACCACATTATATCAAGTATGTAGTAGGAATAAAATACCTTTATTTCGAACAAGATTGGTTAACGAGTTAGATATATGTAACAAATTACATAATTGCTCCTAGGGCGTACCCCTAACTCTATCATCTCCCACTTGCACTTGGGGTCAATTATGGAACCTTACTCCAACTTCTCCAATCGATTTTCTAAAAACCAATTAGGTCAGTCCCTTTGTGAACGAGTATACTATTATGTTTTAATTATATACTCTGTCAATCAACTTTCTCAGACGGTGATAAATTGTTTTATCATATGGAACAATTTGGAGTATGTCTCTCGACTTCGAGTGAGCTCTAAGTTCTATTACGAACTATATTATGACATTGTTATCATATAACTCTGTTATGAGATTCTCAACATTTGGAATCGGCTCGGTTATAAATTTATGCACTTATATTTTTATATACATTGTTTTGATTGCAGCACTATTCAACGCGATGTACCTAGTCGGTTTTCATTGAATCAGCCATGGTCTTTCATTTGGAACATCTCCAACTTAAAATTTGTCATTGACATATTATACTCAATATTACTTGTGAAAGTTTGAGCCTAAACATTCCTTCATAAGTGATTTATGCTTTTGTAAACAGTTCTCTAGTATTTCATAAATACACGAGAACTTCAAACAACCAGTTAGTGATATCAATTTGGATTTGATATTTGTTTCATGTATCAAATACATAAACAAATCATGATATCATAGACAACACAACATGTATGATAATTCCTTTCGCCAATGCAAAGGAATCAGTCTTACATGTTCCATATTAAACATTTTAATAAGGTGTCTTTGCATATCATTTGGGACATTCGCGACATCTTTTATACTTACTGTAAATGACATCATTTATTAATCCAATGTTGAGTATTAAAACAACTGAGGCTGATTTTAACACAAGTACATAGTTAAAATCAACAACGTGTTGTTTACTTATAGCTTAGAAATATCACTGTACCTTTTAACATTCTTTCTTATGAACACACGTTTCCTCTACACTTTGATCGAAAATCAAACTATTTGATATTTCTATCAAAATACTTATTCAATCTTGATGCTTATAAAATGATACTTTCGAATCATTTCTTGGATCATATCCAAATACTCACAAACTCAATATCTCTCCCACTGACTTCGAGACATTTTGTTTATTATGTGTATACAGTTTACTCTAAATCATTATTTAGAATTTTCTATTTCAATACATACATACCAAACATAAAGTCATATCAAGTGGAAATTTTGCGAGTAAATCTGATTTAACTTGAGCACATTGAATACCGAATCTATCACACTAATTTCAACAATTGAAATTTGCGAAGTTATTCTCATCAACGTTGCTCATTTAATTCCAACTGCATTAATCTTGCTCATAAGGACATAACCACGGCCGATGGATCACATCTCTTAGGTTACGACCACCAAAATAATATTTTGACAGCGTACTTGGAATTCTTTCAGATTTGTGCATCATACCATAGATAGAGTCAACACTCTTAGTGGTTTAATTAAACAATCGAGGATTATATATTTTTGACAATGACAAGAAACTCATAATTTCTCTTAAATGAGCGAGAATACTTATTAGACATTCTAATGCAGTATGTTCGTTTAGGTTAGTCAATTTTAGTTTATCTCATCTAATCAGTTCTAACTTTGGATCGTATCCAAATCTTTTTTACTACCAATAATTTCTCAAGGAAATTCCTTCACAATGAAGTTGGTATTTCTTGAAATGTTTCCCAGCGCAATAGAATAAGTATTCATAAACGTTTTATGAATTTCCTTATTCATTAAACTGATTTGGTTTTCATTTACAAAAGTTATGTTCAAAACATAAATGTCATCCAATGAAAGTCTTTTCAATATCCTTTTGGAAAGATTCATACAAGATCCTTCATGAACAATTATTACGTGCAATCTTTTGGCTCACACAACCTGCCAACTTCTTGGCCCAGGATATGTTGGAGTTTCTTATAAACCCTAATCTTGTGTGATTTTGTAAACCATTATTTAGATGAAATAATATAAACCTTGTGTACTACTCTTAAGTACATGACCTTATAGAAAGAAACTAACTCAACTTCACTCACAATTAATTGCACATTGTTCAACAAAGTTCGATTACCCTTTATTGATGCATCATTATGCATCATATGGAGGAGTGACTTTTGAGATTGAGTATTTATTCATTTTTAGGTACATTCATACCTTTTTCCAATATTCTCACTCATTCGATCAAATCGAATCATTTATATTGCATGTTATTTTATCTACTTATGTTTTTTTACTCTATGAGTTTACCGTAGACATACTACATGTGTATCAAATGTCCATGTCGAGGGTAACTCATCGTTGAATATGACGAAGTACAAGGATTCGTTTTGGTATCTATAGAATTATGATTGCATACATCTATATGTATCAATCCGAGGAGTTCATCAACTCTTACGATACTCCCACTGAATGGGTGCATAGCCCTTTATTGTTTGAGATATAATTAAGAAGTATCATATGATTCAAAATCATACAATAAAATTATTTCTCAAAACTACGGCTTAGTCTATAATTCCAGAACAACCATAAATAATATTAGATACTTTTGTATTTTCCATTGCATCACTTTTCTTATAAGAAATATTACCACATTATAGTTTTATTTCACAAAGAATATTCATAATATTCATAATGAAATATAGCTATGTCTATTTTTTTCAGTTGATACCGAAAATAATCATTATTTCATAAATAATGTATGGTAAGTTATACGAAAACAATTTTCATACTATGATGTAATTAGTAAGTGCTATATTGTATGCTTCCACTATTTCTGCCATTACTATAATAACATATTAAATTTGGAGATCCGTCATTCACTTAATACAATTTGTTTATTTCATACACTACAACTATTTATAGTGGAGAGTTCGTTGATCAAATTCTTGAGCTCAAAGAAATAAATCTCATAGAAAATATTTTTCTATATGAAAATACATTTAAGAATAGAAATCATATTTCTTATTCCAATATTAAGTATAAATTATGTATTACAATTCATATTTCCAATGTTTCTTTATGAAGCAGAAGTGAGAATTAATTCTCTTCATTCTAACTGTACCTTAAATTATATCTATTCTTATACATTCATTTTCTTTTCAAATGGTCAAACTATTCAAAAGAACCTTACTATAATATCATAATAAACTCTTTACAAAAGCGCATTCGATTATCCTTAACATTTAAGGACATCAAATATGCTGCACTTTACATAAACCGATCAAAATGGCATTCCAGTGATCGAGTTCTTATATCTATCTTGTAGTTTTTGGTCTTGTGTTACATTAACACAATATGATCTCTTTTGTAATCAATCGGATTGAATACTCAATCTCGCACTAAGATTTTTTTGGTTTTACGGATGAACTAATTTCATCGAAATATTGTACATTACAAACTTTGACCATTCACCATATAACATTTATATGAAATTGTATATGGATCAAATATCTAGAGTCTTCAATTGTTTAAGAGTTCGAAACTCATAAAATGCAATACATTGTCTTGACCAAATAAACGCATAAGCGACCAAATCACGAATATATTCAGTAGTTGTAAAATCAGGCACTTGCATGGGTGTTGAAACGTTAACATGCAATAGGAATTTGATAGTTGGTACTATATTTCCATTTGTCAATTTTCAATTTGTTTGTATATGTTAATTGATAAACATTTTATTGATCATATTAAATGCACAAATTTATCGTGGTAGATAATTATAACATTATTTAGCATATGTTTTTACAATATTGGAAAGGTTAAATGTTACCATTTCATTTTTCAATAAGGCTCCCTCTAGTCTTTTATGTTTCTCCAAACCCTAAGATGAAACACAAAAGTTTTCGACTTCACTAGTGGGTGTTAGGACTCGTCTGTCTTGGTATTATGATCTTGAGTTTTCTCAACAAATCGATGGATAAGTCCTTATTGATTGTATCACATACAACTCCTAACCCATTTTTCTTTGTCCTAATCTCATTTCAACCTTGAGTTTTCTCAACAAATCGAAAGAGATTATTTACTCATACCTACCTTATCGTGATGGCTTAAGTATAATATATGTACCTTGAGTTTTCTTAACAAATACATATAGTTATCTTACCTCATCTGTTCAATATATTAATAATACTACACATAACATCCCCAGCTTGAGTTTTCTCAACAACCAAGGAGTATGCAAGTAATTTATTAATATACATATGGTAGAGGACAACATTATATTGAAGATTCATAGTCTTCAATATATTATATTGAGTGATATCGACTTATGGAATAATGTATTTCTTATGAAATACCCTCGTGATTCAAGTGTTAGACACATTAGAAATCACAGTATACGTACAATAACTTATGTATTTATTCCTTAAGTCTATTTAGGTTTCTTTAATGTTCTACTTTTAGTTTATACATTCATACCATATAAGTTTTGTTGTTATATAGTTTTTATATTTCACATTACTTATATAATAGTCTTGTGTATAATATTATATTAACTAAATCATATTTAATTAATTAACATTTTAGTTAATTTTATATCGATATAACATTTATATTTATTATGTACTATAACCTTTATAGTATAACACATATATCATATACATTTGTAATTATAATTTCAATTAATTAACCTTTTAATTAAATTATCTTGATTTCAAAAATCATTATTCATATGCATGCATGCATATTTATGATATCTTAAATGTTTTAAATTATCATAACTTATTTCATAATATATTTACTACATGCATATACATTTTATTAATTAACTTATTAATAAAATTTATAATTTTTGAAAATTATGTTATTTTGTTTTTCAAACATTTTGAAAAATATGTTACATTATAACTATTATAATAAACATATATTTTATTTCAAATTTAAAAGTTAAATTCAAAATCTTTTACTTTATTTTTCAAGAAATCTTTTAAAATTAGCTCAAGGCTCAAATTAAGTTGGGCCTTTCCTAGTATGGGCAACCTTTGGGCTCACTTAGGCCAGACTGGTAACCAGGTAGAACATGGTACTTGATTATCTAATTCCAATCCTAGACATACCATTCTAGACACCGTACTATGTGGGCAAGCTTAATAAATTAGCCCTAATACGACTAATTTAGACCGCGTACGCTATTGGGCACTGATACCATTGTTGGAACTGAGCCAGCCCGCAACGGTAGTGGTGAGTGTATTTCATTTTTTTTATCCTATTGGATCTTTACTGGGCGTATGAAGTCTAATTCATTTACAATTCTAAATTTGTTTTAAGTAAAATCATGTATTTTATTTAAATTTAAGTATTTTGTAATGTAAAGTTAATTGAATGATTTAATTTATATATATACATGTATAATATACATATACATATGTGTGTGCTTGTGTAACATAATAATTCATGAAAGGTATGACATGCCCATATATAGATGTTGGGATTTACATCGCAACGGACACATTCGCTCATTTCGTATGCATTGTATGTTGTCTAAATATGTGCATAAATCTATAATGCAAAGTATATTTATATAAATACATATACATATATTTAAAATACGTTTATAACTAAAAGTATCAAAATTAAATATATATATATATATAATTGAAAACATTTATATAAATATATATACATAATTAAACATATAAAATTATACATACATATATATATAGAATAATTAAATTATATATATAAGGTTAAATAAAATGTATATATACATATATATATATGAATAATTAATTACATTCAAATACTTAAACTATAAATATGTATATTTTAAAATTATTTCTAGAATGAAACTAGAATAAAAAACATAAAAAAATAATTTTATAATTATTATATATATATAATAAGTAGTTTTGATCATAATAATTAAAAATATTAGTAAAAAATATTAAAAAATAAAAATTTAAAAAATTTGGGATCATAAAAAACATGATCAAATTTTTTTCATGTTTTTTAAAATAAAATATTATTTTTAATAAATAAAAGAAATGTTCAACCAAAGTAATTTATTATTAAAAATATTAAATATTAATAAAAAATTCTAAATTTTTTTCACAGTTACGGCATAGATGCAATAATTTTAAAAATTATAAAATCGAATTTTCAGTGCAATAATTATTTTAGATATAATAAACAATTCAAATAAACAATAAAAGACAATTTAAAATTATGTATATATATAATTTTTTTTTTTCGAATTTGATAATTCATATTATGTTAAATAGGTTTGAGGAAAAATTCCAAGTTGTTTATACATTTAAATATACATATATGTAATTATATGTTTAAAATATACATTAGTCTATATTTAAATTAATATATAAATATACATAAAATATTTAATAATGACAAAATTTAATTTTTTACAGCAAATTATATTTTTTTATACATAAATTATAACACATAATAATATAACCACGCACATAACCAAACTAATTTGTGACAACTATATATACCTACGAAAATCTCACCTAACTAGATATACAACATTAATATATATACAGATTTCGGATTAATCAACATTAAATAATAAAATATGATATGATTACTCTAATATATAAATAAAATACCAATTGATGGTGCCTTTGAGTCAACTTGAATCAGTGAATTCCCTTCTCTACTTATGCTCGATCCGTCAGATTGCAAGTCTGGAATCGTCGACCTTTTCTAGAAAATATTGCTTTTACTTAACTTGAGTTGATTTGAGATTATTAGAACTGATATGGGGATTAATTTTAACCAGCAAACTTGATAATTATGGCAGCCAAAAGTTGTTTTTGATTAAGGGTTTACAGATCCATATATATAGCCTTATACAAGAGAGATATTAGGACAATATCATTACCTATTCTCTCTTAATCTTAGCCATCCATCTCTAGGTCTAATCCTAAGTTTTAGCTGCCTCCAATAACTAGTCAAAACTGAAATTTGCAGCCCTAACGATGGGCTTTAAACCCATTTAAGACCAAGCCAAAATGCTATGCAATTTAATCTAATTTAATCGCTTATTGAGTGGTGTGACATTATGGTCAAATTTATCACTTATTCATTTTCAGCAAAATCTTATTTAATTTAATAAGCGTTAGCTGTTAGTGACATTAATATACACCAACTCATCAAAAACTGTATCACTTTGGATTTATGGAATTTGGTAATGGTTAAAATTCCAATATTATCCACATTCAACTCTATAGTCCAAACACAAAATTCTTGGTTCAATAATAACAATTATTATTAACCGTACTACTCTGGCCAGAGATTTTGACTTTGCGTTGACTTGAGTTGACCATGATACTAACCTCATATAACTGAAGTGACGAATCCTCTCTTGAATAGTATTTTCCTTCCAATACTTCCACTCAAACCAACTATAATCACTTGTCATTCCATGATTTGACTACAATCAATGAAGAGTTTTTCAAATTAAAGGTTGACATTATTCTCAAGTCGAAAGAATTGCGTAAATTAGTCACATCGATATTTTATATTTGATCTTAGTTGTATTAGCCAACAGAAAACTATCGAGTGAGTCGTTCCGTATTTATCCAATAACTACCAGTACATAACCCCTTGGCACCCCCAACAGTCATGAATAATACACTGCTCAACATTTGGTGAGCGTTACATACTCTAGTCTCAACGGATACATCGATATCCAGTCTCGATGCATCTTGACTAGGAACATTTAAAATGGTACATTTGTTTCGCTGTGATAAATTACTCATAGTCACAACACTTTGTAACTACTACCACAAAACAAACCATTTATGGATTTTCTATTAAATATACTTTTAATTAAATTTATTAATTAATATATCCATATTATATCAAGTATATAGTAGAAAGAAAATTCCTTTATTTCAAACAAGATTGGTCAACGAGTTAGACATATGTAACAAATTACAGAATAACCCCTAAGGCATATCTTTAACTCTATCAAGGCGCGACTTCGAGGGCGCCATCGTCGACAACGCGGAGGGAGGTGCGCCACCTGGGCAACGTGGAGAATCGCGTTCACCGACGCATGAAGTAATGGCTAAAGCATAACCATTTCTGGGCAATGATCGGTGACAAAATTAGGGTGAGACGTGGGAACCCGATGTGCTTGATGGTGGAGACCACGTTAGAGATTTAGCATTGGATCGGCTAATTAGGTTTTGAGATGATCATGCTTTGAGTTGGGAATTTCAACATATTTGATGTGTTATCCTCAACTCACATTGCTCTATCTAAATAACTATATTATATCCCTCTTGTATGCTTCACTTAGGTTAGGAATCTCTTATGAATTGCCTAAATTTTAGTAGAAATTAGATGAAATAATTAAAATAAATTGCATGCTATGGGTTTAAATTGTTCGATGGATGAATTAATTAAATTATGAGTTTAAAATATTGGATTGAAACGATAATTGAAAATGAATTAAATTATTGAATTGCTTGTGAATTTCATAAAATTTTATTAACGATCGGATGAAATTATTGAAATAAACTGCATGCTGTAGTTTCATTTAATTTGTGTCTTTAATATATTGGATTTTGAATCAATAGTTAGAAATGAGTTAAATGGTTGAAATAAGATTACATGTTAAAATTTATGCTGCTTATTGTAAGTTGGGTTGATGGTTGAAATATATATACATTGTTGTTTAATCAGAGTTTGCTGGAAAGCAACTCGAATTGATAAACGATTCTGTATTATGAAATTATATTTTATAAAGCGATTTTGGCTCTAGATGTTGAATTTTCTTTGGAATTTTCGTTTGAATTATTTAAATGTTTCTAAACGAATCCAAAAATGAGATTTTATTCATTTTTCTTATTGAAATTTTGTTTATAGAATATATAACTAAATTATATTATATTCTTAAATTATTTCTTATTCAAAATTTCTCTTCAGAAGTTTTAAAATTGAGTAAATTTATTCATAAAACCTTTTTAAATTTATTATTATAAGTATATTATAACTTTGGAAATGCTTAGAAGCAAAAGATAAAATACAGTATCGCTTTATAAAAGCTATCACGAAAGAAATAATTATTTATAAAACCTTTTTAAATTTACTATATAATTATAATATTTTGGAAAGGATTTAAAGACGAAAGATAAATATAGTGATATTTATATAAGCAATGATGAAAGCAATAATTTTAATTTCAAGCCATTTGTAATAAAAGAGGTTTAAACGATCTTAAAAGAGTTCAAAAACTTTTGCAAATAAGCAACTCTTCTTTTTAAAAGGAATTTATCGATTTAAAAGTGATTTTGAAAAAAATTATATCTTGTATATATAAAAACTAATTTAAAACTCTTTTAATTTATTTATTATAGATTAAAAAAGGTGAGAAGTTTAAAAGTGAATTATGAATAAAATATTTTAGAAATCATTTTCTATATGATAAAATTATATTAATCACTTTCAACCTATAAACTATTGTTGACCTTTATTGTATTTAGCTTTTGGCTATTTTTATGCAAGTTTGAATTGGACTTTTGTTGAATTTCGTGATTTTCTATGAAACAAAGAATTTTAATAAACGATTGAATTGTCGGGTGGTATGGGAAACTTTGTACAATTCTTTCGATTATTATTATAATTTGTCAAATAGAGTTTGAGTGGAAATTAGCAGCCTTTAGTAAATACTTGATTTACTTTCTGGTATGAGACAGTTAGTTAAATTCTTGTGATTGTAGGAGTGACAGTAATTAACACATAGAGTTATATTATCTTAGGGTGTTTGGACTTCAGACTGATAGATCCCCAAGAGAAGATATCTCATTTTTCATCGATTTGAGAATCGATACATTTTTAGATTCCGGCAGGCAGATATCTTTTGGAATATTTGTTATGGCGTAAATACGGTTGTCTCTTTCGAAAGGTAGATTTTTACATGCATCTGAGTCCATAGATACTACAACCTATCAGTTTATTTTGTTTTATACAGTTAGACTATGTTTACCTCTTTCGGAAGGTAAATTTGCATATGACAGATTAGGTACACGGCTGGTCTTTTCTTTGAGCGGTATCCCTAATTTGCAGTCTCTTTTCGAAGGCATCCTTTCTATGTAGCGGGTCTCTTTCGGTAGATTTCGTGTCGCTGTTTAAAATTATAGATGACTACTATTATTATTTCATTATTAATGATTATTTCTTCATAGATTTTTAGTATGGATATTCTGTATCCTTTATGGGTCTGAGGAATTTTGAATTGGTTATCATCATACACTACACCAAAAAGTACTTTTGGTGGCGCACAAAAAACGCAACCATAACTTATGGTGGCGTTTTAGTGAACGCCGCCATACGACATGCAACTAAAAACTAATATTTTTGGTTGTATTTTTGTCAACGCCGTTATAATGTGCCTTATTGCGGCAGCATGAAAACGCCACCGTAAATCTTTTTTTGTAGCATGTTGAAACGACACCAAAAGTGATGTTTGGGTTACTGTAAACCCAAACCTTATAGCTGCGTTTCTTATATGCCACAATATATATTTCGCCACAACAATATTTTTTTTCATTGCGTTTTTTTCTGCCAGCATGTTTTTTGGCAGCGATTTTTTTCTTCCATTATATTTTTTCCGTAGCGTTTGATAAACCCCACTAAATATTTTTTCTTTTCTTTGTCTATTTCTCACATTCTGATAGCTCTTTCACTCTCCAATTCACTTTATTCATAATTTATATTAAACAGTAATAATAAATAGTTCAATAATAAACAAAAAATACATAAACAAATGAACTACCATAAACACAAGTAGTACATTACCATACATTGATACAAAAGTAGTACATAACCGTACATAGCCACACAACTAGTACATAAATACAGTAGTTTCAAGACAAAAGTTAACATAAAATCCATACGTAGAGAAGTTTATACAACTGAAATACTAGAAACAAAATGAAATAAACAACTGAACTACCGTAAAATCCATACGTAGATGACTGGCTAAGAAAATACCATAAACAACTAGCTAACCAAATACCATAAGCAACTGATAATTTCTTCGGAGAAGTTCATCCACATGTAGACAAGTAATAATCAACAATGAGGATCTAAAACTTGAATATTGGAATAAAAAAGGTATAACCATAATAATTGAGAACCGATTGAATTTAATATTGATTATCGATGATTAGCCTAAAGCTTTTGCAGACATACACCAAGTACTTTAATTTATCAAACATGCATAGATACTCACCTGCACAAAATTTCAACTGCACATATGCATGCAATTCCCTTTTGCAAGAGGTTGGCTTCAATATGAACCTCATTAACATCCCTGCAAGATGTTGGCTTCAATACTGTCAGCTAGGTGCCGAGTAACAATTACATAAATGCACACTTTAAAGCCATACCTGATTTAAATCTAGAACCTGCTCCAGCTGCCCCAAAACCACCACCAGCATTGTTAGCTGCAATACAACCAAATCCATCACCCGGACCAACACCAGCAAATCCACCATCTAAACCAACACCAGCGGATCCACCACCCGGACCAGCTCCATTAAAACCAATACCCAAACCAGCTTCACCAAAACCAATACCCGAACCAGCTCCACCATAATCGCCTCTTGAAGTAAACACTCCAAAACCACCACCATCGCTTGAAGCAACAGCTGCAGTAAGAACTACCTACTCAGTAGATTTAACCCTCAATGAATATATGATCTTACTAATTAAAATGTGAGTGTTTATCAAGCTGTTTGTCCTCTGGTTGCAGTTCAACGCTTAGCTGTTTAGAGTATATCAACCGTATCAGTCTTGTCCTTGTATTATTGCAGTGATCTATTAAACTTTTGGCTGTAAAATAGCAAATAAATGCTTATCTAAAATGAAAACAAGAGTTTACTCTTAGCATGTTTCAACCGTACCTCTTTCTGGTTTTTCACGTGTCTTCGGCACCTATCTGCTACATAAAAGATAAAAGCAACAAAACTTGTAAGAAGATTTGGATAAAAAGTATGAACAAATTAAGAAAAGATCTGTATCGATCATAGGTGCAAAATGTGCATACAACTTTTACAAATTTTGTACTTGAAGCTTAACATCTTATACCCATGTCTGAATATACTAAGATGTTGTTTGAATGACCATGCTTGCCTAATTTGATTTTAAACACAATATTTCACATTATTATACAAATAATATATATCAAAAATGAAAGGTACAGTGATTAAACAGATTTAAAAACCTGAACTTGTTAGACCACTTATTGACTCTAACAAGGACGAAGCTACGACGTCACTTGTTAGGTTGTATGCACAGGTGCCCTAAAATCGATTAAACAACCTTGTCGCCTGATTCAATATTTTATAATTAAAAGATAAGTGACAAAAATAGTTTGCATAAAGAAATGCAGATTGTAGAAATAACCTTTCTGAAATTGTATTTTCTAATTCAATAACGGCACCTCCACATATATATAAGGACAGTAGAAATACATAAAATATTGTAACTAAGATTCGTATAGGTGTCTACTGCATAGCCTGAAACAATCACACCCTTTATATACATGCAGGTTTTATATGAAACATGTTAAATGGTGTTACCTTATTATAAGAAAAGAAATAGCAAACAAATTCATGCTTTCGTTGCAATTATGAAGCAACTTCAGCTCTCTCTCCGAATTCATCTAATATTTACATTTATTTATGGAATAAAAAAAACAAATAAATACTGTTTGGAATGAATTACTAATATATGAGAAACAAATTAAACATCATTTATCCGTCCTATTAGTAAAAATGAAAAACACATTTGCAAAATTGAGGTTGAAATTTTTTTAATATGGTGCAAACAAAGATGAAGCAAACATAGAATATGATATATTTGATATAAAATTGTCGTTTTTAGAATTCTGTCGATAAAATCACTATAAATTTGACACCCTTAAGAGAGCAAAGAATTCAACTATGATGGTCCTATACTTTTTGCTTATCCGAAGTCACAAAAGCATGAGTTGGCATATATTGATCATCATAATATACAGTCGATCATCATAGTGGATATCTAACTCCAGTTTCATAAGGTAATGCATAGAGAACAGTAATATTGTTATGCATTTTGACTTTCCCTTAGTATATTGATTAAACAACCATGTATTTCGATGCTTAAAATCATAATCTTCTTTAGATATTATCGCCTGTAGAAATGCAGATGTTATAAATTACCCGAACTTATTCTACAAATGGTACATTGAATTAAATAAACAGATCTGGTACCTTCATTACATGTCTACGCTACAGTCAAACTAAACAAAATAAACAGAAGTATATGTAGAAGATCGGTAGCATGTTATTAACTACTGTACATGTGGGTACAATGACCGCACATACCGAAGTTAAACCGCAGAGTTTCTTACAAAGCATTTCAGAGACTAATGTAAAAACCACATAAATATAATGACATACCGTAACTGATGTACACTACATTTTCTGATGGTTGTCCAGATGACATTATCCTTTTTACAATTCATGTCCACTGCACTAATTATTTTGGGAATATTTCAAAAATACTTTAGTTTATAGAACGTCTGTATGTATTAAAATAAAAAATATTGGTAAAGTTACCAGTAAGCAGAATTGAGTAACTCCATGGAAAAATGGCAGAATCAATCGCATGAAGTCCACTTCCATAACGCCCCTACTTCATTTGATAAAACACAGTAAACTTGAAAGACATAATCAAATAAAAATCATTCCAAATAGAAAACATATATTGAATCGAGTGTTAAAAATCATACCAAATAGAATACCGTTATTGAACAAGAGTTTAAATCACTTTTCATACCTATATATTCATGCAGGCTATCTTCTAACTGCCTCAGGCCATCCTTGCAACCATCATGTCCTACCTTATGATGCCAGCCTATATCGATACAACACCCAATTCATTGTTTTAAACGATGAACTATAGATAAAACCATAATTTCAAACGCTTCCAACGGCGAACACTAGCACAACGACCAATCTGATAAGCTTGGTTGATTATTATGACAATGATGATAATCTCTACGAATACAATGTCATCATCTCTGTGGACTCTGTGCCTATGTCATAGCCGGTCTGAAGCACTCTCAGGTCATCCAAATCTTGCCGCGACCTTACTACAACTACCGAAGCCACTGGGTCCATGGCCATGCGACCATCAAATAGCGAGAAAAATTCTATCAAATGTCTTATTCCCAGCCCTGAATCTTTTGACTTTCTGTTTGTACACAACCTGCATGCACGTAGTGTGACACACACAATAATGTATAGATGCACAACCGCCAACCCTATAGTTCTACCACCACGACAAATTATCTCTACTTAACTCCAGCCGTCCTTCGCTCAGCTTTGGTTGTACGTATAAACCGTCCTATGTAGCCTTGTCATCTTCCTTCCCCTTGTTATCAACACCAGTTACTCGCCCCATTGCCCAACCATGACTGATGCTTTGTTTTATGACCCCCAGTCCTTTGGTCTTTTGGCTCCAACTCTTCCATCTTCCTCTAAAAATTATTAGCATCACTTTTGGGAAGTCCTCCTTTGATTATATTACTAAATAATTGATAGTAGATGAACCAAGCATAAATCAAATACAAATAGTACACCACTTACCAAAGCTTGAAAAGAGGTTAGAAAATATGGGTCTGAGTGGTTGAACATGCATAAGTTATGCACAGAACATAGATTTAAAGTTGATCAAGGTGAGTAAATAAAAGCTCAGGATGAGACAACCTTGAAGTGCAAGTAAAACCTCTCCAACACGAGGTTCCAAAATCTATATGAGAATTATAATCAGTAACAGTAAGATATACCTTTAAACTCCCATAATTTTAAGCCATCGTTCTCATTACAACATTTGATGCCGGTAAGATGAAGATAATAACATTATGTGAGGATATCAATATTGTTGTAGGCCATAATAGTAAGTATTAAGTAAAACATTCATATACAAACTATGGCAGAAAAAATGGACATTTAAAAACAATGTAACCATGTGATTAATGGTAAGGAATAAAGGAGAAAAAGTCTTACACATTTATCCTTTCTTCGTTCAACTTAGACTTTACACTAAAATGAATGGTTATGGAGTTCACCATAAAGACCTACCCATAATCAAACATAAATCAACTTTCACCTTTCTGTACAAATCCATCATCTCCATCACTGGCCATGGTCAAACCATAATAATACATAATTAATAATACAGTTACAAAATTTGATATTTAATTTTTTTTTGGAAATAACAAAAAATACCTTTCACTACATCCATAATCTCAGGCTGGTGGATGGTGTGAGCTCAAGTGGAGATTTAGAGATTGTAGTGGTGGAGATGTGTTGTGTAAAAATTTTTTTGGTGCAACGGATGATGGTGATAGTGTGCAGCTACTCGACTTCATGTCGAAGAGAATTTCTAACGTGATTTTGGTGCCGATCTAGGTTTATAGCTTGAGACAATGTCGAAATCTAAGTCTAGGGTTTGTAGCCTTTCACAAGCCCATGAACAGAGAAGTGGAAGAGTGGATAGGATGGAGGTGAGTTGGACGAGAGGGGAAGGTTGAGAAAGGGATGAGATTGAAAAGGAGAGATAGGGAAACACGGAGACGATGAAAAGCGGCTAAAATCTAGGCTCACCATTGTTTTTATTCCTAAATGAAAGTCAGTTATTCGAAATATTTCGTTGTTAAGTGGAGGAAAAAGAGATATGAGCGGACTAAAAATGATTCACCGAAATTTCAAGGAATACTTGGCGGGAACATTTTGGTAGCGCTTATGAATTTACTTTTTCTCTTCCGAATGATCAATAGTTTCACTTAGCTTTCAAACGCTACTAAATAATGCAACTAATAACAAGTTTTCTTGTAGTCATATTTTGAGATGATAGTCTATTGAGACTTGATATGTATTTATGAAATGGTGATTTGTTAGATATGCCTTATTTGAGTATTTGTTTTGGACATATTTTATTTATGACTTATTCGGTTATTGTTGAGTCAAAATTTTAAGATTTGTATTTATTGGTTTGATATGCCTTTCCAAATTTTTTGGTTTTAGGCACATTTTGAGATGACTTATTTTAGAGTTAAGTCATTCATGGTAAAATGAAGTAGTGAATTTAATTATTTTTTGGCTTATTTTAATTGACTTATTATTTCAAGTCATATAGTTATGATACTAACATCTCACATTTTCATTTAGATATGGTCTTACCCGTATATTATTTCAATACTCGGGTAAGGCCGAGACATTACAGGTATATGGACCCATTGACTTTTGGATTTTGGGCTAGCATTGAAGTAGACTATTTTGATAGTTTTAGTTTACTTCATACTTGTATATATTGACAGTTAGGAGTGTATGTCATCTATATTATACAGTAGTGACTTTGTACCTGATACAAGATTATCGATATGATGTATATATTTATGTGTGTCTAGTAATCATATTTTGTACACTCACCTTCTATTATGTATAAAGTGATGTATATTATTCCACTGTGATCTGTGACTCTGATTATGATTTATCTATATTATATACCGTTTTGAATATTTTTAATCGGTATGTTTATTACTTTGTATTAATACTGTACACGTCTAAATTTCAGTTCAGACCCTCAAATAGGTAAATAAGACGTGTCAGTGTTAGTATAAAGATATATTTACATTCGATTGCCCTTAACCCGCCATATTCTCCAGATTAGCAAACGACGTTACTTGTAATATTCTTTGCTAAACCGGGCAGAGCGGTGGAGTCGTTACAGCTTGGTATCAAATCTATGTTTAGAACATTATAGAATATAATTAACACAGAGTCGAGATCTAAAGCAAGATGACCTAGAGTCCCATTCCTTGGATGTGTAGTAGTTAGTAATTTGATTAGTTATTTAGGAATAGGAATATAAATTATTATTGGGAATAATCATTGGGACGTAATTGAAAAGTTTTTGATAATACTATATATAACTTATTGTTATGAAAGTTTACTAAATATTGGAACTCACTTTTGTTAAAAGTGAGGTTTGAGATATAAATATAGAGTAGATCATAGATGGATTGTTTTGAAATAGTAAATAATAGTTAAATATTAGGACTGAGTAGGAATCCTAACTTAAAAATTTGCAACATATTCGATGTTAATTAAGACTGATGAATGAAATATTAATTTATAGGTATACCAATTAAATACTAAGATGCATTACAAAATCATTATTTGTTAAGAATTGTTTTATGTAAATCTTGAGATGGATTAAAAGAATATTAATGTAACGATCCTAGATTTTGACTATGTTTGAATTTATAATTGATTTAATTTTTGAATAAAAAATTGTGAAATTAATTCGTAAACTGATTTGAAATTTTCCAAATTCAAATAAAATATGTTATTTATTAATAAAGAGATGGTTTCTTTTATAAATTGTTTTAATTTAATAATGAGTGATTTTTAAACAATGTTTATAATGTAAATTTTTACAAATAAATTTTTAATGTAAATAGAAATTGTTATATAGATATTTTGGAAGAAACTGTGATTTGTAAAATTTGAAATAAAGTCTTTCAAAATGTTTAAATAAACCTTATAAATATTAAGTATAAGTATAAAAATAAATAATAATTAAATGTAGCATTTGATAGTCTAAGTTTAAAATAAAAGAGAAATAAAGAGAGGTAAAGTAAATATATGTACTCAGGCATAAGCAAGACCAGGCATGAAATAAACATAAACAAAGTAAAGTAAATATCTATTGTACAAGCAAAATTAAATAAGTGCAGACTTGAAAGCATAAAATACGTATGTACTTGCTTATACAAAGCAAAAAGAACTGTACATACATAATTCTTCAGCATGGACAAGATCATCTCAGCCGAAAATGTAAACCTCATTTCAGTTTATAAAATAATATATTTAGTCAACAAAAGAAGTAAGCCCATACTAGCAAAACAATATGATCACCAGTACAAAATTTGTACATCACTTGTTAACCTACCCTGTACAAACCCCTTATGTATATGTACACATCCATATACATTAGTCCGTTCAAAAAAAAGGTAAAATCAGAAAGAAAGAGAAATAGAAAACATCACTTTATATTCAAGTTCAAAGGAAACAAAACAGGGTTTAAAGAAAAAAATCAAATCTGCACTTTCCAATCAACAGTGCTCTCTATTCTTCAAACTAAGGTGAGTAAACAAATTTATATTGATACCTAAATATCATTAAGTTTGAGTATAAATATATGGTGTATGAAGCTCAGTTTGTTTTTGTGAAGTTGATCTGTGAGTTGATGTTCCTTTATCTCCTCTCTTCTTTTGTTTTCTTCCTTTTTGAGCTTACAGGTTTCTACTAAACAAGAAAAAAAACTCAAACTCATATTATCCAATCATTGTTAGGCTTTGGTTTCAAATTGCGTATTGAAGTATGAACTAAAATGTAAAAAAATAGATTTAAGAAGAATAAGAATATACAGTGGGAAAAAAATCATTTTTACAGAGAAACTCAAATATATGAAAAATTCGAATATGATGAATCAGTGATTCAAGTATATATTGTGAATTGTTATTCGAAAACTAGATTTTTAAAACAAAAATTTCGATTTTTCATCAAGTATGTTGAGAGCAATTCCTTGTTGAACTAAAAATGCTTTTAAATCAATTTCCAGCGATCGCACCAATTTCAAATGTTGGAATTTTGTACAAAGCAAGTTTAGAGATGGATGATGTTAGGAAAATTGTCTAAATTTTTTTCTATTGTAAGGAATGATGGAACGAGAGCAAATTAGGGTTTAAAGCTCGTGTTTACTGCCTCGAAGTCGTGAGTTAATCGCGCCGTCGCCATCGTGTTTCTGGCGATCGCACCAGGGGGAGCAAGAAGTGGAGGCTGTGGCGAATGCAGGGGATAGGTCGGTGAGGTTGCTGGTGATCGATTATGTTCAGGCGATGGGTTCTTGTGGTCGAAGTTGGGTTCCAGTGTTGAGTCGAACGACTCGTTACAATTAATATAGATATACATAAAATGTGAAAGTCTTTTCTGTTAAAGAAACTTTATGGAATTAATTGAACTGCGATATTGTAATGGAATTAGAACAGTTTTTATATGCCATTAAAAGTTTGGATTTAAAAATTACTAAATAAAGGGAATGAGGAGCGGGATCCTATGGCATATAAACAAATAAATAACAACTTTATTGATAATACTTGGTTAATTTAAAATGACAGAAGTATGATTTTGATAAATAAATACCAAGTCCATACATTTTCTTTGAAAAATGTGTATGGACATGTTCCAATAAATAAATTTCATTTTCATGAGTATAGCCTTATTTTATTTTTTGGTGAATATAAATGTTTTTTTTGAAATGGTACTTTATATACAACATGTCACCGTGACAACATATCGCATGTCAACAAACGTTCGAATCACGCTACGCAAGTTTCGAACTTGTGACCTCTCGCACCAAAGCCGAATCACTTAACCACTTGGACAATGTTGCTTGTCAAATATAAATGTTAATTTTCAAGTACAGTGATTTAAGCTTTATTTATCTTTAATTAAAACTCGCTGCCTTTATATTGCAAGCCGTACTAGGAGTTGATGTAAATTTGATAAACTTGTAAATAAAATTAATTAGCCTAAATAATACTGTATTGAATATATGTATTACTGTAATACATATATAGCAAATTAGCTTTCATATATCAATAACCAATGTGTTGTAGTATTCTATTTGGATGATATGAATGTTTGATTGTTGATTGATATGGTTTGGTTGGATATTTGAAAAAATGTGGCAAATGGGTTTATAAAAATAATTTGATGAGCTTTGTTTATAAAAGAAAACAATAGTGAAATAATTTTTTTTATGGTATATGTGTTAATCTATCCGTTGGGTGTTTAAGAATTTTAGTCGATGTGTTTGGCCAACGTTATTGGGATTTCTAAAGTCTAGAACGAGGCATTTAGACACAATAGTTTGAAAATAAATAATAAGTTTTGGAAAAAAGAAATTATATTTTGAAAATAATACAAGCATGGAAAAATAATAATAATAAATACAATGTTTTAGTTTATGGTAAACAAGCTATGAGTTGGAAAATCCAATTAAAATCTTAGGTTTTTGAATTTCTTAGATTGAAAATCTTCAAAGTGTTTCAGATTATTTGAATTTAAATTCAAAATGAGGTTTTAAGTATGTGAATATTTTCAAATTAATCAAATTTTGATATAAATATTCGTTTATTATTTGAAAATTCAATATATTATATATGAAATGCTTTGAGACAAAAATCTATGTTTTTAAAAGCTTGAATTTGAACTTTATTAAAAGTAATTGAATATGGCGTGAAGTATTGTTTTAAATGAAAATTGTTGATAATAAATAATGGATGTGAATAAATAAGCAACCTCATAGGTTAATATTTTATATAAGCAAGCAAATGAATTGCGAAAGTACGAATATTATTTCTACAATGGTTTAAAAAGAATAATATGTTTGAAAATAAATAAATAAAGAAAGAAATATTACACCCTAAAATGTTGTGTTGTCTGCGTATAAACAAATGTAATGGTTACTGTATTTGAAAACTAGAGTTTGATGGAGTTTTGTAAATTTATTATATAAACAAGTAAAGTAATTTTATGGAGCTTGCATTTAGGAACATGATATAAGAGGTGGAAGTTGTTCATGATTCCAAACGTAAGGCAAGGATTTATTTGTATTCAGTGCTCTAATATACTTCATATTTTTTATTTATTTTTACTCAAGGTCGTTTAGATGTTAAAATTTTGATTTTTAATCAAATATCTAAACTTTTTTTACATAGGACAATCATCTAAATTTCATACCTAGACTAAATATATGTTTCAAACGAATTTCTTAGATCTATTTTATTTGTTGTATGGGTAATTTGGCAAGTGAGCATCTTAATTCAAACTCAAATTCATTGTGGTCATGTATGATGATGGTTTTCAATGTCATAGACATCATCCTAGTATTTGGTAAAGTGTATTTGAAATGAATTACATACCGCACTTATGTCTTTGTAAAAATGTTCATGGAGATAGACATCCTGATGCATATTTGATAGCATGCATACAATGAATGCACAGTAGTTGCAACTAGGCACATTTCACACTTGTTATTAGTTAAGTATCGTTTTAGTGGTTAATAGTTATAAAAATACATGGAATATAACCGATGTTTTAACATGCTAGCTTTGATTAAAACACGGTTTTTAAATAACTAAGATATGGGTATGTCTTGTTATATACAATTTTCCTTTTTTGTATATCAAAATAAATAGTTTGAAACTAGAAAAACTTATTTTTCTCGTTTGATTTTGTAACAAATAGGTTATGAATGTTAACTTCACTACAATTTCTTAGATACTCGTGTATGATTTCAAGCTTTTGCATTTCATTCGCATTAAGTACAAAAACTCAATGAGTTGCTCAATTTATGAAAGTATATTAATTCATTATTAAATAGAGACCATGGACTTGTGCATGTTAAAATGGGTAGCATGGATCAAAATTTCTTATTTTCCAAGACTTTCAAATTAGGACGTATGAAAACTAAAATGAAAAGATTAATATTGCTAGAAAAAAATTATTAGAAAGAAATGTCTTGCATGCAACGCTAAATGAAAATTTACTTTTGAAGTTCTTAAAACTTAAACTTGGAATTTGTTTTCATCATAAATCTCAAATCATCGATCCGTTTTCGACGAATTTAATTTTATTGAAAAATAAGCCATTTGACAATGACAAGTGTTTGCAAAATAATGAAAAGTTTTGAGTTTAACAATGATTAAAACATGATTTTAAAATAACGTATATCGTTGTCCCAAAAAGTAAATTACACAAAACTGAGCTGAACTAGTTTGCTAATATGTTTTGAAAGGTTAATCCGATTTTGATAATCTTGACCATTTCGAAAAGCTAAGATCCTAAGAAACAATTTTTGTTTGAAGTGTTTTGCAAAATTTTGATGTTTGCATAGCCAAAAACGTGAGTGTTTCTTGCTGGCTTTGGCACTGTTTTTCCAGAATTTACAGTTCTATATTGTTTTGGCCATAACTTTTTAACCACTCACCAGATTCCGACGATTCTATATTCATTGGAAAGATATGACATTAAGGAATGAGTTTTTTAAGAGCTATGCCAAATTTCAGCGTTTGATATGAAAAAATGCCATTCAAAGGCAGCGGACCTGCATTTTACATTTCATTTCAGAATTTGCATTGGTTTGTAAAACTTTCATAACTTTTGAGGCAAAGCACATTTTCAAGTTTCTGAAGATATTTCAGAAACTTAATTCATCAAGCTACGACTCCTCTTTTGAAATTTTTACATAATTACGTGCTTTTGATAATTGAAATTTTGTCAAAAGTAGTATAAACATTGAGTAGTTGTTGCATTTATGTATTAAAGTTATACATGCTTATTATATCTTCTATATGCGATTAATGTTGGAAACCAAGTTAAGTATAGGTGCTTTATAAGGGCTAGTTCGACTATGCGGTGACTTTAGCTTGCTTTTGGTCGCGAAATACTAAGATAACTTACTAAAATTAAATGCGAAGAAGAAAACAGGTACGTTTTTGGATAAAATACAAAAATGCTAAAAATACTGGTATATGTCGTGTTTTCGACCGTGTGGTCGATGTATATCATATATATTATAATTGTGAAATTGCAAATGGCTCTCCGCACAAAGGAGACTCTGCCGAAATTTTCCGAAAATTTTAACACTTAGAAAATTTTCAATAAATTTTCGTATGCGAAGAAACGGAAATTAATAAATGAATTTATTTAAATTTATAACATACGATAAGTTTAATTCCAATGTTTACTGCTTAAGTTTTGACCGAGTTTCAACTTAATAGTAAAAATTGGAGGAGTGCTAATGTTTGCACGTGTTTTTTACGTCTTCCTATAAGTAATTACGAGGACTCAATTTTCATAAGGGGGAGATCTGTAACAACCCAGTTTTAAATTTATAATATTAAACTAATTTAATCAAAATAGAATTGTTTGAATTCGACTTTGATAATTATTATTTTTGAATTTAACTATTATTTAGCTAAAGTCTACTTGATAAGCGATTTTGTTATAATAAAAATTGAATTAGTTAATTAATTTCCTTTTAGATAATATACTAAAATCTGAATAAAATGTTTAAAATAAATAAATAAATAAATAATATGTGAAATATTTTAATGTGTGAATAATTTTATATACTTGAAATCGATAAAATGGAATTATATTTGTTATTCGATAAATTCAATAAATCATCGAAAATAAATAACCATTGAATTTGAATAATTTGGGTAAAATATACAATAATCAATTTGAATTGAAAATGAATCTATATTTCAATGATATATTTATTCATTTGTTCATGAAGAGATTTCAAAATTCAATCTAAGGAGATGTAATGGAAATTGATTAATATAAGGACTTAATTGGGGATAAGATAGGATACAGATTTAATTCAATTTACTACTCTCCTTTAATAGATCAAAGCCCGAAGCCCAAATAAGAAATAAAACTTAATCTCTTCAACAGTCAATCTCTACTAGCCATAAACTCATAAACCAATCCCTCGGCCCCAAATTGATTATCTCGAAATCGATTCTGATCATCATAAAAATAGATATACAAAGTTGTGACCTAAAATTGATTCATGGCGATCGAACGCTGTGCCTGGTTGCAAGCGACGCAGATGGTGAGGTCAACTTGAGTGTCGCGACCTGTTCATGTGTTATGATGGATGCAGATGTGACAACAATGGAGGCAAAACGGCTTAGGGGAAGGAGCCGCGACGTGTGTTGGATCTTGAATGGAAAGGCGCGACTTCGAGGGCGCCATCGTCGACAACGTGGTGGGAGGTGCGCCTCCTGGGCGACGTGAAGAACCACGTTCGCCAAGGCATGAAGTAAAGGCTGAAGCATAACCATTTCTGGGCAACGATCAATGACAAAATCAGGGTAGAGATGCTGGAACCTGATGTGCTAGATAGAGGAGACCATGTTAGAGATTTAGCAATGGATGTGCTAATTAGTTTTGAGATGATCATGCTTTGGGTTGGCAATTTCAACATATTTAGTGAGTTATCCTCAACTCATAATATTATATCTAAATAACTATATTATATCCCTCTTATATGCTTCTCTTAGGTTAGGAATTTCTTATGAATTGCCTAAAATTTTAGTAGCAATTGGATGAAATAACTAAAATAAATTGCATGCTATGGGTTTAAATTGTTCGATGGATGAATTGGTTAAATTATGAATTTAAAATATTGGATTAAAACGATATTGAAAACGAATCAAATGATAGAATTGCTCATGAATTTCATAAGATTTTAGTAACGATTGGATGAAATTATTGGAATAAACTACATGTTATAGTTTCATTTAATTTGTGTGTTTGAAATATTAGATTTTGAATCAATAGTTAAAAATGAATTAAATGGTTGAAATAAGATTGCATGTTAAAATTTATATTGGTCATTGTAAGTTGGGTTGATGGTTGAATTATACATACATTGTTGTATAATCGGAGTTTGCCGGAAAGCAACTCGTATTGATAAACAATTCCGTATTATGGAATTATATTTTATAGAGCAATGTTGGCTCTAGATGTTGAATTTTCGTTGGATTTATTGTTTAAATTATTTAAATGTTTTTAAACCAATTCCAAAAATGAGATTTTATTCATTTTGGTTCTTATTGAAATTTTATCTATTGAATATATTGCTAAATTATATTATATTCTTAATTTATTTCTTATTCAAAAATTCTCTTCAAAACTTTTAAAATTAAGTAAATTTATTTATAAAACCTTTTTAAATATATTATTATAAGTATATTATAATTTTGGAAATGCTTAGAAGCAAAAGATAAAATATTGTATTATTTTATAAAAGTTATTACGAAAGTAATAATTATTCATAAAACCTTTTTAAATTTACTATTATAAGTATAAGATTTTGGAAAGGATTTAGAGACGAAGATAAAATATAGTGATATTTACATAAGCAATGATGAAAGCAATAATTTTAATTTCAAGAAATTTGTTATAAAAGAGGTTTAAATGATTTTAAAAGAGTTCAAGTTTTTTTAAATAAGCAACTCTTTTTTTAAAAATAAATTGGTGGATTTAAAAGTGATTTTGGGAAAATTATACCTTGATATATATATATATATATATAAACTAATTTAAAACTCTTTTAATTTATTTATTATAGATTAACAAAGGTGAGAAGTTTAAAAGTGAATTATAGACAAAACCCAAATATAGTGCTATATATACCTTGCAATTTAGGTTTGTTTCTTTATCAAGTTTACTACGTGTTGTTTATTTAACAGGTATAGGAGATGGTTGGACACAAGCTGGAGCAAGCAAATCATGATCAACATGAAAAACAAACTCGAGTGAGTGTGAGTAAATTTAAGTTGTATTGTATTTGCTGAGAAATAATTTAGGGATCAGGTTTAGGAGGTAAGGAGAGAATGATTTTTATGTGAATGTATTTATGCAATTATTAGTGCGAACCCGTCTTGCTTAGGGATGGCAATGGGGCGGGTCTAGGGTCTAAACCCGGTAGACCCGCCCATGTTTTTACCCATCTGGACCTGCCCCATTGGGTCATCGGGGCGGGTAGACCCAGACCCGCTCAAAAGAGCTTCGGGTCTAGGGTCGGGTTGGGGCTTGGCCAACCCGCCCCAACCCGACCCGCACTACTACGATCGCATGGGAACGCTTGGTTGCTACAACGATGATATGTTAATCCTTTTATACATAAGTGGTTATAACATGGATAATCTAATGTTCCATTCAATAAGTTATATTATTTTATGAGATTAAGTTGTATCACTAATAATTATATAATAACATGTATCATTTAGTGACAATCCATCCTACAAATATAATGAATAAATACATTTATAATAACACATAATTTTGAATAAATATGCAAAGTATCATCGGGTCTTGGGGCGGGGCGGGTCTACCTGACCCGCATAAGTTTCGGGTACGGGGCGAAAGTTCACACCCGCACCGGGTCTGTGGAGCGGGTCCGCGGCAGGGTTTAAAAAACCCAAGGCGAGTCTGGGGCATAAAAAACCCGCCCCAGCCCGCCCCATTGCCAATCTTAGACTCCTGCTGCGTATTTTCTTTACAATGATGTTTTCACTACAATATGCATGATATTATAAGGAATTTTGGGCTCATTTCGATATAGTTAAATTTAAATTAAAGGCATTGAGTATGTTCAGATGTAAATGTAAGAAAATGATTATGTTTTATTTTTTAACAGAAGTAATTTACATGTTTATGATCAAGTGTGACGCATAACAAGAATAAGCGCGGTGTAAAGAAAAAAATTAATGCTATAAAGAAACATATAAATTACACATAACTTTTGGCGTTATAAAACTAAAATTTTTAAAGAAAAAATTATTGGAAATGAAATAATGAGAATCTAGAATGCACATTTTATCAAGTAGATATTTCCTTAAATGATAAATTAACAATATGTGAGCCGTTATTTGTTTAAATTCTGAAGAAGCTCGCCTCCATTCTAGAGTTAATATATAAACTGATTGAATTGTTGTAGACCCATGGATTGTACATCACGGAGAATGCAGTTCATATTCTTTTTAAATAAAATTAAAAAACCAAAAAAAAGCAATCTTAAAACAAAATGTATAAACAGCAAAATGTATTATATTGGTACAATGGGCACCCAATAAAATCTTATTTTAAAAGCCCAAACTAAGTCACATCTCTACTACTAATAAAGAAAATTCATTGAACTAATCTACTCGGTGTCTTTTTGAAATTCCAAAAATGCCCTTTCCCGTGTGCGAAGCACGGGCCCATACTAGTATTCATAGCAACTCTTAACTCATACGCATATCAGTAGATACATACTCAACATAATTACATCTTTTTTGTGCTATTGATTATCTTGGTGTTGTTAACTATAGAACCATGTCTTTGTTGTTGTGTTTTATTAGCTTCATTGCTATGTTTGGTCATCATAGCTCTTTTACATCGAAACCCTCTTCTCCAAACCTTTAATGCTTATTATAATAATCATAAAAAAAAAATTATATGGTCTAACCATGTGTTTATTGGACTTAGCATTGGCACTACGAAGTTTATGATTGAATTGATTCATACAATCGCCTAACTAGACTAAGACTTGATCTTATGGTTGTTTCAAGAGTTTGAGATGTCAACTGCACTCTATTTATGTTATCAATATTCCAACTTTGGTTTATGGAGGCATCATAATTGTTGTTTGTGACATTATAGGCATTCAGATAACTTTTCACAGTGGAATGACCTTGAAGTGGATATTTCGCATGTTTCTTGGTTCAAATGAACTATTGTTTTCCAGAAAAGCCTCAAAATGAACCAGTAGTGTCAGTAGCTTGTTTGAGCATTTACCCAAAATATATACTAAAATAAAAGGAGGACGAAGTTGTAAACAATGTAACTCTTGATTTGTAAGAGAACCATAGGTCGGTTGGGACATGACTGCAAGATTGCCAAGGGCCAAATTAGCCAGCTTTACAAAAACCGATGAAGATGGAAGTATTAGTATTCCCATCACGCGGATTGCAATCGTATAGACAGGAATTGCAATCCGCATAACCCACATTAACCGGCTTTATAAAAGCTGGTTAAGGTTGGGTTATTTACTATGGATGGGGTGTGTTTTTTTATTGGTTGGGAGTAGGTTGGTGGGGGTTGGAGGTTTGAATGGAGAGAAGTGATGTTTGATGATCCCATCTGTTGGGAATGCTGTAAGAGCATTCCCAATCCAAAGTATCATCAAACATCACTTCTACTCATTTAAACTCATAACCCCAACCAACAGAAAAAATACACTCCAATCATAGTAAAAAAAAACCAAATTTAACATCTCCTTATAAGGCCAGTTAAAGTGGGTTATGCAAATTGAAATCCTTGTCTACAGAATTATAATCCACATGGTTGGAATATTTAAATTCCCACCTTAACTCGCTTTAGTAATGCCGGCTAAGCTTAGCCATCTTTATAAAGCTGATTAACTTAGCAAGTCCCAAGATTATAACTCTCCAATGTTGAGGGTAGGTCATCTCTCAAACATGCCTTGGTTAGGAGTGCCATAATGATTGACATTTTCTATTATCTTATAAATACCTATCATATCATTATGAACAAAGGATTGATTTGATTGATTCACATGCACATGCATCCTGTTGTATGAAAAGGATTTTCTTCATGAAACAAACAAAAATAAATAACTTAGGCCCTACATATTTAAATTATAGAAATCAAGATACAAAATGAACTTATAAGTTAGAAAATAGTGTTAAAATCCAAATACAAACATATAGATTTGAAATTCATATGCAGGTGAATACCTATACATAAACCCGCTTTGTTGCAATCTAGAGCCATCAAATATTTAACATGTTTTATCAGTTTCGATTAAAGTTTACCATCACCAACATCTGATGAGTATGAAAATCCAATGGTCCATTTGGTTTATTTTATATTTTGCATTTTGAATTTTCAACATTAATTACAAAATATAAGAAGATTGGAGGGACGACGGAGGAGATGGAAGAAAGATGAAGTGGGCAACGGAATGCTAGAGTAACGATGGAAGGATGAATTGTTTTTCATGCTTCCATTATATTCCAAAACACGAAAAAAAATTGTTTTCGATTTTGTATATTTACTTCGTTGTCTAAAATGTTCGTTTTTCATAATATACATATGTCGTGTGCATTGTTCCATGGACAAAAACCCAAAAATAAAAAAAAAGGTAAACCAACCATAACCTAAACTTTGACAAAAATTTATATAAAAAAATCCTAAATCACATGAACGACGCAGTTGACCACTGTTGGGGTTAGTAAGTTGATGGACATGGTGAATATGGGTTTTAGGAAGGAAGCTAAACGATTAAGCTTTGTCCACATTAATTAATGACATGAACGACGGTATGGCGAGAAACCTAGGTCAAATTCGAAAAGAAATCAAAGTCGACCATGTGAAATTTATGCATGTCGAAAATCGATAGTTATTTGATTTCAAAATGGTGAATGGGATCAATTGATACATATTATACTTGAGCGAGATTTGAGAAAGATCTAAGGAACTAGGATTTTGGTAATGGCAAGTTCTTTGAGTTTAGAGAATATTAGAAGAAGAAAAGTATTTCTACATAAATAAGGAATGGCAACGATCAAAAAATATTCTTCTTTTAGTCCCAATCTACAATCTTCCTTCTCTCCGGATGGTCACATCTATGCGCAAGTGGTCAACACGTCTTCCTTATACAACGACATTCCAGCCTACCGCCAAAGCACACATCGTGTACCTTGGATCTAGCACTGGAAAGGTACACAGTTTTGTTTTCGATATGGGAGTGCCTTGCATATAGCCTAGGCCAACCGCAAACCCATCAGGTTCTTCGCGTGTGGATGTTTTGGCCATAAACGCATCAATTGCCCATCACCAACAAGTCGATGCTCTGGTGCCAGGGGCTCAGAGCTACTAACGAGGGGAGGCTTTGGCTTTTTATTCATGCTTAACATTATAAGATGAAAAATGAATTCTTCTGGATGGTTGTGGAAGGATAAGGAGGTTGGCATCAAATTATAGGAAGTTCTTTTATCACATTTCAATTTAATTTTCCTCTTTGAAAATGAAGTAGTGGGTTTAGTAGGCATGGCACCATCCATGATTCACGATGAAGCTTTAGCAACAAAGATCAGTGGAGAAGCTGTTAACGCTTAAAAGTGTAACGCCAACACCCCGGTGTGAGTTGTGATCAGGTGAAAGCACCACCCGTTTGCACGGGAACTAAAAGTAAACAAAAAATAGCAAAAAAAGTAAAAAGACAACAATTTTTATAGTGGTTCGGCTCCAAGTCAAGCCTACATCCACTTTATCTCTTCTTTATTGCTGATTTGATTACAACTTTTACAACTTTACAATGAATCTTCGATTACAACACGATCAAGACAAGTAGCTAGAACTTTCATGATGAATATCTCTTCGGACTCATCTTGAATGTGGTTCACCTCTTCTCTCGACTCTTTGAAGTGTTGTTGGTAAATGAAGTGTTGTACAAGTCGAGAAAGCAACAGAGTCTTAGCACTTACAAATCCGGTCCCTCTCTGAATGTGGAGTAGGCAAGGTATTTATAGGGAAAAACTGAAGCAGGCTGGGTAGGTCGTAGGTCACGGGTGACCTAAAAGATGCGGGTTAAGGCTTATGGTGGATGCGCGCGATCAATGGCTTCTGCTGGCAGGTCGTAGCGACCTAAGGGAGTGGAGAGCGGCTTAAATGTGTTGAGATACGAAGTGGAGCGACCTAGAGCAAGGTCGTAGGTCGTGAGCGACCTAAGGAGTGGCGACATAAGGAGTCGTGGCATTGGAGTTGTCTTGGTTTGGATAGGTTGTAAACGACCTAACTTTGAAGAGGCAGTGCATAGGTCGCTCCTTCTTAACTCGTTAGGTCGCTTGCTTCATCAAGCTGTTAGGTCGCTGAATGTTGTGGGTCGTTAGGTCGCTAACTTGTTGAGTCTTTGGAATCTTTAGGTCGTTTCCCCCCTTAACTCGCTAGGTCCCTGAATGCTTATATCACAAGGTCGCTTGTCTTGTTAAGTCGCTTAGCCCCTCAGGTCATTAGGTCGTAGGAGCTTCAAGGAGTCACTAGGTCGCTAACTCGTAGGTCTTTAACCCGTAGAATCTCTAGAGTCCTTATGTCGTTAAGTTGCTGAGTCTCTTAATTTGTTGAGCCGTTGGGTCACTTATCAGGTTAGCTCGCTGTAGAACTTCATCCTCGTTAGATCGCATGCACTTTACCTCGTTAGGTAGTCAGCTTGTCACAAATTTAGGTCGCTATTCGAGGAAGGGATTAACACTTGCCCCCTAAAACATACCTTGCGATAGGAAGGTGTGTTTGTAATGCCATAGGCTGGATGTTCATATCATGTTGATGTTCTGCAAAGGAATTGACAATTTTATATGACCTCAAATGAGGACCGTTCAGGATCGAGCTATTTGAGGTGAAGTGCAGCCGTTCACGATCAAGCGCATAACTTCAAATGACGATCATTCGGGATCGAGCCATTTGAGGTGAAGTACGGTCGTTCGCGGTCAAGAGCCTAACTTCATATGACAACCGTTCAGGATCGAGCCATTTGCGGCGAAATGTGACCGTTTGCGGTCAAGCGCCTCACTTAAAATGACGACCGTTTGGGATCGTGCCATTTGTGGTAAAGTGCGACCGTTCGCGGTCAAGTGCGGGACCTCAAATGAAGATCGTTCGGGATCGAGCCATTTGAGGTGAAATGCGACTGCTCACTATCAAGCGCCTTACTTCAAATGATGACTGTTCATGATCGAGCCATTTGTGGTAAAGTGTGACCGTTCGCGGTCAAGTGGCTGACCTCAAATGACGACCGTTCGCGATCGAGCCATTTGAGGTGAGATGTGACCGCTCATGATCAAGTGCCTTATTTCAAATGACGACCGTTCGTGGTCGAGCCATTTGTGGTAAAGTGCGACCGTTCGTGGTCAAGTGGCGGACCTCAAATGACGTTCGTTCGGGATCGAGCCATTTGAGGTGAAATGCGACCGCTCACGATCAAGCGTCTTACTTCAAATGACGACCGTTCGTGATCGAGCCATTTGTGGTAAAGTGCGACCGTCCACGGTCAAGGGGTTGACCTCAAATGACGACCGTTCGGGATCGAGCCATTTGAGGTGAGATGTGACCGTTCGTGGTCGGGGTGCCGTTCGAGGCGAGTTTGTGACCGTTCGTGGTACACAGTTTTGTTTTCGATATGGGAGTGCCTTGCATATAGCCTAGGCCAACCGCAAACCCATCAGGTTCTTCGCGTGTGGATGTTTTGGCCATAAACGCATCAATTGCCCATCACCAACAAGTCGATGCTCTGGTGCCAGGGGCTCAGAGCTACTAACGAGGGGAGGCTTTGGCTTTTTATTCATGCTTAACATTATAAGATGAAAAATGAATTCTTCTGGATGGTTGTGGAAGGATAAGGAGGTTGGCATCAAATTATAGGAAGTTCTTTTATCACATTTCAATTTAATTTTCCTCTTTGAAAATGAAGTAGTGGGTTTAGTAGGCATGGCACCATCCATGATTCACGATGAAGCTTTAGCAACAAAGATCAGTGGAGAAGCTGTTAACGCTTAAAAGTGTAACGCCAACACCCCGGTGTGAGTTGTGATCAGGTGAAAGCACCACCCGTTTGCACGGGAACTAAAAGTAAACAAAAAATAGCAAAAACAGTAAAAAGACAACAATTTTTATAGTGGTTCGGCTCCAAGTCAAGCCTACATCCACTTTATCTCTTCTTTGTTGCTGATTTGATTACAACTTTTACAACTTTTACAACTTTTACAATGAATCTTCGATTACAACACGATCAAGACAAGTAGCTAGAACTTTCATGATGAATTGCTCTTCGGACTGATCATGAATGTGGTTCACCTCTTCTCTTGGCTCTTTGAAGTATTGTTGGTAAATGAAGTGTTGTAGAAGTCGAGAAAGCAGCAGAGTCTTGGCACCTCCAAATCCGGACCCTCTCTGAATGTGGAGTAGGCGAGGTATTTATAGGGAAAAACTGGAGCAGGCTGGGTAGGTCGTAGGTCGTGGGCGACCTAAAAGATGCGGGTTAAGGCTTATGGTGGATGCGCGCGATCAATGGCTTCTGCTGGCAGGAGGTAGCGACCTAAGGGAGTGGAGAGCGGCTTAAATGTTTTGAGATACGAAGTGGAGCGACCTAGGGGAAGGTGGTAGGTCGTGAGCGACCTAAGGAGTGGCGACATAAGGAGTCATGGCATTGGAGTGGTCTTGGTCTGGATAGGTCGTAAGAGACCTAACTTTGAAGAGGCAGTGCATAGGTCGCTCCTTAACTCGTTAGGTCACTTGCTTCATCAAGTTGTTAGGTCGCTGAATGATGTGGGTCGTTAGGTCGCTAACTTGTTGAGTCTTTGGAATCTTTAGGTCGTTTACCCCCTTAACTCGCTAGGTCGCTGAATTCTTATATCACAAGGTCGCTTGTCTTGTTAAGTCGCTTAGCCCCTCAGGTCGTTAGGTCGTAGGAGCTTCAAGGAGTCACTAGTTTGCTAACTCATAGGTCTTTAACCCGTAGAATCTCTAGAGTCCTTACATCGTTAAGTTGCTGAGTCTCTTAATTTGTTGAGCCGTTGGGTCGCTTATCGGGTTAGCTCGCTATAGAACTTCATCCTTGTTAGATCGCATGCACTTTACCTCGTTAGGTAGTCAGCTTGTCACAAATTTAGGTCGCTATTCGAGGAAGGGATTAACACTTTCCCCCCAAAACATGCCTTGCGATAGGAAGGTGTGTTTTGTAATGCCATAAGCTGGATGTTCATATCCTGTTGATGTCCTGCAAAGGAATTGACAATTTTATATGACCTCAAATGACGACCATTCAGGATCGAGCTATTTGAGGTGAAGTGCGGCCGTTCACGATCAAGCGCCTAACTTCAAATGACGACCGTTCGGGATCGAACCATTTGAGGTGAGGTGCGGCCGTTCGCGGTCAAGCGTCTAACTTCATATGACAACCGTTCAAGATCGAGCCATTTGCGGTGAAATGTGACCGTCTGCGGTCAAGCGCCTCACTTCAAATGACGACCGTTTGGGATCGAGCCATTTGTGGTAAAGTGCGACCGTTCGCGGTCAAGTGGCGGATCTTAAATGACGATCGTTCAGGATCGAGCCATTTGAGGTGAAATGCGACTGCTCACGATCAAGCGTCTTACTTCAAATGACGACTGTTCGTGATCGAGCCATTTGTGGTAAAGTGCGACCGTACGCGGTCAAGTGGCTGACCTCAAATGATGACCGTTCGGGGTCGAGCCATTTTAAGTGAGATGTGACCGCTCACGATCAAGCGCCTTATTTCAAATGACGACCGTTTGTGGTCGAGCCATTTGTGGTAAAGTGCGACCGTTCGCGGTCAAGTGGCGGACCTCAAATGACGATCGTTCGGGATCGAGCCATTTGAGGTGAAATGCGACCGCTCACGATCAAGCGTCTTACTTCAAATGACGACCGTTCGTGATCGAGCCATTTGTGGTAAAGTGCGACCGTTCGCGGTCAGGGGGTTGACCTCAAATGACAACCGTTCGGGATCGAGCCATTTGAGGTAAGATGTGACCGTTCATGGTCGGGGCGCCATTCAAGGCGAGTTTGTGACCGTTCGTGGTCGGGTGCCGTTCGAGGTGAGTTTGTGACCGTTCGTGGTCGGGTGCCTGTTCGAGGCGAATTGTGTGCTCGGGGGTGGGGGGGGAGGGGGAGGGCTTAATATTATCGATGCCAGGTTCACGTTCAGGTGAGTTCCTGGATCGTTTTCCAAGGTGATTTACTGCCATTCCAGAGCATGCTTAAGGACCATTCGCGACCCCGTACATGTGTAAGTAACTTAGCCATCTCAGAGCATGCCTAAGGACCGTTCGTGGCCGCGTACATGTGTAAGAGGTTTAGCCAACTCAGAGAATGCCTAAGGACCGTTCGCGACCCTGTACATGTGTAAGTGACTTAGCCTTTTTAGAATTATCAAAATCCGATATCCATTCAACTGAAGAGTTTTAAGGCAAAAATGTCTGAAAAATTCAAATCCAAACATCAGAAGTAAAAAACAAAAGCAGAGTAGTGACGTCAGAGTGCAAACACCTACATCGATATGATTTATAGTTGTATCAGAGCATGCCTAGGGATCGTTCGTGGTCCCGTACATGTGTGAACAACCTAATTGATACATGTGTGAACAACCTAATTGAGTCGATGTGGAGTTTTTCACTCGTTCGTTAACACACAAAAGCAAAGTAGTGACGTCCGAGTGCAAACACCTACATCGATATGATTTATAGTTGTGCCAGAGCATGCCTGGGGATCGTTCGCGGTCCCGTACATGTGTAAACAACCTAATTATGTCGATGTAAAGTTTTCCACTCATTCGTCATAATCTCAATCAATCGATAACAATCTGACGCCTCGATCCTGAGCCGTCTTCAGTTGGTGCAGATGGTGGCCGTTCTTGTTCCACTGTTGCAACCCTCTTTTTCACATACTGTGATAGCAAACCATCCCGGATGTGCCCCTCAATTTCATCTTTCAAGTGTCTGTAGTCATTTGTGTTATGACCATTCAACTCATGGAATAAGCAATACTTGTTTGACTTTCTCTCGTTGTTAGTTGGATCTCTCCTTATCGGCTTTCGATATGAAACCTGTCCCTTAGTGTTTTGGTAGATCCACTCCAAAGTCTCATTCAACTCCGTATATGAGGTGAATCTTGGTTCCCTTCATTATCGTGCTGATCTGTCGTTATTATCCTTAGCCCTTCGTTTACCTTTGCTAGTTTCTGTACTTTTCTCGGAGGATTTCCACCTTTGACCACAAAAACATCGATTCCTTCTCCTTCTTCTCTTTCGGCCTTTGCGTCTTCTAATCGTAGAAATCCTTCAGCTTCATGGTAAAATTCCCCTAGATCCATAGGGATGTCCCTTGTCAGCGAATTGTCGAATTCTATACCATCAGCTATGCCTGACATAGCTGCCATCAAAACCGTGGATGGATCGGGTCGATCCACTGATACTGCAGCTGCATTGAATCGCGTCAAAAAACTTCTCAAAGATTCTCCAGCTCTTTGTTTCAGTGCTGCCAAGCTCATAACATTCTTAGGTCTTGAATTGTGGACCCTGAATTGCCTCATAAACCTCTCAATCAAATCATTCCACGTCTCGATAGATCCATTTTCCAGTTGTCTATACCATAATGCCGCAATATCTGTCAAGTACAAAGGAAAGCACCGGGCCATAACTTCCTCTGATGCCTCCAGCACCTCCATATGCCTCATATATTTTGTCAAATGAGCCGTAGGGTCTGTCCTTCCATTATACATATCCTATGATGGTAGCTTAAAGTCTGGTGGGTTTCTTGCTCGCTTGATTGTTGTGGTGAAAGGACTCCTATTCACATCCTCCAAGTCTTTGTTTACCAAACCACCTCTCATAGCTTTTTGACCATTTCTACCAATCTATCATTGTCCCCTAGTTGTAGTCCTCGTCCATTGCCTTCGGCCTGCCCCCCCGAGTTCACGAGGGAATTCTGGAATCTGTTCTCTTGGATGTGGTGCTGTTCCTCTGCCAATGCCATGTTGCTCGAATCCATCCGATGTTTTTCTCGGTATTGGGCTTGCATGCTCTAGATGAGTGCCCCCTAGCTCTGGTGCTGCCTCAGATGGTCCTGCTCCATTCTGAACTCTAGTTGCCCCTTGACTCTGTGCTCCAATTTTCCCTATCTGCAGAAGCAAACTCTGGATCATCTCCTCCTGTCTTCTCATCATTGCCTCCATCTCGTCCCTAGTAACGAAGGCTGAAGTTTGGTTTGCTCCTGAGGAAGCTTCTTGACTTCCTTCATGCTGACTACTCTCTGGTCTTTGCCTTTTACTCGATCGCCTTGCCATAATTCTTCAGATTCGAATCTCCAAACACTCCGATTTAACCCTTAGTTGATAGAATTCCTGAGTTCAGCGTTCTCAGTGAAAGCACCAAAAATGGTAACGCTTAAAAGTGTAACGCCAACACCCCGGTGTGAGTTGTGATCAGGTGAAAGCACCACCCGTTTGCATGGGAACTAAAAGTAAACAAAAAATAGCAAAAACAATAAAAAGACAACAATTTTTATAGTGGTTCGGCTCCAAGTCAAGCCTACATCCACTTTATCTCTTCTTTATTGCTGATTTGATTACAACTTTTACAACTTTTACAATGAATCTTCGATTACAACACGATCAAGACAAGTAGCTAGAACTTTCATGATGAATTGCTCTTCGGACTCATCTTGAATGTGGTTCACCTCTTCTCTCGGCTCTTTGAAGTGTCGTTGGTAAATGAAGTGTTGTAGAGGTCGAGAAAGCAACAGAGTCTTGGCACTTCGAAATCCGGACCCTCTCTGAATGTGGAGTAGGCAAGGTATTTATAGGGAAAAACTGGAGCAGGCTAGGTAGGTTGTAGGTCATGGGCGACCTAAGGGATAGGTCTTAGGTCGCGAGCAACCTAAGAGATGCGGTTTAAGGCTTATGGTGGATGCGCGCGATCAATGGCTTCTACTGGTAGGTCGTAGCGACCTAAGGGAGTGGAGAGTGTCTTAAATGTGTTGAGATACGAAGTGGAGCGACCTAGGGGAAGGTCGTAGGTCGTGAGCGACCTAAGGAGTAGCGACATAAGGAGTCATGGCATTGGAGTTGTCTTGGTCTAGATAGGTCGTAAGCGACCTAACTTTGAAGAGGCAGTGCATAGGTCTCTCCTTCTAAACTTGTTAGGTCGCTTGCTTCATCAAGCTGTTAGGTCGCTGAATGCTGTGGGTCGTTAGGTCGCTAACTTGTTAGGTCGCTCACGACCTATGACCTTACCCTAGGTCGCTCCACTTCGTATCTCAATACATTTAAGCCGTTCTCCACTCCCTTAGGTTTCTACGACCTGCCAGCAGAAGCCATTGATCACGCGCATCCACCATATGCCTTAACCCGCATCTCTTAGGTCGCTCACGACCTAAGACCTATCCCTTAGGCCACCTATGACCTACGACCTACCCAGCCTGCTCCAGTTTTTCCCTATAAATACCTCGCCTACTCCACATTCAGAGAGGGTCCGGATTTGGAAGCGCTAAGACTCTGTTGCTTTCTCGACCTCTACAACACTTCATTTACCAACAACACTTCAAAGAGCCGAGAGAAGAGGTGAACCACATTCAAGATGAGTCCGAAGTGCAATTCATCATGAAAGTTCTAGCTACTTGTCTTGATCGTGTTGTAATCGAAGATTCATTGTAAAAGTTGTAATCAAATCAGCAATAAAGAAGAGATAAAGTGGATGTAGGCTTGACTTGGAGCCGAACCACTATAAAAATTGTTGTCATTTTACTGTTTTTGCTATTTTTTGTTTACTTTTAGTTCTCGTGCAAACGGGTGGTGCTTTCACCTGATCATAACTCACAACGGGGTGTTGGCGTTACACTTTTAAGCGTTAACGGAAGAAAATAAGGCTAGGTTATTGGCTGCGAACAAGAAGCTTGATGAAATGCTTCAAAAATCTCTTAATAATTACACACTCACCATACCGCTAGTAAACCCAATCTTCCATGATCCCTCCGTTAGTCATTTGGTGCAACTGCCGTTCAAGTTTCCTAAATAGGTTCTAGTAATTGAGGAAGCTGTTGTAACTTTTGAGAATAACGATCTAGCTTGGTTTGATGCTGCAAATAGGTTTGCGCTGCTTGAAAACTATGTAGATGAGACTGATTCGTTGGTTGGTACAATTGAGGAAGAAGGGTGGGTCTATTAGTTGTTGTGGGAGAGTGGATATGGTGAAGAATGGTCAGACTCGGAGCTCATTGACTTCTAAAATGGATGAGGAGCCTGATAGTGATGAGTTGTGTTTGGGCAAACTTGTTGCTATTGTGTAAAGGCAGAGGATGATGGTTGAAACTAAGGTTGATGATGAGGCTGGTGAAGGAACTAGACCAATCAAAAGCAAAGCAGGTTAAATACCATTTTGGATCACTATTAATCCTATAAAGTCTAATTGATTTTGGATCCAATCCAAAATATATTTCAAATAATATCTTATTTTATTTAATTTGTTTAAAAGGGAGTTTAATTAGTTGATTTATTTTAATCAACTTAATATTTATATAAACAGAGTATATCAAATATACTCTTGTGCATATACATGTGTAATAATCACATGATTTGTATTATTATTTTGATAAGTGAAGAATAAAATTGTTGTTGATGTGGATTCTATTTAATATGTAATAAATGTTTTAAATGTGCAATTAATTAGGGGTTGCACCTAGTACTACTTTTGATTTGACCAAATTTGTATTCGGTAAGCTTATGAGTACATTCAAATATACTAATGTTAATGTAGTGCAAGTGTAACATATAAATAGTGTGCATGGTTAATGTGTACATTTCTACGTGCTAGGATTCACACTGTAATAGACATATTCGTCCTTTATATATACCTTGATTTTATAAAATTATTATATATATACATGCACATCTTAAAAATAATTTTGATTAATTGTATATTTTTTGATATTTGAAATTAACAGTTTGATATCTAGCTTTGATATAGGAATAATTTAAAATTAGATCCATGACCATAAAGAAAAGTCCTTTTATACATACTGAATTGAAATAATATTAATACACACATACGTATATAAATAATAAGAAAATATATTTATATTGGAAAGTAACATATATGCATAAAAGTATATTCAACTTTATAAAATAACTTCAAATAATTAATATTTGTAGTTATTTATATTTATATACATAATATGTTATAAAATTATTTTAATTAATTAAAAAAATTAAATACATTTTTTAAAACATTTTCAATTTAATTTTGTTATAAAAAAATTGTTATTATTACATATTATTTCCAAAATAATAGAAAAACAATAGATTACACAGCATAAGCATACATAAATTCATTATATGAGATATGGTTTCTAGAATTTACTTACATGATGTAATACATAATCAAAATTAGATTGGATAGTTACCTTATGAAGTAGCATAAGATTCACACCTAGAGTGATTGAATAACTCCTACATCTATCCGAATTTGATTTTGATTTAATTTGTTTTTTTTTGGAATTAATGCCAATGAAGCCATGTTATTTTCGGTTGCGGTGAACAAAAGAGAAGAGCAAAAAACAATGACAATTAGTGTGTATAAGTAGGCACTTAAGAAGAGGAAAAGATGGAGGACTTTTCTCCTTCCTTTACCTTTTCATTTAATACTTTTTTGAAATAATTTTCAAACACCTAACTCTACCTATCCATGTTATTTTCAATTGGAGTAAAATCAGAGGAGGAAAGGCAAAACAATGACAATTAAGTGCGTATTTAAGAAGAGGAAAAGGTGGAGAACTTTTTTCCTTCCTTTACTCGTTCTTTTAATACCATTTCAAAACTATTTTGAACACTCAAACCCCTCCTCCCCCACACCCTAGGTCGGGCATGATGTGCTTTAGAAAGCCTTCAAAAATCCCAAAACTCATTTAGAAAATAATCAACTTAAATCAAATTTAAATATTTATATCGTGTATCGATACGTACATATACAACTTTTATATACGCACTTTACTAAATACCAATAACATTCAAAAATCAGTAAAAATTTACTAATTAATATTTCATAAATATTACTTATTCAATTAATTTACAACAGTTATAAATTAATTCAATCGTGCGGTGTTTCGGTGAATTCATCATTAAAGTTGTGCGACTCTAACATGTAAATCCAATCAGTGATTAATATTGAACAATTCGAATATCAACATTCACACTTTTCACCATAACTAGTGTTGTGACAATTTGGCTAAATTTATATCTTAAACATCTTTTCAGAAAAATCCATTTTTACCATTTTAAGTAGTACCCGGTAGTTGTGACTGTTCATACCAATTATCCTCATTAAAACTAGATCACTTTAGGACTTGTGTAATTTAGTTTTGGTCAAAATTCCAATATCATCCACATTCAACTCGGTTAGTTCAAACACACAATCCTTGTTTTAATAATAACATTTATTATTAACTGTACTGCTCTGGCCAGAGTCTTTGACTTTGAGTTGACTAAAGTTGATAGTGAGACTAACTTCTTTTAATCAAGGAGAGGATTTCTCTATTAAATAGTGTTTTACCTCCAATGTTTCAACTTAGACTCAACTATAGTCACTAAAATGGATTGGCATGTCATGGATTTGACTATAATCAAATTGGAGTATACACACTGAAGTTCCACGGTATTCTCAAGTCGAGAGACTATGTAATATCATCACTTCGAGATTTCATGTTTGATCTTAATTATTATGTACCAGTAGGATACTCTCGAGTAAGTCATTCCATAGTTATCCTATAACTATCAGTACATAACTCCTTGGTTTGCCTAGTAGTCATGAGTAATACACTGCTAAACATTTAGAGAGCATTACATACTCTAGTCTTAACTCATGAATCGATATCCTATCCTGAAAGATCTTGACTGGGAATGTTTAAAATAATATGTTATTGTTCAATATGATGAACTTCTTGTGATTACAACCATTTATAATTATTATCGCATAACATATTGTTTAAGGATTTTCTATTTATATATACTTTAAATTAATTACTTAATTAATTATATCACAGTAAAAGAAAGTATATTATAGAAATTAAACATCTTTATTATGAATAAGATTGGTTATCGAGTTAGATATATGTAACAAATTACTAGGGCATAACCCTAACTTTTATTCCAACTCCTTTCGGCCGGTTTTAAAAAAAAATTCAAGTCAGTCCCTTAGTGAATAGGTATGATATATTGTTTTAATTATCTTCTCTGTCATTTAACCATTTTCAAAGCTAATAAACTACCTTTATCATATGGAACTCTTCGAAGTATGCCTTCGACTTCTGGTAAGGTTTAGGTACTTTTACAAAGTGTATCACAACATTGTTATCAGATAACAATATCATGGATTTCTCAACATTTAGAATCACCCATAGCTCAGTTATAAATTTGTACATTATTTATACTTCTTTTAGTGCAGCACTATTTAAGACGATGTACTTAGCCTTTGATTAAATCAGCCATTACTCATGATTAGGAAAATTTCCAACTTAATGTTCTTAACTTAAGATTGAACATGAATTTATGATCGACATACTAGGCTTGATTTCACTTATGAAGTTCGAGTCTGTGCAACCCTTCATAAGGAGTTCATTATTTCAATAAACAATTCTCTTGTATTTCGTAAATATTCAAGAACACTCTAAACTATCATTAAATAACCGTAATTTGGATTCGATGTTTGTCCTATATATTATATATAAGCAAAATGCGATACTGTGCACAATACAATATGTATGATAATTCATATTACCAATGCATAAGAAATCCATCTTACATACTTAATATTAAACATTTTAATATGGTATCTGTGTATATTGTTTTGAGACAACCCTAACATTCTTTTATACCAATTGTAAAAGATGTCAATTTCAAATCGAATATCGAGAATTAAACAACTATACTAAAATGATTTTAAGATAAGTGCATCATAAATAATCATAAGTTTGTTATTTACTTGTAGTTTTGAAATATTTTAGTACCTTTATAGTGCTTTCTTACAAGCATACGCTTCCTCTACATTTTGGCTGAAATTCAAACTGTTTGATTTTTCTATCAAAATATTTCAGTACCTCCCATAGCTGAAATCTTGTTTAGACTAACCTAATGTAGGTCAAGGAAAAATACACATCCTACTTACTTAATACCTCTTGTTAGAAATAAATCATAATCTATTTCCTTAAAAGGTACTGTTGTAGTTTATTTAAGACTTCTACATAGGGAGGATGAAGATCCAGTGGCTATTTAATATCTCAACCTAGATGTAAACCCCTTGACTAGGTACTAAGCCACTTAATACTTCAAATCCGAGGTAAACCCTTGGTATATTTTCTCTTGCCTATACGCAAACGTATATCCTTTACCCATTAGTCCTATGGCTGGGAATATCCCATATCAGTAGTAGGTATACACAACTGCTGGTAGCCTCTAGGTGACTTCTGTTGCGTAACTCTACTGACATCGCATCCCATCCAATCATTCTAAACCTAAATGTTAGGCTAGACCCATTAATTCATGTTCGCTCTAAATGTATAATTAAGGTTGTATAATTTCCTACCATGAAAATTATATTACCTCCCACGTGTATTCACTTGAATTAACACTTACTTGTCCACTATGTAATTAATTCTAAATTATACGCTTATTCTTTATATTCCTCATTTCCTTCTTATATTTAATAAATGTTAGTTGTCCCTAGTAAATGATGATTAATATCAAAGATGGACAATGTCTAATGACATTTCAAAATCTACCTAATATGCCAATTCAATTTCCCCATAAATGCTATATTAAATTCTGTAATCAGTCCCCATGTAGTTCCTTTAACTCTTTATTAACTATAAATTTATTGCCCATTAATTTGTAGTTATTGTCCATAGATTTTGAAATTGCAATTCCTTCATTTTTCAACCTCAAAGTTCTATAATTACCATCCTATCAGTAACTAGTCGTCCTAATGTAACTTATACAAATACCTATGCATATTATAAATTACTCTATAAATATTTACTAATCGAAAGACACGGTTATACATGTGTGTGTATGAGTGTGTGTTCTTATTCCTAACACAATAATTACCAAACTTAGGAATTCCATAACAAACACTTGCATGTGCATTCTGTGAAGAATATAAATTCCTACATTTTAATTTATTAGAGTTATCCTTCTAAAAAGGATTACCATTATAACTTTCCATTAATTACCCAAAAATGGGGTTGACTTCGTTTGAAATTACAAGGAATTATCTTTTTCTTTTATTGAAGTAGATAGCGTAAACTACAAGAAGAACCTCTGTACTTTACACATCTCTTTCATTTTTAGTATATTCCTTATTATTTCAAATGTGTCATTTTCACAAATTTTATGGAATTGGATAATCAAAGGAGATTACATGGAAATAGATACAATTGAATTGTAGCCCCATTCTAATAAATTAAAACATAAAGAATTACATCCTAGGTCAACTAGGGAAACCTCATTTACAACCCAATTATAAATCTAGAATAAATTTTACACCTTTACAAACATTCTACAATAATAAATATTTAGGACTGGTTTTAAATTTGCTGTTTAGGCTATACATACTATTCCAATTTCTTAAGTTACGGAGTATTGTAGGCACGGTTCAAATAATACGTTCGTTTGAGCCTACAACTCAATAGATCTAACATAGGCATAATAATTAAACAAAACTCAATGATACAAATTTCAATATTATAAATAAATTGTATAATTTCCTGTTCACCTTTTAAGCTTTCCAAATCTCTCAAATCTAGATTCATTCCTTTACTTGACTTCTTTTCCTTTTGAATCCAAAAGAATATGTATAACAAGGTGTATATATATATACTATTAGAATTACAGATTTGAGAAAAGATTTGGGGTTTAGGAAAATACATATTTATAACTATAAAATTTACCTTTTTCTGCAGTATTGATTTTCTCCTTCTCTTCTTCTCTTTTGTTTCATACCCTTCTCCGATTGTATACATATAATATGGTATCTTATTATTAATAGATATAGTAGAGGAGGGGAAATTGCAGAGCTTTGCTGCTTTGATTAGAAAATATGAGAAGAGAAGTGAGGGGTTAGGTCCGTATTTATAAGCATTCGAATCAATCATAACTGTTAGATTAAAATAATTAAATCTGTGTCATTTGGCCAAGGTTCAAACCTTAACCGCCACCTCCCGACCCCTCGACCGATCGACCACCCTCTATGAGCAGTCGACCGTCCAAGTAAGGGGGTCGATCGTGGGGTCACGATTTAATAATGTTTATTTCCTTTTTTATTTTTTTATTTTCGCTCCAAAAACTTCAAACGCTGATAACATCTTCATTTGAATTCCGATCGCAAAATTCCTATGTAAGTTGCTCAGAAAATCGTCATGAACGCAATGTTGCGAGTTTCATGGAAATTTTGACATTTTCTCAAATTCCATTTTCGGGCCTTATTAATAATCGTTAATTTTTACAGGGAGTTACATTCTCCCTCTTAAAAAAAATTCCTCGAAATTTCTAAAGGGTTGAATTTATAAAATAGCACACAACCATTTTAAACTATCCAACCAATTAGTGTACAAGTGCATGGTGTATCACAATATATACGACATGCATGCAAAATGATTCTAAATCATCGTCTCTTATATGAATGCATTCTTTCAAAAGTATTTTTTGAAAATATGATGCAGACAACCAAGATATTTTGGCAGTTCTATATGTATGCAAATTTTCAAAAATTAAAAACCCTTTTTCACACACAAATTTCACACTCCTAAGAGTAAGATTATGGTTCAACCAATTTTGCATCCAACATCGACTATCCAAAACGTAACACACAATTTCTAATATCCACAAATTTTGAAAAGTTAGGTTTCTAAATCTACACTCCTATGCCGAAAAAGAAATTTAGATGGAAAATTTTACATTTCTACCATTCTTTAGGATATCTATTCTGTTGTACCTTGAAACTTTCTCTTTTGCCCCTAATTCTTACACAATTTTTTCCAAGTACAGTACGCATAAAGAGGTTAATTTTTGGATGTTGAAACAGAATTATCCTAATTCCTAGTTTTGTTTCACCATCAATAAGGTATGGAAATAGAAATTCCAAAGCTAAAACAACATTTTCTCTTATTATTATCTATGTATTGTATACTGTCACCCTTGTCGGATAGTAAAACTCATATTTTCTAACACAACAACACTCCCTATGCTAAGCATATGCATCTAAAAATCAAAAATTCTCTCATTTCATAAAAAAAACATTTTCCCCCTTCAAACAAACTTGCAAAATAGTTTGGAAGATCAAATAAAACAGCATCTTCTTTTTCCAAAGCCCTTGAACAAATTTTTCCAAAAACTTTTGAACCCAACTTCTCAAAAGCATTGGAACAAAAAAATTCCAAAAGCCTTCGAAAATAATTTTTCAAAACAATTGTCTCCATCTTTAAAAACAAATCAAAGCACATCTTAACGTAATCGGGACCTGTGTAGTTAATGCCCCGTTATTACCCTGCTATAACCCTACTATATCTCATAGCAGATTTCTACCGCTATGATTTTTCCATATAGCCTTTCTGCTTTAAGCCCCGCTATTTCTGCTATATCTCGTTATTCTCGCTATATTCCGCTATTTCCGTTATATCTTGTTTAAAAGAAATGAATTGAAAAATGACATTTATACATTATAAAAATTATGAAATTAGTTTATTTAATTGAATTTTTAATATATTTTCAGAAATGAAAATACTCTAATATTCTACTAAATTAATTATGTTATATAATAATTTTACGTTCATTTACAATGTATTTGCACATGTTTTTATTTAAAATTATTTATGTATTAATTAAAATTAAATTAATGTTAAATTTTCATTTAATCACCATTTATGTATTTGTAAAAACATTAAGTACGAGTTTTATATGCTAGTTTAGAGTCATCTGCTATATCCCGCTATATCCCCGCTGTATCCGCGCTATGACTTTTTGCACCTCCGCCGTATTGAATCTGCCGAGCGCTTTAACTACACAGATCGGGATGCAATCAATGAGTTAATGCATATGATTAACAATAAAATTAAGCAATTAATCCTAGGTTTGTGGAAACCTTTAATTTTTACTCCTAAACGACAACACTTAAGCTAATTTATAAATTTTAGCTTTTAAGGCATAGGGATAGTGAACCGTGATTTTGCAACAACCCTTCCATGTCATCAGATTGCTAAAATTTATTTTTTCGAAAATTCTAAAGTTTTGGGATCTAAGCATTCTATATTTCTATTTACTAATTTAATTTCCTAATTAACTTACAGCTTTAATAACCTTTATCGTTGATTAAGTTTCCTTATGAGATCTCCTTATTTACACCGTTTCCCAACGTATATATAGTGGTCAAAGCTCATCCAAACCATCAACACAACAATAAAATATCAACATATCTTATATCATATCATACACATTTCCAATATCCAAAGAGAGACAACTAGCGATTACAACCCAAAAAACCTAAAAGAAAATGATCATTGGAATCTGCAATTCATCATCAACTAAGGTTAATGATATTATAGCCCTAACACTTCTTACTCAATTAACATGGACATTTTTAGTATGTCGTTCAACTATAATCCACATGTCTTAACTTACCTTCTTAGCTCCTAATAAATAAGGTCCATCCATTATTTTAATCCTTACACCCGATTTTGAGATAAATCATCCATTCCCAAACCACAGTGGGTAAGTAATATAACTATGCACATTAGGATAACTTATCGGAAAAAATTACTTGGTGGAATAACTTACCTACCACCTATCTTGCCTTCTTTAACCTTTGTGTCAACCTACATCCTTTATTTTTGTTTGTCACCATATTACTCTCTTCTTCAACCATGCTACAATCTTCCCCTAAACTAAATCTCTTAATGGTATCCTCAAACTATGGTACTTACTTTATTTGAACTAGATCTTTCATAGGAGTATGCCTTAGGACTCGCAAAAGTGTACTTTGATACCACTCCTCATTCCTTTGAGGATTCTTCTTATTGCTTTCACACATCTCTTACAAATATTCCTATGTTCATACTAGTATTCCTTATATTCAACAAGGATTCCTTTTTTCTACCCAATAAGCATCCATAGTTATTTTATTCATAGCCTAACCCTTTACCTCGTCTTACCTAGGCAGTCATTCATATCTACTCTATATCAAAATTTGGTTCCGGTTTCACCATTCCTTTTAAACTATAACCTCACAATCATGGAGTACCTAATTCAAAACCCTTATCTTGAAAATATAGACTTAGAAACCTTTTTTCTCAATTCAAAAATTGCTCGGTCTCTAAAAGAAGCTACGAAAAATTTCCTTTCTCAAATACTTTCTAAAAAATGATTTACTTATTTCTAAGTGGGATTTGTAACTCAAAACATTCAAAAACTTAATTATCATAGCAAATCATTTTTCCAAAAACATCCTTTATAAATTTAAACGATGAAAACTGGAGTAGACACGAATAACTTCCATTCTTTTTGATTTTCCTACTACTCGTGTTATTTCCACTTTCAGACCTAGTGAATCTTTTAATAGAAAATGACAGGGACTTCGAAAAGATACGTGCAATTGTGTCACTTTCCAAATTTCAACGTTCGAAAATTGACACTCGTACTTCACTTGTACTCGAATGCCGCAGATTCAACTATTGAAATTTGACTCATGCCGGAGCTTGTAACACAATTAAGTACAACATAGCAGAAGAAAATGAACAAAATCAATATATACAACATTGATACAATATTCAGAAACAATATCCGATACAACTGAATGATACAATGAACATCTATATACATCAGAGATATGATACAAGAAATAACAGCGGAAAGAAAATAGATAACTCTAATAGCGGATAATCTCCATCTCCAAGGTACCGATCCAGAAATAGCTCGAACCCCTAATAACGATGCACAAAGATAAGAAAGTGCAGTCCATATCCAAAGCTGAACTAACTCCAGATAATCTACTAAACCTGATTAACTGAAAAAAACCCAACTCTAGACTGCCAGTGTGGAAAATATGTGGGCACCCAGAGTTTAGGAAAGGAACAATAAACTTCGGGTCAGTCATGGGACTGGTATGAGCAATAAAAATAGTTTATCTTTACCAAAATCAAAACAAGGTTTATAAAAGAAAATCCGATATGCTTTTGGAAAATGAAACTACATAAGACCTCCCGCCACACACACAATGCAATCGCAGAATTGGAGGAGATTTCTTCTTATGATAGTCAAATATGCTTGATACGAGAAAATTTCTTTGATATCATTACTAGTGCATAGTGTAGAAAACATTTCGAAAGTATAATATTAATCTTAGCCAGCATAGGCATTTCGCACTATGCCTACTATATCTACCATCTAAACAGTGGTGACCACCATAAGTAAATGGAAGGTTCTACAACTAAAACCGTACAAGGCGCGTATTGTTTCGTTTGGATTTCCAACAAATGGTCAGGCTAAGGAACTTCCTATTGCCACATGAGAACGCCTCTGGCGGGACGCCCCGAGAACTTACCAGCTCTCTGCCAACACAAGGCCGGCTCCTCCCTGCCCGGGAGTAATACCCAAAGATATGCCACCCTCGGTCCTTTAGGTACTTTATCCGAGCGCTCGTTGCCATCAACATCACACGGTAATAAATATAGTGTGCTCACATGAGTAAGTATCTGGGCTCCATACCATGGTACCACCCTTTTCCAGAAGGAACGGTCATACCCTAGGGGAGCTACCCCTGAAACCTTGTCGCATCTTTCCTGTTTTGACCATTACCGGTTTGTGAGGCCCGATGAGGTCTCGTCCACAAATCTACGCTTTACACGAAAGCCATGCTTTGATACAAATGATCAACAAATGATCATCAACACACAGCAGCACTTAGCATGCCACACAACCAAATTGGGAGTATATCGCTGATAACCTCAACTACATAACCTTTGAGCTCGTACGTCTCAGAGAAGGGTTCTAAGCTAAGAGAATAAATTCTCCGCTACCAACAGATATGTATTTGAAAGAAATCTGCTTTATATCTCAAAGTGTAGTGTCAGACATACAACCATACAAGTCTGTCCCGGGTTCGAACAGAACCGAAGGCACTTCCGAAGAAGCCCTTGCAAATTCGGAAAATTCCTAATCACGTCCGGACTTCCCATCACATATGGAGTAAGCAACTTTGCGGTAAAGCAATCTGGCAAAAATTCTGGCAAGGTCCAAGTCAATGTACAAAATAAGCTGGAGCAATCTAAAGGATTCGAAGGAGGAAATTCCGGTCGAAAGAGGGAAGCATGAAAGTGGAAACTAAGGATCCCAAACTATAACGAATATACTCCTTTGAATACATCTTTGTAGAATATTTATCTATCAACTTGTAATACATTCTAATACCGAAAGCCGCGCCCAAAGGAATCCACTAAGGAACAGAAGTAGACTGGAAAGTATTGTCAGTTTCATGAGACCTATGGGCATAATACTGAAGAGTGTAGACACCTACATGATGCTATAGAGAACCTGATTCGCCAAAAGAAGTTACATCAGTTTGTTAAGAATCCGCAGGAAGGCGGACATGGGACATCCAACCCCAATCACAAGCAATCTTCACATCGACCTGAGAAGCCCGCTTGGACTGGGGGAAGGCTGGTCATAAACAAGATAATCGGTCGACCTCATCCGGTAGATAAGAGTTGGAAAGAAATGGAACGCTATGCTAGTTCCTTGAAGCTTGCAGATTTCAAATGCTGCCCTAATACAGAAGATGGGACTCCAGCGAAACAGTAGCGAATGATGATGGATGATATAGTATTCAGGAGCAGGGATGCCGATCAGGTGGAGGCGTCTACCATTGACCCGATGGTTATCTTAGCTATGATTGGGCCGGCGCTTGTGAGAAGGATACCGATTGATTGTGGGAGTTCTGTTAATATTATCTTCAAAAAGACGTATGACAAAATGAAGATGGAGGTAAAGGATCTGAAACCATCTAAAGACTGCATTCATGGCTTTAATGGTGTGGCTACTGATGCAATAGGGTTTGTGAATTGCCAGTTGAACTAGGAGAAGGTGAACGCAGGAGGGTACGCATCCTACCGTTCATTGTTTTGGACATTGACTCCCTGTATAATGTTTTTCTGATCCAACCAGCCCTGGCAGAGTCTAGGGCAGCTTTGGTCCCGTAGTGTTTGACCTTGAAATTTCCAACGGATAGAGAGGTTGGTGTAGTACATGGCGATCAAGCGACTGGTCGTGCTAGTTATGTGGCTGAGCTGAGAGAGGCCCAGTGAAGAGAGAAGGGAAAGGGTGTGGACAAATCTATCCGCATCCATGTTGCTGAAAACAGACAGGTAATGCCTGAGCCTTGGCTTGGGTAACACAGTCGGATCTATAAAGATATAAATCAGAGAGATGACAATAAAGAACCCAAGGAGGCCAAGGTGGCACCGGCTGAACTGACAATTAACATTCCAGTCAGCCATGATGACCCATCATAGATGCTTTAGATTGGATCATAGATCAACCCCTCGATGATAAGGTATCTCACAGATTTCCTCCGAGTGAATCTAGATGATTTCGCTTGGACCCATTCTAATATGTGTGGGATTTCTCCCGCCATCACTAGTCATATGTTGAAAATTGACCCGAAGTATGTGCCAGTGAAACAACAGAGGGGAGGCATGGACTCGGAAAGGTTCGCTGCTCTCAGAGAGGAGGTGGATAAACTCAAAGCCAATGGGTTCGTCCATGACGCCCTCTATCCTGAATGGATATTTAATCCTGTACTAGTGAGGAAGGCAAACAGGAAGCGGAGGACCTGTGTTGATTATCGGACCTGAACAAGGACTGTCCTAAGGATAGCTTTCCTTTGCCCAGAATTGATCAGCTGGTCGACTCGACAGCAGGACACTAATTATTGTCATTTATGGATGCGTATTCGGGATACAATCAGATCCCGATGCACATTCTGGATCAAGAGCATACCAGTTTTATCATGGATGTTAGACTGTACTATTATGTAGTGATGCCTTTCGGGTTGAAGAACGCAAGGGAAACTTATCAGCGTTTGGTGAATCGGATGTTTAAAGACCAGATTGGTAGAACGATGGATGTCTATGTGGATGATATGCTCGTGAAGTCACGACAAAAACGACCACATTCAAAGCCTAGTAGAGATGTTTGATATACTCAGATTTTATGGAATGAAAATCAATCCATTGAAATGTTCCTTTGGTGTTGCCTCGGGGAAGTATTTGGGTTTCATTGTCAATGCAATGGAAATCGAAGCCAACCCAGAAAAGATTCAAGCTATTCGAGACATACAAGCACCCAAAACTATAAAGCTAGTACAAAGCTTGAATGGAAAAGTCATCACGTTGAGTCGATTTATATCCAGAGCAACCGACAAGTGTATTCCTTTCTTTGATGTGATAAGGAAAGGGAAAAGGAATTTGAATGGACGTCGAACTGTGAGGACGCATTTCGAGTTCTGGTGAGACACTCGGAGAGGCCCCCAGTTAGACCATGAGGAGTTGTATGTTTACCTGGTCGTATCCCAGCATGCCATTAGTGCAGCTCTGGTTGGTGAGGACGACCGAATCCAAAAGCCAGTGTACTATGTTAGTAAGCGTTTAACGGGGGCAGAGAGAATTATCCTAAGATTGAGAAGCTGGCCCACTACTTGGTGATCGCATCACGCAAGCTCCTACCATATTTCCAAGCACAGCCGGTTAGTATTAATCCCGATCAACCTTTACGGCATGTGCTCCAACGACCGAAGACGTTTGGAAGGCTACCCAAATGGAACATTCAGCTGAGTCAGTTCGATATAACTTACCTACTGCGAAGGGCTATCCAAGGGCAAGCGCTAGCAGATTTCATTACAAAGTTCACCATATCAGACGAGCCAAGTGAAAGTGATGTGGTTCCCGCTGTTCGATGGAAGCTATATACCGATGGGGCATCCAACGACCATTGTTCTTGGGCTGGTGTTTTTTTGTAACTCCCGAGAACCGATCGATTTTTTATGATTTGGAACTTGATTTCCCCACTACAAACAACAAAGCTGAGTATGAAGCATTAATCGCTGGACTAAAGCTTACCAGAGAACTTAGAGTGAAATCGATTGAAATATTTCGTGACTCACAGTTGGTGGTGTACCAAGTACAGGGGGACTATCAGGCAAAGGGGCAAAGGCTTGCCCCTTACCTCGCTTGGGTTCAAGAATTGTTGGAGGACTTCGAATACTATGATATTTCGCACATTCCGCATGAACAAAATGGGGAAGCCGACTCCTTGGCAAAATTTGCAAGTACCGGTGATGCTCAACATATGGGCTTGGTTCCCGTTGAAACTTTACACTCCCCGAGTATAAACGAGATGGAGGTAGATCTTGTGTCAGGGATGAAAACTGAAAGGGAGTCGGGAATGACCCCGTTCAAAGAATACTTGCTATATGGAACCTTGCCCGAGAGAAAGAGCGAGATACGACAAGTCGTTTGCAAGGCCTCATGGTATATAATGCAGGATGGAGTAATGTGTCAAAAGGGATTCACCGTTCCCTTGCTTAGGTGAATTTCCCATGATGAGATAAAGCGGGTCTTAAGAGAAGTCCATGAAGGAGAATGCAGTGACCATACTGGGTAGCAGACACTAGCCAAAAAGATCCTCCGCTATGGATACTATTGGTCGAACGTAAATCAAAACTCCGCGGACTATGTAAGTAGATGCGACAAATGTCAAAAGTACGCAAAGATCCCGAGATCACCACCGACGGAACTCACATAAATGGTTAGTCCATGGCCGTTTGCAATATGGGGAATCGATTTAATCGGCTCCTTGCCAATCTCCAAAGGTGGTGCAAAGTACGCAATCGTTGTGGTTGATTACTTCACCAAGTGGGCAGATGCAGAGCCATTAGCTACGATCACCACCAAAAAGGTCGTTAGTTTTGTTGTGCGAAACATTATATGCCGCTTTTGCCTCCCATGGACTATCATTACTGACAACGGAACTAATTTGAGAGTAGAGAATTCAAAGAGTTCGGCCAAAAATATTGCATTGAGAAAAGGTTTGCAACAATCCATCACCCTAAAGTGAATGGGCAAGTTGAAGCTGTAAATAAGATAATCAAGTCCATCTTGCAAAAACGTTTGGAGAAGGCTAGAGGCAAGTGGATGGATGAACTTCCAACAGCACTCTGAACCTACTGAACCACCCACAAATCCACGACTGGCCACACTCCTTTCGCCTTGGCATACGACAATGAAGCTGTTATACCTGTGGAACTTGAAGTTCCGTCTCACCGGTTGACTCATTATGATCCTAGAATGAACCGAGATCTTTTACTAGAATCGCTAGACTTTATCGATGAGAAGCGTGAAGAAGCTGATTTAAGAACGACCGCATATTGGCACCGAGTCGCCTGATATTATAATGAAAAAGTTTGACCAAGAACTTTCGATGTGGGCGACCTTGTTTTGAAGCGAGTTTTTCTAGTCCTGTCGCATATGAATCCCACATGGGAAGGTCCCTATGTCATCGAACGGAAGCTTGGAGACGGAACCTTCAAGCTAGCGACTTTTGATGGCTTGAGGCTCCATAGAGCATGAAATAGTAAGCATTTGCATCATTATTACACTTAGTTTATTTCTTTTGCATTTTAGTAGAAATTATTTCCAGAATATGTTTATTTTGTTGTTCTCTATTTCCGACATGTAATAAGACAAGTCAGTTTGTCCTTATTTTTTACAATCAATAAAGGCTTGAAGCTGTTTTTCAATGAACTATTGGTGTTATGTATTTTATAATTTCATGGCAAAATAAAATTGCATTAATCTGTCTGAAGTACGAATGCACGCACATAACTAAAAGTCGATCAGCTAACAATTCGAAAATCTCAAAGTCCCTAGAGTGCAGACTTGAGTACTCTAAGTCCCCATAGTGCGGTCTAGAGTATAAATGATTCAAAAAATCTCTAAGTCCCCAAAATGTGGACTTGAGTACTCTGAGTCCCCAGAGTGCGGACTAGAGTATAAAAAATTCGGAAATCTCTAAGTCCCCAGAGTGCGGACTTGAGTACTCTGAGTCCCCAGAGTGCGGACTAGAGTATAAACGATTCGAAAACCTCTAAGTCCCCAGAGTGCTGACTTGAGTACTCTGAGTCCCCAGAGTGCAGAATAGAGTATAAACGATTCGGAAACCTCTAAGTCCCCAGAGTGCAGACTTGAGTACTCTAAGTCCCTAGAGTGCGGGCTAGAGTATAAATGATTCAAAAAATCTCTATGTCCCCAGAGTGCGGACTTGAGTACTTTGAGTCCCTAGAGTGCGGACTAGAGTATAAACGATTTGAAAATCTCTAAATCCGCAGAGTGCGGACTTGAGCACTCTGAGTCGCCAGAGTGCGGACTAGAGTATAAACGATTCGAAAATCTCTAAGTCCCTAAAGTGCGGACTTGAGTACTCTGAGTCCCTAGAGTGCAGACTAGAGTATAAATGATTCAAAACTCTCAAAGTCTCCAAAGTGCGGACCTGAGTACTCTGAGTCCCCAGAGTGCGGACTTGAGTACTCTGAGTCCTCAGAGTGCGGACTAGAGTATAAATAATTTGAAAATCTCTAAGTCCCCAAAGTGTAGACTTGAATAGTCTGAGTCCACAGAGTGCTGACTAGAGTATAAATGATTCAAAAAATCTCTAAGTCCCCAGAGTGCGAACTTGAGTACTTGAGTCCCCAGAGTGCAGACTAGAGTATAAACGATTCGAAAACCTCTAAGTCCCCAGAGTGCGGACTTGAGTACGCTGAATCTTCAAAGTGTGGACTAGAGTATAAACGATTCAAAAATCTCTAAGTCCCTAGAATGCGAACTTGAGTACACCGAGTCCCCAGAGTATGGACTAGAGTATAAACGATTCAAAAATCTCCAAGTCTTATGAAAGCGGACTGGATTTCACATGACCCACAAGACTCTGAATTTAAATTATAGATTAAATTATAAGCTAAGCAATGAAAGTCTGGGAATAAAAAGAAGCAAAATTTATTTACTAATCAAAAATGATGTTTCATTACAACTTGTTCGAAGTTCGGAGCCAAAATCTATCTACGATGACTAAAAAAAGGGAGGAAAACAACTGCATGGTATCGCATTACTTAAGTTAAGCAAAATGTAGCGAGGCAACAACTACTCTTCGGTTTTCTTACCTTTTCTGGCTTCCCTAAAGTTTCCTCATCCGAGCACCTCTTTTTGGACCCTTTGCTTCCCAGCGACGGAGTACTCGAGGGAGGTGGAGGAACTTCCAAAGGTGTGGTCCCACCGGGGAGAATGACCTTCAAGGGCCTATTTAGCGGATCGTCAAGTTCCCCACCTGAGATTCTATCTTAACTTTTGTTTTCTTTTTCTACTCCTCCTCGATTTTCTCTTTCATGCTAAGCTTGGAAGTATGCTCTGAAGCGCCTATGATTTTTACCTCGTCCTGTTCTATACAGGTGAGGGATTTTCAAGTCTATCCTCATCTAGCGCCCCGATCACTTGAGCATCGGGGCCAGGGGTATCTCTGGTGTGAGGTGCCTCAGTCCTTTTCTCTTCCCTCTCTGTGGCGACATCTCTCCTTGGAATCAGTTCGGGTCTAGAGTGACCTATATGAATTCATGAAAAACAATTGTTAGAACACATTCGTCACTCACCAAAAGCAATGAATTCCCGAACTCTAGAAGGTGAAGCTATATACCAGCTTCCAACTGATTTTTAGTGGTATTTAGAGTATCACCCTCGAGGATTGGAGATAAAATGTGAACGCCAAGTCCTGGCTTCTCCGGGTCATAGCCGACGTGCTGTTCGGGAGGCCCAAGTGACGTACTATCGGTCGATTGAATGTGAGGAGGAACTGGAGACTCGATACCAGATGGGCTAGCGATATTATCTTTACCCTTTGATGATGGGGAGTCTCTTCCAAAGAGGGCTTTCGCCGCGGATAAGTCTGAAGGCTCATTTCCTCGGAGCACTTCCCTCACGAGAGCCTCTTCATCAACCTGTTCGACTTCTAGCTCCGCTCTCTTAATTTTGGTCAAAGTATCCCATGCTTCGGCCAGTGATTCGAGATAACCATCGCCTAAGAAAGATAGGTCACGATGCATGAGCACTCGTGCATTGTACCCGATGATGAGCGGGTCGAATAAACACTTGATTTTTTCTCTCCAGCCTCGGTAGCTGCCTCAAGACGAGAGTTCGGCCTCTATGAGCGCCATCTTCTTGCCTTCCTCGCGAGCTGCTTCGTTTAGCGCTTCAACCCTGGAAAGCTCCTCATTGAGTTTTGTCTTTAGAAGCCGTGTTTCGATGATTTCATCGCAGTATCTTTGTGACTCTTCCTGCGCTACAATTTCTTCTTCTCTCTCTTTAAAGAGCAACTCCTCTAGCTCTTTGACCCGTCGAGCGAGAATGTCTTTCTCTTTTTGGACAGAATCTTTCTCCACAGCTAGAGCACCATTACATTGGATTGCCTCATCGATTTCATTCTTGTGAGTGGCCTCCAAGCGACTAACTGCCTCGGCTATCTCCTTGGCATTTTTCTGGGCAGTCTCGAGCGGAGATTTGTATGAGGATGTCTCTTCATCCTGGCACTTAATGATGTCTTTTTCATGAATAGCTTTGAGTTTGAGGAAATCAAACTCGTGTTGGCGTTCAATGGAAACCTCTAAAACTTTCTCCACCAAGTGTACAAACACATCATGCTGAAAATAAACATCGTTGTTGCAGGCAATGGTGCTCTGTTTGACATGTCCACGGATCGGATGGATTGCGGGGAGAAATTTCAATCCATCGAAACATATCTTTGAGAATGTAGCCTTGAGCTCAGCTAAATTTTCCGCCATCGATGGATCGTGAGTGGAGGATGGAGGAGTCTGCCTAACCGAGGTCAAAGATCTCTTATACGGCTCATGGGATTGCTTAGTACTCGAAGAGCCAGAATGTTGGTCATGAGGAACTTCGGACTGGGATCCCTTCTGAGCAGACTTCTCCCTACTATGCTCCGAGTGAGGAGGAGGATCGTTTGGATATGAGGAATGGCTGTAGGTTCTCCTTCTAGAAGATGACGACTCTTTGGGATGATAATCTCCATCACCACTGTCGTCCTCGTCTCGTCGTTTTCCTGATCCCGAGTCTCGATTGGAATGGTAGAAGATGGAAGATCCGCGAAGGTGGTCAGTGCCATGTGTATGCCACATCACCTGCACATAAAACTAAATGAGGATGAGTCAGTAGGAATCACATGATGAGTGGAATTCAAGTGCATGGAGGAGTGTAGGTGTTTGTGTGTGTCCTAGTGCATCCCGCCGACGGACTAGTATTTTTTGCTTTACTCGTTGGAGTTTTCTCTCGCTAATGATGAGCCTGAGAGCCTTCATCACCTCTTGCTGGCGAATTAAATCTCATAGCATCGAGGTTATTGAAACCGTAATTCAGTATACCGTTAGGGATGGTCAACTCAGATAGGCCCTTTAGTGAGCCCTCTAAGTTTTGGGAAGACTACTTCTTCTCAATTGGAGTTATCGTAACCTTTGAAGTTCCGCCAACTGTCTTCTTTTTCAGCTTGTAAGCTAGACACTTTTTCTTCTTCGAAGGAAGCGGTGGTTCGTCAGTGCCGGGTGCATCAGATACTGGCGCTTGGCCATAATTTACATTCTCATCAGTCGCCATTGGCACCTCGGTTTCTTTAATCTCGCCTTCCTCGGTAGTATCGGGGCCCCTACGGCTACGGGCATCGAAGGTCCAGCTTGTTCTTTGCTCGTTCCCGCAGCCGTTCTTGTTATAATGGCACAAATTGGAAGGCTAGTTCTGCGGCCCTCTTCCAGTAATGCAAACTTCGAGAGCGGTTCGTTGGTAATTACAGATTTAACGTCCCAGTCTCCCACATGAGTAGCTCGAATGGCCTCGACGGCCTCAGAATACCCGGAGCCTTCGGGTCGTGGGCGGACACCTATAAGAGTTGAAAGAAGTTTAGAAAAGATGATTTTTGAGCCTTAAGACAAGGACTGGGATAAAAATAAGACTTACTCCCTTCTATCCATCTTCTCGCAAAATTGGGAGGACAGCGTACGTAGAACCACTCTTGTTTATACTGAGAAAATTTGCTCCACGCACCCATCAGAACTTGGCATTTGGGGTGTGGCTCAAGGAATATGTAAGATGGACTGTCAGTACGTCTTTTGAAGTGGTAAATATAACGGATATCCTCGGGAGTTGGAGGTCCGAGTAAGATGCTCAGGAAAAGAACGCACGTACCGTGAATAAATACATGGCTATTAGGGTGTAGTTGTGCTGGAGCAATCCCAATATACTGAAACACTTCACGGATGAATGAATTGAAAGGCGGCACACTTCCAGCCCAGCACATAAAATTGTTGCACACGGTGTATCCGGATGGGGCAAGTGAGGCCGATCTTGTGCCGACGGAACTAAAACGTCTTCGAAGGGGATTCTGTGGATAGAACGTAATCGACAGAGAGAAGATTCATCGATTTTCGAGGCTTGAGAGTTGATGGGGTCATCCAAAACGATGGCCCCATCTACATCATTGGGAGTCGGGCCTATAACTGCGACTGGTGGATCCGAGATGCCAGGTTTGTAGGCTGATGATGGGTTTAAAGTCCCTACCACCTCCTGTCGAGAACTTGATTTTTTGGGCTCAGTCTTGTCATAAACAGTAGCGGAGCTTAATTATTTGGACATATCCAAAGAGCTATTAGTGTTAATAGATACTTGTTTAAGCTATACTTGAAAGATAATAGATATCAGATATAACAACAAGATATTCCCCCCGTGTGGTGTGTGGACTAGTGGCACCATTCAAGCATGAGTATAAAAGAATTAAAGATCTAAAGATAGGTGAAGCATGATTGAGCTTGAAATTACCATCTTCGGAGACCGTCATCGCTGACCATCTCCGACAGCTTGTCCTATGTTCGGTAGTAGAGGTCTCGGAATCGGACATTGGCATCATATATTGAAGGCTCTTATTTGCTTTTGTTGATTCATGTTTAGAATTACTTGAACTATGGAATTGTTAGTCCGAATTAATTCCATGGGTTCATATGCTTTGGTTCTTGTCATTGTCCATTGTCTTATGCTTAAGCATGGGAAGTATGATCCTAATGTATGCCGTGTTCAAGTTAAAATGGTCCTGACTGCCAATGCCAACCCCAATACTCCATGCCGATCTAAACACTAAACTATCTACATCGATCGTCCTTTAAAAACTAGATTACCGACCCACTCTCTTACGGACTACTCACCGCCACTCTAGAACAAAGGTAACCGATCCACTCATCTATGAAATACCGACCCACTCGCTCTCTCAAAAGTACCGAACAAGCCTCACTTAACTTATAATGAACCAGCCTCACTCAACCTATGCTGACCCACTCTTCTTCTAAGTTCCTACCGGTCTGCTCTACTGATAGAATCCTACCAACCCAGACCTCCTTGGACAATCTACTAACCCACTTCCATTCAGAGCGTCGAACTCCTCTCTCTTACAAAACATGAACTCTCTTCTTCTATACATTACCGACCTCCATTCCTATCAATGCCTATGTTAACTCCTCTCAACCTGGTGTAAACCCACGTCAAAAATGCTCCGTTGTCCATGCTTATCCCTCACTTATCGCGTTTCTCTTTTCTCCCCTTCATTGTGCAGGGCCGTATGTGCACATGATTCTAACCTAGTTCGAATTCAAAAGGGTGTGGCCTAGGAGTTTAAAATAATACATGGAATCTCACTTATGTGTTAACTCAGGGTTAGGGCGAGTATTTTTGGGGTTTGGAGTCAAGGAGTATGGTGGCAGTACGTTTGGAAGATGATAGAACGAAGTGGCGAACCAGTTCGGTGGAGTGAAGGAGATGGGGTTTGGAGCAATGCTAGAGAAGATAAGATATAAAGTAAGAAGTGGAAGGAAAAGAATGAGGGCGTGGACTTTTATATATGGAAGATGGGGAGGTGAACGGGCATTCTCCTATAGAACCGGTCACCATGCTTTAGTGGGTCGGTAAGAAAACATACCGACCATTGCCAAGTGAACCGACCGTGTGGGTTGGCCTTTGTATGCCAATTCACCCCTTATTAAATAAATAGAATATAAATAAAAATGGTAAAAACGTAAATGATAATGAATATATATATATATATATATATAAATGAATATATATACATGTAACGGTAGTTGAGGATGGTATGTGATAAAGAAATGGATACTACCAGATAAGTGGAGAAGCGTGGGTTTAGAAAACCTACTGTGATTCAGCCTTCGAATGGCTGCAAATCTTTAGCTTTTGAAAAGTTAAAATGGGAATTCAAGAATTTCTTCGAAACTAAACTAATACGATTAGACGACGCGAAGCTTCTTCGAAGGCCAATGAAAAAGCGATAATCAGTTACCATTCTGAACGAGCTTGCCTCTGAAAGAAGGGATTACTCGCTGATTCAAAGCGCATCATGTTGATTCACACAATGCACTTTGGAGGGCAATGTATTACTCGGCTACTTGGCTTGATTACAAGGCAATAGTTGCATTGGATAGGGTTGGACCTAGACGGGACTCAAGCCGAGAAAGGATTGGAAATATAAACGGTCGATGTAACCTAATTGGATTGGCATACTACGTGTGGTTCGACATATGCGTGTGGTTCGGCATATGCGTGTGGTTCGTCATATATGATGGTTCAGCCTATTTGCATGGTTCGGTGTTGGGACGAAATCATATGTGGGTCTATAATGATGGGATCGGCCTTGTTAGAACAAAATCATATGTGGATCGGCTGATAGTGGTTCGGCTTATGTAGATCGGCAAGGAAGGGCTAGGATTCGATACGATTGGCATGGGTGGCTCGGCATGACTGGATCGGCTATAATGGTAGGCTAACTTTGGGTCGGTCATGGAGTTTTTTGGTATTGAATGAAGTGGTCAGCATGGACGGCTCGGTCACCATGGTTCGACATACTTGGTATGGTGTACCCTAGGAAAATTGGCAAGTTATTTGGTCTACAACAAAGTAGTGCGATCAACATTTCATTGCTTCGAGTCACACCACTATTTTCTTCGAGTCACTCGAGAAATTGCTTCGAGTCATCTACAAGGAAACCCCGGTTTGGCATTAATGGTTCAACCAAAGTGGCTCGATAGTTACTGGGTTGGTCAACTTGAATTGTCACTTGTGGGCCGAGCTATCTTGGTCATGGGCCCGCATAGGGAAGCTTGGATAACTTCGTCTATAAATAGTGGGGCATGGGTCCAGTTGAAGGGACCTTTTTTCGAGAACTCCACGGAAACTCTACATTTTTTGGACTCTCCTCTTTTAGATTCAAACTTGTATTTAAGTGGGTTGTTTACGGATTGTATCTGTATTCAAGTGATTGGAAAAGTAATAAAGATTCTATTCAAAGTGGACATAGGCAGTGTACAACCCTAAAATTTTGAATTTATTTTTAACTTTGATTTATTTTATTTTGAAAATGTTTTAGAATTTATTTCATTGCAATATTTTATTTTTAAAACATTTTAAAAGTATAGTTATAATTTTCCAAAGTTAATTGTATTTTGTTTGTAATTTTTAAGTCTAGATTTAATTTAATGAACTATTTCTTCATTTCTTTTTCTATTTCTCTTAAAATATTTATTTATTTTCATTTTATTTTACATTTTTTTCATTTTCTAATTCATTTACTAAATTTCATTTGTTTATTTGATTTAAAAGAAAATGGTAAATTGAAGAGGCAAAAACTCTTCATTTCTTATGACTTTTCAATACTTTACCTTTTTACTTTCTTTGGCCGTTCATTTCTTCTCTTGGCCGTGAGTTATTTTGTATTTCACGTGAAATAAAGCCTTCTCATTCCATTCAAGTCTCGGCCATAAACATTTTTGAAAATATTTGGTAATGGCTTCTTCCTCTTTTTCTTACCCTTTCTTCTTGTTTTATTAATTTTTTGCCTTGCTTATACCTAGTGTTGCTCGGCCATAGCCCCTCCACCACTTCGACTGTACAGCACCACCACCATCCACGGCCACACCACCTCCCCTTCCTCTATCCAGTCAAGGCCGTGACCATCCCATGAAGATAGCACCACAAAATATTGCAAACACACCTTAATATTGCCATAGCCGAGCCAAAAATCACCATCACCTTCATTTTTCCACTTCGGCTACCCCCTTAGCCACCTCCACCATCCCCTACACTAACCCTAGCCGCAGCTCCAGCCATCACCTGACCATCACCTTGCATGGCCGAGCCAAACCATGACAGGCCGAGCCTTGTTGTTGCACCAAATCTCCACTTATTTGCCTTAACCCTTTGTATTCCCTACCTTGTAACTTCCACTCCTCCACTACTTGCTAGCCGTGCCTATTTGGATCCATTCCCTAGCCTATGCCACAACCATGGCCGAGCATTAGAGCCCCTAGGCCGAGCATATGATGGTTGAGGCAATGGTCAAACCACTTTGTGTTTTGTTGCTTTTATTTTAAATTGTTTCAATATGTATTCTATGTTGAAATTATATTTATATTTTGTCTTATTATATTGGTTGTGTACAAGATCACTAGCATAGTTCTCTTCCCACTTGAGTCTATAGTCGCGTTATCATGCTTTCTGGAATTTGTTTGTGTTGTTTGATTTGCTAACTCCAGCATTAAAAGGCGAGTAATCACACATGACTTTTATACTTATACAACTGTGAAGTAATAGCAAGTGAAAGTGTAGAATTATTATATCATGTTATACCTGCTTGTGTTATAAATTATATAATGTTAACCATGTTTATAAACCTGTCATATCATCTGATACTGTTATATGTTGTTAAACTGTTTATTTATATCTATTTCTCACACTGCAAGTTCCCTGTAGAATATAATCACTATTGGTTGAAATGACACATAACCGAACAGACTTTAGAATATGGAAAAATCATTATGGGCTGAAATGATAGGCCCGAGCGATTTTATTTATTTTATTTAACTTGGAATTGCAGGTTTAAAATGATAGAAAGCAGATTTTTCTTTGTAAACTGCAGATTGAAATGATATATATCCGTATCGCTTGACCTAGGTTAGAAAATTTTATACGGACCCGTGGTTATTTTATAAAGTTTTTTGGAATGTTTAAGTATTTTTAAAAATGTAAATTTATTAAAATTTGATTTAAATAGATTTTTAATGTTTAAATAAAGGATTTATGATTTTTCTATATGTTTAAAATGTTAAATAAATGAATGGTTATGTGGAATTTTGGAATATAACTTAATAATTGAAATTATAGATTTTGTAAAAAATAGAATTTAAGTTATATAAAGAAAATGGAAATTAAGTTATATTTGGAAAATGGTAATAAAAAAAATTAAGCGTAAAGTAATTTGTTAAAATGTGAAAAATAGAAAATTGTACACTTGAATTTATTAAGTGAATTATTGAAAATTTGATTTTATTTATAAGAAATTTACTTTATAAATATCATAAGTTAAAGGTATTTGAATGAACATTTTTGAGTGTTAAAATATGATTTCTATAATGTTTAAAGGGTTAAAATCAAAGTTTATTTGTTGCTGGAATTACATTGAAAATATGGAAATTAAGTAACCGCACTTCAGAAATGCTATCGTTTCTGAAGTTAACTTAAAATCTGAAGTAAATGATATTACAGCACTTTGTAAGTGCTGTAGTTGATACAAATGAACTATGGCTAAATTTTAACTAAGTGATATTACAGCACTTTGTAAGTGCTGTAGTTGCAGAAAGAAAATTTAAATCTAAAACTAATAAAAGGGCTACAGTAGCACTTGATAAGTGTTGCAGTTGGCTGAAGTAAGATTTTTGAACATAACTGAACTATTATAGCAGTTCTGTAAATGCTGTCTTTACTGAAGTGAACTATTTTTCAACTAAAACCGAACTATTACAGCAGTTTTTAAATGCTATCTTTGCTGAATTGAATTGTTTTCAAATGTAACTTACCACAGCATTTTCTAAATGCCGTGAAAGGCTGAAATTTCACTGTTTTGCAGTTTTAACTAAATAAACGAACTCTGAAAAGGCTGAATTTTTGGGAATTGAATATTTAAATCACTTTTAAATGGTTTAAATGAAATATTTTTGATTTGAAATATATATTGTTTTTGAAATTATAACCACGGGTTATAATAACGATTGGTTGTTAAAGAGACCGGGATCGGATATGGACATACTCTTTGTCGATACCGAAAACCACTTTAACAACTGTGTACGCGGTGGAGTTTCTAGAGTGAACTAGGATGGTGGCGACATTCTTGAGGTATATTACGTGGACCCAACTCTCGTGAGTTGGCATAAGGTGGCTAAAACAGGAGCAATCTCAAGCCAACTGTAGTCATTCCTTCGATTGGACACATTTCTTCGATAGCATTCTATTACTTTATGATTATTTCGGTGGCCACCCTCCGATTTGGGAATGTGTTCCGAGGTGGGCGTAGTGGCTGCTACGTTACCACCAGCCCGTGTGCGTAAGTGGTATATCTACCCTGGCATTGCCTTGTGTGCCGTGTCACCTACCATAGCGAGCCTTTACTATGATTTTCTATTTGTGTACCTATGGAGTATCTTCTCATAGTCTCCCGATCGGGAGATATGCTGGCATTGTATAGACTATTGGCATTATTTTGTGTTAAGGGCTATATAGGTAACCCCTTAACGCTATTAAAAAGTATGTTTATTTTACTGTTAGACATTATTATAATAGCGCAATATTACTACATAGTAAATAGTTTAACGGATCCTTAGAGGATTGGTCCCAAGCATCCTTTAAGTTACATGCTCATTTACCGCAGTTCACTCGAGTTGGTTTACATTGTATAAGTTTGTATGTCCTGACTCGAGTGTTTGTGTTTTATTTACGCTTGGGTCAGCTTGAGTATTCACATATTTGGATTTCCACTTTCTGGGGATTTGGAATCGCTGGAGATTATCTACTTATCTAGCTATTTATCTAGTTCAGTATCAGTTGTTCTATTTCATCTCTTGTATTAGTGGACTTCTATGTATTTGGGATTTCTATTATGTTGTTTCAAACTGATATTATGCATTTTGTTTGAGACTTTGTTATAATAGCTTCATGAACTACTATGGTATTTTATTTCCGCTACGAGTTGTTCTCATATTTCTGTGTCTATGATTCTGTATGTGATTTTATTTGCTCTAAATTTTATCACAATCTGTTATTTTGAATTATTCAAGTTTGACATGTGTGGATTATTATCGATTTGAATGGTCCAAAATAGTGGGTCGTTACAGGCAATTACGATGAACCACTATAAATTTGGTGTTCTCTTTTCATTTTGTTCTATTTGCATTCAATTACACCATTTCTCTATTTTAATTTACTCTCTTCATTAATCTCTCTACATAACTCTACTCAAGGGTGTTACCGACCAATTTTGGTGCTAATAATCCCATATGTAATTATTTCTAATTTATTTGCTTATTCTATGTATTCCTCGTTTCCTTCTTATATCTAATAAATGTCGATTGTCCCTAATAAATGGTCATCGATATCAAAAGGGGACAATCTCTAATGACATTTATTTACTCGTTTCAAAATCAACATATTATGCCTATTCAATTTCACCATAAATGCTATATTAAATTCTCTAGTTAGTCCACATTTAATTCCTTTAACTCTTTATTAACTACAAATTTATTACTCATTAAATTTATAGTTATTGTCCATAAATTTTGAAATTACAATTCCTTGTTTTTTCAAACTCCTAATCCTATAATTACTACGCTATTAATAACTAGTCGTCCTAATTGTAACTAATACGAATACCTATGCATATTATAAACTATGCTATAAATATTTACCTTCTAATTTTCGATGTGATTATACGCGTGTGTGTGTATTCCTATTCCCAACACAATAATTCCCATACTTAGGAATTCCAGAATATACACTTGCATGTACATTTTGTGAAGAACATAAATTTATGCATTTTAATTTATTAGAGATATCCTCTTAAAAAGGATTACCGTTATAACTTTCTATAAATTACTCAAAAATGAGACCGATTCTGTTTGAAATTATAAGGAATTATCACTTTTCTTTTATAGAAATAGTCAATGTAGGAGTAGAACCTCTATACTTTACACATCTCTTTCATTTTTAGTAAATTTCATATTATTTTAAATGTGCACTTTTTACAAATTTTATGGAATTGGATAATTCATGGAAATATGTATAATTGAATTGTACCCCACTCTCAATAAATTAAAACGTAAAGAATCACATTGCGAGTCAATTAGGGCAACCTTATTTACAACCTAATTATAAATCTGGAATAAACTTAACAACTTTACAAACATCCTACAATAACAAATATTCGAGATTGATTTCTAATTTCCAGATTAGGTTGTATATAGTATTCCAATTTTCTAAGTTATGGAGTATGTAGGCAAGGCTTTAACTAAATATGTTTTTTGAGCCCACAACTCAATAAATCTAACATATGCATAATTAAACAAAACTCAATGATGTAATTTCAATAATATAAATGAATTATATAATTCCCACTTATCTTTCAAGTTTCCCAAATCTTTCACATCTGAATTAATTCCTTTACTTGACTCCTTTCCCTTTCTAATCCAAAAGAATAAGTAAAAAAAGGTATATCCATGCTATTAGAATTATAGATCTGAGAAGAGGCTAGAGATTAAGGGGAATACTGATTTATAACTACGAAATTTACCTTTTTCCGCAGTATTGATGTCCTCCTTCTCTTCTTCTCTTTAATTTCTTACTCTTCGCCAATTATATATACAAATAATATAATGTCTTATTATGAATAGAAACAGTGGAGATGGAAAAATGATAGATATTCACTGCTTTGATCGGAAAATATGAAAAAAGAAGTGAGGGGTTAAGTCTGCATTTATAGATGCTCGAATCATTCGTAATCGTGAGATTAAAATAATTAAATCTGGGTCGTTTGGCCAAGTTTCAAACCCTGGCCACCATCCCTCGACCAGTCGACCACCCCCTATAGGCGATCTATAGGCCCAAGTAAATGGGTCGACCATGGTGTCCTGCGTTTAATAACATTTATGTCCTATTTTTGTTTTTTTCCTTCGAAAACTTCGAACGCTAATAACTTCTTTGTTTGAACTCTAATGCAAAACTCCAAATATAAAAATTGCTCAGAAAATCATCACAACGCAACAATGCAAGCTTTATGACCAAATTCCAACAAATTCCAATATTTGATCAAATTCCATTTTCGAGCCTTATTTATTATTTATTAATTATTGCTAATTTTTATGGGCTGCTACAATTGTAGCTACGTTGTCGAAGCAGTAGTTATCTCGATACCGATTTATGCTCCATAACTCGGTGTTGAGTTATGATATTTTATGAGTTTTGACTTAATTCATCCATCTTCTTGAATAGAGAGCATGTGGCCAGTCTACCTTCATTCCACATTGTATGTTGTTTATAACTTTCTTTTTGATCTCCTTTAGATTGCTTCATTACCTAGCTCTCATGATTCGGTACAGAATTATGGAACACAACTTGGTACCGAGTTGATGCTAGTGTTGTTTTCTATGGAGTTTCCTCTCTATAGCTTGGCACTTTTGGAAAATTATTAGCTTCCCTCAAGTCGTAAGCAAGACCCTACATCAATTTTTTGAGCTTTGGTTGAATTCTGACTTTCAAAGTTATAATTCTGAATTTCTTGTTTGCAATCCGACCATTCGATGGTTTGACTCGTCTAGATATAGTTTGGTTCAAAAGCAGGATAAAAATTATACACGCAATAAATATTTACGAATAAACATATAATATATGTATGTAAATTTTAATACAAAGTGTACGTTAAGATTGTTTTCGAAGAAAAAAATAATTTTTTTACGTATAGATTTCCATATGGAAATCAATAAAAAATTAATTTTACCAAAACAATTTAAAACCTAGAAAATATCATATGGCTAAAATTATATTTGTGAATATACATATTTAATTATATTTGATATCATATGTATACTACTTTAAACATTATTCTAATATGTATATATAGTCATAGATATATGCTTAAAATAAAATCCGAATTATATGATATGTACATATATTTATTTTAAAAATTAAATATATTAAACTAAATTTGAAATTGTGTAGATCTAGATCTAAAACATGAAATTTAAATTTAAAATTTGAATTTGAAATCATAAATCATTTTATTAAAATCTAAAATTATTTTGCAATGTAATTATATATGTATGTATATATAAGAATTTCTATAAACTTTTACGTTTGTAAGCAACGTTTTATAATATACAAAACTATATATGTATATATTTATAACATTTTTATGTACATACATACATACACACAGATATATATATATATATATATATATATATATATATATATATATATATATATATATATATATATTGACAGCACACATGTATATATATGGGCCAACATGTCTATTGCCGTGTAAATCTCAACATCTATACATGGGCATGTTAAACCATGTAAATTGTTTATATTGCAGTGCACATATACAAATATGTGTATATTGTACACATAGATTATATAATATAACATAAACTTAACAATAAATAAAACCTTATTTATAAGTTGGATAAAATATTGATTTTATTAAGAATATATTTATATTAGATCTAAATAAATTTAGACTTCATAGGCCTAATCAGATCCAAAATGGAATAAATGTTTTAAAACTTACCGATTTACCCCATTGTGTGCTAGCCTGGTTCCAACAAAGGTGTGGTGATCTCTTCGGTTAGTTGCAAATCAGAAAGAGAATGGATTTGATCCAAAGAACTTTGGATTCATCATTTAAGGTCATTCAATGCCACTATATTGGTAACACCTAAAAGCTACATACACGCATGCATGCTCACACACACGCGCGCGCGCACACACACACACACACACACACACACATATATATATATATATTAGAATCAAATATAAAAAGAAAAATAATAAAAAATTATAAATATATTTAAAACAATTTAAATCTTTGCGTATTAAATAAAAATGTATAAATATATTTTGTAAATAAAACCCTTACAGATTTTAATCATAAGTTTTTTTATATAAAATCCACATGGATTTTATATTTTAAAAAACTAAAGCTTTATGAATCCACATGGATTTGTATTATAAAAATATTTAAATGGCTTCGATCAAAATAAATAAATAACTTTTTTTTATTTTTATACATGTATTTTTTATATTTACAATTTAATATTTTATAAATAAATTTTAAATTATACATTTTTATATATAATTCTGTATATGTGCATATATATATTTGTGTGTGTCTACATGTGTGTGAGTGTGTGTATTTTAAAATATCAATATCTGAAATTTGAATTTTAAATATGAAATAGATTTTTTTTATTCTAGATCTTGATTTGTTTCTAAATTAGAATCTATCTTAGATATTTTAGTTATTAGTTCGAGTTGTTTAACTTGGTCAACATATTCAAATTTAAAATATATACATACAAAAGTTATATATATGTACGTGTGTGTACATATAAATGCATACAATAAATTAACCGTAGATAACAAATATGTGTATAAAAGGGACTAATGTGTCTGTTGTAATGTAAATCTCAGCACTTATATATGATCATTGTTATCCCGCCTTTTGGCAAGGCCATGACACCAAAAAGTTGACTGCAAATCAAGAACAGTTCGTCCCAGAGGTTGGTTATACATTGTTTCACCATGGATATCAATGAATTTTGTCCGAGTCCGGATCAAGCCACAATTGGCAAGACACGGCAAGCAAAGTGTAACAACCCGCATATTTATCGATTTTTATATTTAAATATTTTATTTAAATATTTTATCGTTAATCGGATTTTGGTCCGAAGCTACTTTTTGCAAACGGTCAAATTAGGACTCGAGACCACTTCCATTGAGTTCGAAACGTCGTTTGCAATCTTCTAAGTATAAACATTGATATGTTTGGGGTTAGTGGAATTTCACCACTTTTTCACTCGAGCCTTTGGTTTGGACTTTTAGCCCATTAGGCCCAAGTTCCACCCCCCTTCTTCTTCATTGCTTCATTTCATTTCCTAACACTAAAGCTTCAACAAAAATGGTGAATGGAATGAGAAATTAAAACTCCAAAGTCTTTGTTTTATTGCAACTCCAACATTCAACTCCAAATTCAAGAAGAAGACATCGGATTCAAGCTTGTGGTTGCTTCTCCATTTGCCTTCAAGCTTTGTTCTTCATTTTCATTGGGTTTTGGAGCAAAGGTGAGATTTTTATCTCACAATTCTAGTCTATAACTATCTTGGGTTGTTGGGAATGATTCCCTATCACTTTAGCATGCATATTTGCTTTTGGTTTGGATTGGATTGGCGAAAAACTCCGATTTTTGGCGTTTTGGCGAAATTTCTGCATTTAGGTCGTTCAGGCCATTTTAGGTCGTTCGGAGTTAGGTCGTGTGGATCTTAGGTCGTAGGTCGCGTACGAGATAGCTCCTAGATCGTTCTGGCCACTTTTCGTGTGTTCGGAGTTAGGTCGTTCACGACCTAGTACTTAGGTCGCTCGTGAGTTGGTGGCGTAGGTCGTAGGTCGTTTAACTCTTAGGTCGTTAGGCCTTGTGTGTGGAGTTAGATCGCCTGCTTTCTTAGGTCGCTCGACCTCCTTACCCACTAGGTCGCGCACTTAGTTAGGTCGCTCAGCTATTGTGTTAGGTCGCGTGAACCCTTAGGTCGTTAGACCTCATTTTGCTTTAGGTCGTAGGCCTCTTGCCTTCACTTAGGTCGTACCGCACCCCGCCGGGGGCGCTGCCACCTGGACCCCCGCGACCTGACCGGGCAGGTCGAACCCCGTAAGCGGTGGCGTTGCCCCCGCACCCCCACCTTGGGGGGTTGCCACCCCCCCGGACCCCCCCTCCGTAGGGGATCTTATCTGAAAAATATTCAACAGAACTTGCTGAGCTGATTTCCTTGGATTTTTATCACATCTTCGAATGTGACCTTTGTGATTGATTGTTTCTACAATCGCTTCTGTGATTTGTCACTTTAAAATATAAAGGTTTCAAAACTAGTAGTAAATATCAAAACTCTTTCAACAAAATGATTTCAACTCTATTTTTAATAACAAAGCTCTTTTCTTAAACCGTTTTCCAATCTATTAGTATATACAAGCCTTTACCTCACTCGGATGAGAAATTTAATTAAACGACTTAGTAAAACAAGTGGTATGAAACGCTTGCGTTCACTTCGTCGGTTAATTCTTGGACTTGTTCGATTGAACCTCTTGTGACAATTTTATTATGAAGATTTACAGTTTGTTCGTAAATATTTAAGTTAAGCAAGTGGTTATGGGACATGAAGCTAAACTTCTATATTTACTAGCTTAGTGTAATTGACACTTCTCGTTGATCTTGATGATCGCTTTATGAATTAGACTAGCAATTGCGCGATGTCTCTTTCATTGCAAGGTTAGACTAGACACCACTTGTGTGATTCCATTCACACATACCTTTCTGCTTTTTGGTTAGTCTTGACCTCAATCTGTGTGATTCCATTCACACATGTGGGGTAGCTCCCCATGGTCTTCGGACCGTCATGTGATAGGCCTCTTTCCCTTTTTATGATTTCTGGATTTCTTGTGTTGATTTCTAGAATTTATCTCTTTGACTTGTCATGAGTACAAGTTTAAGGTATGATGCCCTCTTTGGATCTTTGAGAAGATTCTTGTGATATTGATTTATCTCTTGTCGGTTGATCTCCTGTTGATCATTATTTGCATACTTATAGTAGTATGTCAGTATGGATATTTTATGTTTATGCCATATCTTTTATCTTATATCATGTCATCTGATATTTATAGCTAGACTGATCCGTTTATTATTTTCTTATAAATAATACTCGGGTCAGACCGAGATGTTACAGGTGCTACTGCTTGACTCCTTCCCCAGTGATTCACTACTCAGACTTTTGGCTACTTGTTTAGATTAGCAGCTTTTGTTGTTTACACTTGAGATATAGACTCATAGTTGTATTCTTTTGTATAGCACGCGTTGCTATTCTTTTGTATTAGCGTGGATCTTTTTAGACCACTACTCTGATGTACACTTTTATGTGATATATATTCATATCTCTTTCCGCCTTTGTGATATGGATATCTGTGATTGATTCGCATGTTATGCTTACTTCTATATTTTTTTCCGAAGATTATTTTATAGCCACCGTGTGATAAGAAATTACATGGATGGTCGCTCCTCAACAGCCTTATTCTCTGCGCTAGTTGACAGCACTACACCGTAGTGTTCTTGGCTAGCGTGGGTATAGAGGTGGGGCGTCACAGCTTGGTATCAGAGCCAAACTTCGGAACAATGTAGAATAATCTAGCAAGGATCATGTCCTAAGTCTTTCTTAGGAGTTGTGCCTTAGGATTTAATTCGAGTCTTCGTACCGATTCATCCTATTTTCTTTATGATTCCTTGTTTTACCTATCAAGATTGCTTGATGTTCATTTTGTGAATAACCTTCTTCTTCTTCCTTCTTTCTTTCTTAAGGAAGAGAAATGGTTAGTTCTAGCAGTCCTAGCACTGGTCAATCCAGTAGTCCTTCTCTGGATGGCGCATTTATGTCTGCCCAACAACTTTTGGATCTTGTAAAGAATCAAGAGTTTATCTGTGCTTTGAGTAAGAATACCACAAAGATCTTACCTTTGAAACTAGAAGTTCCTTTCGACCAGCTTGTAGATATCACTCTACAAGAGGAAGAGGCTGATAAAGGAATTGATAGTGATATTGGGATTTCCAAGAAGAGGCGTATTAAATTCAAAAGCCCTCATCCCGATAAGAAGGTGAAGCAACCTATTTTTGGAGCAAAGACTCCAATCCTTAATTGTGGAAAATGCTTCAACTGTGGTTCTAGGGACGACTATGCGAAGGAGTGGCCGGAACCACTCTTTTGTCGTTACTGCAAAGATTCCAGTCATCATATTTCTGTCTGCCCCATACTTCTAAGTAAGAAGAAGATGGGACCAGAAACTTCGGTAGCCAAGCCATCTACCTCTAGTCGTAAACGATGCTACAATTGTGGTTCCTCAGACCATTATGTAACTAAGGGCCCGGAACCCCTCTATTGCCGCTATTGCAAGGGCTCGGGCCATTATTTGTCTACATGTCCCACACGACCTAGTAAGAGAGAAGGAAAGCTAAAAGCTTCTAACGAAACTTCTCTGGGTCAAGGTATTCCTTATTTAATCCTTGATTTCATTTGTTTGCGATTATCCGATTCGAGTTCTTTTTGATATGGGTTTCCCTCATCATTTTTATTTATCAGAAGAACTTGTTGATTCTCTTTATTTTTATATTTTAGGCTTGATGACTTCTTTGAGGATTGTGAATCCGAATCAGAGGATTCGCAACACTCAATTTGCTTATTATTGATGTCGAAATTATTACATGTGATTTTTCTTTCCGAACCGATTTGCCTATTGTGCATTGCTTAGGTTTCGGAATTGATTTGCGTGAAAGGATTGGCTTAATCACTTTGAAGCCCATATCCAATTGTTCTGAATGGACAATTCCTTTTTCAACATTTTCAATCTGTTAAGCAGATTCATATTTTTCCTTTGTGATTTCGATTTCAAATCGATGGCATCATTTTATTCTTTAAGCTCACATGTTGAATAAAGAGATATCTCTCTCATTCATATCGGTTAAGAATTCTCCGATATTTTTGAGTTGTCTTAGGATCATTACCTAAGCAACCTTTTAAGTGGTGTTAAGGTCTTTCTAGTTTGACCTTGCCACCGAATTTCAATCACTACGAGTTGCGGAAGTTAGCCTTCCACATACCGCGTTCCGCACTCATTATGATTTATATGAATGACATATTGTGTCATTCAGTTTATCCAGTTTATTTCATCCATTTTATAAATCAAGTATTCTATGGATATCTCAATAATTCCAATCTTGTATTTATTAATTTTGGACGAAAATAGAAATTTAAAATTTTACAAATCTTTTAAGAAGATATTTTAAATTCCTATAAAAAGGTAATTTTGTGTTGTATTGCCCATTTAGTGTTTTAAGATTTCTGGTCGATGCACTTGATCAACGCTATCGATAGGGATTTCCTAAACGCTTTGATGAGACAATCAGACACAATAAATTGACTTGTAAAATATAAATTTTTCTATAAAGGTAATTGTGATTTTTAAAGTTTTAGCTTTTTGGGAAAGAGGACAAAATTCCTTCTTTTCAATATTCTTATTCTTGTGATTCCCGAAGAGAACGTGCAATCACTTTTGCTTCTAAATCTTTAAGGCCAATCGAGACTAGGAATGCCACTTATGATCTGGTACTCGCGGCTATTGATTTTGTTTTCAATATTTGGCATCATCGTCTTTGGTGGAGAAATTTGTTCTCTACCTCAATTATAAATCATTGGGATATCTATTTCTCATAATTAAGCTGCGTCAACCATATTGGCTCGAATTTCTTGCATCTTATGATCTTGATATTCTATATACTCCCTGAAAGGGGAAATCTTGTTGCCAATGCACTAGTCGTAAGCAACAAGTAGTTGTTTTCTATGGTGATATCTGAATGGAACGATCTCGAGACTCTATTCACTTGAGAGATTCGAGATCGCGAAATCCGATTTATATGCATCCCTTGTTTTATGTAGTCTAGAGGTTCCTTATTCTTTTTAGACTGCATTCTTGTAGCTCTAAGGGCTAGATTCTAAACTGGCTCTTCTTAGCCAATGTTGTAGGGATAAAATTATTATTGAAAGTTAGAAAGACTTCGATATTGATTTTCGTGGCGACATTTAAAAGTTTGGTAGACTTATCGTACCAAATATTTGTGATCTTCGTCAATATATTTTAGAAGATTCACATCGTTCCAAAATTACCATTCATCCTAGAAGTAGTAAAGTGTACGTAGATATGAAGCGACTTTATTATTTGGAGTGAATGAAATCTGATATCGCTAACTTTGTTAAGTGTTGTATGACTCGCCATCTTGTCAAGGCCCTACACTAAAGGCCTGGTGGGTTAATGCAACCTTTAGAAATTCCAATTTGGAAGTAAGACCAAATCTCCATGGATTTTATAGATGTCTCTCCCCGTTCCCGTTCGGGTCATGATAACTTATGGGTTATAGTAGATAGACTTACTAAATCCGTCCATTTTATTCCCCGTTCGGATTAACCGAACCGTTCCTCTTTTGGCCCAAACTCTTTGTTAAAGGAGTTGTTAAATTACATGGAGTTCCTACTTCTGTCGATAGCGATAGTGATCCATTGTTTACTAGTGGATTTTTGGAAGTGTCTTCAAAAAGCTTTAGAAACGAAGCTTAATTTAAGCACCGCTTATTACCCCAGTCCGATGGACAAGTAGAGCGTGTGAACCAAACTCCGGAAGACCTTCTTCGTGTTGTGTGCTTGATTTTTGTGGAAGTTGGGAAAATCATATTTCTCTTGTTGAATTTTCCTATAATCATAGCTTCCAATCTAGTATTGGTATGGCATTCTTCGAGGCACTCTAGGGAATGCTATGCCGATCTCCTTCTTGTTGGCTTAAGGTCGGTGAGAAGCTGGTTTTAGGTCTAGAATTTTACTCGTGTTTCACCTATGATAGGTGTTGTACGTTCCCGTGATAGGGAAAGATTAGCGCCTCAATATATTGGGCCATTCCCTATCACCGTACGTATAGATTCCATGGCTTGTCGCCTTACATTACCGGCTCAGTTTTCTGCTATGCACGACATGTTCACGTTTCTCAATTACGGAAATGCCTTCGGGATTCCGATTCCATTCTTGAGCCTGCTGTTGTGGAAGAAATTGAAGTTTCGCCGAATTTAACTTATGAGCAGCATCCTATTCGAATTATTGCTTCGGAGGGTAAACGGCTTCGAAATAAAGATGTTCCGCTTGTGAGGGTTCAATGGTCCACAAATCCTAAGGATTGCTCTTGGGAATCCAGAGAATTCATCGAGCGAACACATCCGGACTTGCTTACTCCTGCTCTTTGAGGTGAACTTCTAATATCAAATTTCTTTAGTATTAATATGCTTTTATGGTTGTTACTTCTTATTTCCACCTTATATATTGCGAGGACGCAATTTCTTTAAGAAGGGGAGTCTGTAACAACCCGCATATTTATCGATTTTTATATTTAAATATTTTATTTAAATATTTTATCGTTAATCGGATTTTGGTCCGAAGCTACTTTTTGCAAACGGTCAAATTAGGACTCGAGACCACTTCCATTGAGTTCGAAACGTCGTTTGCAATCTTCTAAGTATAAACATTGATATGTTTGGGGTTAGTGGAATTTCACCATTTTTTCACTCGAGCCTTTGGTTTGGACTTTTAGCCCATTAGGCCCAAGTTCCACCCCCCTTCTTCTTCATTGCTTCATTTCATTTCCTAACACTAAAGCTTCAACAAAAATGGTGAATGGAATGAGAAATTAAAACTCCAAAGTCTTTGTTTTATTGCAACTCCAACATTCAACTCCAAATTCAAGAAGAAGACATCGGATTCAAGCTTGTGGTTGCTTCTCCATTTGCCTTCAAGCTTTGTTCTTCATTTTCATTGGGTTTTGGAGCAAAGGTGAGATTTTTATCTCACAATTCTAGTCTATAACTATCTTGGGTTGTTGGGAATGATTCCCTATCACTTTAGCATGCATATTTGCTTTTGGTTTGGATTGGATTGGCGAAAAACTCCGATTTTTGGCGTTTTGGCGAAATTTCTGCATTTAGGTCGTTCAGGCCATTTTAGGTCGTTCGGAGTTAGGTCGTGTGGATCTTAGGTCGTAGGTCGCGTACGAGATAGCTCCTAGATCGTTCTGGCCACTTTTCGTGTGTTCGGAGTTAGGTCGTTCACGACCTAGTACTTAGGTCGCTCGTGAGTTGGTGGCGTAGGTCGTAGGTCGTTTAACTCTTAGGTCGTTAGGCCTTGTGTGTGGAGTTAGATCGCCTGCTTTCTTAGGTCGCTCGACCTCCTTACCCACTAGGTCGCGCACTTAGTTAGGTCGCTCAGCTATTGTGTTAGGTCGCGTGAACCCTTAGGTCGTTAGACCTCATTTTGCTTTAGGTCGTAGGCCTCTTGCCTTCACTTAGGTCGTACCGCACCCCGCCGGGGGCGCTGCCCCCTGGACCCCCGCGACCTGACCGGGCAGGTCGAACCCCGTAAGCGGTGGCGTTGCCCCCGCACCCCCACCTTGGGGGGTTGCCACCCCCCCCCCCCCCCCGGACCCCCCCTCCGTAGGGGATCTTATCTGAAAAATATTCAACAGAACTTGCTGAGCTGATTTCCTTGGATTTTTATCACATCTTCGAATGTGACCTTTGTGATTGATTGTTTCTACAATCGCTTCTGTGATTTGTCACTTTAAAATATAAAGGTTTCAAAACTAGTAGTAAATATCAAAACTCTTTCAACAAAATGATTTCAACTCTATTTTTAATAACAAAGCTCTTTTCTTAAACCGTTTTCCAATCTATTAGTATATACAAGCCTTTACCTCACTCGGATGAGAAATTTAATTAAACGACTTAGTAAAACAAGTGGTATGAAACGCTTGCGTTCACTTCGTCGGTTAATTCTTGGACTTGTTCGATTGAACCTCTTGTGACAATTTTATTAGTGAAGATTTACAGTTTGTTCGTAAATATTTAAGTTAAGCAAGTGGTTATGGGACATGAAGCTAAACTTCTATATAGTTTGGTTCAAAAGCAGGATAACAATTATACACGCAATAAATATTTACGAATAAACATATAATATATGTATGTAAATTTTAATACAAAGTGTACGTTAAGATTGTTTTCGAAGGAAAAAATAATTTTTTTACGTATAGATTTCCATATGGAAATCAATAAAATATTAATTTTACCAAAACAATTTAAAACCTAGAAAATATCATATGGCTAAAAGTATATTTGTGAATATACATATTTAATTATATTTGATATCATATGTATACTGCTTTAAACATTATTCTAATATGTATATATAGTCATAGATATATGCTTAAAATAAAATCCGAATTATATGATATGTACATATATTTATTTTAAAAATTAAATATATTAAATTAAATTTGAAATTGTGTAGATCTAGATCTAAAACATGAAATTTAAATTTAAAATTTGAATTTGAAATCATAAATCATTTTATTAAAATCTAAAATTATTTTGCAATGTAATTATATATGTATGTATATATAAGAATTTTTATAAACTTTTACGTTTGTAAGCAACGTTTTATAATATACAAAACTATATATGTATATATTTATAACATTTTTGTGTACATACGCACACACAGATATATATATATATATATATATATATATATATATATATATATATATATATATATTGACAGCACGCATGTATATATATGGGCCAACATGTCTATTGCAGTGTAAATCTCAACATCTATACATGGGCATGTTAAACCATGTAAATTGTTTATATTGCAGTGCACATATACAAATATATGTATATGGTACACATATATTATATAATATAACATAGACTTAACAATAAATAAAACCTTATTTATAAGTTAGATAAAATATTGATTTTATTAAGAATATATTTATATTAGATCTAAATAAATTTAGACTTCATAGGCCTAATCAGATCCAAAATGGAATAAATGTTTTAAAATTTACCGATTTACCTCATTGCGTGCTAGCCTGGTTCCAACAAAGGTGTGGTGATCTCTTCGGTTAGTTGCAAATCAGAAAGAGAATGGATTTGATCCAAAGAACTTTGGATTCATCATTTAAGGTCATTCAATGCCACTATATTGGTAACACCTAAAAGCTACATACACGCATGCATGCTCACACACACACGCACACGCACGCACACACACATATTAGAATCAAATATAAAAAGAAAAATAATAAAAAATTAAAAATATATTTAAAACAATTTAAATCTTTGCGTATTAAATAAAAATGTATAAATATATTTTGTAAATAAAACCCTTACAGATTTTAATCATAAGTTTTTTTATATAAAATCCACATGGATTTTATATTTAAAAAAAATTAAAGCTTTATGAATCCACATGGATTTGTATTATAAAAATATTTAAATGGCTTCGATCAAAATAAATAAATAACTTTTTATTTTATTTTTATACATGTATTTTTTATATTTACAATTTAATATTTTATAAATAAATTTTAAATTATACATTTTTATATATAATTCGGTATATATGCATATATATATTTGTGTGTGTCTACATGTGTGTGAGTGTGTGTATTTTAAAATTTCAACATCTGAAATTTGAATTTTAAATATGAAATAGATTTTTTTTATTCTAGATCTTGTTTTGTTTCTAAATTAGAATCTATCTTAGATATTTTAGTTATTAGTTCGAGTTGTTTAACTTGGATAACATATTCAAATTTAAAATATATACATACAAAAGTTATATATATGTACGTGTCTGTACATATAAATGCACATAATAAATTAACCGTAGATAACAAATATGTGTATAAAAGGGACTAATGTGTCTGTTGTAATGTAAATCTCAGCACTTATATATGATCATTGTTATCCCGCCTTTTGGCAAGGTCGTGACACCAAAAAGTTGACTGGAAATCAAGAACAGTTCGTCCCAGAGGTTGGTTATACATTGTTTCACCATGGATATCGATGAATTTTGTCCGAGTCCGGATCAAGCCACAATTGGCAAGACACGGCAAGCAAAGCCATGAAAGTCAGCATCCCAATTTTCAGATCAATCAGAGTTAATATGATGGAGATATGATCGACACAATTTAGGAAAGATACGCCGTTCATATCCATCAAAAAGCCATCATAATGGTTTGTTCGAATACATCATGTTCGAATCCATCGGGAATGTATGACTTTGAATCGATCAAGTTCGACTCGATCATGTTCGAATTGATCAGATTTGAGCCCATCCGAGGCTACACTGTTCGAATAGATCTAGAGGAACCTTGTTCGTGTCAGTTGAGCTTCGCATCCATCTATTGTACATGGTTTCGAATCAATGAGATCATATCCGTGCAATGCTCACCTATTCACATCCAAGGAACCCACGTTCGCATCGATACGTTCGCATCCATCTGGACTATGCAATTCGTATCCATCAGAGAGAAAGATTCTCTTCGTATCCACTGGCAACTGGACCCTTCGAATCCATCGAAAGTAGCACGGGTGTCTGTTTCGTATCGACCTAGACACTTCCCATCGATACGAAATCGGCTACCATACGATCGATACGATGGAGCCATCTATCCATCGATACGAAGTTAGCACTGAGTGATCGATACGAGCGAGGCATATGCATGGTAATGACTCAGTCAATTCGGTGCAAAACATGGATCGAATCGAAAGTCGCGCACCACGTCACCACCTGGGCACGTGCAATGATCGATACGGACAGATGGATGCGAAGGCTATGGATTCGAACACGACGGCCTATGAAGAACTCAAGGTTGCATCGATCATAACTCGAGATCCACAAGTCCAAATGCCATGAAATTTTCACAGGAGCTTACGTATAAGCTAAAGAATGTTTGCATCAAGTTTCGACTCCATTGGACAAAATCTTGATCAATACAAAATTCGTTCGTATCGATCATGGATCGAGCCGAAACCTTGTGGGATCGATCGCGTGGGCCCCCTCACGTACCAGAAGAAGTCTCTTGAGATCTGAGCGAGATACCAGCCTCCTATACCTATAAATAGAGCCCCAGGACCAACATAAGAGGGATCCTTTTTTTCTAACGACCGGACTCTGCTGAATTCAACCTTGCACTTCACCATTGCTGTTGTACTCGAATTTCAGAGCTATAACTCACTGTAATTCGCTGTAATTGATTTTAATCACCAAGTGAATGTCAATAAAGTCATCAACTTCGGTGTAGACGTAGGCTAGATCGCCGAACCACTATAAATTCTGTGTTGTTTACTGCTTTCATCTGAATTTTCCGAATGTACTTCATTTTTATTTGTTTACATATTCATTATCTGTAATATGTGGTTATGAACTAGTGCTTTCATCACCTATCGGGTATTTGTGATCAATTTAGGCGCAAACAATCATATTAAACTATGCACACGTTTGTAATTTACACGTACAATTTACATGTATGCGTGTATTTGTTACAGGTAACATTATATATCACATGTATATATAACCAAATCATATATAAATTAATTAAATAAAATAAAGATTTTATATAAAATTATTTAGATTGGATCTAAATTATATTAAACTTCATAGGCCCAACAAGGTCTAAAAATGGATTTTTTAAAATTCACCATTTAACCGATTATGTGTTGGTCAAGTTCCATCAATGGTATCAGATTCCAATAGCCCATGCCATCTGAATTGACAGTATCAATGCTAACTTATTAAAGCCTACCCATTTAGTAGTGTATCTAGAAAGGTAGCATCGAATTTTGGATAATCAAATTACTTACTCTACCTGGCTACTAGTATGGCCTGAAAGGTGAAGTAAGCCCGAAGGTCATCCCAAGTATAAATGACCAAATTGAATTTGGGCCTTTGGATAATTTTCAAAAAATCTATTCTGAAATTATAAATAATTAGTTTTAATTTAAAATGTTAAAGTTGTAATACGTCAAAAAATTATAAATGTTATAAACTATTTTAATTTTTTAAATAATTAATTATGTTTTAAAATTATAATTATAATTAACTAGATTAATTAAATAAAATTAATTAAATTAAACAATATATAATGATATATGTAAATTTATCTTAAAATGTTTAAGGAAATAATAGATAGTTTTTGAAACTAATTAAATTTTATTAGAATTATTTTGATAGAATAAATTAACTAAACGGTAAGTAATAAGTAAAATAATATATATATGCATTATGATATACGTGTGTTACTATAAACGTTACGACACATATATTAAATTTTAAAATGAATAAAATTAAATTAATCAAACGTTATTTAATTTAACTAATTAGATATGATTTAATTAATAAAATTAATATAATATTATATAAGTTAATAAAATTTTAAATTATTATATATGAATTAAACTTATATAATATAAATGTATAATAAATGTGAAACTATAATAAACCAAAATTACAATTTAACGATAAATACGTAGGTATCGTATATCATATATTCAAATGTGTTTGGTACTTGAATCACAAGGGTATTTCATAAGAAATGCATTATTTCATAAGTCAGTGTTACATAAATAAGTATTAATGATTATGAATCTTTAACCTAAGTATTGTCCTCTACCATTTACATGGTAATAGATTGCGTACATTCTCTTTAGTGGTTGAGCTTTCTTCAATCTAGAGGTGTTATGTGTAGTACAATTAATGTATAGACCAGACGAGATAAGATACTTCCACATAATTATTGAGCTTTCCTTAAGGTATGTGCGGTATACTTAGGCCGTTGCAAACTGGTAGGTGTAAGTGAATAATCTCCCTTTATTTGTTGAGCTTCCTCAAGGTAAAGATGAGAATAGGACAATGATCATGGATTATAAGTTGTATATGATACAGCCGATACGGCGTTATCCATCGCACACGAGGCTCTGAGTTGTTGAGCTTTCCTCAAGGTTAGAATCCCAAGGCATGTGAGTCCTAACACCCATTAGATAAATTGAAAGATCTCTATGCTTCATCTTAGGGTTTTGGAAAATATAAAAGTCTAGTGGGAGTTTTTAAATAAATGAAATGAAAATATTTAACCTATCTAATAATATAAGAATATCTACTATGTGCAAATTAAACTAATCTACTTCAATAAATTTGTGAAATTAATATAATTGGTAAAATGTTTATCAGTTAAAATATACAAATGCACTAAATTAGGATCGACAAATAGAATTATAAAATATGCTTACCAATAAATTTTTTCATGTTGTCAATTTAAGCTCCATGAAAGCACTACTAAATACGTTTGTAACTTGATAACTTACGTGTTTATTTGCCCGAGATCGTGTATTGTGTTCTATGAGCTTTGAACTCTAAAACAATATAAGAATATGAATATTTGATCCATATTAAATCACATATAAATGTTATATGGTAAACAGTCACAATTTTTAATGTATGAAACTTCGATGAGATTAGGTCATTTGAAATAAGCAAGTAACCATAATGAGAGATCACATATTCAATGCGATTGATTGCAATGAGGATCTGGTTGTGTTTAATATAGCACTAGACCAATAGCTACCAGATGTACGCAAGAACTCAATCACTGAAATGTTAGTTTGATCAGTTTATGCAAAGTACAACTTATTTGATAACTATATATTCTAAGGATGACCAAATGCACTTTCCTAAAGAGTTCATTATGGTTTTATGGTAAAGGTTTCCTTTTTGACGATTCGAGCATTTGAAAAGTGAATGTATGAGAGTGGATGTAATTTAAGGCATAGTTGGATGAAGAGAGTAAATGAACACTTCTACTCCATGAATAAACACTAGAAATGAGAATTGTATAAAATAATAACAGTTATTTAACAAGGAATGAGAAATATGATTTCTATTCCTTTTTTTCATATAGAAAATTGTTTTTAAGAGATTTATTTCTTAAGTTTAAGATATTTGATCTGAAACTCTTAACTGCAAAATAGTTACAATGTATAAAATAAAATTCCATTATAAGTGGTTGAATAAAGTGTCGCATTTCGTACACTCTTATAGTAATGTCGAAAATAGTGGGGATATCATATATAACTTCTTAGTTATCGCACCAAATTACAAAAAATTGTATTCGCAAACATACCAAATATTATTTATGAAATAATATCTATTTTCAACATTAAATGTAGATAGAAACGGCTTTATCTCAATATGAAAATTGTGAATATTTGTTATATAGTGGTTATGTTTCCATAACAAAAGTGATGTGTTTGAAAGTACCAAAGTATAAGAAATTTTATAATTATTTTGGAATTATGGACTAAGCAAAGGTTTTAAGAAATAATTCTTTAATCATCTGATTAAATAATTCTTTAATCATCTGATTATGAACCATACGATACTGGGGAATTATATCACAAACGATTAAGGGAAAATCACACATTCAATGGGAGTTACATAAGAGTTGGTGAACTATTCGGATCGGTATATATGGATTTATGCAGTCGTTATTTTAATGATACCAAAATGGTTCTGCATACTTCGTTAAAATTCATCGATGAATTATCATAGAAATTGTGATGACCCGCCCTTCTACTACCAGAAAGCCGTATCATCATTAAGAAAGAAAGGGATAGAAATAGAAAAGAAAGAGAAAGAAAGAACAACAACATCAGAATCTCACAGCGGAACGGAACAAAATATAATATATCACTTAAATAATACATAGTTTGTACATATATCAGAGTTATACAATATCAATACGTATGACAATCATACATACATCACATACTAGACAGTTATAAACACATGTCTAGTTAATACAACTCAATACAATACAACTCAAACAATATGACTCAGAGATACCAACACAGCGGAACAATATATATATATATATATATATATATATATATATATATATATCTACAACGCTGAAGCCTCCTGCTCCATTGCTCCTCTAGAATTCGTCAAAGCTAACCTGAATCCCTTGACTACCCGTAAAAATTTGGTTACCCGAGAGTTTATGAAAAACAAAAACAAACTCCGGGTCAGACATGGGTCTGGTATGAGTAAACGGTTTAAAGTTGTTTAACTTTGCAAAACATTTGAAAATAAAGGTATCACGTAAGACTCCCCACAAATAAATACGGGTAAGTTTTTACCTTACGCTAACCAAAACATTTCATAGGAAATCCAGTGATATTATAATAGTGTCTAGGGTTTTCAAGTAAATAGAAAATAGCCGAAATTGTTACATGATTAAATTCCAGCTACTAGCCACAAAGTGGGTAATACAAATCAAAACCGTAGGGTCTCGTAGGGAAAATGGATTTCCAACAATGGCAGGGCTACTGGGGTACCGCCCGTCACAGTACGGGGCCTAGATCACCGTACCGAGGATTACTCCCTTCATCCCCTGCACACAAGGCCGGAACCATTCCTTACTGAACAGTCCCGAACAAGATAAACCCCGCGGTTGTAGCTAGCAACCACCCACTAAGCCGAAATAAAAGGGACATCTAGACAGGGGAAATATCTTGTCCTGCTTGGGCATGACCCACCTAACCTTGCTGCACATCCCCTGTTTTAGCCATTCCAGGTTGATGAGGCTTGAGGCTGCGATTACCTTTATAGAACATATCTTAGAATGCTCATCGTCCGCCCGACGATGTGCTGAAAGCATTCAATCCATACAAGTTCGTTCCGGGTTCGAACGAAACCGAAGGCATTATCTCGTCACACTCATTTTGGAATCACCCTCAGAGTCAACGACGATAACCCTTGTATTCTGAAACACCATCTCGATTCACCATTTGATAAGTCACGACCTATCGTTTAATTTGGATCGATGTGGTTTTCGGAGAATCAAATTTGATTCTTCCGATCCCGGTCTCATCGAATCCAAACGCCATTTTAAGGGCCAAGTTGTCTATTTAACTTAACAGTTCAATTAAATATCAGAATTAACATAACAAATATAATAGATGGATCATACATAGTTATCACAGATATCCATAATATATCACAACACATCACAGAAAAATCATCAAACAGATATTAAAGTCAATCAAACACAATCATCAATGCATACCATACAGTTTGGATTTACTTTACTTAATTGATTGCTTAAGAATAAACTATTTAATTTTATTAAATTAATGAATAATTGATTAGCTTATTAATGATCATTTAATTACTCATTTAATCTTTAATTTTGAATTTATTAAATATCAAATCTTTAATTAATTATTTAATTAAATCTTCTATTCATTAACTATTACTTAATTACTTAGTTAATTAGTTGATTCTTAATTGTTAATAAATAACTTACTTATTAAAGATTACAAATTATTTTTAATAAGTCAATTATTATCAATTTAATAAATTATAAAATCTTTAATTAATCACTTAAATTAATTTTCAATTGTTAATTAACTTTTAAGTGATATGCTAACATTCTTAAGAGTTAAATTGATTTAACATACGATTAAATTTTTATTTCAAAATTACTTTAAAGTTATCAATTTAAACTCAAGTATAAATTAATCAACATTCTAACTACTTACTGTTAACTATCTACCTTTGCATATTCACCTAAATCAACCTGTAATTAAAATACTAACTTAACTAACTAATAAATTGTTTAATTAATTTAGTTAAAACAAATACTAAAAACAAAACGACGCACGTCCAAAAACTATACCGAGGCAGCACCATCTTTACTCGAGACATTCTCGAGTTTCTTTCCGTGTTTCCCCCTGTGTTTCTCTTCCCATCTTCTTCTCTTCCTGTTTCTTCTTCTTACCTTTTTTTTTTTTTAAGTATCAGTTTATAAAGTTTTGAATCTACTGAAAACGCGACTCCCACAATACAACCCGAAGATAAGATCGAAGCAACCCCTCAAATCCTCGAGTACGCGCACGCGACCGCCCCAGGTAAATACATCAGTCACCTCATCACCACCGTGCACGTGCACGATGGCTTGCTTCGCCTCCGGCGACTCACGACAACGACCACAAACCCCGAATCATCCACTCAAACGAAATCGAAGCCCAAACTTCAATTACAAGCCGAAAACAAAAATATGACCTGATGCTCGAACTTGCGACGCAAACACTCACTGACAAATCCCTCGTGCGGCCACCATTCATCACCGTAGGCGATGAAATTTCACCAGAACGTCGCTCATAACCTCCTCTAACTCCACCAAAAATGGCACTTCACTCGGTTGTCTATTGAAGCCGCAAACTAATTTTTACAGAGCATAAAAAATATATGACCTAAAACCCTATTTTAAATTCAAACCCAAAATTTGTGCATTTGAAAAATTAATTGACATTTTTCTAGTGCTAATACAACTTCAATCTTGCCTCATTCCAAATTCCAGAAATTAAAATGTACTCAATCTTCCAAATTTGACAAAAATTCACTTAAACTTCTTTTTAAAACTGCTCTGAAAATCTTTTCTTTCAAATCAAAATTTTTATGTTAAAAATCATAATTATGTTTATGAAATCTAAATATACTATTGAATTTACAAATTTAAACACTTGAATTTTCAACTTTGATTTCTTTTTACCTGTAGTTTTGAAAATACAGTATTAACATGCTGTTAAACTTTAAAACATGTTTGCAGACTTTTGTTTAGGATAAACCAACTTGAATTAGCTCACTACCAAGATCAAACGGTTATATGAATAGGTATTGCAAATTTACTGGCTTTACTTTGTTCAAAACTTGAATTTACTGAAGAACAAGCTATAAAAGTTCCCAGTGCAAACCAAATATACACAGAGTAGTTTGTTTGAACTATATCAAGCACATATCATTCAAAAAGCAAATATACAAGCTAAATTTTTTGAAATCAGTTTGTTTACTCACCTGCACCATATTCTTATAAACAGGAAGCATTGATGTTTGAAATCTCCTTGTTTTGAAACTGAAGTTTTGAATCTGCCTTGAATCTGATTGTTTTTAATTTTTATTCTAGTTGAATTTTGCTACCTCTCCTTTTTCTTTCTTGCTTTTATTTTTCTCAGGTTTCTTCTTAAGTTTATAAACGAACTAAATCAGAGATGAACAAATATAAAGGACACAGAGTACTACTTAAGGAAGGTTTTATCTAGTGAAGTTGTTTAGATATGAGCAGATTTTTACAAATATTAGGACCTGACAAAAATATGTGGCGAGAAGATAGCAAATTAATTGCTTGTTCCTTAATTAGTTTACACAATTACCATTGTATTTCGGCTGTGTATACATATAGTAGTATGAAGATGTGTACTGTCTTGTAGGTACATATTTGACTTATGTATGAAGCTTTGAATAAAGACTTTTGTATGTACTATCTTGCAAATTAAATGCTTTTTCCCAGTTTGTTCGGTTTGATTTTTAAAAGCATACCTAGCTTTATATTACTTTGTCTTGGCAGAAGCTTATTCATTTATATATATATATATAGGTGTTCAAAAGAGGGCAGCCTGATTTGATTTTTGGTGAGCATAACTATACATATAACTTTGTCTTGTGTTCACATGTCTTATACTAGATAATTATGTTTGCTGTGTATATTTTGTATATATATGCACGTTTACTTTATTTTTCTACTCTGCATTGAACAGCTTTCAATTACTGTAAACAGATTTGTAATATATTTGCTTTGAACAAAACAAATGGCTGTCTTGTTTCATAATATGTTTGCAAAATTATTTACATGTTTATACTGTAAAGATATTTGTAAGTTGTACATAGATATTTGTATGAAGAGATATGTTTCAGGATGGCTTATACATGAAGCTGCTCATTTTGTCTGGTTATTATACTACTAATTACTTACTTTATATGGTTCAAAGATATTTATTTTATTTTCGGCCAAGCATACTTTCGAAGATACAGATTTTTGTTTTATTAGATTTAAAGTGAAAACTTTGTTTTTCTTATTCCTATAAACTGTATAACAACACATGAGTTTTTGCAGAAGTATGTTACAAATTATCTCTTTAGCTTATGCATTTAACATGTCTACATGATTTTCAACAATGTAAAAGGCTTTGGTTAAAAGTTTTATGTCATACAAATGAGTTTTATATGTTATTTTCTTGACTATATTAATTTTATTCTATTGGTACTTCAGATTTCCAGGCATTATATTCATAATATTTCATATGTAAATTTTATATTCTGAGTTATAACTTATATTTGTATATTTATTACTTTAGTCACATTCTATAATTTATGATTATGTTTTATACTAGTTTTGTATGTTTATATTTATAATCATTTATATTGTTTTATACTTATGTGTTAAATTTCCATGCTTATGTTAATATTACTATGTTTGTTAATTTTTAAACTTATTATTTTAAAAACTACGATTGTATCCATAAATAATAAAATATTGAATCTTTGATTTGATTTTATTAAATAAGACCAATTTTGTTTTAAATGGTTTTGAAGTATTCTATTTAAATTTTCAAATCAAAACTTTCTTTTATAAATACATATATAACTGTTAAATATCCAAGATCTCATTATTTTAAAATTTTAAAAGCTTGCATTTAATTTAAATTAGATTAAATACTTATTAAATACGCTGTCAAAATTCCGGGTTGTTACATTCCTCCCCCCTTAAAAGAATTTCGTCCCCGAAATTTAAAACAACAGTTAATTCAAAAGCTTTTATACCACCATTCAAACATAAATATCATTTATGTATTAACAAACAAATTCTTAAGATGGGATATACGGAATACACAATAAATTCTAGATATCCACTCTGGCAATTCAATACTGAAAACTTACAGTATTAACTCTTTCCCAATTTTCTTGACTTCTTTACAGAATTTCATTATCTGTTTAATCAAGCCTGTACGATGTACTTATACCATTCGTACGCAATATCAAATTCGATCGCTCGCTCGATCACACAAATTTCTCTTCCGAACTAGTATCGTCCACCCGACTTCCTAGTGCGGACTCAGAACTGGTTTCTTGGTCAGAAACTATCATTCTCCTTGCATAGTCACAACTATGATAGAGAATTTCCAGAATCAATCAAAATCCAAATCCATGGTTCGTCGTCAAAAATCGAGTGAAAAATCCTAACTCGGATCGATATATAATTATCTCGAAATTCTGTGCTCGAATCTGGATCAAATTGTTATGCGAATAAAATAATATACGTACATCCTACGTATTTATATCCATTAATTTTCAATCACATCAATTTTCTTTTATTCACATTATTCTGATTTCTATCCACTTGGAATAAGTTTCTCAATATCAAGTTCCTTAAGTATTTCACTACTCATTTCTTAAGTTCAACATAAACATTATATATACTCTTATATTATTACCCTACCACTATAGCCTTTATATCTTCATATTTTCAGTTTGAATTTCCAATTCCATGTGAATCCAAATTTTCTTCAACTCTGAATATTTAATTTTTTTATTGACTATCTTATTATTTGTAACTGATTCTTATCATTATGTTAAATTAGTTTCATCCACTAGTTTATTTCAATCTCCAACTTGAAATTGTTTTGTTGCTAAAATTTTTAAATTAAATTTTTTTTTCAAAATTTTGATAAATTATGGCAGATTCTCCATTACATATTTTCATAAGCACATATGTAAGGTTCCAATCCTTATCACAATTAGTTCCAATAAATTTCAAATCATTCTCTTTAGTTTAAAGGGATTTACACTCACTTGCTTATATATATAATCCATTTAAGCCAAACAATTCCTTATTTATTGCAAATGATTTCAAAATCATCCTATTTTGCTTCCAATAATTCATAGAATTTATCTAATTCTCATTTACTTCAAACAACCCAATTCCATATGCAATTCAACAATATTATTGTGAATAAACAATCACTTAAGCTTTATAGCAAATCTTAAATTAATTCCAACTCAATTTACAATCGACTCCACCACAATTAATTTATTCACAATCCTTTCATTGCATTTTCTTTTATTTTTAAAAAGTTTGTTCCAAACCATTTTATTAAACTCGACAACCAATATTTTAAACAATCATCTCACAATTTACTTAAGTCATTTATTTCCTTCAAACTGTTCCACCTAACAATTTAGGTTTATTCTATTTCACCAATTTCCACTCAAATCTTTGATTTGATTTTCCTTTAATCAAATCCCGACTATTTACTAATCTATTTTATTAGTTTATCCATTCATCCATTCTTAAATTTTAATTTACATTAACCATTCATTATTGAATTTATTCATAATAAGGTTATTCAATTTTATGCTTGAATTAGATTTGTTTACATCTCATTCAAATTCTATTTTAATCCAATTCAATATTGACTTATTTTCATAAGAATTTTCTGCCATTCATTATTACCTATAACTCGATTGAATTTCCTTTAAATTCAATTTTATTCCAACTCAATTTCGGTTAAATTTTGTTACTTACCATTCTTTAAATTTATTTCACAATATATGAGCTCAAAACTTATTTGTTTACTTTAAAGTTTATATTGCTCAATTGAGTCATTTCATCTTATAATCACAATTTCAGATTACACATAACGCTTACTATCGTAAGGTATAAATTTCCACCTCACAATTACAATCATTTTACCTTCGAATGCTATATCCAATTAAGTTCATTGTGAATTTCAATTCCATTTAGCTTATCTCAGGCTAAACTCAAGTACATTTTCTTCACTTTCATTTACTTAAATTAAATTTTAATTCCGGATTAAAATTCCCAATTTCATCTTATTAATATCATCTTTACTTTATAAGTTCGATAGTTGATTCATTTAAACTTTCACATTATCTAAATATAATTCTTAGAATTCAATTGCCCGGTTTTCATTTCCAAATCCATTTTGAAATGATAATTACACATACCCACTTGGTATATCAAATCAAATTTCCAAATTCCAAACACTTGTTTTCACCAAAACAAATTTCCCCTTGAAATTTTTAAAACAACTTGTACATCCAACAAGCCCAAACAATATCCTGATAGCAATCCATCACTTTAGAAACTCGAAAATGAATACTAATGATGTGGCCATCATCATCAGGATTATTTTCCAGCGACTGAAGTGAATTCAGTGCTTTCTTACTCCCACAATTCCTCTCAAAACAATTTCCATTCAACAATATTTTCCAAAACAAAATTTCATTATGTCTTTCAACTCTTTGGAAAAACATTTCAAACATACCAAGATTTTTAAATACCCAAATCTTTTTTTTTTTGTTTAAATTCATTTAAATACCTTTCAAATTTCCGGGACTTAAATTCTGGTTTAACCAAAATTTAGTTATATTCCTATTTATTTAAAATCATTCTTAAATAATTTTATTTGGTTATAAACCACTCACATTTAAATTTTTATTTGATTGTACTATTTACAATCAAACGTCCAAGTATATATAGTTATTTCAGAAAAATATTTCTTTTATATCAAAATATAATTTTGGGTAAAATTATTTCATTTACCCAACTTTAAAAACAATACTGTGTCGGTCTACCTTGTTTATGAGTTTAGGAATTCCTATCGATGAAATGGCGTCCCCCACATCGACCAGAATCCATAAACACTCAACAGATAAATCAACACAATATAAAAACAATTTTTATATTCACTAACAAATACGCGCTCATATATATTAATACACTCAAACTCATTTTAGAGTTCTACAAACTCTATTCTATGAGTAATTTCTTACCAGAGCCAAGCTTATCACCAACCTATGCTCTGATACCAAATGTGATGACCCGCCCTTCTACTACCAGAAAGCCGTATCATCATTAAGAAAGAAAGGGATAGAAATAGAAAAGAAAGAGAAAGAAAGAACAACAACATCAGAATCTCACAGCGGAACGGAACAAAATATAATATATCACTTAAATAATACATAGTTTGTACATATATCAGAGTTATACAATATCAGTACATATGACAATCATACATACATCACATACTAGACAGTTATAAACACCTGTCTAGTTAATATAACTCAATACAATACAACTCAAACAATATGACTCAGAGATACCAACACAGCGGAACAATATATATATATCTACAACGCTGAAGCCTCCTGCTCCATTGCTCCTCCAGAATTCGTCAAAGCTAACCTGAATCCCTTGACTACCCATAAAAATTTGGGTACCCGAGAGTTTATGAAAAACAAAAATAAACTCTGGGTCAGACATGGGTCTGATATGAGTAAACGGTTTAAAGTTTTTTAACTTTGCAAAACATTTGAAAATAAAGGTATCACGTAAGACTCCCCACAAATAAATACGGGTAAGTTTTTACCTTACGCTAACCAAAACATTTCATAGGAAATCCAGTGATATTATAATAGTGTCTAGGGTTTTCAAGTAAATAGAAAATAGCCAAAATTGTTACATGATTAAATTCCAGCTACTAGCCACAAAAGTGGGTAATACAAATCAAAACCGTAGGGTCTCGTAGGGAAAATGGATTTCCAACAATGGCAGGGCTACTGGGGTACCGCCCGTCACAGTACGGGGCCTAGATCACCGTACCGAGGATTACTCCCTTCATCCCCTGCAACACAAGGCCGGAACCATTCCTTACTGAACGGTCCCGAACAAGATAAACCCCGCGGTTGTAGCTAGCAACCGCCCACTAAGCCGAAATAAAAGGGACATCTAGACAGGGGAAATATCTTGTCCTGCTTGGGCATGACCCACCTAACCTTGCTGCAAATCCCCTGTTTTAGCCATTCCCGGTTGATGAGGCTTGAGGCTGCGATTACCTTTATAGAACATATCTTAGAATGCTCATCGTCCGCCCAACGATGTGCTGAAAGCATTCAATCCATATAAGTTCGTTCCGGGTTTAAACGAAACCGAAGGCATTATCTCATCACACTCATTTTGGAATCACCCTCAAAGTCAACGACAATAACCCTTGTATTCTGAAACACCATCTCGATTCACCATTTGATAAGTCACGACCTATCGTTTAATTTGGATCGATGTGGTTTTCGGAGAATCAAATTTGATTCTTCCGATCCCGGTCTCATCGAATCCAAACGCCATTTTAAGGGCCAAGTTGTCTATTTAACTTAACAGTTCAATTAAATATCAGAATTAACATAACAGATATAATAGATGGATCATACACAGTTATCACAGATATCCATAATATATCACAACACATCACAGAAAAATCATCAAACAGATATTAAAGTCAATCAAACACAATCATCAATGCATACCATACAGTTTGGATTTACTTTACTTAATTGATTGCTTAAGAATAGACTATTTAATTTTATTAAATTAATGAATAATTGATTAGCTTATTAATGATCAATTAATTACTCATTTAATCTTTAATTTTGAATTTATTAATTATCAAATCTTTAATTAATTATTTAATTAAATCTTCTATTCATTAACTGTTACTTAATTACTCAGTTAATTAGTTGATTCTTAATTATTAATAAATAACTTACTTATTAAAGATTACAAATTATTTTTAATAAGTCAATTATTATCAATTTAATAAATTATAAAATCTTTAATTAATCGCTTAAATTAATTTTCAATTGTTAATTAACTTTTAAGTGATATGCTAACATTCTTAAGAGTTAAATTGATTTAACATATGATTAAATTTTTATTTCAAAATTACTTTAAAGTTATCAATTTAAACTCAAGTATAAATTAATCAACATTCTTGACTATATTAATTTTATTCTATTGGTACTTCAGATTTCCAGGCATTATATTCATAATATTTCATATGTAAATTTTATATTCCGAGTAATAACTTATATTTGTATATTTATTACTTTAGTCACATTCTATAATTTATGATTATGTTTTATACTAGTTTTGTATGTTTATATTTATAATCATTTATATTGTTTTATACTTATGTGTTAAATTTCCATGCTTATGTTAATATTACTATGTTTGTTAATTTTTAAATTTATTATTTTAAAAACTACGATTGTATCCATAAATAATAAAATATTGAATCTTTGATTTGATTTTATTAAATAAGACCAATTTTGTTTTAAATTGTTTTGAAGTATTCTATTTAAATTTTCAAATCAAAACTTTCTTTTATAAATACATATATAACTGTTAAATACCCAAGATCTCATTATTTTAAAATTTTAAAAGCTTGCATTTAATTTAAATTAGATTAAATACTTATTAAATACGCTGTCAAAGTTCCGGGTTGTTACAGAAATGAACATGTGTGTATGTCTGTAATAAGTTCATTGAATATGAATGGAAGTAGTGTAACATTTAAAAGGTTCGATTTGATCAAATAGGTGAGTATATTGGAAAGATTCCAAATTTACCTAAAAAACAAATGAATATTCAATCCCAAAAGTCATTCTTCGCTATGATACATAATGATTTATTGATAAGTAGTAATCAGACTTCTTTAAACAAAGTACAATTGATAATGAGTGAAGTTGAGTTAACATCTTTCTGTAAGGTTGTGTACTTAGGAGTTGTACATAATGTTAAAATTAATTTCAGCTGAAGCATAGTTTACGAAATCATATAAGATAAGAGTTTATAAAAAACTACTACATATCCTAGATCAAGGAGTTGACAGGTTGTGCGTTTTAAAAGACTATACGTAATTATTGTCTACGTGGGATTGTGTGTGGACTACCTTAAAAGGAGAATGAGACCAATCAATATTAATTGACCAATTTATTTTATAGCCATAAGTTTTGTAAACTAAAACCAAATCAATTTTACATATATAAGGCAATAACAGAGTATATGGCCTAAAAAATAGAATGATAATTTTGCAGTGCCGATCCTCTTTTGTCATCGTCTTTGAATGAGGGTTTTGCTCTTTTGAAGTTCTCGATTCCTCTAGTTAATTGATTGAATAAATATGTTCGCCTTGACTGCCTTGCCGATCAATCTCTTTACTTTGATTTGTTCTTAGTTGCCTCATCATCGAGTCGGTTGCTATCAATTTGGTACGGACTTTATTCCCATTTTGATTTATGTATTGAAACTCGACTGCCATTTGTCGATGATGATAATTGGTTTATACAGGATTTGATTCCCTATATTTTCGACTATATTTGTTTCGATTTTTATTTTGAAAACATCAACATTTAATCCTGATGGCTAATTTCGCTCTTCGATTTGTTCAACTTGGATATATAGTCGTATATAATTTTCTGGTTTCGGACTCTATCCGATGTTGTGCATTATTGATATATATTTGAAAATTCTCCATATATTTTGAATATACTTATGCCTGGTTGATTGCTATTCCATCTTGAATTTATTGCTGTGCCCTTGTGATTGAAACTTGTGCAATTATGGTAGATTAGAACAGTATCTATCCATGATTTAACATTATTACTGCAGCATAGTCGATACATTGCACTTGAGTGCATCTTTGTATATAGATGCAATTGCTTCTACACTTGTGTTTATTAAACCTATGCACACTTCCTAACATGTGCATGCCTATGTTATGTTTACTTCATAATGTACTTGTGTGTTTCTATGCATTGCATTGTGACATGTTGAACTTGATTTGACTGGCTACTTTCCTTAGACCTGACTAACTTGGTTGGATGTTGATAATATTCTGTGCATGCTTGTTTGATGTTTGCACTTAATAATGTACTTATGAACTACATACTGTCTGCATTGTGGCATTAGTACAATTCTCTTGTTTGGCATGTACATGTCTTGTTTTGCTAAAATCTACTTTGTGCTTTCTACCTTGTTGCTCTTATCATTTGAACCTTAGTTGCTTTGTTACTTCTTCAGCCTGATCCAATCTTTAATTTGTTGTGTGTGTGCATGGCCTTTTTCTTGCTGCACTTTAGCTAATCTGGTCTTGAGTTTATCCTGTATGGATAACCTTTTGCTTGCTTTTGTTTTGATGCACATGACTTGCTGCTTTGCTCATCGCCTTGAGTTGAGCCTGAAATTCATTGGGCTTGACCTTGTGCGTTTGCGTTGCATTGAGTTGTTTGGCTTGACCTCGCATTTGTCCCTGAACTTGAATCGATGCAAGTAGATTTTGCATATGTACACTGCCCTACGACATGTTTAGTGACACCCTGTGTACATTGTATGTTGCTCGTGCACATTTATTTTTGGTTCCACTTTAAATATGAAACAAATAGCCCAATTAATTGAGGCAATATCATATGTAATTATATTCTAATTTTTGCAATTTTAGTTCATTTATTTTTTGCTTTTTACTGCATTATTTCTTTGACAATCAAAGTAACAAACATGTGTATTTGAAACTATAAAATATAGTGGAAGCTATGTCGTAAATATGTACTATTAAAATTGTAATAAAATGTTTGTTGAAATAAAATATGTAGTTAAATGAAATTATAAATAAAGTATTAATTTAAATGAAATTCTGATTTGTTTATTTCATTATATGATATTGTAGTAGTACTATAACAACCATGTTTAACATATATATATATATATATATATATATATATATATATATATATGTTTATAATCATTAAATAAAAATCATAAACCATTATATTCCACAATCTCTCCCTTTTGATTATAACAGACATATATTAAGATTGTGCCTATTGTTGTGATCAAGCTTCTTCTGTTTATTGCTCCATCTGGACAGATGCATACAATTTAAAAATGAAATTTTTGACTTGTCAAATAATTGCGAAAACAACGGTAAAAACAACTCTTGTAAAAAAACCATTTGAATAATAAAAACAACTCTCGAATATCAACAAGTTATAACTCAACATGAAAATCTTAACCTATCTCTCCTTTTTGTTATCATTGAAAATATTAATAATAATTGAAACAGTGATAAATTTGATTAGAATCATAATATTATATCGAGAGAGAAATCATATTGCAAGTTCCAATTAATCAAATAAAAATCATAATATTTTATTTACTTGGGACAAATTCCACTTTAGAGTGACGATAGGATTATGATTTAGGAGAAATTTATACAGTGACAGTAGTGTGGTATTTTTTACTAAAGGAAATTTTTGTAAATTAACATTTTAAATATTATGCAAAAAAATGATAAGCACTTTCAAACCATGCATAACCATTAAGACTTTTAAATGAGGTTAGTAGTTACTTAATAAAGAATGTCAAACATTTTCTAACCGTGCATAACCGTGAGGACTTTTAAATGAGGTTAGAAACTACTTAAATATTTATCCCTCACTTGTGTATGAGTCTTATCCATGGATAACCGTCAGGACTTTTAAATGAGAATGGAAGCATATATATAGAGATTAAAGTAATTAACCCGTGCATAACCACGAGGACTTTTAAATGAGAGCGAATACCCTAGGATAAAATCATATATTACAAAAAAATATTTTCTCGTTTTGAAATACCAACTTTTGCATACTATATTAAATTTTGTTATATGGCATGTGTGACGACCCGGAATTTCACCACATTAATTTCCACATATTTAATTAATTTTAAATACTCAAATAATATATTTTATAATTAAAATAAAAACTCTTTTAAATAATAAATATTGAAGACAAAATAGTTTTCAAAATTAGTTTATAAAAATATTTTGTTCGAAAAAAAATCGAAAATGTGACCAGAACCGTTTTTCGAATTTTTGACGTTTTATCATATAAAATTTGTTTGAAATGTTGCGAGCCTTGTTTATATTTGAAATAACATTTAAATGGTTAATAATGTAAATTAGTTAGTACATATTGGTGTATACATAGGAATATATACTTTATATACATGTATATACTAAAAGATGCCTTAAGAGACATGATTTGACACTTTGGTGACTAGAGTACAAAACTTGTCTAGTGGAGGGTGTTGAGGTTACAAACAATGTGGAGGTTAAAGAACATGGGGTGTTTAGGTATTTACATTTTCACTTGCTTATAAATAGCCTTTCATCTCTCTAAATTTTCCTCTTCTTCGACCGATCATGTCTCTCTCATTTCTTGTCCAAATGAAAATTTTATTTTTTTCGAATCATGTCAAATTCCAGTGGCTATAACTTTTATCCTAATCATTTCTTTAAATTTCGAGCATAGCTATGTCAAAATATCAATTGTTTACAGTGTTTTTGAATCCATAATTTCAAGTCCGAAAAATTGTCCTTCTTCTTTTGACCATATCTTCTTCAAAAATAATTGTAACTGAGTGATTCTTTTTTTAAATTATGGAGAAATGAATTATCTAAAAATTACCCTTTATCACTATTATAAAATCCAAGAGAAAATGGTCCAAAATCCAGTTTGAAAATGACCTATTTTTGGGTTCATTTTTGAGTGTTCGATGATTATCCAAAGTCACTCCACCTAACCAAAACAAGTTTCACTTCCTTCTTCTTTCAAGGCCGGGCCTATCTATTGCATTATGGGTCTAGAACTCCATCTTTTACTTAGGAATGGTGTGACGACCCTGAATTTTGGACAACTAAAATTGAAATATTAAATTGATTTTAAAATATTTGAATGATGGTTTAGCTTGAATTTCAAATATAAATAGGAATTTGGCAATTTAATTTTTGAATTTAATTTATTGAAGTTGGGTAAAAATTTGAATCTTCAGTTTTAAGCCTATTAAAAATAATTTGATGGCTTAGAAAATTTATATTAATAATACTGAAGATAATGGAAGCTTCAGAATTGTATTTGGAAACGTTTTGTTCAGTTTGGAATTAATATCGTTTAAATCGATATTTAAAAATAGTCTTCCGGGGCACAGTCTCAGAATTCGATGAAACCAGTTCCGTTGGATCCGTAATAGTGTTTTATTACCGGATTTCAATTTCTGTAGCGTTTGGAATTGTCGTGTGATCGTACAGTTAATAAACGCATTGAAATTTATATCGTAATTTAATTTAATAACTGGGTTCGAAAACTATCTTCTCCATATGATTGAATTTAGACTCGGAACCTTTTCCATTGCGTTCGGATAGGGGTTAAATATTACAAACGGCTGGCGGTATGCCTCGCTTGGGGACCAATATTGTGAATTGCGAAAATCAAGATGATTTAAATTTAAATTTAAAAACAATTAATATAATTACTGTGCAAGCCTTTGCAACACGTATAGAAATTTTTATACACGTGTTTTGTTTTCTTTGAAATTTTTAACATGCATCTTCGTTGTAAAAAGAAAATAATCACACTTCATCTCGTTCGGAGGCAAAAGTCATAGGAACAAAATTGAATTCCTTTTCCTTCTTTTTCTTCACTTAAACGAGGCCGTGCTCCCCTCTTCAATTTCAAAACATGTTCATGAATAAAAAAAAAGAGGCACGCGAATAAATCGCGACGGCATGGCGGCAGCCTGCGTGATGCTCGTAGTTGAGCAAACCGATTCATAAGCCGAGTTGTTTCTCGTTCGTATGGAAATTAAAGATCAACCCAGTGAAGCCGATTCACAATCAGGGGTCGCAACTGGTACGCTTCAAACTACAGCAGGCGAACACGCGGGGGAGTGGTGAGCTCGCGATGGCGGTAGGCCTGGTTCTGGCGCACGAGCTCATGATGTGTAGGGCTGTTGAGGCCATTCGAATTCATATCGCGGTGACATGATGATTGAGGGCTTATTTTCATTTGATGTCAGAATGGTGGTGTTCGAGCTCGAATTGCATTGGGCGTTGCGTGACGGCGATTTGCGTTCGAGGGTTGGGCGAAGCCTGAGTTCGAGATTTGACAATAAGGTATATTTTTATTTATTTTAATTTTCTTTAGCTAATATATATCCAGACCAGATTTTGGAAATATTAAGTTCGAAAACAGAAAATTGTATATATATATATAAGGTATATGAAAATAGTTATTTTCAAATTAAGGATTTATATATGTATTTATGTATACAGTAAACCAGTAAAATAAAGATATATTTACATGCAATCTATTTTTCCAGTTAGAATATATATTTGTATATGCATGTCAAATATAAAAAGAATAAAATGAAATAAGTATAAATATATGCATTCATTCACTTGCTAACAATACAATATGGGGATAAATTATTATTTTTTAAAAAAAACTTGTTTAATTATTTTAGTTGCTAATTTATTTTAAAATTTATTTGCTATTTTAAAAATCAAATTTGCTGGTAATTAAATTTTTAAAAAGGAAATAAATTATTCGATTAGTTCGAGTATTAATAAAATCATATAATTGTTTGATACAAGGTCTAAAACTCGAGAAACAAGCCGAAATGGAAATGGATTGCGAAACAAAAGCAAAGGTGAGAATTTCTCACTCAATCGGAAGTTTCAATTTAATTTTAAATAGTTAAATTTAAAATTGTTGATTGTGTGCTTGAATGATGGTTGTTATTTGTTGTAACATCCCGTATTTTTAAGCCATTGAATTTGAACATTTAATTCGTTTTAAATGTTTAATGTGGATTCTTAATTGATTTTGAAATGAATGGATTCGGGTTCAATTAATGAAATAAGCTATAGTTTTTAATTATAGCAATTCCGGTTGAATTTGAATAATGGGAAATAATAATTTAAATATTCGGAATTGAAATAAAAGTAAATCTGGATGTAAATAGTGATAAAAATGGTTTTAGAAATTTATTTTGAGTTATTTGAGTGTAAATAGCGTGGTGGGAATTTTAGAAGAATTTTAAAGTTGATAAATTAATATTTGGGATTTTATATTAATTAAAAAATGTATTTAATATTATTAAAATGCAGTTTAATCAGATTTTGGTCCGGAATGAGCCAAAATGATTTTTTTATCGTGTTTATAAATTTTATATGATTTATTGCTAAGTTACTAAAATTTCAAAGGTGAAATTTTAAGCGTTTTCGTCAATTTTGAGAATCACCCGATTTAATAGACGAGTTAAAATAGCCTTCCCAGGAACAGTCTCGTAATTCGACGAAACCAGTTCCATTAGATCCGTAATAGTTAGTTATTATCGGTTTCCAATTTTCGTAGCAATTAGAGTTGTCGTTTGACCGTGGTAGCTCAAAACGCATAGAAATCGTTTTAACCGATTTAATTTTTAATTGATCGTTTAATTCTGTAACTCGCACGTATGACCGAATTAGCTTACGAGACCTGTTCCATTGTGTCCGGAACGCGGAAAAACCCTATGAACGCCTGTCGGAACGCGTAGTTTGGAGTTCGTTTGCATATGAGGTTAAATTGAGAATTTTGTTGATTAAAATAATATTAAATAACATATATATATATATATATATATATATATTAATTTTTCTAAACCCTAGCGTTATCTCAGAGCCGCCGCATAGAAAACATTTAATGGCCGAAACACGATATCTTTTCTTCCCCAAAATCTCTTCATCCAAGAATTTTTAGGCTTCATTTTCTAAATGAAAAACGTAGAGCTCTCCGAGCTCTACAATATGAACGGTGGCGATCGAATATGGAGTTGTAGATGGACGGAAAATCATGGTGGAAGGGTCGCCGTTCGTATGCGTTTTCTGGTGAGTTGGGGAGGCCGAGTTCCATGGGATCTGGGGCGAGTGAAGGGGATGTTGAGGGCGTTCGTATGGTGGCGCCAGATCGAGCTCAAGGCGATCGTGTGCAGTGCGGCGAGCTACCCTAGTTTTTGTGTGTTTGGTTTCATTCTTCTGGGAATCGCGATGTTACGTGAGAAGAAGGAGCTAGCGGCTTCGTTCGTTTCTACGGCCAGATTTCTGTATGGTATAAAATAAAAAAATTTTGTTTAAAATTCAATTCAAACTTCAAAATTGAATAACTCTTTCATACAATATTAGATTCGAACGAAATTTGCGGCGTCGGAATAGCAGAAGCACATACTACGCAGTGGTACAGTTCGGAAACCATTCCGGGCAAGTAGAAATTTGAGTTAAATCGAACGTCGTTCGGTTTAATTTGAATTTCGAACGCTCGTCGAAACTCAAGGTGAGTTATTCTCACTCACATCTGGATATTGGCTGATTTAAATAATTAATATTTAAATATCTGTGTGATTGGTGGAATATAATTGTTGTTATCAGCCTGGATTGATATATATATATTGTTGTGCTAATATTTGTGGATGCAAAAAAAACAGGTTGGAGGGATCCAACTGGATTCCTCACATTATAATAATTTCCTTTATAATTGATGTTGTGATCTATTTATATATTGTGATTGATAATTCTAAATTGAATTATACTGCGACATTGCTGGATAAGTGTATACACAGAATTTAAAAAAAAATTAAATAAATTGGGTTTATAAAGAAATAAAGAAATTGATCAATAAAGAATTTAAGGGGATACAATTTGGAATAAATAAAGAGGAACATTTATTAGTTGGCAAATTTGGAAGTATGGATTTCTGGTAATAACTTTGATAAGAAGTTATAAATTGTTGAAAATAACAAATGGAGTTATTTTGATAATAACGTTCCCTGGAAATTAAATATGATTTCAAAAGAAACCTTTCAAAATTTAATTAGCAATTAATTGCAAATTAGAATGTTGCAGAACTATTATTTAAAAACCATTGAAATTTAAGTAGGTATTTCTTTAAGCAATTCCTTAAGTATGATTTTCATTTAAATAAATTTATAATGGTTTATTTAAAAAGACGTAAACCTATACTTTGAAAGTAAATTTCCAGGAATGGGAATATGATTAAGCTTCGTAAGAAGTTATTTGAAACGTGGAAAGTAAATTTATGTTATTAAACCATGAATCTGAATTGAAATAAATCGACAGAATTTATAAGAAGGATTTTCTGGAATGTTTAAGTGGGAATGAGTTTCCTTGGGAAAACCAAGTTCGAGTTTTAAACGGATTTTATTAAAAAGGAAGTCTAAATTTCAAACTTTTTTTAAAGAGTATTTTGAAATTTACTATTTTAAAGTAACTATTAATAAATTAGCAATAGTAAATCTTTATGAATATTCTAGTAATTATTTTTACAAATGGATTGTTTTAAAAGACTAGTTTTGACCTAAGTTATTGAAATTAGTATTAACCTCTTAAACTCTACTTATAAGTTTAGTTTAAACTAAACCCTTATTTACAATCAAGATTTATATCTTAATAAATGGTTTTACTTTACACATTAGAAATTATATTTTGTGTAATAACTACTAGTAAATTTCCATATTTAAAGTATATTTTAAAATAAAGTGTTTTACTTGTTAAAAATCTAAATTTGTTGAACTTGGTTATTTCCAATGGGAATAAATGGTAAAGGATTTACCTTGTAAAGGAAGAGATTTTGGGAATTGTATTCAAATGAGTTGAAAATGAAATTATATCTTGCAAGAGATATTGGAGGCAAACAAATAATGTGGGAATTATTTATTGTGTGATGGATGTTTGTGAATATAAATTGATAGTGAAATCACCGACTATCAATATTGGACAAATGCATTGATCATTTCGAAGAGACCGGGATCGAGATTTATTTCTCGAAAACCACTTCGATCCGGTTTGTACGTTTCGTGCGGAAAACGTATTCGGAGTCGAAGATGGAGCAGTGAAGTGCAAGGGCTAGTCGCTACTAATCCTGAGGATATTTCCAAAATGGATGTAATAGGAGTACTGCCTTCGGTTCCGTTCGAACTCGGGACGGACTTGTATCGATGAATGCTTGTGAAACATCGTTAGGTGGGCGATGGGCATTTTAAGTAAAAACGTTCTAAAGGTAACGCTTAGCCTCAAGCCTCATCAAATGGGAATGACTGAAAATCAAGGGTTATGCAGCAAGGCTTCGTGGGTAGCCCCCACTGGAGAGTAAGGTCATCCCTGTCTAGATGTCCCTTTTTATTTCGGCTTAGTGGTGCGGTTGCTGATCCCAACCGCGGGGTGATCTTATTCAGAACTGTCCAGTAAGGGATGGGTTCAGCCTTGTGTTGCAGGGGATCGGGAGTGGTCCTCGGTACTGTGATCTAGACCACGTACTGTGACAGGTGGTACCCTAGTGCATAGTCATTGTTGGAAATCCATTCTCCCTACGAGCCTTTTACGAGTTTCGTTTGTATTACCCACTTTTGTGGCTAGTAGATGGAATTTAATCATGTAACAATTTCGGCTATTTTATAAGTATTTGTAAATAGACCCTATTATAATATCAGAGGATTTCTATAAAAAGTGTTTTAGCTATCGTAAGGTAAAAACCCGACATGTTTATATGTGGCGTGGTCTTACGAGATGCTTTTGTTTTCAAAGGATTTTTGAAACTTTAATAATCAATTTGGATGCCTTATTATCAGCTGGTATTCCAGACTGACTCGGGTGTTATTTCATTATAATGCTCGGGTCAGACCGAGTATTATATGTACAGGACATGATGCTTTGGAGCAGCAGAGGAGCTGGAGTCCGAGACGTATTATCTATATATATATTCTGCTGCTGTGATTGTATGGTATGTCTGATTTGTAATGGTTGATGTATGAGACACTGTGATGATATGATGTATATAAACGGTTATAGATTTCATTTTGTGTAAAGTTATATATTTACTATTATATTTTACTCCGCTGCGACTGTGAGATTCTGATATTATTTAGATTCTTCTTCTTCTATCTCTTCTTCTTAAACCCAAATGGTTCGTATTTCTGTGTCACTTGAGTTAACAGAGGTAGAATAGTGTTGATTCAAGGGGATCGGATTTGCGGGATGTCACACTTGGTATTAGAGATTAGGTTGGCGACAACCTAGGCTTTGGTGGGGAAATTACTCATTAAACAGAGTCAATAGTACTCTATAATGAGTTGAGTGTATTAATAGATATGAGAGCATACTTGTTAGTGAATATAAATTATTTTTATACTGTGTTAACTTATCGGTTGAGTGTTTATGGATTTTGGTCGGTGCGGGAAGTACAACCGTATCGGTAGGGGTTTCTAAACTCTTGAACAAGATAAACCGAGATAGTATTGTTTTAAAGAAATAATTTTACCCAAATTATATTTTGGTATAAAAGAAATAATTTTCTGGAATATTATATATTTGGATGATTGGTTGTTAATACTCTAATCAAATAAGAATCTAAAATTTAATCTAAAATTCCAAATGGTTATAATCAAATAGAGTCTATAGGTATAAAATTATGCAAAAGAAGAATAACTAAATTTGAATTGAACCAGAATTTAAATCCCGAAAGTCTTGGAAAGGATTCTAAATGTAATGAGACCAAAGGTTTGGAAATTTAAAATCCTTGGAAAGTTTGAAATGTTTGCCAAGGTGTTTGAAGGCAATATTGGAATATTATTTTGGGTAATATTTTTGAATGGGAAACTGTTTTGAAATGAATGTGGGAAAGCAAAGAAGCACTGAACTCACTTCAGTCGCTGGAAAATAATCCTGATGATGCTGGCCACATCATTAGAATTCATTTTCGAGTTTCTAAGGTGATGGATTGCTTCCCTAGTACTTGGTTATGATATTGTTTGGGACTTGTTGGTTATAACAGTTTATTTGGAAATTTTCAAAATGGTAAAATTTGTTTGGCATAACCAAATTGTTTTGGAAAATCAGGGGGTTTGATTTGATATACCAAATGGGTATGAATTGATTATTATTTCAAAATGGTTTTGGAATAAAACCGGGTAATTAAATTTTGGAAAATTATATTTAAATATTGTGTAAAGTTAAAATGAATTAACTATTGAACTTATTAAGTGGAGTTGATATCTATAAGAAGGAAGAAATGAAAATTTTAATCTTGGAATTAAAACTTAACTTGAGTAATTGGAGATGAATAAAATATATTAAAGTGAATTGGAAATTTGAATTTAACTTGGATAAGTTAAAAAAATTGGACTTAGAATTAAATGAATTTGGGGTTAAATGAAAAAGTAAGTGTAACGAGTCGGATTTTGCCCGCTCGAAAATCGACACCCATACTTCAAATCGTACTCGAATGTCATAGATTCGACCGTTCAAATCCGATTCGTCGGAGCTTATAACAATCATTAAGTAAATAAAACAGCGGAATAAAAGAATAATACATTGATATACAACTTTGATACAATATCTGATACAACAGATGATCCAATTGATATCAATATACATCAGAGATATGATACAATAAAATAGCAGCGGAATAGAAAATAGATAACATCTAGCAGCGAAACAAATAACTCTAAGATAGTCTTCAAGGAAGAACTCCGAAAATAACTGCAACTCCATTTCCAAGAATCAATCCAGCAATAGCTCGAACCCCCATAACATTGCACCAAGCTCAGCAAGACTGGTGTGGTCCAAAGACTGAACTAACTCCAGATAATCCACTATATCTAACTATCTGAAAAACCCAACTCTAGACTGCTCGTGTAGAAAATAATGAGCACCCAGAGTTTAGGAAAGAAAACAATAAACTCCGGATCAGTCGTGGGACTGGTGTGAGCAACAAAAAACAGTTTATCTTTTAAAACATTCTACAAAAGATTTTCAAAGTCAATTCGCAATGCTTTTTAAAAATGAGACTACCATAAGGCCTCCCGCACACACACACATGCAAACGCAGAATCGAAGGAGATTTCTCCTTATGATAGTCAAAGATGCTTGATACGCATTTAAAAATAACATTTGATATTATTATTAGTGCATAGTGTAGAGAAAATTCATTTGAAAGTAGAATATAAATCTTAGCCAACATAGACATTTCGAACTATGCCTACTATAGCTACCATCTAAACAGTGGTGACCACCATAAGTAAATGGCAGGTCCTACAACTAATACCGTACAAGTTTCGTATTGGGAATTGGATTTTCAACCAATGATCAGGCCAAGGAACTTCCCATTGCCACATGAGAATGCCTCTGGATGGACATCCCCGAGAACCAAACCGGATCTCTACCGACACAAGGCCGGGTTACTCCTAACTGAGTAACAACTGACCGAATATGCCATCCCCTGGTCCTTTGGGACCTTTATCCGAGAGCTCTCTAATCAATTCACACAATCATAAAAACAAAGTGTTTCAACATGAGTAAGTATCTGGGCTCCATACCATGATACCACCCTTTTCCAGAAGGAAATGCACATATCCTAAAGGGCGCTACCCCTCATAACCTTGCCGCATCTTTCCTGTTTTGACCATTCACGAGGTGTGAGGCTCGACGAAGTCACGTCCACAAAAACATACTTTATACAAAAGCCATGCTTTGGGTCAACAAATGATCATAGAAATGATCACAAAGATAGACGATCAAATAAATGATCCTATCACAAATAATCAACACAATGATCATTTCACAGCTACACTTAGCATGTCACATTACAAAATTGGGAATATATTGCTGATAACTTCAACTATATAACCTCTGAGCTCGTACGTCTCAGAGAAGGGTGTTAAGCTAAGAGAATAAATTCTTCGCCACCAACAGAAATATATTTGAAAGAAATCGGCTTTATATCTCAACTTGTAATGTCAGGCATACTATCCATACAAGTCTGTTCTGGGTTCGAACAGAACCGAAGGTACTTACAAAGAAGTCCTTGCAATCCGGTTATTCACAATCCCGATCGGATTTCCCATCACTTAGGGAGTTTCTATACCGGCGCGACTCGGTGGAGAAACAATCGATAGGTTATCCTATCGCTTTCGCAAATACCCGATCTTCATCACCGGTCTTCAAATGCTATCCATAACGTCGAATCACATATTCAGAATGGGTTATACGACCCAAAGGTCCTTTCCCGGTTAAACCGAATAGTGAGCGAAAATATTTTCAAAACATATGGATATGGAATTTCAATTAAGTCACAACTTAATAATTCAAAACTTTCTTTCAAATGGTTTAATCAATTACCATTTCAAATCTTTTAACAAAAAAAGATTTATTTTCACAACCTTTAACGGTTTTAAACAATTTTCACATTTTAATCTTTTAAACAAAAGATTCATTCACAGATTTTTCAAAACAATTTCATTTCAATTTGATTTAAACAAATCATCAATTTAAATCTATTAAAAAATAAGCAGATTTAATTCATAGCTTTCAAAAAGAATTCATTCATAACTTAGAAAAATCATTTCTCTATTCAATCTTGAAATTCCCCTAATTAACTGGAATTTCAGTTCTTATCTAAAAGTGTTTATCATTTGAAAACAACAGTTTTCATTTTGAAAATCTGATTCGTTTATACGAGTTGAAATCCTTGGGTTAAATTCAAATTCCCAAAAATAATACTTTAAAAAAAATGATTTAACTCATAATGACTAGTATAATATCATTAATCCCTAGTTTCAAATTACAGAATTCAATTTGAATATTGAATTCAAATCTAAATTAAAGTATTTAAATTCCAACACTTAATCCAGTTATTCAAAATAAATTTCCATCTTTGAAATTCCATTTCAAAAGCTTTTCACTTCTATTCCAATTTCAATTCCAAAACATTTGAATTTAAAAATTCAATTTTTAAACTATTTCAAAAATCTGTGACTTAACCGATTTCCTCGTGAAATCCATATTGGTGTGTGTATGGTGTGGTCCAGGGTTTTAACACAATAGTGCAACATCATACAATCATCACAGATCAGGATACAGAAATATAGTTGATAAGCGATATAAAACTTATAACGCTCATCGTCTATTCACAGATTTATAGATAATATACAAATGCAAATAAATATACACTGCTCAATCTACAGAACAAAATATCACAAATCAGATAGGATAATCAATTCAAGGCATCTCATACAATATAATCATTCATAAGTAAGGTCAAGCATTCAATAATCATTTATAAACAGGATTGTTTAATCCTAATTAATTCAATTTATCTCTAATTAAATTAATTACTTGTGAATTTATTATCCAATTCTGATTTATTAATTCCAAATCATTTGATATAAATTAATTTATCAGGCACTTTAATTTATTAAATTATTCTTAATTTATCACATTAATTTAATCAACTCTTAAACCAATTTCCTAATTAATTAACTCTAATTAATTAGTTAAAGAAATTTAACCTTTAATTACTTACCATAAAGTAATTATACTTACACCATTTATAATTGATTATCTAAACTAATCAATCCACTTTATTATTAAAATTAATCGCCTTAATTAATACTTAATAATCCTTAGTTAATTATCTTATTAACTAATAATATTTCTTAATTACTTTCTTAAGAAATTATCTTAGATAAATTCATTATTAATCATTTCTAACTAAAATCTAATTATTTATTTATAAATTAAATGAATCATTCTTTAATTACTTATTAATTAAATCATTTTATTACCTTAATTATCCCCTAATTAGTTAACTATTATTTATTATATAACTTTAAGAAATTAAATTAAATTAACCTTTAAACCAATTTCATAATTCATTATCCTTACTAAATCAAAATATCCAACATTAATCTCAATAAGTGATTAATCCTTAAAATCATTTCTTAATCACTTTCATTTACTTATTTAACCTTTAGTGAATAAATTCTTCTCAAATTAATTACTTTAATTAGTGATTTGAACCTTTAATTACTTATTAAATTACAAGTCATTAATTAATTTAAATGATTAAATTATCCATTTTAAATTCACATGTTAAAGTAATATTTGGTTATGAAAGAATTTTAAAACAGTTTAAAATCAAATCCCTTTTTAAATTTAACATTTTTTTTTTAGAGATTTACTTTAAAATCTTAACTTATGTAAACATTTGAAGTTATAAAACCTATTTAATTTCAAAATCTGGAATTTGTAAAACAGGATAACAGGTTTCCTGTAAAACCTGTAACCAAACCATCAACCCGAAGCAACACTCTTCTGCTTCGAGTTCTACCCCTCAAAATCTCGAGTAAAGCCTCGAGTCAACACACGCGAGTTCACCCTGCTTCTTCCCCACTTCCCAAAATTTCCAGACTTCAAAACAAATGCACGGTGCACGTGCACGTCGCCTCTGGCGATCTTCCGACACCGCCACTACGTCGAACAAGTCGACGCTTTCCCACGTGCAGATCTCCGACCATCCGAACCTCCATCTTCATCGCGTATTCGAATTCAAGTGTCAAGTCTAACCTGGAAACACGATTCAGGTCCACGCCCCCAAAACCTGTCATCGCGCCGTTCACCCAACCTCGGTCATCAGAGTTCGTGCAACTCCGGTCACGTGATCGTCAACTACCCCTCTACCATCACCCACGGTCGCGTGCAACTCGGTGCACGAGAGAAGCCACGTCAATCGATTCCCTGATCACTCAAAAAATTAGGTTTACAAATTTAAAACGTTGGCCGCTGCTTCCACGTTGAACTGGAGCACTTCCCCTCATTTTTCCCCGGCACACAGTACTCCCCTCTACCTTCACTCGAAACCCCAAGGTCCCTCAACGACGAGATCACTCGAATTCATCAAAAACCCAAATATTGTTCCACTTCGATTTTCTCGTTCCATAGTTAATTAAAAATCGTGATTTTCCTTTCAAAAATCATTATCTTCGATGTCATTTAAAAGGGTCCACCTGAAACTAAGATTCATGATGTTTGAATTTTGGACATATTTTAAATGATGTCTGTATTTTCAAAATTTTCAAGAGAGACTTCCTTTATTTTACTTAAATATATTTTTAATATTTGAACCATATTAAAACTAACAACTTTTATTTAAGGTCTGAAGTTTAACAATAATCAGAAGAGAGGGAATTTGATTTCAAAACATATTTGGGAACTTGTTATGTTCAAACTGAGAACATGTCTGTTTTCTGACAGGCATAGTTCCATCATACTCATATACATACCTATCTGTATGCATACAATACCTCATCACTTTTACTTTATTATGATGATTAAAACAACCAGCTAAATTTATATTCAAAAGTTTACTCACCTCTGATTTGCAGCAGAGGCAAAGAACTTGATATTTTTGAGAACTGGAAGTTGGACAGAGAAGCATTTTGTTTGTGTCTAGCTGCCTGTAGCTATGAATTTACAGTTTGAATTTGTTTTAAAGTTTAAATTTTTTTTCTCTTTATCTCCAGGTTGCAGGCTTTACTATTGAACTTGATATCAACTTGCTTGACCCTCTGGTTTTGATGAATTCATATAGTTGTTGAAGCTTAAATTGAATTTTTGTTTGAGTTTTCACTAATGTGTTTGCTCCCATTTTACTCAGTTGTGATAATGAACTGAAAGGAGGGTTGATGTGTATAAAAGATAGTGTGCAGGTTGAGGTTAAGTACAATAGGTATGTTGCATTAATTGCCTTACTTCATTCCATACTTACTTGTCCTTGTTTATATGTGAATATATTTTACTTCTATGCTTTTGTTTTTCTTCCTTTACAAGCCTGCAGGTTGCATACCTATACATGAATACATTCTATTTTGTTTTATTTAAGTGTACATAGATATTTTATTACTTTGCTTTGTTTTAACCTTAGCTTTTCAAGACACTACAGGCATATTTATTTGCCTACTACTTTACATTTTTACTTACCTGCACATTTTATTTACAAGATCTTTTTACCAGTTTTTTTTTTTCTTTTTTTTTCCAAATTCTTCACAATATTTTACTTATTCTAGCCTTTGTATTTTCTTACTTCATGTATATTATAAAGTTACTTTAGTTATTGATATAAACTTTTAGCTTAAGTTTTTAGTTTCATTCTAACATAATTGCTTATCTTATCTCTCTTTTATATTTGTTAGCAAGCTTAGTTATATCTCTTATATTTGTATCTGTTTGAATCTATCTTTTTGCTTTGTTTCTTATTTTATTTGTTTATTTGTGTTGTATTTTATTATTTTGTATGCTTTGCTGAAATGTATTATATCATGTACTTTATTTTATTTATTTTACTTTGTTGATTTGCTTGCTTTGACTTTATAGTTTATAGTTTATCTCACATATATTTCTATTTCTATTGTGTTTCTATTGTTAGTTTAAATATTTACCATATACTTTATTTTAAAAATTATTGTTTTACATTTCTCTATGTACACATATATTTTATATAACTCAAATTTTCATCCTTTATAAATTTTTAAATCAATTTATTTATTTTACTCTTATTACTTTTGTATTGATTTATTAGTATGAGATTAAGATATATATATATATATATATATATATATTTCTTTATATTGTTATATCTTATATTTTATTTACTTCCTATTTATTGTCTTGTATTTATTTATATTTATTTTAAAAACCATTTATTTAAGATTTTATCTCAAATACAATATATACATATATATTCACCTATATACAAATTTTCAAATTCATACGACTTAATATAATTTCTATTTGAATCGGGGAAACTCGCTGCCCTTTATAATTAATTTTACAATATTTAAATTCAAAAATTCATCTAAATTATCAATTTAAATTCATAAAAATCCGGGGTCGTTACAGACTTCCCCCCTTAAAAGGATTTCGTCCTCGAAATTCGCAGGCACGAAAACAACAAAGATAGATGAAAGATAGAGAAATATCATTTCAGATCAAACTAGATATCAGTTCTGCATTTGGCTCACCAAATCAGAATATCAACAATAGATACAAGTAATTATAATAAAATTTCAAATTTGGTTTTAAACAAAATCGTTTAATTGATTCAATTCAAATTATTCTTCATATTCTATTAATCAATTTAACTCAAATTAAAATTTCAATTTATTTAAAATTTTCAATTTATATTCATTCAAGTTTAAATCAGAAACTGATATGAAATCAATGAAGATACGAAATAAAAATTTTCTATAACGATTCGTAGAGCCACCTTCACACCGAAACTTCTTTCTGTAACCGTCATGAATCAATCAAAAGAATTTGGAAACGAATCAAAGAAAATTGATAGAGAAAGTTATTTCCACTATTGTTAAAGAGTATCGACCATTTATAGTCGTATTTCCCTGTCCTCTATCTCGTTCTCTTCTTGCACTCATACTTACTATCAGTGGATAGTAAGAGAATTTACTGAGGCGTTAAAACGGATATCTTAAGGATTACTCATTCTAGGGATACTTCACCCTATCTCTAATGAGTTACTTAATGTGTTACACTCCTGAGCTAAAGTTCAACCCTTAGCTCTGATACCAAATGTAACGAGTCGGATTTTGCCCGCTCGAAAATCGACACCCATACTTCAAATCGTACTCGAATGTCATAGATTCGACCGTTCAAATCCGATTCGCCGGAGCTTATAACAATCATTAAGTAAATAACACAGCGGAATAAAAGAATAATACATTGATATACAACTTTGATACAATATCTGATACAACAGATGATCCAATTGATATCAATATACATCAGAGATATGATACAATAAAATAGCAGCGGAATAGAAAATAGATAACATCTAGCAGCGAAACAAATAACTCTAAGATAGTCTTCAAGGAAGAACTCCGAAAATAACTGCAACTCCATTTCCAAGAATCAATCCAGCAATAGCTCGAACCCCCATAACATTGCACCAAGCTCAGCAAGACTGGTGTGGTCCAAAGACTGAACTAACTCCAGATAATCCACTATATCTAACTATCTGAAAAACCCAACTCTAGACTGCTCGTGTAGAAAATAATGAGCACCCAGAGTTTAGGAAAGAAAACAATAAACTCCGGATCAGTCGTGGGACTGGTGTGAGCAACAAAAAACAGTTTATCTTTTAAAACATTCTACAAAAGATTTTCAAAGTCAATTCGCAATGCTTTTTAAAAATGAGACTACCATAAGGCCTCCCGCACACACACACATGCAAACGCAGAATCGGAGGAGATTTCTCCTTATGATAGTCAAAGATGCTTGATACGCATTTAAAAATAACATTTGATATTATTATTAGTGCATAGTGTAGAGAAAATTCATTTGAAAGTAGAATATAAATCTTAGCCAACACAGACATTTCGAACTATGCCTACTATAGCTACCATCTAAACGGTGGTGACCACCATAAGTAAATGGCAGGTCCTACAACTAATACCGTACAAGTTTCGTATTGAGAATTGGATTTCCAACGAATGATCAGGCCAAGGAACTTCCCATTGCCACATGAGAATGCCTCTGGATGGACATCCCCGAGAACCAAACCGGATCTCTACCAACACAAGGCCGGGTTACCCCTAACTGAGTAACAACTGACCGAATATGCCATCCCCCGGTCCTTTGGGACCTTTATCCGAGAGCTCTCTAATCAATTCACACAATCATAAAAACAAAGTGTTTCAACATGAGTAAGTATCTGGGCTCCATACCATGATACCACCCTTTTCCAGAAGGAAATGCACATATCCTAAAGGGCGCTACCCCTCGTAACCTTGCCGCATCTTTCCTGTTTTGACCATTCACGAGGTGTGAGGCTCGACGAAGTCACGTCCACAAAAACATACTTTATACAAAAGCCATGCTTTGGGTCAACAAATGATCATAGAAATGATCACAAAGATAGACGATCAAATAAATGATCCTATCACAAATAATCAACACAATGATCATTTCACAGCTACACTTAGCATGTTACATTACCAAATTGGGAATATATTGCTGATAACTTCAACTATATAACCTCTGAGCTCGTACGTCTCAGAGAAGGGTGTTAAGCTAAGAGAATAAATTCTTCGCCACCAACAGAAATATATTTGAAAGAAATCGGCTTTATATCTCAACTTGTAATGTCAGGCATACTATCCATACAAGTCTGTTCTGGGTTCGAACAGAACCGAAGGTACTTACAAAGAAGTCCTTGCAATCCGGTTATTCACAATCCCGATCGAATTTCCCATCACTTAGGGAGTTTCTATACCGGCACGACTCGGTGCAGAAACAATCGATAGGTTATCCTATCGCTTTCGCAAATACCCGGTCTTCATCACCGGTCTTCAAATGCTATCCATAACATCGAATCACATATTCAGAATGGGTTATACGACCCATAGGTCCTTTCCCGGTTAAACCGAATAGTGAGCGAAAATATTTTCAAAACATATGGATATGGGATTTCAATTAAGTCACAACTTAATAATTCAAAACTTTCTTTCAAATGGTTTAATCAATTACCATTTCAAATCTTTTAACAAAAAAAGATTTATTTTCACAACCTTTAACGGTTTTAAACAATTTTCACATTTTAATCTTTTAAACAAAAGATTCATTCACAGATTTTTCAAAACAATTTCATTTCAATTTGATTTAAACAAATCATCAATTTAAATCTATTAAAAAATAAGCAGATTTAATTCATAGCTTTCAAAAAGAATTCATTCATAACTTAGAAAAATCATTTCTCTATTCAATCTTGAAATTCCCCTAATTAACTGGAATTTCAGTTCTTATCTAAAAGTGTTTATCATTTGAAAACAACAGTTTTCATTTTGGAAATCTGATTCATTTATACGAGTTGAAATCCTTGGGTTAAATTCAAATTCCCAAAAATAATACTTTAAAAAAAATGATTTAACTCATAATGACTAGTATAATATCATTAATCCCTAGTTTCAAATTACAGAATTCAATTTGAATATTGAATTCAAATCTAAATTAAAGTATTTAAATTCCAACACTTAATCCAGTTATTCAAAATAAATTTCCATCTTTGAAATTCCATTTCAAAAGCTTTTCACTTCTATTCCAATTTCAATTCCAAAACATTTGAATTTAAAAATTCAATTTTTAAACTATTTCAAAAATCTGTGACTTAACCGATTTCCTCGTGAAATCCATATTGGTGTGTGTATGGTGTGGTCCAGGGTTTTAACACAATAGTGCAACATCATACAATCATCACAGATCAGGATACAGAAATATAGTTGATAAGCGATATAAAACTTATAACGCTCATCGTCTATTCACAGATTTACAGATAATATACAAATGCAAATAAATATACACTGCTCAATCTACAGAACAAAATATCACAAATCAGATAGGATAATCAATTCAAGGCATCTCATACAATATAATCATTCATAAGTAAGGTCAAGCATTCAATAATCATTTATAAACAGGATTGTTTAATCCTAATTAATTCAATTTATCTCTAATTAAATTAATTACTTGTGAATTTATTATCCAATTCTGATTTATTAATTCCAAATCATTTGATATAAATTAATTTATCAGACACTTTAATTTATTAAATTATTCTTAATTTATCACATTAATTTAATCAACTCTTAAACCAATTTCCTAATTAATTAACTCTAATTAATTAGTTAAAGAAATTTAACCTTTAATTACTTACCATAAAGTAATTATACTTACACCATTTATAATTGATTATCTAAACTAATCAATCCACTTTATTATTAAAATTAATCGCCTTAATTAATACTTAATAATCCTTAGTTAATTATCTTATTAACTAATAATATTTCTTAATTACTTTCTTAAGAAATTATCTTAGATAAATTCATTATTAATCATTTCTAACTAAAATCTAATTATTTATTTATAAATTAAATGAATCATTCTTTAATTACTTATTAATTAAATCATTTTATTACCTTAATTATCCCCTAATTAGTTAACTATTATTTATTATATAACTTTAAGAAATTAAATTAAATTAACCTTTAAACCAATTTCATAATTCATTATCCTTACTAAATCAAAATATCCAACATTAATCTCAATAAGTGATTAATCCTTAAAATCATTTCTTAATCACTTTCATTTACTTATTTAACCTTTAGTGAATAAACTCTTCTCAAATTAATTACTTTAATTAGTGATTTGAACCTTTAATTACTTATTAAATTACAAGTCATTAATTAATTTAAATGATTAAATTATCCATTTTAAATTCACATGTTAAAGTAATATTTGGTTATGAAAGAATTTTAAAACAGTTTAAAATCAAATCCCTTTTTAAATTTAACATTTTTTTTTTTAGAGATTTACTTTAAAATCTTAACTTATGTAAACATTTGAAGTTATAAAACCTATTTAATTTCAAAATCTGGAATTTGTAAAACAGGATAACAGGTTTCCTGTAAAACCTGTAACCAAACCATCAACCCGAAGCAACACTCTTCTGCTTCGAGTTCTACCCCTCAAAATCTCGAGTAAAGCCTCGAGTCAACACACGCGAGTTCACCCTGCTTCTTCCCCACTTCCCAAAATTTCCAGACTTCAAAACAAATGCACGGTGCACGTGCACGTCGCCTCTGGCAATCTTCCGACACCGCCACTACGTCGAACAAGTCGACGCTTTCCCACGTGCAGATCTCCGACCATCCGAACCTCCATCTTCATCGCGTATTCGAATTCAAGTGTCAAGTCTAACCTGGAAACACGATTCAGGTCCACGCCCCCAAAACCTGTCATCGCGCCGTTCACCCAACCTCGGTCATCAGAGTTCGTGCAACTCCGGTCACGTGATCGTCAACTACCCCTCTACCATCACCCACGGTCGCGTGCAACTCGGTGCACGAGAGAAGCCACGTCAATCGATTCCCTGATCACTCAAAAAATTAGGTTTACAAATTTAAAACGTTGGCCGCTGCTTCCACGTTGAACTGGAGCACTTCCCCTCATTTTTCCCCGGCACACAGTACTCCCCTCTACCTTCACTCGAAACCCCAAGGTCCCTCAACGACGAGATCACTCGAATTCATCAAAAACCCAAATATTGTTCCACTTCGATTTTCTCGTTCCATAGTTAATTAAAAATCGTGATTTTCCTTTCAAAAATCATTATCTTCGATGTCATTTAAAAGGGTCCACCTGAAACTAAGATTCATGATGTTTGAATTTTGGACATATTTTAAATGATGTCTGTATTTTCAAAATTTTCAAGAGAGACTTCCTTTGTTTTACTTAAATATATTTTTAATATTTGAACCATATTAAAACTAACAACTTTTATTTAAGGTCTGAAGTTTAACAATAATCAGAAGAGAGGGAATTTGATTTCAAAACATATTTGGGAACTTGTTATGTTCAAACTGAGAACATGTCTGTTTTCTGACAGGCATAGTTCCATCATACTCATATACATACCTATCTGTATGCATACAATACCTCATCACTTTTACTTTATTATGATGATTAAAACAACCAGCTAAATTTATATTCAAAAGTTTACTCACCTTTGATTTGCAGCAGAGGCAAAGAACTTGATATTTTTGAGAACTGGAAGTTGGACAGAGAAGCATTTTGTTTGTGTCTAGCTGCCTGTAGCTTTGAATTTACAGTTTGAATTTGTTTTAAAGTTTAATTTTTTTTTTCTTTATCTCCAGGTTGCAGGCTTTACTATTGAACTTGATATCAACTTGCTTGACCCTCTGGTTTTGATGAATTCATATAGTTGTTGAAGCTTAAATTGAATTTTTGTTTGAGTTTTCACTAATGTGTTTGCTCCCATTTTACTCAGTTGTGATAATGAACTGAAAGGAGGGTTGATGTGTATAAAAGATAGTGTGCAGGTTGAGGTTAAGTACAATAGGTATGTTGCATTAATTGCCTTACTTCATTCCATACTTACTTGTCCTTGTTTATATGTGAATATATTTTACTTCTATGCTTTTGTTTTTCTTCCTTTACAAGCCTGCAGGTTGCATACCTATACATGAATACATTCTATTTTGTTTTATTTAAGTGTACATAGATATTTTATTACTTTGCTTTGTTTTAACCTTAGCTTTTCAAGACACTACAGGCATATTTATTTGCCTACTACTTTACATTTTTACTTACCTGCACATTTTATTTACAAGATCTTTTTACCAGTTTTTTTTCTTTTTTCTTTTTTTTTCCAAATTCTTCACAATATTTTACTTATTCTAGCCTTTGTATTTTCTTACTTCATGTATATTATAAAGTTACTTTAGTTATTGATATAAACTTTTAGCTTAAGTTTTTAGTTTCATTCTAACATAATTGCTTATCTTATCTCTCTTTTATATTTGTTAGCAAGCTTAGTTATATCTCTTATATTTGTATCTGTTTGAATCTATCTTTTTGCTTTGTTTCTTATTTTATTTGTTTATTTGTGTTGTATTTTATTATTTTGTATGCTTTGCTGAAATGTATTATATCATGTACTTTATTTTATTTATTTTACTTTGTTGATTTGCTTGCTTTGACTTTATAGTTTATAGTTTATCTCACATATATTTCTATTTCTATTGTGTTTCTATTGTTAGTTTAAATATTTACCATATACTTTATTTTAAAAATTATTGTTTTACATTTCTCTATGTACACATATATTTTATATAACTCAAATTTTCATCCTTTATAAATTTTTAAATCAATTTATTTATTTTACTCTTATTACTTTTGTATTGATTTATTAGTATGAGATTAAGATATATATATATATATATATATATATATTTCTTTATATTGTTATATCTTATATTTTATTTACTTCCTATTTATTGTCTTGTATTTATTTCTATTTATTTTAAAAACCATTTATTTAAGATTTTATCTCAAATCCAATATATACATATATATTCACCTATATACAAATTTTCAAATTCATACGACTTAATATAATTTCTATTTGAATCGGGGAAACTCGCTGCCCTTTATAATTAATTTTACAATATTTAAATTCAAAAATTCATCTAAATTATCAATTTAAATTCATAAAAATCCGGGGTCGTTACAGTAAGTTGGTCTGAAATTGTGGGTCATTGTGAAATGGATTGTACCCATAAGTTATTAAGTTGTATACTTATAATTTGAGATTGAGGATTTAAAATTGTGTAAGGAATTAAATTGAAATAAGATTTGTATCCTTAAAAATTCAGTGATGCATATATATAGAAAATTGAAATTGTGATTATAAGATGTAGACAGATTGAAATGAGCAATATGGGCTTTAAAATAAATAAGTTGATGAACTTATAAAAAATAGAAATGGAGTTATAATCACGAATGGGAAATAGTGGAATGGTATGGTGAATTCAAACTTAATCTCAAATAAAATGTGAATTGAGATAAGGTAGAGTGAGATATAAAGGAAGTGAATGAACTTAAGTTAGAAAATAAGTTTTGAACTTATTTATGGATAAATAAATTGGATAAAGGTGAAATGTAAAATTGCTTATAATTGCATAAAAGAAATTCATATTCTTAAGTTATTAAGTGTTATAATTTGAATTTGTGATTATAAAATGGAAATGGACTTAAGTAAGCAATCTAAACTCTGAATGGAAGTGAAATTGTAATTCATTAATGGAAAGAGTTGAATGGTGTGGCAAATTCAAAACTTGACCATAAATGAAATGTAAAGGATAATGAAGTAAGCGAGAATATAAAGGTGAATGTTCTTAAGTTAGCAAATAAGTCTTGAACTTATGTATGAGGGAAAATGAAATTTGTTTTGATAATGAAATTGAAATTAAGTTTCAGTCGCGTAGTAAATAATATTGAAAGAAATTTAGATTCTATTTAAAGGAGTGAAAAGGAAAGGTAGAAATTTAAATTTGCTAAATGAAATAATTGAAAAATGGCCATATTATAAATGAATTAAGAGTGAATTGAGGAAGTGAATTAAAACCTAATATGGATTAGGTTAGAGACTAAATTGAATTACAATTAAATGGAATGTGTATGGTAATGAATGGAATTTTGATAGTTTGATCAAAATTTGGAAAGTAAGTAGAAGTTCAATTGTGGCATGGGATTCAAATTTGTGATAACAAATAATGAAGTGTGAGTGAAAAGTGGAATTGGATTATAATAGTGATGGTTTGAATTGTAAATAAATTGAAGTGTGTGAAATGATTTGAAGTGACCTTATTATCACTAAAAGATTTAAATTATTGGATATAAACTAGAATTGGATGAATATACTAATCAATTTTAATGGAATTATAATTTGATTGAATGAGAATCAAATGAAGAAAAAAATAAAATTGATATAAGAAGATAATGGAAATATTGTATGATTTAAACAACATAAGAAAATTGAAAACAATAATGATGGATGAGCTTTATTAAGTAATCTTGAATGCAATCCGTTAGATAATTAAAACTGAATTACAAGTGAAATGGTATTAATTAATTATTGTGATAAAGAAAGGATGTGTGGGTTGTAAATAATCCAGGATGGAATGATATTAATCTAAACTTAAGTAAAATGATGAATTTGGAGTGAGAATAAGAATGTCATTTAAAAATCAAAATGGATGATTCAGAATGGAATAAAATTAATATAAATTTAAACTAGAATTAATTTTAATGGTTATGAGTTTAAGTGGTGATTATTTTTGGCTTGAATGACATGAATATTTGCATGTATTCAGAATTGAGTTGTTTAAACAACAACTGAATTGGTTTTGAATAAATTGGAATGGATTGAAATGTTATTAAGTAATTTTTGCATAAGAATGAAAATGAATCATAAAAGAAATGAAAATGCTTCAAAATTGAAAATAAAATTGGTTTGTAAATTAATTTGGAATTGAATTGGAATAGATTGATGTTAGTGAAGCATATGTTAATCATATTGAAATAGAAATGAATTGGTTGTAATTAATATAAATGGTATATAATGAACTTGAATGTAAATCATTCAAGTGAAATAAAATGAAGTTAGTTTGGACGAAATTAGAATGGGTTAAAAATCTTGGTAAATGGATTTTGAGTATAAATGTAAGTGAATCATGATAGAAATGCAAATATAGCAAATTGAAGTAAAACTTGCTTGGTGAATCAATTCGAAAATTGGGTAAAGTCTGAATTGGAATGGCGAAACTTGTTTGTAAATCTTTTGTGTGAAATAAAATGGAATTTGGTATTAGAAAAGGAACTTGTGCATGTTATAAAATATGGTTTACTTATGGAATCATGCAAATTGTTGATTGGATTATGAAATGGTTATGTTTGGCTTACATTTATATTGGAAATGTTGTTAAAATGTTCATATCTTTGAAAACTAATGAGTTTGTTGAGTATAGTACAGGTGCGGGAGGCTTTCGAGAGAGTTGGAGCGCATATATGCTAAAATATTAGCCGCTTGCTTTTAAAATGTGCTTAAAAGGTACGCCTACACAAATATAATTGGGAAATGATATATATGTTGTGATATATTTTGGTTTCCGACCGTGTGGGTCGATGTATATATATTTATCTGTATCGCGATATCGCGAAAGCTCCTCCGTGCAGGGGAGACTCTGCCAAAAAATTTCGGAAATTTTGGGAGTTAGAATTTTATTTAGGATTTTGAAAATCTATTAACTTGGAAAGTTATAAGTTAAAATTAAAGTTTAGAGTAAATGAAGCAAATGAGTTTGAAATTAAGCTAAAGGATTTTAGAAGGAATATGAGCTTTAACTAAGCAAATTGGGTAAGTAAATGGGTTGGAGTGTATTTTCTACCCTAGCAAATTTCGGGGACGAAATTTTTATAAGGGGGGAGGAATGTAACATCCCGTATTTTTAAGCCATTGAATTTGAACATTTAATTCGTTTTAAATGTTTAATGTGGATTCTTAATTGATTTTGAAATGAATGGATTCGGGTTCAATCAATGAAATAAGCTATAGTTTTTGATTATAGCAATTCCGGTTGAATTTGAATAATGGGAAAATAATAATTTAAATATTCGGAATTGAAATAAAAGTAAATCTGGATGTAAATAGTGATAAAAATGGTTTTAGAAATTTATGTTGAGTTATTTGAGTGTAAATAGCGTGGTGGGAATTTTAGAAGAATTTTAAAGTTGATAAATTAATATTTGGGATTTTATATTAATTTAAAAATGAATTTAATATTATTAAAATGCAATTTAATCAGATTTCAGTCCGGAATGAGCCAAAATGATTTTTTTATTGTGTTTATAAATATTATATGATTTTTTGCTAAGTTATTAAAATTTCAAAGGTGAAATTTTAAGCGTTTTCGTCAATTTTGAGAATCACCCGATTTAATAGACGAGTTAAAATAGCCTTCCGGGGTACAGTCTCGGAATTCGACGAAACCACTTCCATTAGATCCGTAATAGTTAGTTATTAACGGATTTTAATTTTCGTAGCAATCGGAGTTGTCGGTTGACCGTGGTAACTCAAAACGCATAGAAATCGTTTTAACCGATTTAATTTTTAATTGATCGTTTAATTCTGTAACTCGCACGTATGACCGAATTAGCTTACGAGACCTGTTCCATTGTGTCCGGAACGCGGAAAAACCCTATGAACGCCTGTCGGAACGCGTAGTTTGGAGTTCGTTTGCATATGAGGTTAAATTGAGAATTTTGTTGATTAAAATAATATTAAATAACATATATATATATATATATATTAATTTTTCTAAACCCTAGCGTTATCTCAGAGCCGCCGCATAGAAAACATTTAATGGCCGAGACACGATATCTTTTCTTCCCCAAAATCTCTTCATCCAAGAATTTTTAGGCTTCATTTTCTAAACGAAAAACGTAGAGCTCTCCGAGCTCTACAATATGAACGGTGGCGATCGAATATGGAGTTGTAGATGGACAGCAAATCATGGTGGAAGGGCCGCCGTTCGTATGCATTTTCTGGTGAGTTGGGGAGGCCGAGTTCCATGGGATCTGGGGCGAGTGAAGGGGATGTTGAGGGCGTTCGTATGGTGGCGCCAGATCGAGCTCAAGGCGATCGTGTGCAGTGCGGCGAGCTACCCTAGTTTTTGTGTGTTGGGTTTCATTCTTCTGGGAATCGCGATATTACGTGAGAAGAAGGAGCTAGCGGCTTCGTTCGTATCTACGGCTAGATTTCTGTATGGTATAAAATAAAAAATATTTTTTTTTTGTTTAAAATTCAATTCAAACTTCAAAATTGAATAACTCTTTCATACAATATCAGATTCGAACGAAATTTGCGGCGCCGGAATCGCAGAAGCACATACTACGCAGTGGTACAGTTCGGAAACCATTCCGGGTAAGTAGAAATTTGAGTTAAATCGAACGTCGTTCGGTTTAATTTGAATTTCGAACGCTCGCCGAAACTCAAGGTGAGTTATTCTCACTCACAAATGGATACTGGCTGATTTAAATAATTAATATTTAAATATCTGTGTGATTGGTGGAATATAATTGTTGTTATCAGCCTGGATTGATATATATATTGTTGTGCTAATATTTGTGGATGCAGAAAAAAAACAGTTTGGAGGGATCCAACTGGATTCCTCACATTATAATAATTATCTTTATAATTGATGTTATGATATGTTTATATATTGTGATTGATAATTCTGAATTAAATTATACTGTGACATTGCTGGATAAGTGTACACACAGAATTTAAAAAAATAATAATTAAATAAATTGGGTTTATAAAGAAATAAAGAAATTGATAAATAAAGAATTTAAGGGAATAAAATTTGGAATAAATAAAGCGGAACATTTATTAGTTGGCAAATGTGGAAGTATGGATTTCTGGTAATAACTTCGATAAGAAGTTACAAATTGTTAAAAATAACCAATGGAGTTATTTTGATAATAACGTTCCCTGGAAATTAAATACGATTTCAAAAGAAACCTTTCAAAATTTAATTAGCAATTAATTGCAAATTAGAATGTTGCAGAACTATTATTTAAAAACCATTGAAATTTAAGTAGGTATTTCTTTAAGCAATTCCTTAAGTATGATTTTCATTTAAATAAATTTATAATGGTTTATTTAAAAAGACGTAAACCTATACTTTGAAAGTAAATTTCCGGAAATGGGAATATGATTAAGCTTCGTAAGAAGTTATTTGAAACGTGGAAAGTAAATTTATGTTATTAAACCATGAATCTGAATTGAAATAGATCGACAGAATTTATAGGAAGGATTTTCTGGAATGTTTAAGTGGGAATGAGTTTCCCTGGGAAAACCAAGTTCGAGTTTTAAACAGATTTTATTAAAAAGGAAGTCTAAATTTCAAACTTGTTTTAAAGATTATTTTGAAATTTACTATTTTAAAGTAACTATTAATAAATTAGCAATAGTAAATCTTTATGAATATTCTAGTAATTATTTTTACAAATGGATTGTTTTAAAAGACTAGTTTTGACCTAAATTATTGAAATTAGTATTAACCTCTTAAACTCTACTTATAAGTTTAGTTTAAACTAAACCCTTATTTACAATCAAGATTTATATCTTAATAAATGGTTTTACTTTACACATTAGAAATTATATTTTGTGTAATAACTACTAGTAAATTTCCATATTTAAAGTATATTTTAAAATAAAGTGTTTTACTTGTTAAAAATCTAAATTTATCGAACTTGGTTATTTCCAATGGGAATAAATGGTAAAGGATTTACCTTGTAAAGGAAGAGATTTTGGGAATTGTATTCAAATGAGTTGAAAATGAAATTATATCTTGTAAGAGATATTGGAGGCAAACAAATAATGTGGGAATTATTTATTGTGTGATGGATGTTTGTGAATATAAATTGATAGTTAAATCACCGACTATCAATATTGAACAAATGCGTTGATCGTTTCGAAGAGACTGGGATCGAGATTTATTTCTCGAAAACCACTTCGATCCGGTTTGTACGTTTCGTGCGGAAAACGTATTCGGAGTCGAAGATGGAGCAGCGAAGTGCAAGGGCTAGTCGCTACTAATCCTGAGGATATTTCCAAAATGGATGTAGTAGGAGTAGTGCCTTCGGTTTCGTTCGAACCCGGGACGGACTTGTATGGATGAATGCTTGCGAAACATCATCAGGTGGCCGATGGGCATTTTAAGTAAAAACATTCTAAAGGTAACGCTTAGCCTCAAGCCTCATCAAATGGGAATGACTGAAAATCAGGGGTTATGCAGCAAGGCTTCGTAGGTAGCCCACACTGGAGAGTAAGGTCATCCCTGTCTAGATGTCCCTTTTTATTTCGGCTTAGTGGTGCGGTTGCTGATCCCAACCGCGGGGTGATCTTATTCGGAACTGTCCAGTAAGGGATGGGTCCGGCCTTGTGTTGCAGGGGATCGGGAGTGGTCCTCGGTACTGTGATCTAGACCACGTACTGTGACATATGGTACCCCAGTGCCTAGTCATTGTTGGAAATCCATTCTCCCTACAAGCCTTTTACGAGTTTTGTTTGTATTACCCACTTCTATGGCTAGTAGCTGGAATTTAATCATGTAACAATTTCGGCTATTTTATAAGTATTTGTAAATAGACCCCACTATAATATCAAAGGATTTCTATAAAAAGTGTTTTAGCTATCGTAAGGTAAAAACCCGACATGTTTATTTGTGGCGTGGTCTTACGAGATGCTTTTGTTTTCAAAGGATTTTTGAAACTTTAATAATCAATTTGGATGCCTTATTATCAGCTGGTATTTCAGACTGACTCGGGTGTTATTTCATTATAATGCTTGGGTCAGACCGAGTATTATATGTACAGGACATGATGCTTTGGAGCAGCAGCGGAGCTGGAGTCCGAGACGTATTATCTATATATATATTCCGCTGTTGTGATTGTATGGTATGTCTGATTTGTAATGGTTGATGTATGAGACACGGTGATGATATGATGTATATAAACGGTTATAGATTTCATTTTCTGTAAAGTTATATATTTACTATTATATTTTACTCCGCTGCGACTGTGAGATTCTGATATTGTTTAGCTTCTTCTTCTTCTATCTCTTCTTCTTAAACCCAAATGGTTCGTATTTCTGTGTCACTTGAGTTAACAGAGGTAGAATAGTGTTGATTCAAGGGGATCAGATTTGCGGGTTGTCATATTTGTTGGATTGAAATAAACCCTATGCGCCGCATAATAGCGGATGATATTTTATATAAACCCATATACCGCGATATTCCACCACGAAGTGGAATTGGTATTATATATGTATTTGGAGTGATTGATTTCCCACATTATATCGCGGATGAGAACCTATGAGCCGCATAATAGCGGATGATATTTTATAAATTCCATATACCTTGATATTCCACCTCGAAGTGGAATTGGTATTTAATGTTGAGCTAACATCTGTGGATGCAGGGAAACAGGTTGGAGGGGTTCAACTGGATTCCTCAAACATTTGAATTTGTTTCATATGTTGTGTGTTGATTTATTTATAATCTGTGTGTGATTATATCTGTGATTGAAATCGTTGAAGGCTATAGTTTAGCCGAATATATTTTTGGTATCGTTGGATACCAAAAATAAATAAAGTTTGATTTTCGAAATTAAAGTAGAAAGTTTATAGTAAACTTTTTGTTTTGAAATTGGGTGAATTTAAAAGAAGTGATTTAAAAGGATAAAGATTGATTTTTGTAATCTTGTTAATAAAATTCCAAAATATGGGAAAAAGGTTTATTAAATGGATTTTGAGTGATATTATTCAAAAGCTGAAGAATTTATTTAAAATACAGATTTTAAATAATATGGAAGAGATAAAGGAATTTATTTTTAAAAAAAAGGAAATAAATTTAGGAATTAAATTTTGGATTTAATTCGGTGTTAAAAATGATTTTGGAAATCAAATTGAAATATGATTCGGTGTTTGAAATAAAATTTAGAACTCAACTTGAAAATTGATTTGGTGTTTGAAAATAAATTTTTGGGAGATCGATTTGAATTGATTTGGTGTTTTGGAAATAAATTGGGAAATCAATTTTAAAATTGATTTGGTGTTTTGGAAATAAATTGGGAAATCAATTTGGAAATTTTATTTGGTGTTTGAAAGTGAATATTTGGGAATCGATTTGAAATCGTATATCAATGGACATTTGGAAATTTAAATCCACAATGGGAATTTAAAAAGGAAAGGGAAATTTGTTTTAAAATAAACATTGGTTTATTTTTAAAGCATGGAAAGAAATTTACGGATTTGGAATGTAAATTTAAATTATATCCAAAAGGATTTATAAATTGATTTGAATGAACCTTTTTGAAATGGAAAGTGTATTTTCCCTTGAAAGCCGAGTATATTTTCAAAGTAGCTTTTAAAGTATAAATTAAACGTTCTAGAGATGGTTTAAAAAGAATATTTTGGAGAAATTATTTTCTTAAGTTATTTTGAAAATCTTTAAAGTAAAGATTTATTTAATTAATTATAGAAATGATTATTTAAAGATTTAATTGATAATTGTTTTAGAAAATGGTTATTTGAATAATTGTACTCTATCTTCTAATTTTATTTTTAAAGTTAGTTTGGGCTTGAAGTTTTATATGAAATATTAGTATAATATTTTCATAACTAATATTTAAGAAAATGTTTAAAAATAGTTTTATTTGAAAATATTTCCAAGTATATATTTGGATAAGTGATTTAAATTACTTTTAAAGTATTCAGACTTGGCAGATTTTCAGTGGAAATAAATAATATCGGGAATTTTATTCCGCGAGTGAAAAGTGATTTGAAATTAGTTTTCAAAGGGTTGAAATGTGAAAATATATCTTGCAAAGATATTTTGAAAATAAATAATTTGGGAAAATTATTTGAATTTGATGGTTGTTGTGAGTATTGTTTGATTGTTAAATAACCAACTATCAGTATAAACAATTTGGAAAATTATTGAGGCTTGATGATTGTTGTGAATGTTGCTGATAGCTAAATAATCGACTATCAATGTTGGCCTTTGAAATGACACTTGAATTTGTTTTCAAAACAAACGCTCATTATTCGGTTAAGCCGGGAGAGGACTTTATGTCATAAAACCCATTTCGAATAATGATATGATGAAATGGGATTGCACTTGAAGATGGTGTTGAAGACCGGGTATTTTCGAAAGCGAAAGGATTACCTGTCGAATGTCTCTGCACTGAGTTGCTCCGGTATAGAGATTTTATCACCCTTTGTGATGGGGAGTCCGGACGTGATTAGGGATTATCCAGATTTGCAAGGGCTTCTTTGGAAGTGCCTTCGGTTCTGCTCGAACCCGGAACAGACTTGTATGGATGTGTGTTTGACGTTACACCTTGAGATGTAAAGCTAGTTTCTATCAAATACATTTCTGTTGGTGGCGGAGAATTTATTCTCTTAGCTTAACACCATTCTCTGAGACGTACGAGCTCAGATGTTATGTAGTTGATGGTTACTAGTGATACATTCCCAATTCGGTAATGTGGCATAAGAAGTGCTGCTGATCATTTGTTGATCGAAGCATGGCTTTTGTGCAAAGCGTAGCTTTGTGGACGATACTGCATCAAGACCTCACAACCAGGAATGGTCGAAACAGGAATGTTGTAGCAAGACAATTTAGGGGTAGCGCCCTCAGGGTATGTCCATTTTCTTTTGGATAAAAAGTAGTATCATGGTATGGAGCCCAGATATTTACTTATGTTGATTTTGAAAGTAGTATCATGGTATGGAGCCTAGATACTTACTTATGTGATTGTTGGTTGTCGGGATCTCGGGATAAAGGTTGGTAACGACCGAGGATGGCATACTTGTGGTAGTTACTCATGTTATAGTTGTATTATAGCATGGGGTAACTCGGCCTTGTGTTAACAGAGAACCGAGGGATGGTTCTTGGGGGCGTCCTTCCAGAGGCGTTCCATTTCGGTATAGGAAGTTCCTTTGCCTGACCATTGTTGGAAATCCAATCTTCCAATACGCGCCTTGTACGGTTTTAGTTTTATAACCCGCCATTTACTTATGGTGGTCGCCACTGTTTAGATGGTAGCTATAGTAGGCATAGTTCAAAATATCTATGCTGGCTAAGATTAATATTATACTTTCGAAAAGTTTTCTGCACTATGCACTAATAATAATATCAAAAGGAATTTGCGTAGTAAGCATTTTTTACTATCATAAGGAGAAATCTCCTCCAATTCTGCATTTGCATTGTGTGTGTGGCGAGAGGCCTTATGGTAGTTTCATTTTCCAAAAGCATAGCGGGTTCTTTTTTTTTGTGAAAATAACTGTTTTAAATTCTCACACCAGTCTCATGTCTGACTCAGAGTTTGTTGTTCCCTTTTTAAACTTTGGGTGCCCATAATTTTCCACGCCTAGAGTTAGGTTATCAGGTCATTCTGGAATTCAGGAGGTGCTGTTGAGCTCAAGAGATGAGCTGGATGGCGTGACGTACTTCCGTATACTATTATCTTTTCCGCTGTATATTCAATTGTAAGGATAAGTTCATATAATTGTACGGTTATGTGCTATGTAAGTTGTTGTACTCTGATGATGTTGTGATGTAAAACATAAACAGTTCTTTTGTTTTAAAGATTATTCATTTTTCTATTATATGTTGTTCCGCTGCGAAATGGTGAGATTATGTTGTTGTTTCTGTTTCTTCTATCTTCTTCTTCTTAAACCCTAACGGTTCGGTTTTCCGGCATTCGATTGTGCGGCATTTGATACAGTGGACGTATTGATGTCGACTTTCGGGCGTCGAAAAATTGGGTCTTTACAAATGGAAGAGCTAGGTCATACCCTAAGTTAGCTTGGGTTTGGATAGCTTTCGGTAAGTAAAACTACACCTTCTTAAACCAAGTTTATACTATGTTAATGTTCATGTTAATAGCCTATGAATGCTTGTTGTATTTGTGAAGTGATGGTTTGGATTTTTGTTTGTTTCATGCTTTGAAAAGTTGTCGCATTTGATAGTTAGTAAGCATGTGGTTAGATATATGAAAAGTTGGTAGTTAAAGTTAATATAATTGTTAGTAATTACTTATTACATGCTGTGTCATCATTATATGCCTTGTATTGTGCTTAAACTATTGCTATGTGATGTTTGGCTATACGGCTAATGTCATAAGTTTGTTTGCCGAACTACCCGTATAGCGATAGTCGCTATATCGACACTTTCGAAAAATAACCTTTTATCGAAACCGTTTGGTTTCATTATCGTGCTTGAAATTATTTTACAAGTTAAGCAAGTTTTTGATTAGTGATGTTTTCAAAAAAATTAATTACTTTAATAATGATTATTTAATTATTTAATTACTTAATTACTTAATTAATCAATTACTTAATTAATCAATTATCTAATTAATAAGTATTAATGTTAAGTAATTACTTAATTAATGATGTGTTTTAAATTTAACCAATTACCTGGTTAATGATTGTTTAAATTAATTAATCGTTTTATTTAATAATGTTTAAATTTAATTAATCATTTTATTTAATGATATTAAAGGATAATTAATCATTCAATAATGATGAATAAAGTTTATTAATCAATTTTCTAACGATGCTTTTAAATTAATAAATCTTTTTAATAAATGATTTTTAAAATTTACTAACTTGTTTTAATCTAATTTATCTATCCTTTATTGATGTTCATAATTAATAAATCATTTGTAAATAATGAGAATTAATTAAGTATATTTAAATTTATTAATTAATTGAATTAATGATGTATTAAAGGTGATTTACCGTTTTTAATTAAAGATTATTAGAGTTAATTAATCAACTTAATTTATGTAGTTCTAAAGTGAATTTATCAAGGTAACAAGGATGTTTTGACTTCATTATTCATTTAAATAATAATAATTAATTATATATTAATTTAATTAATTATATTTTTACCAATTAATTGAATTAATAAGGTTTAAAACTGGTTTGCCCTTTTTATTATTTAAAGTAATTTGAAGTTCAAAAATCAAATTGTGCGATGAAGTTTAAAGTTAATTATTCAATGTAATAAATATGTTTTAAGTTAATAAATCCCTTTTAAATTGATGTTTTGAAGTTAGTAAACCTTTTTTAACAAAGTGTTCTAAAGCTAATACTTGTAATGTGAGGCCAAGCATGAATTCAGATTTTTAAAAGAAAAGGTTTGATTCATTTATGAAAATTAATTAATTTACGTAAAGCGATATCACTAATATGGAAACGATTTATTTGTATACTTAGCACTAAACGTCGTAGAAGTAGACTTGTCGCTATTACGAAAGTTATGAATAATCATGAGACCTGACTTTGCGGTAACACTACCTTGACTTGTCCGATATTATTGTTAACCAAGAAATAGTACAAGTTGAAATTCGATGAGTGGTGATAAGTATACAAGACTTAATTTCCATATAAGATCGTTTTATATCCTCGATAGTTGGCTTCCCAACTATCGGTTACCTCAGCTTTCTTTGTATTCCGTCATTCTAAGACGATGTGTTGCTCACTTGAGCTTTGTCAAAAATGACTAAACCCAAGGAGTGAGGTGAAGCCAAGCTATGTGGGGTTGCTCCCGTTAAGGTATTTTCACATCCACTCTAGATTGGAATCGGTTTTTGCGTATTGAGATGTGAATTACTCGAATTCTCAGTAGCCGTTAGCGAGGTCCGACTTGGACATGTCCGAGAGCCATCGGAGTTATCAAGTATATTTCTAGAGGTATACTTTCGGTAGGGGGAGCACTCTCTTAGTCATTTATTGGAAATTTTCCTTTTATTATTTGATTCGAACCTTTGAATATGTTTTCGTTAATTACAACGGGAAGAGTCAACCACTCTTCGCAGTGTTCAATTATTGGGTCTTCCCATTCTATTGAGTTTGAACAATTATCTTGTTTAGTCTATTCTATCGAGTTTGGACTGTTGTCTTGTTTTATCCATTTTGTCTAGGTTGGATTTTTATTCAGACTATTTCATTCTTTCAAGTCTGAATGTTGTACTAATTGTACCCATCAACTATGTTTGGATTTGTTCCCTATTGTTCATTTCCATTTTTGTTATGTTTGGTTGTTCTTTATGTGGGAGAATACCGTTCCGTGTTAGCGGCATGGTCTCTCATATTATTGTTAAATACACTTCATTTTGTTTCATATTTTTACTCATACCAGACATTTGCCTTCATATTTTTACTCATACCAGACATTTGCCTGACCAGAGTTGTTTATTTTCACTACATTCTCGAGAACTCAATTATATTTGGGTAGTACAAGAATAGCAGGTTTTCTTTGGAGCTCTTTGAAGATGGTGATTGAGCAGGTGACTCCTTAGTTATCTAGTTATTTATTTCTGCCTTATGATTACGTAGGTGTATTTAGTATCTTAAAAATGAAAACTCAGAATGTATAACTATCAATCTATTAGATGTAAACTCTGATAATTCCTTATAAGGAGTAACCTTTGTTACTATATCATTTTATATTATATGTACCCATTCCAATGCGAGGTTTATCTATTCTGTCTTGTTCTATTCTTTATTTTACCCCAAGACATCTTACCTTTCGAATACTTGGGCAATGGCACACGAATACGGAGGATGTATTAAGTGTCGTTCCCAGGGATCAGAAAGTTGGGTCGTCACAGATGGTATCAAAGCATAAGTTTAGCGAACCCCTAATCCCTGGTGGGGTAAATTCTCTAAGGATAGGATTACTAATATCCTAGGATAATTCTAAGAGGATAAATATATATTGAGTGCGTATTTGTTAGTGTTATAAAAATGTTTTATATTGTATTGTTTGATCCATTGAGTGGTATATCAATTCCGATCAATGCATCTGATGTTATCGATAGGGATTCCTAAACACTTGAACAGATCTACCACTACAGTAATTTTTTGAAATGGTAAATGAAATAATTTACCTAGGAATATATTATATATAAGAATGATTTTCAAAATTAATATAGTTGTATAGTTGAGTTAGATATTTAGAAATGATAATATTTTATTGTTTTCACTTAGAATTTGATTAGTTATGCTCATCCAGTTTGAGCATTAACTATTGTCGAACAGTTCATAAGGAATTTTCCTTAGTAAGATATAGGTCGAGTAGATAGGAATTAAGGAATCTTGGAACGAACCCTATGTGAATTAAGTTTCACAGTTTGATTATAAGGTGTTCGACGAAAGGGTTAAGTTAAAAGTCACCATTCAATAATGTTAACCTAAAAGTAAACTTGTAATAAAAAGTTGTTTAATATAATCTAAATAGTAGCAAAAAATATAAAATAAAAAATTAAAATTAAAATTTAGAGGATAAATATTTGAGAAAATTTAATTATAATAGAGGAGAATCATTTAAATATAAGTTTAACTCACATCCAAATTTGCTATATCATATCTATGATGCTATAAACTATTTTTGATTTCTTGGATGATAGTTAGATTTTTTTAATTGATTAATTGAAATTAATCTGGATATTCCATTTAAACTGTTTAAGTGTCGTTATAGCAATTTCCGCTATACCGTCATTTATTAAATATCATCCTTTAAACCCTTGTGTGTGTTTGAACTTGAGCTTGTGTTGTCCTAAAAGTAGATGTTTAAAATTCATTAACATTTTGACTCATAATATTTTAAATTAATTAATTATTTTAACTAATGATATATAAAATTAATTAATATTTTCAATTAATGAGATTTGGATTTAGTTAATCATTTTAAGTAATGATATTTGAATTTAATTGATTATTTTAATTAATGATATTTGAAAATTAATAACCATTTTAATTAATGATATCTAAAAGTAATTATTCAATTTAATTAATTATTATTTGAATTTAATAAATCATTTGATAAATAATACTTTAAGTTGGTTAATTGATTTTATAAGTGAGTTTAAAACAAATTAACCGATTTGATGAAAATGGTTTTGGAAGTAATTAACTATTTTATTAAAGGTATTTGTTTATTAAAGAAAATTGTAAATTTGATAAATTATCTTTTGGGATAGTTAATATTATTTTAGATTTATAAAAGATATTATAAATATGATTTATTATCTTTTAGGATAATTAATGTTATTTTAAATTTAATAAAAGAATTTAAATTTGATTTATTTTGTTTGGAAATTTATATGGTTATAAGGTTTTAAAAAGAATATTATAAATCATCCTTAACATTGTTTGGAATTTATAAAAGTTATAAATTGTTTTATTATCCTTTGAGATAATACATATTATTTTATATTAATAAATAATGGTTTTTAAATGAGAACTTTTAAATAGAATTGTTTATAATAAAGCTAAGTGCAAATTGTTTTGGATTTTAGTAAACGATGTTTAAAACGACATTTGTTTTGACCCGTGTTTTAATACACTTAGTATTATAAATTTGTCTTTCCAAATAACATTTAAAGATTTTTTGGAAAATTTAAATCCCGAAATTATTTAAAATGATTTCAAAAGATTTTGAGAAAAGTAATACATTATTATCGGAAATATTTCTAAAGTATAAATATTTTGGAAAAGAAAATTTATGTAGAAAGCTTTTTCTTTGAATAATTCGAAGGAAAATATTTCGGTAAGTTTTGTGGTAATTTGAATAATATTCTAATTGACGATCAGAAGTTTCTTAGGTAAATGTTGTGGAGTACTTAGTAAATTATTCTTTTTATCATTATGCGATAAAATGAATTCAAATCTGAACGAACTCAAAGTGAGTTTTGATAAACAAATTATTTGAAGTTATTTCATAAAAAAATGTATGAAATATGCTTTCAACGATGAGTTTTAAAATTTATATTTAGGTATTTAATCTTTAAGTTCCCTAAAAGGGAATTGATTTCCGAAATGAAAAGTATTTTTGATAAGAGATTGTCTTGGTAAATGAATTTTACCCTTAAATAATATACGAGGTAATTTAACACTGATTTGAATGGGTTAGATTGGACATGAAGGTTTTGATAATGTTGTTTTATCAAAACCATAGAATTATTTAAGTATCAAAGCTGTGTAAACTAATTGGTGTTATTGGGTCAGTCCATAAACATGATTCATTATAACAACTTAATGTGAAAAGATAGGAATGCTTTAATAGAAATTGTTTATTAAAACCGGAGCTTTTTTTTTAAAACATGTGAGTAGTTCAAACTATTTGCTATTTTGAGTCAACCCGTAAACATTGTTCATCTTAACACTCTAAGTTAAAGAAGTCGAGAGCTTGACTGAGTTTTAAAAGACCCAAATTTTGATTTGAACTTCATCTAAATTGTGAAAAGCAAAATAAATTTTGTGTTTTGTGTATACTCTTAGGATTTAGAAGGGTATTATACAAGTAAATTAAGTGGAATAAGTTATTATTTGGTGTTTTATAAAGAAACGAATTTGTAAAATATTTTTAAACTTAGATGAAAATTTATGAAATAATTTATAAACAATTTTGGTATTGAATAAAATATTAAATGCAAATTTATGTAATTTAGAAATATAGGTGTAGTTAAGAAACCAATAATTTTAGAGTACAACTTTCAATTTTGTCTGAGTAAGTTTGGATAATCTTCTAAGCAATAACCAAAGGCTAATGAGTAAAGACTGGTACGCTTAGATATTTATCTATATTTGGGTCATCAAGAAAGTTTTGGACCTAAGTTAGGAGTTTGTTGTTAATCTTTTATAATTTTAAATAATGATTGAGTGTTAGATTTTTTTTCCTTATGGAATTTGAATGATTGATAGTGTTAGTGTATTCCTTTATAGAATTTGGTTGATTTGATTTAATTGTATTTGATTGATTAATTGATTGTGTGGTCTAATGTACCATTGTTTATAAAGTTAATTTTTTTATAAACCAAGGTTTTTGAAATATTGATCATTAGGACTTAAATCCGGGTGCTTTTGAAAATGTGATTATGGAATTTTTTTTTTGGAAAGAGATAATAATTGTTCACTCTAGTTGTTGTATTTGGAGGAACCGGAATACCACTGGATGCTCCACGTTGTTTTGATTCTAGACTTTTACATGTTTTGCTAAGAGGACACCCTCCTAGTTATTTTTGGTTTTGTTTTTAATACATTTCCTTTTGAAGAAATTTGAAAAATTATTTTTGAATATAAGTGCCTGAGCATTTAGTTCAAAATTTTCCTTTTGATATGATTGGATTCATAGTATTTTATTTCAGGGTATTCTCTGAATTTGATTGCATATAGATTTATATCATACTATTTTTTGTTGAATAAGTTACATGTGATTAATGTATTAGGTATTTCTAGGATAGTCTATTTTCTGGGATATGATTATGGTAAATTTCGGGGAAGAAATTCTTTTAAGGGAGCGAGAGTGTAACGACCCGGAATTCCACCACATTAATTTCCGAATATTTAATTAATTTTAAATATTCAAATAATATGATTTATAATTAAAATAAAAACTCTTTTAAATAATAAATATTGAAAATAAAATATTTTTCAAAATTAGTTTACAAAAATATTTAGTTCGAAGAAAACTCGAAAATGTGACCGAAAACCATTCTCTGAATTTCCGACGTTTCATCATATAAAAGTTGTTTAAAATGTTGTGAGCCTTGTTTATATTAAAAAAACATTTAAATGGTTAAGAATGTAAATTAATTAGTACATATTGGTATATACATAGAAATATATACTTAAGTGTATATATGTATATACTAAAAGATGCCTTAAGAGACATGATTTGAAACATTGGTGACTCGAGTATAAAACATGTTCAAACATGTTTTATTTGACATTATAAGAAGGGAAACAAGGTGGGGGCGGAAATGGAATGTGTGGTGGAGGGTGTTGAGGTGGCAAAACAATGTGGAGGGTAAAGGACAGGGGGTGTTTAGGTAATTTACATTTTCACTAGCTTATAAATAGCCTTTCATCTCTCTAAATTTTCCTCTTCTTCCACCGATCAGAAATCTCTAATTTCTTATCCATATGATTTTTTTAATTTTTTTCGAATCATATATAATTCTAGTGGAAACAAATTTTATCTTGATTACTTCTTTAAATTTCGAGCACAGCTATGTCAAAATATCAATTGTTCACAAAGTGTTTTTGGATCCAGAATTTCAACTCCGAAAATGGTCCTTCTTCTTTTGACCATATCTTCTTTAAAGTTAATAATGCATAAGTGATTCTTTTTTGAAATTGTAGAGAAAAGAATTTTCTAAACCTTTTCTCGTTACCACTTTTACAAAATCCGAGAGCAAAAAGCCCAAAAACCAGTTGGAAATGGCCTATTTTCGGGTTCATTTTTGAGAGTTCGATGATTATCCAAAGTCACTCCACCTTACCAAAACAAGTTTCATTTCCTTCTTCTTTTAAAGACAAGCCTACCTAGTGCATTAAGGGTCCAGGACTCCATCTTTTGCTTAGGAATTGAAGTGCTAGATCATACCCTATGTTAGCGAAGGTTTGGATAGCTTTCGGAGAGTAAAACTACACCTTCTTAAACCAAGTTTATACTATGTTAATTTTCATATTAATAGCCTATAAATGCTGGTTATATGTGAAGTAATGGTTTGGTTGTTTGTTTGTTTCATGCTTTGAAAAGTTGTCACATTTGAAAGTTAGCAAGTATGTGGTTAGCTATATGAAAAGTTAGTAGTTAAAGTTAATATAATTATTAGTAAATATTTATAACATGTTGTGTGATCATTATTTACCTTGTATTGTGCTTAAAAAATTTCTATGTGATGTTTGGTTGTACGGCTAATGTCATAAGTTTGTTTGTCGAACTGCCTGTATAGCCATCGTCGTTATATCGACACTTTTGGAAAATAACCTTTTATCGTAACCGTTTGGTTTCATTATCGTGCTTGGAATTATTTTACATGTTAAGCAAGTTTTTAATTAGTGATGGTTCTAAAAAAAAATATTATTGTTTTAGTAATGATTATTTAATTAATTAATTAATTACTTAATTAATCAATTACTTCACTAATAAGGATTAAGGTTTACTGATTACTTGATTAATGATGTGTTTTAAATTTAACTAATCACCCGGTTGATGATTGTTTAAATTAATTAATCATTTTATTTAATAATGTTTAAATTTAATTAATCATTTTATTTAATGATTCAATAATGATAATTAATCAATTTTCTAATGATGCTTTTAAATTAATAAATCTTTTTAATAAATGATTTTTAAAATTTAACAACTTGTTTTAACTCTAATTAATCTTTCCTTTATTAATGTTTATAATTAATAAATAATTTTTAAATAATGAGAATTAATTAATTAATTAATTAATTAATTAATTTAATTAATTAATTAATTTAATTAATTAATTTAATTAATTATATTTGAATTTATTAATTAATTGAATTAATGATGTTTTAAAGGTGATTTACCCTTTTTAATTAAGGTTATTGGAGTTAATTAATAAACTTAATTTATGAAGTTTCAACGTGAATTTATCAAGGTAACAAGGATGTTTTGAATTTGTTATTCATTTAAACAATGATAATTAATTATATATTAATTTAACGAATTATATTTTACTAATTAATTTATTTAATAAGGTTTAAAAGTGGTTTACCCTTTTTAGTATTTAAAAACATTTGAAGTTCAAAAATCAAACTGTGTGATGAAGTTTAAAGTTAATTAATCAATGTAATAAGGATGTTTTAAGTTAATAAATCCTTTTTAGATTAATGTTTTGAAGTTATTAAACTCTTTTAACAACGTGTTTTAAAGCTAATACTTGTAATGTAAGGCCAAACACGAATTTAGATTTTTAAAAGAAAACATTTGATTCGTTTATGGTAATGAATTAATTTTTGTAAAGTGATATCACTTATATGGAAACGGTTTATTTGTATACTTAGCACTAAATGTCGAAGAAGTAGACTTATCGCTATTTCCAAAGTCAAGAATAATCATGAGACATGGCTTTGAGTTAACACTACCTTGACTTGTCCGGTATTATTGTTAACCAAAAAATAGTACAAGTTCGAATTCGATGAGTGGTGATAAGTATACAAGACTTTATTTTCATATACGATCATTGTATATCCTCGATAGTTGGTTTCCCAACTATCGGTTATCTCAGCCTTCTTTGTATTTCGTCATTCTAAGACGATGTGTTGCTCACTTGAGCTTTTTTATCCTTTGTCGGAAATTGTAACACCCCTACTCTTATTAACATTATTCAAGAGATTTAACTAGAATAAATTAAATAGAATAATGTAGATAAGGAGATTGAGGTTGATTAATAAATTAGTTGGCCGTTCTTATTTAAAATTTAATGAACTTGTATAAATGGTTAGTAAATTAAACATAAGGGCATTTGGGTAAATAACATATTTCCCACCCTTATACTATTCTCGTTAGGTCATACACGTTCATTTTACTCAAAACAAAAAAATTTAACCGTGAGAAGCATGACCGACCATTAGGAAGAAGATAAGAGAAATTCAACTTTAAGCTTATGATTCAAGTAGAAGGAATCAATTTCAACCAAACTTCAATTTCCTTATCCAATCTGAGGTAAATAATAATTTCTACATCTCTATTTTAGTTTTATGAACATATGGTTTCAGATTTTAGTGTTAATCTATTTTTATGGTATATTGAAAGATAATATGCTTGAATCGTGATTTATATAGATTAAACAGGTTTGTTAAAAAGAGATATACACGGTTTTAGGGTAAAATCGAGATGAAATGATTTTTAAAATGCCATGGAAATTTTATGTTGTAGAAAACATGATTTTGGAGACGAGTTTCAATTTCCATAATTTTTTGAATTAATGTGGATTTTATATAAATTTTCTAGTGAAGAAAATTATTTATTGGGTTATAAATAATTTATGGCTAAAATAATATTTATTTGGGTTTGAAATTTGTATATATTGGAAAACATATTGGAATAGATTTTCTAGTATTTTTTCATATTTTTCCTAGGTTATTTAGTGAATAAATAAAATTATTTAAGGTATGAGACTTAAATGTATTATATATTTAATTAAGGAGAAGGGACATTTTTTAAAATAAAATGATTATTTAATTCTGAAAAATAGGGGTAGAACTTTTTTGAAAAGTATTTGTTAACAAATGAGAATTTGATAAATAAAAGCAGGTTAGTTGAAAATTATCCTTTTTAAGTTAAAAACAAAGAAATCATACTTTTGGCATGTTTCAGCCAATTCTCATATTAAACCAATATGTAGAGAGTTTAAGAAGAGAAGTTCTAGAGAAATATCATTGCTCAAAGTTTACGATTCATCCTGGAGAAACCAAGATGTATCAAGATATGAAGAGGAGCTTTTATTGGGAAGGCATGAAGAGGGATGTCGGCTTGTGGGTTAGGCAATGTGTTAACTATCAATAAGTGAAGGTCGTACATCAGAAGTCAAGTGGGTTACTTCAGTCTTTAGATATTCCAGTCTGGAAATGGGATTTGATATCAATGGATTTTATAGACGGGTTGCCAAGGTCAAGGAGAGGAAATGAAAGCATATGGATTATTATGAATAGTTGACTAAGAGTGCCCATTTCATTCCAATAAAATAAACTAGGATGGCATCTATTTTGGCGAAGTTATTTATAAGAATGTGGTTAGACTACACGAGATTCCTAGTAGTATTGTCAGCGGTAGAGATTCTATGTTTACTAGTGAGTTCTCGAAGAGTCTACAAGAAACTTTAGGAACCAAGCTCAACATGAGTACCGCTTATCATCACGGACTGATGGGCAAACGGAGAGAGTTAACAAAGTCTTGGAAAATCTGTTAAGAGCTTGCGTATTGGACTTTGGTGGATCTTGGGAAGATCACTTACATTTAATTAAGTTTTCCTATAATAATAGTTATCAGACTAGTATAGGAATGGTGCCTTTTGAAGCTTTATGTGGAAGGCCAGGCGAATCACCTACATGTTGGATAGAGACTGGAGACAAGTTAGTCTTAGGTCCGGATTTGGTTAGGGAGACGTCAGAAAAGATTGGGTTAATGAGGAAGGATTGAGGAAGCTCAATCCAGGCAGAAGAATTACATAAATAAGAGGCGTAAAGACCTAAAGTTCTCAGTAGGAGACAGAGTTTTCATTAAAGTATCACTGATGAAGGATGTGGTATGATTTGGAAAGTCGGGAAAGCTGGCCCCAAGATATATTAGACCATTCCAGATTATATAAAGGATTGGAAAGCTTGAATACAGAATAGAGTTGCTGGGCAGTTTGGTAAGGGTTCATAATGTATTCCATATGTCTCATCTTCGTAAGTATGTACATGATCCAGAATCTACCATTCCTGAGACAGAGTTGCAGAATTTGGTAGTGGAGCCTGATTATACTTTTGTTAGACACCCAGTTCGAATTATAGCAAGGGATGAGAAGTGATCGAGGACCAAGACAATCAAGTTAGTGAAAGGCCAGTGGAGCGATAATGGGAAAGACTGTACTTGGGAGACAGAAGGCAGGATTCGAGAGGCTTATCCTGATCTGCTTTGATGGTACGTCTATATTAGTTATATTTAGATTTTTTTTCTAGACTGGTAGGTTAGTATGGCAGTTAGGAGATGTTACAGATGATTGTTGTGTTTGCTAATTAGTCCTTAGAGAATTTCAAGGACGAAATTCTTTTAGGAGGGGAGCCTGTAACTCCCCTAATTTTATTAACATTATTCAAGAGATTTAATTAGAATAAATTAAATAATGTAGATAAGGAGATTGAGGTTGATTAATAAATTAGGTGGCCTTTCTTATTTAAAATTTGATGAATTTGTATAAATGGTTAGGAAATTAAACATAAGGGCATTAGGGTAAATAACCATACTTCCCACCCTTATACTATTCTCATTAGGTCATACATATTCGTTTTACTTAAAACAAAATTTTATAACCGTGAGAAGCAAGGCCGCCATTAGGAAGAAGAGAAAATCAACTTAAACCTTAGGATTCAAGTTAGAAGGAATCAATCTCAACCAAACTTCAATGTCCTTATCCAATCTTAGGTGAATATTAATTTCTACATCAGTATTTTATTTTTATGATCACATAGTCTCGGATTTTAGTGTAAGTCTGTTTTTATGATATATTGAATGATGATATGCTTGAATCGTGAATTATATAGATTAAACAAGTTTGCAAAAAAGAGATATACATAGTTTTAGGGTAAAACGGAGTTGAAATGATTTTTAAAATGCCATGGGAAAATTTTATGTTGTAGAAAAAATGATTTTGGGGATGGGTTTCAATTTCCATAATTTTCTGAATTAATGTGGATTTTACGTAAATTTTCTAGTGAAGAAAATGATTTATTGGGTTATAAATAATTTACGGCTAAAATAATTATTATTTAGGTTTGAAACTTTTATATATTGGAAAACATATTGGAATAGATTTTCAGGGATTTTTCCAAATTTTTCCAAAGTTATTTAATGAATATATAAAATTATTTAAGGGATGAGACTTAAATATTTTATATATTTAATTAAAGAGAAGGTGCATTTTAAAATAAAACGATTATTTAATTCTGAAAAATAGTGGCAGCAAATTTCTGAAAAGTATTTGTTAACCGATGAGAATTTGACAAATAAAGCCAGGTTAGTTGAAAATTATCCTTTTTAAGTCAAAAACAAAGAATCATACTTTTGGCATGTTTCAGCCAATTCTCATATTAAACCTTCCGACAAGCTCGAGAGGTTCAAAGATTTTGACAAGGCCAAACTAATGCATATGGTATCAAGTTACTTGGTACGTAATGAATTGGGCAGAGTCAAAGGGTTCTTAGTCGAAAGGTTGGTTGCCGAAGGGATTGAAGTATGTTTGTTTTATAAGCCAAAGGATCACCTGCTTTTCTTTCGAATAAGAGCTTTCGATTTGGTTGCTTTCGACTAGGTCAAATATTTAAAATAAAGGTTTTAAACCTTTCGATACAATCAAAAGGTTACTGCTATTTTATCACAATTTTGTTTTGAAACCTTTTGACATAGTCGAAAGGTTACTGCCGCTTTTGTTTGGTTTTGTTTTAAACCTTTCGACAAAGACGAAAGGTTTACTTGTTTTAAAACTAACCGCTTCTCCATGCTTTCATAAGGAATCTTTTGACTTAGGTGATTTAACCTTGTTTTTTAAGTTGAAGTATAACTCAAAGCTTTCGAAGGAGTTGTTTTAAAGGCTGAAGCCTATTGTTTAAAAGTTAAGTTTTAAAACTTTCGAAGCAGACCTTCTGACAAAGTTGAAAGGTAGCTTCCAATGAAGTCGAAAGGTTTTTAAAAAGAAGATTTTCCACATGTTTTAATTGAACTAAGTAAGCTTTCAAAAGGTTTATGTTTAAAAGGTTGATTGCTTTCGAAAGGTTTGAGTTCCAATGGTTTCGAAAGGTTTAATTTCCAATGGTTTCAAAGGTTTGAGTTCCAATGCTTTCGAAAGGTTTACTTACAAATGGTTTGGAAGTTAGGCTTCCACTCTTACTTGATGATAATTCAACTAAGTCGAAAGGTTTCAAAGGAGGGGTTTTAAAGTATTATAAAGGTTGGAACCTATTGTTCTAAAATTTATGGTTTATGCTTTCGAAGGGGTCGAAAGGTTGCTTTCGAAAGGGTCGAAAGCAAAGCTTTCGAAGGGGTTGGAATTTTTTTTCTTTTAACCTCGAAAAATATAAAATAAATGTTGTTTAACCTTGGGGATATTGTTGTGGGTTTAATGAATTCAACACAATATTTGGGAATATCAACACTTATTTGTTTTGACAATCATTGGGGATAATAATGTAAATTATAAATTGATATAACCTAAATTAGGGACACTGATGGCAATAGGTTTATCACATGGATAGCATGAGAAAATTAGATTCATGTGGATAGCATGTGTTAAATGGTCAAGTGATGAGTTCATAGTTATCCTAGGAAAACCATTGGATGTATGATGGATAGTCAACATCAAGTTGGAGATGGATAGTCTCCATATGATTAAAGATGGGTTCATAGTAATCCTGGAAAAACTATGGGATGGTTGATGGATAGTCATCATGTTGGGGATGGATAGTCTCCATATGTTAGATGAAGGGTTTTTAGTCATCCTAAGAAAACTATGAGATGTGAGATGGATAGTCCACATCCACTTAAAAGAAAATTAAAATGGGATGGATAGTCCCTCTTTGAGGCAAATTAAAATTTAGTAGGGGATGGGGAAATTCTAAATGTTTGTAAGTACGCATATCATCATAATATTTTGAAAATGTACGTTTTAACCATTATGGATGCAAGAATACAGAATATGGTTTTATAAAAGTTTTAGGATACTAGGGATGGGAAAACCCATTCCGCTAAGCGACGTGGTCTCCTTAGATATCTAAAAGGATTGAGATGTTAGATTATTATTCATACCAGGCTTTACGTCCGACTCGAAGTTTTTGTTTTCCCCTAAACTCCCGGGTACTCAATTGATTTTGAGTAGTTTGAGGTTTAGGGTTTTCAGGTTCTCTTCTTAGATGAATAAAGCTTCCTAAGGCGTGTAGGAGGAAGATAGATATTTAGAGTTTTCTTTCTACTGTGTGTCTTGTTTGTAAATGCAGATTTATTAGCCTTACTATATACTCTGATCAACCAAGGGGGCATCCTCATACGCCATTCTTGCCGTAATTGTAATAATTATATTTTGTTGAACGTGGTTAACGTAGTTTTGGGATTATGTAATGAACTTAAAATGTTTTGATTTGAATGTGGAAATATGATTTTTCTGAATTGTGAATTTTTTTCCATATTTTTGTGATCTGTATATCAATTTAGCTAGTACTGCCGTATTTGGTCGCCAATTATTAATAACTATGGATGACTGCAACATCCGTAGCCACTAGTTTTGGGCCTCCAAGTAGGGGGATGTTATAGAAATGACCAAACCCAAAGAGCGAGAGGAAGCCAAGATATGTGCGGTTTCTCCCATTAGGGTATTTTCATATCCATTCAAGATTGGAATCAGTTTTTGTGCATTGAGATATGAAATACTCGGATTCTCGTTAACCGTTGGCGGGGTCCGGCTTGGACGTGTCCGAAGGCCATTAGATTTCTTAAGTATATTTCTAGAGGTATACTTTCGGTAAGGGGGAGCACTCTCCTGGTTGTTTGTTGGAAACTTTCCTTTCATTATTTGATTCGAACCTTTGAATATGTTTTCTTTAATTATAACGGGAAGAGTCAACCACTCTTCGTGGTGTTCAATTATTGATTTTGTCCATTCTATCGAGTTTAGACATTTATCTTGTTTAGTCCATTCTAACGAGTTTGGACTGTTGTTTTATTTTTTCCATTCTGTCCACTTTGGATTTTTATTCAGACTATTTCCATTCTTTCACTTCTGAATGTTATACTGATTGTACCCATCATCTATGTTTGGATTTGTTCTTTATTGTTCATTTCCATTTTTGTTATGTTTGGCTGTTGTTTATGTTGGAGAAAACCCGCTCCGCGTTAGAGGCATAGTCCCTCATATTACTGTTAAATACACTTCCTTTTGTTTTAGAGTTTTACTCATACCAGACATTTTGTCTAACCTAAGTTGTTTATTTTTCGTAAACTCTTGGGTACTCAATTATATTTGGGTAGTCCGAGAATATCAGGTTTTCTTTAAAGCTCTTTGAAGACGGTGACCGAGTAGGTGGCTCCTTAGTTATCTAGTTATTTATTTCCGTTGTATGATTATGTAGGTGTATTTTGTATCTTAAAAATGAAAAATTAGAATGTATAACTATCATTCTGTTAGATGTAGTATTTTTATAACTCCGGTAACTACTTATAAGGAGTAACCTTTTTTTACTATATCATTTTATATTATATGTAACATTTCGATGTGAGCTTTATCTATTCTGTCTTGTTCTATCCTTTATTTTTCCCCAAGATAACTTATCTTTCGAATTCTTGGACAATATCATACAAATACCGAGGATGCATTAAGTGACATTCCCCGGGATCAGAAAGGTGGATCATCATAGCTTGGAAGAAGAATGATAGTAATAGGGAAGACCATGGAATATGTACTAATTAAAAAATATTAAAAAATTTGTTTAATTTTTTATTAAATATTCAACATATACTTCCTCTAGCTATGAAATATAACTTAATCAGTACTCATCACTTCAAACACTATTAATATTTTGATAAGTTTTAAAAGGTTCAAGCAATCAAAAAGCATTTTTCTAGAGTAAATCCCTTACCAAAATAAACAAGAATATTTCCATCAAAGTAAAGTTTTGAGTTATTCCAAAAAAAATATAAATTTAAAAATCAAAATCTATTTACTGCAAGGGGTTTTGTGAAAACAATATCTGCTAATTTTAAAGTCAGATAATAATGCACGCTTGATTTAAAATGAAGTAATGTCTAATATTACTTATACTCTAGTTACCCAAAAATGATATATTATTAACTAAGAAGACCGTGTACTACTCAACATCACTCAAACTGAATTTCAAAATTTTCAGCAAAGTCATTTAAGACAGAGGTGAAAACATTTATATCAAGCAAAATCACACAAATTTCTCCAAACGCTAATTTTTTAGTTGTCAACAAGACGATGAAAGTTAGTCATTCTGCAAAAGCAATTGAAAAATCCTATTTTGAAAATTCAATCCATTTGAAACCACTATTTGAAAGCATTAAGTCCATAATTTGATTAAGCACAAAACATAAAGGTTTTAGATATTCAAAATTTCTACTCAGCAAAATTAGTTTCAAGTCAAAATGATAAATCGATCAAAAGTTATGACTGAAATACTACAACTTGTTTGCATAGATCAAAAATACTTTTCAAGTAATGTGCTTAAATAATTGTCGTTATCAATAATTTACAAAATGAATCAGCAAAAACTCAAAATAGTAAAGTTGTAGTGCTATCAGTTATCTTTCAAGAACTTCAAGAATTTCAAAATTCAGAGTAAAGATGTTCAAATATGATCGAATTTCTATGGCCGTTTTAAGAAATTCCGGAAGAGTTTTCAAACAATATTCCGAATACTTCATGGTTTCTTAAGAGTATAAGCTCAGATTCTAGAAAATCCCAAAGCATTAGACTTATATGATTTTCAATCTATTTTCTAGTACATTTTGAATTTTGCAAATCGGAGTTAAGGAGATCAAGATATGGTAATTATACTATAGCAGTGTCAAAAATACAGAATTAACAATAAGAAAACAAAACAGAGTTTAGAGATCATACCTTTACTTACTTTCGATGTAGTGATATCCAAAATGTGTAGTCATCCACCTTATTTTTCTTCCACATTATAAAGGCGATTTATTAGCATCGAAGAGAGTTGGGTGACATGGTAGGTAATTAAAAAAAGCATACTCGTTCACTAAGGGACTAACCCGATTTGTTTTTTAGAAAATCGATCAAAGAAGTTGGAATTAGGTTACAGAACTGACTCCAAGTGCAAGTAGGAGATTGATAGAATTAGAGGTTTGTTCTAAAGGAAATTATGTAATTTATTACATATAGCTAACTCGATAACCAATCTACTTTAAAGTAAAAGGTATTTTCTTTCTATTATATACTTGTTATATTGTGATATAATTAACTAAGTAATTAATTTAAGTATATTTAAGAGAAAATATCTAAATGATATGTTATGTGATAGTAATTACAATGTGTTGTAATCATGAGATATGTATCACAATAAAAATGACATGTTGTTTTGAATATTCCTAATCAAGATGTTTTGAGGCAAGATATCGATATATCCATTAAGACTAGAGTACATAACGTCGTCCAAGTGTTAGGTAGTGTACTACTCATGGCTGGTAAGGGAATCGAGGGGTTACATAATGATAGTTATAGATAATTATGGAATAACTCAGTCGAGAGTTTTCTGTTGGTTAATATAACTAAGGTCAAATAGAGAATCTTAAAGTGACGACTGTATATAGTTCTCTCAACTTGAGAATACTATTAAGCTTCAATATGGACACTATTCTTTAATTATAGTTAAATTATGATATGACATCCATCGAACAACTATAGTTGGGTTTGAGTGAAAGCATTGGAAGTGAAACAATATTCAATAGAGAATTCGCCTCCTTAATTATATGAGGTCAGTATCATAGTCAACTATAGTCAATTCAATGTCAAATTCTCTGTCCAAAGTAGTTTGATCGATTATAATTGTTATTATTAAACCAACAAAATTATGTTTGGATTATATAACTTGAATGTGGATGATATTTTATTTTTGATCAAAACCATAAGTCCTAATGTGATATAGTTTTGACGAAAGAATCAATGTAAATAATCATCATTACCGGGGACCGCTCAAAATAGTAAAATTGGATTTTTACCAAAATTGTATAAACGATAAATGTGGCCAAATCATCACATCACTATCTAAGATGAAGTGTGAACGTTAATATTCAAATTGTTCGATATTAATCGCTGATTGAGTTTACATCTATGGGTCGTACAACCGCAATGTTGAATACTTCGAAATACCACATGATTTAATTAAATTATAATTGTAATAAATTAATTAAATGAATTAAGATTTATGAAATGTTAATAATAATATTTGATTTAATTTACTTGAATCAATATTTAATAAATTATGTATATAAAAATTATATATGTGTGTATCAACATACGATGACGATTAACATTTATATTATATTTATAATATGTAAATATTGATTGGTTTTTGAAATCATATGGGCCCGTTTTCCCATAGTTATGGTTTTCCATGCTTGTAGGGGACAGTGTGATATTTATTTGAAATATAGGTTTTGAAAGGATAAGTAGAAGAGGTAAAAAGGGAGATCTAGATCCATCCTTTTACTCCATTCTTTTGCCTGTTCAAACTCACCATCCCTCTTCATTTTCATTTTACTCTTGCCTCCTACTTGAATGGCTTAGAAAATAAACAACAAAAGCCCTCCCTCTCTTTATTCAAAATAAATTAAATCAAATTAAATCTAGTACAATGGCGTGGTGATCTCTTTAGTTAGCTGCGTTTCTAGAAGAGAATGGATTTGGTCCAAGAATTTTTGGATTCAGCGTTTAAGGTGCTAATTCTAGGCCACAGTATTGGTAACATCTAAGTTATATTCAGCTACATACATATTTATTTATGTTACTGCATGTGTGTAGATTTGTACCTTGTTATATCACGAATTTATATATTTATTTGCTGTCAAATCAGTAAGCACATACAAACATATTTAAAGTTAAAAAAAAAATACACTACAAGAATAGCTTGAAATACCGACGACCCCTGGCGATGGCTTCAGATGGTCACATTGCGATGATTTTCGATGGCTTTTGACGAGCCGTCGACGACCGTCGGAAGTCATCGAAAATTCACGTTATACAGGTCTCGGTCGAGGCCTTTCTTTCTCATTCCAGCTGAACGAAAACAATTTTCTAAAATCCCTAAAACCATTTTCAAGCTTCCAAACCCCAAATTCAAGCTTTCTGATCTTGCACGGCTCCTTAATCACTCTCTATTACTTCCAATCTTAGGTATGATCTCTAATTTTTGCAAAAAACCTAAATTTTAACGTAAATCTAGATTTTCCTAATTTGATAAATTTGGGCTAACTAGTGATTCTAATTGTTTCTAATAGCCTATTGATGGTTTATAGTATCCTATGGAATACCTATTTCATTTGTTATCTTTAAATTGTGAAAAGTATGTATAATTCGTGAATTTATGTATATGTGTAAACCATTATATATGTGTTATTTTTAGCATTGTCTTGTGTTAATTGGGGTGTGTATGTGTTCATATATGTGTGTATATGCGTTAATCATTATATATGTATACACACACATGCACGCAACTAATAATTAAATAAATTGTTTTCTATCCAAAACGTCGTAAAAAAATAATTTACATATCTACTATAACACGCGAATTAACCTTGTTTGATAAAATACTCGGAATAATGTGGTAAATTAATAGTTTTTTGAAATTTATAAAATTAGCTAAATTTTCAACCGTTTACAAACAATAATATATTATATAATAAATAAGACGACAAACTATAAAACTTCCAATTTTTGTATAAACTACTTTTTTTATTACATCCCTTAAAGAGTTTTTGGCCCCGTCCGACAAGTGTTGTTCATGATCGTTGTATAAATATTCGTTTTTGTCATAAAAAGGACATTTTATTCATTTGGTACAATACTTGTTGTATTTGTCCTTGTATTGGACAAGGTATAAACACAGTAAACAATTAATTTCGTACATTATTTTATTTTAAACGGTTCATAAAATTTCGCCCTCACTTTTCTTTTTTGTTTCCTATGTACATGCGTTTGTGTACAATATAGGAAACAAATGGGAAATGCTGTCGAAATTTTGTTGAATCGTTTAAAACGAAATAATTTACAAAATGTAATTGTTTACTAAGTGTGTAATGGGAAGTAGGATGACTGATATCAAAATAGATAACCATAAATCAATATTTCAATATTGTATTCTTAAGTTGGGTTAAATTGACGCGTATAAGATTATGTATCAATAAACTGAAAAATAAAACGTCAATTCTTAAAATGGCCAACATTTGTTTTTGAATTTATGAGATATTTTTTTAAATAGAAAAAATGATCGATTATTTTGTTGATCAGAAGAGATGGATGTATCAAAGAAGGGGACTGAGAGGCTCAATAAAGGAAGATTTTTATAATGGTATAAACGTATTTGTTGAATTCTCTTTAAATAATAACCAAAAAGATGTAGAAATTTATTGTCCGTGTAGTAGGTGTAAATATTTGAAGTATTTGTTACCAGATATTGTGAATGTGGACTTGTGCAAAAACGGTTTTGTACCGGAGTATTATGTTTGGGATCATCATGGAGAGTTATAGCACATACTCCTACAGAGTCTAAATTAGAGGTAGCTGGTAATGAAATTTTTATGACGAATCGTATAGAAAATATGGTTGAAGATGCAGCACAGTCAATGTTCCCTACGGTTGAAGTTGATGATGACGATGTAAATGTTGAAGAACCAAATATCAAAGCAAATTATTTTTACGTTTTATTGGATGCTTCTAAGAAACCTCTTTGGGATGGTTGTAAAAGCGGCACTCGGCTATCAGTAGCCGTAGAATACATTGCGATGAAGTCAAAATATAACATCACCAAAGCTGGATTTACAATTGTTGTACAAGTTGCAAAACGACATATGCCGCCGATAATTTAATGTGTGAAAATCACTACGAAGTTGAAAAACTTATGTCGTCTTTTGGTTTACCATATCAAAAAATAGATACATGTTTAAATAGCTGCATGTTGTTTTATAAAGAGAACATCACTCTTAGGAAGTGTAAACATGTAATGAGAAAAGGTACAAACCAAGAAAAAAGAAGGGAAAGGAAGTTCTATACAAACGTATGCATTACTTGCCCATCACTCCTAGGCTTCAAAGATTATATGCATCTTCTGTAACTGCACCTCATATGAGATGGCATAGTGTGAGAATAGATGAAGAAGGTACGTTGACACATCCAGCCGATGGAGAAGCATGGAAGCCTTTTGACAAAACTTATCCCACTTTTGCAGCGGAGAGTCGTAATGTTAGACTTGGATTATGTATGGATGGTTTTTCACCATTTTCACAATTTGATGCTAAATATTATCATCACGCCTTATAATTTACCTCCGTGGATGTGTATGAAAACTCCATATATGTTTCTCACTGTTGTCGTTCCCGAACCCGACGATCCGACCCAAGGAGTCGATGTTTATTTACAACTGTTGATTGAGGAGTTAAAAACACTGTGGAACGAAGGAGTAGAAACATACGACATTTCAAAGAAAAAAATCATATGTTTGCTTCTTTGTTACGGAATTTAAGTGATTTTCCTGCTTATGCAATGCTTTTAAAACAGAGTACATCCGGTCGTCAAGCTTGTCCTTATTGCATGGAAGAAACACAGGCATTTTCTTTACTGAATGGTAACAAAATTTCATAGTTCGACTGCCATCGATTTTTTCTCCATGTCAATCATCCCTTTAGAGGAGATAGAAATTTTTTTAGCTAATAGAGTAGAAACCAGACAACCACCAATGATATGGTCAAGGTAAGACATATATGAACTTGTAAGGGACTATCCAAAGATACATGAAACTAGAGTACAAACTGAAATTGCAGATAAATCGACTATCCGTAATTGGTGCAAATAAAGTATATTTTGGGAGTAAAGATATTCTGTTTTGCCATAAAATTGATGTTATGCACAATAAGAAAAATATATTTGATAATGTTTTTAATACAATTTTCAATGTCAAGGGGAAGACTAAGGAAGATTTGAAATCAAGATGCGACATACAAGAATTATGCAAACGTCCCGAGCTTCATATGAAACCAAACAACAATAAAAAAACCCAAAGCGTGTTATGAATTAGATAATAATCAGGTAAAAGTTGTGTTAAAATGGGTGGAAGGATTAAGGTTTCCCTTTGGGATTTCATTAAATCTTCGTAGATGTGTTGACTTTAAAAATGGTAGATTGAGCGGAATGAAAAACCACGACTGTCACATAATGATGGAAAATTTATTACCCATTGTATTCAAAGAACTATTGCCCTTAAAAGTTTGGAAGGAAATAACGGAACTTAGTCGTTTTACAAAGAGCTATGTTCGACTATGTTAAAAGTTCATCGTTTTCGTAAACTTGAATAAGATATTCCTATATTACTCTACAAATTAAAGAAAATGTTTCCACCAGTTTTTTAATGTAATGGAGCATTTACCTGTTCATCTCCCATCTGAAGCACGATTTTGAGTTCTTGTGCAATATGGATGGATGTATCCATTCGAAAGGTATGAAGTATGTTACCTATTAATTTAATTATATTCGAATGTTAAAGTTTATAATAATTTTTCATAGATACTTAAATATTCTAAAGAAAAAAATGAGACAAAAAGCACGAGTTGAAGGTTTGATCTGTAAATCGTACATCAAAGAAGAAGCTTCATTCTTTTTCTCTCACTATTTCAGTGACCATGTGAACATATCATTTGAAATGTTCCATATAATGATGAAGGAGACGAATTAGAGTCCTCTCAAACAATGTTATCTATTTTTGGACAACATGGTCGACCTTTTGGAAAATGTGTAGATGTATGGTTAGACGATAGAGATCTTTATGTAGCACACACTTATATTCTTCTTAATTGTGCTGAGGTTGCACCATTTGTTAGGCAATATAGAATAATAATTCCTGATTTATTTATTTCAATAACGCATGCGCATGTAGAATTTAATGCAATATTTTATTTATATATGTAGTATTTATGAAAGAGAACATTCACGCGGAGGTGTCAATAAAGAATTTTCTAATTGGTTTTCAAAGTATGTTTATGAAGCGTGAAACTATGTGGTCGATGAAGGATTGAAACATCTTGTGTTAGGACCAAAATGAAAAATTAAGACACATCCAATATATTTCGTCAATGGATATAAATTCAACACCAAAGAATATAGGGTAGAAAAATTAACTAATAATACAGGTGTATTTGTTAACGGTAGTGATGACCTAGAAAATCACATAAATGATTTTTATGGCATTTTAACCAAAATTTCGCAACTGGCATTTTTCTCATGACCCACGGAGGATGTTTTTCAGTTTAGATGCAATTGGTTTAGCAATGTTCCACGTTCTGGAATTAATGTGCACAAGGATTATAATCTTATTGAAATAAAGTACACATCGCATTATCATAAATACGATCCTTTTGTACTAGCCAAACAAGCATTGCAAGTTTATTACGCTCAATATCCTTCTCTAAAAAGAGCTAAAGCAGATTGGTCGGAAGATTTTAAAATAAAAACAAGATTTACGTTTGATGGAAAGAAAATTCCAAACGAACAAGCTTATCAGGAAGATCTTGACCAAAGCAAAGAAATAATAATAACAGTCGATCGTACTTATTTTGGGCCTCTGAACAATGAATCAAACGTTTTAGTAGGAGCATTTGAGAGTAGAGAGGAAAATAATGTAGAATATGAGACCGAATCTTAATCAGAAGACCATGAGGATCGATAAAAAAATTATGTTGAATTCTGATGTATCATGCAATTCATAAAATTGATGACATTTATTTTGCAAGTTATGTAATTTATAACATTTATGAAACCAAATCTGCTTATCATCATTTACGTAATTTATGTCATTTATGTAATTTATGTCATTCACATCATTTATACAATTTATGTCATTTATTTAGCAATTTATGTTAAAAATGCTACATTTTGCCTATCGTCGGAATATAAAACCCAATCCGAATCAGGTGTATTTTGCAATTTATGTACTTTTTGTCATTTATGTCGTTATTATACAATATATGTCATTTATATGCTATTATTCTCTTATAAAATGATGTGTTTGTGACAAATATTATGTCGTCCAGAAGGAGGAAATCATCCCATTTATTCGGAGGCGATGGCAATGGCCCATCACAACCGCCACAACATCCAGCAGTGTATCTGGTGCCTAAAGCGAAGGGTAAGTATTAATTTTTTTCCAGCATCATAAATATTTTTTGTACGATAAAATAATCTATATCATATTTAAGATAGGGGGTTCGACCTACATCTGTCAGTTATAGCTCTATCAGTTTCTAGAGATTCATATAAGAGTAGGATGATGGCTTGCGGGCCTAAGTGAGAGAATATCCCTTCTCACATCATGGAGTGTATATGGCAGGATTTCATTGTAAGTATAATCTTCTATTTTCCATTCACAATTTGTTTGTCGCTTGTTTATTGTTCACCTTATATTGATTAATTATTTGTCGCTTGTTTATCATGAAATGCAGGCTGTAGTCGACATCCAAGCAAACAACATGCAGCTGGTACGACACTACTGGATGCAGAAGACGGGGAAGAATTACTAGGATTCTATGTTGGCTCTGAAGCATAAAAGGGAGAAGCCGAACTGGATTGGAGCGGGGTTGGCTGGCGCATTGGGAGAGTGACGAAGTGAAGGTAAGTGTACTAATCTTTTATTGATTATTTGATTGATATGTAAGTATCAAAAAATATTCGGTAAGTAAATAATGTATTGTTTATTTAAATATACAGACAGAGTCGCAAAGAAACTCTGCAAATAGGAACAGGAATCCTATCATTCATCGAGGAGGGTCCAAGTCCTTCCAACAATATCGCCGGGAGTTGGTAAATTTAATAAATGTGAATTGTAAATAGTTGTTATGCTATGTAATTTTGAATATAATTATAGTACATAATAATCAATTTCAGAGAGCGGAGGCGCAGGGTCCCGTATCGTACAGGAATGTATTACCCGTACTCATGCCATCGAGCATGTAAATCCAGATGAGACTGTTTCATATACATGGCATGACAATAAATCGCGAAAGAGTCATGTAAGCATATTTTAGTTTATATACTACTAGTAATTGTTTTGAAACAGGTCGAGTGCAGCTAACTACGGACGAGGAGGATGTCATTTTTGAGTCAGTCATGGACCCACCTTCACGGAATAGGCGTTACAGTTTGGGCAATCAAACGATAATGAATAATATATTTAGATATAATAATTTAGTATTCTTTTAGTTCTAAAGAACTTTACATCGCTTTAGTTTCGATAATAATTTTATAGATATAACAATTAAAATATTATGTTATAGCTTCGATAGTAAGATTATAGTAATTGAACTTTTACTAAATTAAATAAGTATTGTAGGGTAGAAAGAGGAGAGCCAACCAAAGAAAAGCTCAGATAGATCTAGCAGAGATCGAGGAATTGAGAGCTAGGGTGGCGCAGCTGGAGGAGCAGAAACATCGACAAGCCATTGAGATGACACAACCGCTGGACCAGCGTATTGCTGAGTACATGTAGCTGTATAGTGGCTGCTTTCCATCTTCAGTTGGTTTCGAAGGTTCTTGAGGTGATTGACATGAGTAATAGGTATGTTTTTTTGTTATGCGACATTGTTTAGTATTGTTTGATGATACACTGAGATGGTGCGGTTGTATTCTTTGAGATGTTTTGTATATTACTTTATGGTATATATGGTGATGGTCAGTTTGATATTTGTGAGTTGATGGTGGTGAGTTGTTGATGGTGTGAGATTTGTTTGTGTTTCACGGTGTATATATTGTATGACGACATGTATGTATATTATGTTAACGAAATGTTGGTTGGTTTGATGTTATGTGAGTTGTGGTTGGTTTGATTTTCTTTATGTGATTCGAGTATATTTATATGATTTGCGATTATATTGAATATCTGAATTCGATATGTGCTTGTCTGTGACTATATTATATTTTTGAATTGTGTATGCGAGGCTGTCATGTAGTAGAATTTTGGAAAAATGCTTCAGGTATTCCGATGGTTTCCGACGGCTGGCGACGGCTTACAGGTCAACATTTTCCGATGGCTTCCTAAGGCTGGTGGCGGTTTGCTGCTTCCTCTTGATCGACCACATGTCTTCAACAGCCGTCTAGAGCCTTCGGGTTTTCTGTCAGCAACCGTAAGAAAGTTTACGATGGATGTTGTTGGAAGCCGTCGGAAAAACTGTGAGGCGAATAGACAACTTGCGATGGTTTTTTGCGTTGGTTTTCGTCGGCCGCCGACGAATTTCAGCCATACATATATAATTCCCTTTGGCCATTTTAGGAAAAAATTATTTACGAAATTTAAAAATTATTTTGAAATTAATTTTTTTTTTTACAATTTTTGTGTGTGTGTGTGTTTAGTACATATATGTAACACCCCATAATTAGGCATTGGTTATTTAATTAGTTAATTAATTAGACTCCAAAAATGGAATTTATGCAAATGATGGAATTTGAAAATGAAACTTGCATCATTGCGTTCGTGGCGTAATTCTAAGCAACTTTCATGTTTGGAGTTTTGCGATCAGAGTCCAAAACGAAGAAGTTACGGAAGAAAAACGAATTCAAAATGGAAATAATTCGAATAGGAAAATTAATGTTTTATATTAATAACCCGGGCCTACAGTGTAACGACCCAGAATTTTATTTAATTAAAATTTGAATATTTAATTAATTTTAAATATTAATAAGTGAATTTATAAGTCGAATAAATTTTAATTCGAATAATTGGATTTAATTGGATAATTAAATCGATAATTTAATATGTTAAATTATGGAAATAATTGAAAATTAGGTTAAATATGATTGAAAATGATTAGTAAAAATTTTATTTTATCATATTGAAGTTAGAATGATATTTTAGAACTTTTAAAATCGAATTAAAAGTTAATTTGTGAAAATTGAATATTTTAATATTTAAATCGACTAGTGAAAATAGTCAATTTTTGAACTGTCTCAGAATTGGACGAAACCAGTTTCATTGGATCCGTAATAGTTAGTTATTATCGGATTTCAATTTTCGTGTCAATCGGAGTTATCGTTTGATCGTGGCAGCTCGAAACACATCGAATTATTTTTATTTTTAATTTGGCGAGTTAAAATAGCCATTTTTCAAAAAGTCTCGGATTTCGACGAAACTAGTTTCATCGGATCCGTAATGTGATATTATTGTAAAGTTTCAAATTTCGTGTCAATTGGATTTACCGTTTGTCCGGTACAAATTAAAACGCCTAGGAAATCGTTTAAATCGGTTTAATTTAAATCGATCGTTTGTTGCCATATCTCGCACAGATGTCCGAATTAGCTTCCGAAACCTATTCCATTGTGTCCGGAACGCGGGGTAAACCCTAGAAACGCTGGTTACAGCGCGTAAATCGGAGTTCGGAATTTCCGGATGAATAGTGATTGAAAATTTTCCTATAAATACACCTTTAATTCACAAAAATAAAAAAAAATAAAAACCTAAACCTAATCCATACGCAGCCGCCTCCTACCCAACCAAAGGCCAGAAACTCACCATCCTCTTCCCCTCCGATCTCCCAATCCATCAACATTTAGACTAAGGCTTCAACTGCAAACTTGTCGAGCTTCGCGAGCTCTACGTGGTCAACGGTCAAGATCGTGTTTGAGTCGATGTGGTGGCCAGAATTGAGGCCGAGATGAAGGCCGTTCATTCTCGATTTGCGCGCAACATAGGTGGCCGAGTTCAAGGAGGTGGCGACCGAGCATGGCTCTGGGGGAGGCGCACGCGATGGAACCCTCTGATCGTCGTGGAAGTGAAGCGTTGGGGTGCGAATTTAAACCCTAATTCCTAAGAAGTGGGTTCGGCCGTGCGTGATAATCTCCTGGGCGTGTTTGAGAAGAAGCAGTGCACGGTGATGATGGAAAGATGAAGGATCCAAGGGCTATGATAGATTAGGTTTAAAATTATGAAATTTATGTTTTAAATTTATGTAAACTTCATAAAATCATAACTTTTTCATACGAGGTCGAAAACGCGCGAAACCAGTTGCGTTGGAATCGTATGGACGAGCACTACGCGATGAAGTTGGATTGGAGTCGTTTGGAATTAGTGAAAATTTCGTGTAAAATTAAACGTCCGTTTAATTTTATTCGAAATAAATCGCTAAAACGAAAATAAAATCAAGGTGAGAACTTCTCACTCAATCGAATCAATTTCGATTTTATTTTAAATAGTTAGATTTAAAATATTTGAATGCATGTTTGAATGATGATTGTTATCTATTGATTGTTAAAATAGACATTATACGCCGTTAGTAAGCGGATGTTATTTATTAAAAACATATCCCGCGAATATTTCATAAACAGTGAAATTGGTATTATATATAATATCAATATATATATATATATTGGCATATGTATATATTGCAGTTGTTGATTTCCCGTATTTTTTAGCGGATGAGACCCTATTGCGCCGTCTATTAAGCGGATAATATTTTAAAATCCCATATACCGCGATAATTTCGTACTGGAGCGAAATTGGTATTGTGCTAATGTTTTTTGGATGCAGGAAAACAGGTTGGAGGGATCCAACTGGATTCCTCAACAGTTTTTATTTGATTTCAGATATTTTGATATTTGATGGATTATCATATCGATATATGATATCGTTGTTGTCGTGATTGACTATTTGGTATGTAGCATCATTGGACCAAATTTGGAACTTTAAAATGATTTTAAAGTGATTTTTGAAAGTATAAGTTATAAAATATTTTTGGAATTGATCCATTATAAATAAATAAACGTTATACTTTTAAAAGTTATATAAAATTATGATTTTGAGAAAATATAGTTAAAAACTGATTTTTGAGAATATGATGCTAATGATTTTATAAAATGATTAAATCAAGATTTTTGAATTTATTATAAAAGTTGAAATATAGGATTTATAAAATTTAATTATTTTATAAATCAAAATGGTGAAATTATAAAGGAGATTAAAGACGTTTTAAAGAATAATATAAATTGATTTATATTAAGAGATTTATAAATGGATATTTATAAATTGAAATATTGACATTATAAAACGAGTTTTTATAAGTGTTTGAATGAAGTGAAAATGAATTTTGTAAATGAATGGAATTTATAAAATTATAAATGTTGAAGTTATAAATGAAATTTATAAATAGTAAGATTTATAAATTTTGTGAAATTATTAAAGAATATACTTGGATGAATAATTGAATCTTATAAGTTATAAGATTCATAATTTGTAAAGTCTTAAAAAGAACGATTTTGTAAAATAATCGTTTTATAAGCATTTAACTTATAATATGAACCTTTAGTTTATAATTGAGTTATAAATCGAATAGATTAATAAAGGAATTTATAAAAGGAAGTTGTTATAAAATAAATATTAATGGAGTTTATAAACGTTGTTTTATAAATTCGCAAACGACTTATTTTGATAAGTAAATTGTTGAAACTTATTAATGGAGTTATATTCACATTTTTGACTGTGAATAATCCTTTGAAATAAAATGAATAAAGGATGAAATTGGTTAACGTAGTATATTCATGTTTTTGAATAGTGAATAATATGTTAAAGAAAATGTTTAGATTTGATGTTTTAAATAGAATTAAAACGATGTAACGATGTTTTAAAATGTGTTGAGATTCGAAACCATAGATTTCAACATTCATTGTTGAAATAGACGTTTGTGAGAAATAAAAGGAAATAGTGGACTATAACACTGTTGTTATATTAAATGATTTCCGAAAGGAAATGTTTGGTATAGTATTGGGATTTATGTATCTATTTTAATTTTGAATCCCTATACTAGTGATTTTGGGTTGTCGTAACGATGTTTTACGTAACATTCGTTTTGGCCCAAATAAATATGTTTAAGAGAATGATTTCCTTAAAGAATGAAATATATACTTAATTTCGGTTGAAGTACATTGAATATTTTCCAAGTGTTAAAAATAAATTAAATTTGTGAATTACTTATGAATAAATAAGTATGGAAATGTTTTCCAATATAAAGTGAATATTAGAGAATTTATCTTTTTGAAGATAAATTGGAATGAATAATTGAAATCGAATATTCATAGATAATTTTGGAATATAAATTCACTATGGAATTTATGAATGAAAAGGAGAATTTGTTTAAAAATAAATATTGATTTATTTTTGAAGTATTGAAAATAATATATCTTGTAAAGATATTTTGGAAAATAAATAATTTGGAAAATTATTTGGAAACTGGTGATGTGTGCATATCCATTGATAGTTCAATAACCGACTATCAATATTTCCCTTTGAATGGGTAATTGATGTGATTTGTTTGAATTTGAATGCCACACTTATTTTTGAATAAGCGCTCACTATTCGGGTTAACCGGGAAAGGACCATGGGGTCGTATAACCCATTCCGAATATGTAATACGTCGTTATGAATTACATTTGATGACGGTGTTGAAGACCGGGTATTTGCGAAAGCGATAGGATGACCTATCGATTGTCTCTGCACTGGGTAGCTCCTGGTATAGAGATTTCCTAAGTGATGGGAAATTCGATCGGGATTGTGAATACCCGGATTGCAAGGGCTTCGTGAGAAGTGCCTTCGGTTTTGTTCGAGCCCGGAACAGACTTGTATGGATTGTATGTCTGACATTACAAATTGAGATATAAAGCCGATTTCATTCAAATATATTTCTGTTGGTGGCGGAGAATTTATTCTTTTAGCTTAACACCCTTCTCTGAGACGTACGAGCTCAGAGGTTATGTAGTTGAAGGTTATCAGCGATATATTCCCAATTTGGTAATGTGACATGCTGAGTGTTGCTGTAAATGATCATTGTGTTGATTATTTGTGATAGGATCGTTTATTTGATCGTCTATCTTAGTGATCATTTCTATGATCATTTGTTGACCCAAAGCATGGCTTTTGTATAAAGTATGTTTTTGTGGACGTGACTTCGTCGAGTCTCACACCCCGTGAATGGTCAAAACAGGAAAGATGCAGCAAGGTTATGAGGGGTAGCGCCCTTTAGGATGTGTGCATTTCCTTCTGGAAAAGGGTGGTTCATGGTATGGAGCCCAGATACTTACTCATGTTGAAAACACTTTATGATTGTGTGAATTGATTGCGAGCGCTCGGTGAAAGGTCCCAAAGGACCGAGGGATGGCATATTCGGTCAGTTGTTACTCAGTTAGGGGTAACCCGGCCTTGTGTTGGTAGAGATCCGGTTTGGTTCTCGGGGATGTCCATCCAGAGGCATTCTCATGTGGCAATGGGAAGTTCCTTGGCCTGATCATTCGTTGGAAATCCAAAGAAACAATACGAGACTTGTACGGTTTTAGTTGTATAACCTGCTATGGAATGTGGCGGTAACCTGCTATTGAACATAGTTAGCTATAGTAGGCATACGATAATGGTCGTATGTTGGCTAAGATTTATATTCTACTTTCGAAATGAATTTTTCCTACACTATGCACTAATAATAATATCAAATGTTCTTTTTAAATGCGTATCAAGCATCTTTGACTATCATAAGGAGAAATCTCCTCCGATTCTGCGTTTGCATTGTGTGTGCGTGCGGGAGGCCTTATGGTAGTCTCATTTTTAAAAGCATTGCGAATTGACTTTAAAAATATTCCTCTATTTTGATTTTAAAGATAAATAAACTGTTTTGAGTTCTCACACCAGTCACATGACTGACTCGGAGTTTATTGTTTTCCTTCCTAAACTCTGGGTGCCCACCAATTTCCACACGGGCAGTTAAGAGTTAGGTTTATCAGGATATTCTGGATATTCTGGAGTTGCTGGAGGCAGGCTGGATGGCATGGCGTATTATTAGTATATAGTATTTCTTTTTCCGCTGCATTGTTTGTTGTTGTATGTTGTTGTACACTCTGATGATATGATATGATGTAATGAAATGTGATGTAATGTAATAACTGATATAGTTCTTTATTTAAAGATTATTCATTTATTATTATATGTTGTTCCGCTGCGAATTGTGAGATTCTGATATTGTTCTGTTGTTCTCTGTTCCGTTCTATTTTCTTTATTTTCTATTTTCTTTCCTCTATTTCTTTTCCCTCTATATTTCTTCCCTCCATCTTCTATCTCTTCCTCTTCTCTTTTCTTAAATTCTTTTTTTAAAACCCATAACATTTCGGTTTTTCGGCAACGAAAAATCGGGGCGTTACATTTGGTATCGGAGCTTATGGTTAAGCGACAACCATGGTTCTGTTGGGTATTACTCATTAGAGATAGAGTCAGCGGTACTCTAGAATGAGTTGAGTGTAATAATAGCTATGAGAGCGTATTTGTTAGTGAATGTATAAAAATTGTTTTATATTGTGATGATTGGTTTGTTGAGTGGCATATGAACCTTCGTCAGCGAGGTCTCGACAACTATGCCGAAGGGGTTTCTAAACACTTGAATAGAACAATTCGACACAGTATTGTTTTAAATTGGGTAAATGAAATAATTTTGCCTTGATTATATTTTATATATAAAGAAATAATTTTTCAGAATTATTAAAGTGTATATAAGTTGATTGTTTAGTTGTTTGAATAATCTAAATTGAAGAATAATTGTATAAGCAAATGAATTATAAGAATTGGATTATAATTAAAGTGATTTACAATTGTGAAATAAACTTATATATATGAGAAGTGAAACTATATATATATATATATATATATATATATGAATATGAGTTGTAAGTAAAAGTGAATTTAAAGTTAAATGGAGTATAACTTAAGTGATGTTGAATGAAGTTGATATTAGTATCAAAGTAAAATTATTAAAGTTAAGTGATGGATATGAACTTAAGTTATATAAATGAAATTCAACTTTGTAATTGAATTGAATGAATGGATTGAATATTAATCAATTAAATGTGAATAATTGATATGAAATAATGAATGTAAGTGTAATTCATTAGAATCTAATGTTATTGGAAGTTGAATAATTGAATGAAATGAATATAAGCAAAGGAATTTGGTTGTTATATGGTTGTTAGTTGATTGTATATAATTCATTAAGAATTAATGAAATTGAAAGTTAAAGTAATTGGAATTCAATTGGAACTTAAATAGTTGATTGGAAGTGAACCAACTTGAATATGAATTAGTGAATATAAACTAATTGAAAATGAATGTTAGTAAGAACATCCACTGTTTATGAATCAAATGTGATTAAATTGAGAACCTGATTCATTAAATATTAATGAGAATATGAATGAATATATATATTGGTTATGAATGTTAGTTGGTTGATGGTTGAATATATATTGCTATTGGATGCATTGCTATGTTGGCATATATAGTTGTTATGTTGCTATAGGTTGTATATCGATACTGTTGTATATATACATGTTCTCATGTTGTTTGTTGAGTGATTAGTAGGTGCGGATCGCGTTTGCTTCGCATTTGGAGCTCGCTTTCGCGCTATATTAGTCGTATATGCTCGCTAATAAAATATAAGGTACATATCTCGGATTACATACCGTACTTTTATACTTTTTCCCTTCGGGATGCCTCATTACTTGATGAGATGTATATTTGTGATATATATACTGTCATTTTTTTTTCCGGATCGAGCCGCGCAAAGGAGACTATGGCGAATTTTTCCGAAAATTTAAGGCGTTGAAAAATTTGAGAAAATTTGAAAAATTTTGAAAACTTTAACTTTCATTTTGGAATTGAAAGTTAAACAATAGTAATTGTTTTTGAAAAAGATAATTAAGTATAATTTGAAAACTTAGTAAAGTATTATAAGAAATTTAATTATGGATTTTGGGAAAATTAATAGATACTGTAACTTTTCTTACTTGTTAATTTCGAGGACGAAATTCTTTTAAGGGGGAAAGATTATAACGACCCAGAATTTTATTTAATTAAAATTTGAATATTTAATTAATTTTAAATATTAATAAGTGAATTTATAAGTCGAATAAATTTTAATTCGAATAATTGGATTTAATTGGATAAATAAATCGATAATTTAATATGTTAAATTATGGAAATAATTGAAAATTAGGTTAAATATGATTGAAAATGATTTGTAAAAATTTTATTTTATCATATTGAAGTTAGAATGATATTTTAGAACTTTTAAAATCGAATTAAAAGTTAATTTGTGAAAATTGAATATTTTAATATTTAAATCGACTAGTGAAAATAGTCAATTTTCGAACAGTCTCAGAATTAGACGAAACCAGTTTCATTGGATCCGTAATAGTTAGTTATTACCGGATTTCAATTTTCGTGTCAATCGGAGTTATCATTTGATCGTGGCAGCTCGAAACGCATCGAATTATTTTTATTTTTAATTTGGCGAGTTAAAATAGCCATTTTTCAAAAAGTCTCGGATTTCGACGAAACTAGTTTCATCGGATCCGTAATGTGATATGTAAGGTTTCAAATTTCGTGTCAATTGGATTTACCGTTTGTCCGGTACAAATTAAAACGCCTAGGAAATCGTTTAAATCGGTTTAATTTAAATCGATCGTTTGTTGCCATATCTCGCACAGATGTCCGAATTAGCTTCCGAAACCTGTTCCATTGTGTCCAGAACGCGGGGTAAACCCTAGAAACGCTGGTTACGGCGCGTAAATCGAAGTTCGGAATTTTCGGATGAATAGTGATTGGAAATTTTCCTATAAATACACCTTTAATTCACAAAAATAAAATAAAAAAAACCTAAACCTAATCCATACGCAGCCGCCTCCTACCCAACCAAAGGCCAGAAACTCACCATCCTCTTCCCCACCGATCTCTTAATCCATCAACATTTAGACTAAGGCTTCAACTGCAAACTTGTCGAGCTTCGCGAGCTCTACGTGGTCAACGGTCAAGATCGTGTTTGAGTCGATGTGGTGGCCAGAATTGAGGCCGAGATGAAGGCCGTTCATTCTCGATTTGCGTGCAACATAGGTGGCCGAGTTCAAGGAGGTGGCGGCCGAGCATGGCTCTGGGGGAGGCGCACGCGATGGAACCCTCTGATCGTCGTGGAAGTGAAGCGTTGGGGTGCGAATTTAAACCCTAATTCCTAAGAAGTGGGTTCGGCCGTGCATGATAATCTCCTGGGCGTGTTTGAGAAGAAGCAGTGCACGGTGATGATGGAAAGATGAAGGATCCAAGGGCTATGATAGATTAGGTTTAAAATTATGAAATTTATGTTGTAAATTTATGTTTTAAATTTATGTAAACTTCATAAAATCATAACTTTTTCATACGAGGTCGAAAACGCGCGAAACCAGTTGCGTTGGAATCGTATGGACGAGCACTACGCGATGAAGTTGGATTGGAGTCGTTTGGAGTTAGTGAAAATTTCATGTAAAATTAAACGTCCGTTTAATTTTATTCGAAATAAATCGCTAAAACGAAAATAAAATCAAGGTGAGAACTTCTCACTCAATCGAATCAGTTTCGATTTTATTTTAAATAGTTAGATTTAAAATATTTGAATGCATGTTTGAATGATGATTGTTATCTATTGATTGTTAAAATAGACATTATACGCCGTTAGTAAGCGGATGTTATTTATTAAAAACATATCCCGCGAATATTTCATAAACAGTGAAATTGGTATTATATATAATATCAATATATATATAATGGCATATGTATATATTGCGGTTGTTGATTTCCCGTATTTTTTAGCGGATGAGACCCTATTGCGCCGTCTATTAAGCGGATAATATTTTAAAATCCCATATACCGCGATAATTTCGTACTGGAGCGAAATTGGTATTGTGCTAATGTTTTTTGGATGCAGGAAAACAGGTTGGAGGGATCCAACTGGATTCCTCAACAGTTTTTATTTGATTTCAGATATTTTGATATTTGATGGATTATCATATCGATATATGATATCGTTGTTGTCGTGATTGACTATTTGGTATGTAGCATCATTGGACCAAATTTGGAACTTTAAAATGATTTTAAAGTGATTTTTGAAAGTATAAGTAATAAAATATTTTTGGAATTGATCCATTATAAATAAATAAACGTTATACTTTTAAAAGTTATATAAAATTATGATTTTGAGAAAATATAGTTAAAAACTGATTTTTGAGAATATGATGCTAATGATTTTATAAAATGATTAAATCAAGATTTTTGAATTTATTATAAAAGTTGAAATATAGGATTTATAAAATTTAATTATTTTATAAATCAAAACGGTGAAATTATAAAGGAGATTAAAGACGTTTTAAAGAATAATATAAATTGATTTATATTAAGAGATTTATAAATGGATATTTATAAATTGAAATATTGACATTATAAAACGAGTTTTTATAAGTGTTTGAATGAAGTGAAAATGAATTTTGTAAATGAATGGAATTTATAAAATTATAAATGGTGAAGTTATAAATGAAATTTATAAATAGTAAGATTTATAAATTTTGTGAAATTATTAAAGAATATACTTGGATGAATAATTGAATCTTATAAGTTATAAGATTCATAATTTGTAAAGTCTTAAAAAGAACGATTTTGTAAAATAATCGTTTTATAAGCATTTAACTTATAATATGAACCTTTAGTTTATAATTGAGTTATAAATCGAATAGATTAATAAAGGAATTTATAAAAGGAAGTTGTTATAAAATAAATATTAATGGAGTTTATAAACGTTGTTTTATAAATTCGCAAACGACTTATTTTGATAAGTAAATTGTTGAAACTTATTAATGGAGTTATATTCACATTTTTGACTGTGAATAATCCTTTGAAATAAAATGAATAAAAGATGAAATTGGTTAACGTAGTATATTCACGTTTTTGAATAGTGAATAATATGTTAAAGAAAATGTTTAGATTTGATGTTTTAAATAGAATTAAAACGATCTAACGATGTTTTAAAATGTGTTGAGATTCGAAACCATAGATTTCAACATTCATTGTTGAAATAGACGTTTTCGAGAAATAAAAGGAAATAGTGGACTATAACACTGTTGTTATAGTAAATGATTTCCGAAAGGAAATGTTTGGTATAGTATTGGGATTTATATATCTATTTTAATTTCGAATCCCTATACTAGTGATTTTGGGTTGTCATAACGATGTTTTACGTAACATTCGTTTTGGCCCAAATAAATATGTTTAAGAGAATGATTTCCTTAAAGAATGAAATATATTCTTAATTTCGGTTGAAGTATATTGAATATTTTCCAATATAAAGTGAATATTAGAGAATTTATCTTTTTGAAGATAAATTGGAATGAATAATTGAAATCGAATATTCATAGATAATTTTGGAATATAAATTCACTATGGAATTTATGAATGAAAAGGAGAATTTGTTTAAAAATAAATATTGATTTATTTTTGAAGTATTGAAAATAATATATCTTGTAAAGATATTTTGGAAAATAAATAATTTGGAAAATTATTTGGAAACTGGTGATGTGTGCATATCCATTGATAGTTCAATAACCGACTATCAATATTTCCCTTTGAATGGGTAATTGATGTGATTTGTTTGAATTTGAATGCCACACTTATTTTTGAATAAGCGCTCACTATTCTGGTTAACCGGGAAAGGACCATGGGGTCGTATAACCCATTCCGAATATGTGATACGTCGTTATGAATTGCATTTGATGACCGGTGTTGAAGACCGGGTATTTGCGAAAGCGATAGGATGACCTATCGATTGTCTCTGCACTGGGTAGCTCCTGGTATAGAGATTTCCTAAGTGATGGGAAATTCGATCGGGATTGTGAATACCCGGATTGCAAGGGCTTCGTGAGAAGTGCCTTCGGTTTTGTTCGAGCCCGGAACAGACTTGTATGGATTGTATGTCCGACATTACAAATTGAGATATAAAGCCGATTTCATTCAAATATATTTCTGTTGGTGGCGAAGAATTTATTCTTTTAGCTTAACACCCTTCTCTGAGACGTACGAGCTCAGAGGTTATGTAGTTGAAGGTTATCAGCGATATATTCCCAATTTGGTAATGTGACATGCTGAGTGTTGCTGTAAATGATCATTATGTTGATTATTTGTGATAGGATCGTTTATTTGATCGTCTATCTTAGTGATCATTTCTATGATCATTTGTTGACCCAAAGCATGGCTTTTGTATAAAGTATGTTTTTGTGGACGTGACTTCGTCGAGCCTCACACCCCGTGAATGGTCAAAACAGGAAAGATGCAGCAAGGTTATGAGGGGTAGCGCCCTTTAGGATGTGTGCATTTCCTTCTGGAAAAGGGTGGTATCATGGTATGGAGCCCAGATACTTACTCATGTTGAAAACACTTTATGATTGTGTGAATTGATTGCGAGCGCTCGGTGAAAGGTCCCAAAGGACCGGGGGATGGCATATTCAGTCAGTTGTTACTCAGTTAGGGGTAACCCGGCCTTGTGTTGGTAGAGATCCGGTTTGGTTCTCGGGGATGTCCATCCAGAGGCATTCTCATGTGGCAATGGGAAGTTCCTTGGCCTGATCATTCGTTGGAAATCCAAAGAAACAATACGAGACTTGTACGGTTTTGGTTGTATAACCTGCTATGGAATGTGGCGGTAACCTGCTATTGAACATAGTTAGCTATAGTAGGCATACGATAATGGTCGTATGTTGGCTAAGATTTATATTCTACTTTCGAAATGAATTTTTCCTACACTATGCACTAATAATAATATCAAATGTTCTTTTTAAATGCGTATCAAGCATCTTTGACTATCATAAGGAGAAATCTCCTCCGATTCTGCGTTTGCATTGTGTGTGTGTGTGTGCGGGAGGCCTTATGGTAGTCTCATTTTTAAAAGCATTGCGAATTGACTTTAAAAATATTCCTCTATTTTGATTTTAAAGATAAATAAACTGTTTTGAGTTCTCACACCAGTCACATGACTGACTCGGAGTTTATTGTTTTCCTTCCTAAACTCTGGGTGCCCACCAATTTTCACACGGGCAGTTAAGAGTTAGGTTTATCAGGATATTCTGGATATTATGGAGTTGCTGGAGGCAGGCTGGATGGCATGGCGTATTATTAGTATATAGTATTTCTTTTTCCACTGCATTGTTTGTTGTTGTATGTTGTTGTACACTCTGATGATATGATATGATGTAATGAAATGTGATGTAATGTGATAACTGATATAGTTCTTTGTTTAAAGATTATTCATTTATTATTATATGTTGTTCCGCTGCGAATTGTGAGATTCTGATATTGTTCTGTTTTTCTCTGTTCCATTCTATGTTCTATTTTCTTTATTTTCTATTTTCTTTCCTCTATTTCTTTTCCCTCTATATTTCTTCCCTCCATCTTCTATCTCTTCCTCTTCTCTTTTCTTAAATTCTTTTTTTAAAACCCATAACATTTCGGTTTTTCGGCAACGAAAAATCGGGGCGTTACATACAGTTTGACAACCACTATGAGTGGTCGACCAGGAGTAGTCGACCCCTAGGTAGGGGGCGGTCAATCGCTCTTTGTGTGGCAGCTATGGTTAGCCTAAGCCCAACGACCCAGATTTAATATATTTCGATCTGACGGTTGAGGTTGATTCTTACGCCTATAAATTCAGGCCTAACCCTCCCTTCTCTTCTCATATTTTTCTGGAGGCAGTAATGAAGCTTTGCCATTTCTTCTTCTCCACTTTCTTTCTAAATTATAAAAATAAGATATTTATATCTATATTCATACAAATTGGAGAAGAATAGAAATCTAATAAAAATGAGAAGAGAGGAGAATCGACTATACACGTATTTGAGGTAATTTATATATATTTGTATATTTGTATCTATTTTCTCTCTCAATCCCAAATCTCTTCTCAGATCTGTAATTCTAATTATGTATATACTTTTTTGTACATATTTCTTTGATTAAAAAGGATTGCAGATGAATTTAAGGTTCTACTTCACATCTGGAGATTCTGATCGATTATAAAAGATGAGTGGGGAATTTTATATATTGTTTATGATTTTAAATCTATTCCATTAGCATATGTTTGATTTTTATGCCTAAGTCAATTTTATTTGTGAATTGTAGGCTTAAATTAGTAAAGAAAACTATTTCCTACAAATTCTTGTTTTAGATCTAATTTGAAATATGTTTACACGTAGATCTGGAAATCAGTCCCAAAGATTTTAGATTATTGCCCAATTTGTACTAGGTTGTAGATTTTCCATAGTTTAATTTGTGGGAAGAATATTCTTTCGCTTTTATAAATTTATTTACCTTTTCCACTTTTTATTCAAAAGAGACATTTGATTTAACATGGAATATCAAAATTATCTATTCCTTATAGTTTCAAACGAAGACAATCTTTTCTCTATGTGTTAAACTAATTTATGAAAATCAAAGCGGAAAATCTTCCAAAGGAATCTAATTTCAGCAAATTAAATATTGAAAGCATATTCTAGGTTCATATTTATGACTAGAACATATTTGGTTATGAATAGGTAGTTTTATTAGGCAGATTATACGTATTTATTTGCGTTAATAAAGAAAAATCACTACACCAAAAATGCAACGACCCGATATTTTCAACCATTCGCATCCATTATAAGTGTATAGGTAGACACTCATGCCGGAATTGAATTGCTCAAAATACGGCGTTGTAAATAAAATTTTAGCAAATCTCAGAATATACAGTAAATAAAATCACAGATCACAGACACAGAGTATATAATAATGCAGCGGAAGTAAAAGTGATAGTAGTTCATGAAGCTACTATATAAATATCAGAGTTAAACAAGATACAACAGAAGAAATAAAGTACTAGAGAAGTTTCGATATGATAACCAAGTACAAGCTGAATAGAACAACCGAACTGGAATAGATAAGACTAGAAAAGCAGATAATATCCAGCGATTCCAATCTCCAGAAGTGGAATCCAAATATGTGAATAACTCAGGCTGACCCGAGCGTACTTAGAAACACAAACACTCGAGTCAGGACATACATACTTATACAATGTAAACCAATTCAAGTAAACTGTAGTAAAGGTACAAGTGACTTAGAAGATGCTTGGGACCGCCCATCCTCCAAGGATCCATCAAACTATTTACAATGTAGTATATTGCGCTATATACAGTATTGTCTAATCAGTAAAGTATAATCATATAGAAAATAGCATTAAGGGGATGGTGAACCTTAACGCGGTCGGATCTTAAAAACCAAAATCGTAGTTGGTTCGATATGGTAGGTGACACGGCACAACTAGGCAATGCCAGGATAGATATACCAATCACGCTTCTGGGTCGGTGGAAACGCGTAGCTGCTACTACCGCCCACCTCGGACAAACTCCCCCCTAAAATCAAAAGTAAAGGTGGCCACCGAATAAATCCAAAGTCAGAGTATAGTATCGAAGAGGAGTATCCGATCAGAGGTGCTACCTCATTAACCCGTCAATCGCTCCTGTTTTAGCCACCTTATGCCAACTCACGGGAGTCGGGTCCACGTATTTACCTTACAGGAAACGCCGCCACCAACCTACTTCATTCTGTAATCTCCACCGCGTACACGGTTGTTGAAGTGGTTTTCGGAGTTGGCAGAGAGTATGACAACTTCCGGTCCCGGTCTCTTCAACAACCAATCGTTATTATAACCCGTGGTTATAACTTTAAACAAAAAAATTTTATACTTAAAAATAAAATATCATTTCAATCCAAATCTTTATCAAAATAAAGATTAAATCATTTCTAAACCATTTCAATATATCAACATACCATATCTTTCAAATTCAAATATTTATCAAAATAAATATCAAGTCATTTCTAACCATTTCAATATATTAAATTTTCATATCCTTTCAAAAACTCCTTTCAAATCAATTTAATATATTAAAATATCATATCCTTTCAAAACTTCCTTCCAAATCATTTTAATATCAAAATATCATATCTTCCAAAACTTCATTTTTAAATCATTTTAATATCAAATTATCATATCTTTCAAAACTTAATTCCAAAACATTTAATATACATCAAAATATCATATCTTTCCAAAGCTTCATTTCAAAACATTTAATATCAAAATATCATTCTTTCAAAACTTCATTTCAAAACATTTTTAATATCAAATTGTCATATCTTTCAAAACTTCATTTCAAAACATTTAATATATATCAAAATATCATATCTTTCCAAAGCTTCATTTCAAAACATTTAATATATATAAAAATATCATATCTTTCCAAAGCTTCATTTCAAAACATTTAATATATATCAAAATATCATATCTTTCCAAAGCTTCATTTCAAAACATTTAATATCAAAATATCATACTTTCAAAACTTCATTTCAAAACATTTTTAATATCAAATTATCATATCTTTCAAAACTTCATTTCAAAACATTTAATATATATCAAAATATCATATCTTTCCAAAGCTTCCTTTCAAAACATTTAATATATATCAAAATATCATATCTTTCCAAAACTTCATTTCAAAACATTTAATATCAAAATATCATACTTTCAAAACTTCATTTCAAAACATTTTTAATATCAAATTACCATATCTTCCAAAACTTCATTTCGAAACATTTTTAATATCAAATTATCATATCTTTCAAAACTTCATTCCGAAACATTTTTAATATCAAATTATCATATCTTCCCAAAACTTCATTTCGAAACATTTAATACATAAGTTCAAATCCAAATATTTAACTTTAAATACCTTTTAAATTCAAAGATATCATTCATTTATTATCATTCCAAACCACCTTCTATATAGCTTATATTTTAATCAAAATAATTCATTTACACCATTTAAAATTTAAGTTTATATACTTTCAAATCAAGTATTCAATTTCCAAAGTTTTAAACCATTATGAATTCATTTACTGAGTTAAAACCATAAACATTGAAAATTCCAACCTTTTACAGCATTCAGGAAACGTGCTGAAAGTTATACTTGAAACATTTCAATTTTAAACCACTTAAACATTATAAAAATCATATCTTAACATTCAAAGATGCTCATTAAAATACTCTTTTAATTAATGATTTTTATAAAGCAACATTTTATAATTAAATCAAATTTCACAAATCTACTTAATAAATTCAAGTGTAAACTTTACTATTTTTACATTTAACACTTTATTAACAATTTACATTTTCAAATTATCATTTCACAAATTAAAATAAATTTCCCAATTTATTTAATTAACTTAAAACTTTAAACAAAACCAAATTCCACATTTCCATGTCAAGTTGTACTTAAAAATTTCACTCTTAAGCATTCATTTACTTAACCATTTTAATTCATAGAAAAATCAACAATACTTTATTAAATCATTAAAATTCAAATTTAAATCAAATTATCATATTTAACATTTCAAAATAACAATAAATTTCCATTTTATTTATATAACTTAAATATCATTTTTAACCAAAATTCCAAATTTCCAAACTTAGGTTATATTTCAAAAATCCAATTTAACCATTCATTAATTTCATTTTTAACTCACAGAAAATCATAATTTCTTTATTTTAAAACATTTTAAAATCTATTTAAAATAAATTTCATAAATTTATATTTTAAAATACTTAAAAATATCCAAAAACACTTTATAAATAACCACGGGTCTGTATATAGTTTTCAAACCTAGGTCAAGTGATACGGATATGTATCATTTCAATCTGCAGTTTACAAAGAAAAATTCGGGTTTTATCATTTCAAACCCGCAATCCCAAGTTAAACAAATTAAATAAAAACCATTCAGGCCTATCATTTCAGCCCATAACGATTTTTCCCTATTATAAAGTCCGTTCGGGTATGTATCATTTCAACCCATAGTGATTCTAGTCTACAGGGAACTTGCAATGGTGATAACTGATATAAATGACAGAACAACATGAAATAACAATAACATATGATATAACAAGGGTAATAACAGGTGTGAACATCATATGATAATAATATAGCAGATATAGCATGATGATAAACAGTTACAAATTCAAATGTTGTCAGTTTATCAGTTATATAAGTACATATTAGTCTGATGAGATTTACTCACATGTTCAAAGCTGGAGATCGCTGCCAAAGCACACAATGCAACACAATGAAGGCACGATGACATGGATATGACTTGAGAGTGGAGAGCCATGCAATTAGACTTGTTTAAATATGTACACAAAATATTACAACCGTATATAAGTTTCAACGCGAATTACACTAGAACAACACTAGAAATCAAAGCCCAAAACAACATACGAATTGCACTTGTTCTCAACCTCATATGCTTCAGTTAGACATGGAATAAGCTCAGCTAAGGAAGAGGATTGGGTCAGGTTTGGGGTCCAAATAAGTCGGCCATCATGGTGTAAAAGTGATGGGATGATATAGGTGCAAAACTATACAATTTCAAGGCAACTACAAGGCACCAACTTCATCTCTATGCTCCTATTGTGCTCGGCCAAGGGCTAGGTGGGCCCAACCAGTGGTGCAGGTGGTGGTGGGTGATGTGGCAAAGGGTGGAGGTCAGGTCAGAGGTGGTGGTGGTGGAGGTAGTGGAGGCTAATGGTGGTAGAAGGAGGAGCCAAGCTAAGAAGGTGAGAACAAGTACAAAATTCAAAATAGAAAAGTAGAATAACAAAGGAAGAAGAAGATAATTTTTTACCTCAACTCCTTCAAGCCTTGGCCGTATTTTTTTTTTAGATGGGAAATGGATCTGAGATCCACGTGAAAAATGAAGGAGGAAGTCATGGCTAAATAAAGAAAAAATAAAATAAAAAAAAGCGGCCAAAGAGTAAATGAGGAAACGGTAAAAGAAAAGACTTACGTTTCAAAAGCTTTTAAAAGCTTTCCAAATTTCCGTAATTTATTCCTATAAGTTTACCTTACTGAAAATAATAACAATTTCAGTCACAAATTCGGAAATATAACAAAATATAAAATATATATAAATATTTATTAATTATATAAGGTTAAAATAAGAAAATAGCACAAAACTGCAAACTAGTCTAGAAAAATGGAAAGTAAACAGAATGAACTTTGGAAAATTTATATGAATTTGTAAAAATATTTATAACAAAGATAATAGCATAAAAAAGTTAAAATTTAAATACATAAATTTTAATTTAAATAAAATTTAAATGAAGAAATTAGCAGAAAAATAGAAAACGGCCTTTTAAAATAGGGAATAATTGCAGTAAATTTTGGAAAAATCCTATTATCAATTAAAATATATTTGGAAGTCAAAATATACATAAAATAACACATTGACCCAGATTAAAATGAAATATGACAATAAAAATAAAATTTATGCAATTTAAAAATAACAAAATTGCATAAAACAAATTGCAGTCAATATTGAAATATACATAACTTTTACTGTTTAACTCCGTTTTCAACGAAACGAAAAGCAGTGTTCAAGTTATTACATATATTTTCATAACAAAAGATAAAATTTAAGATTTTAAAATAATTTAAATTTGAAGTTTAAAAGTCAAAGTTTGAACGGTTTGACCAGAAATTCACTTTACAGTAAAATATTCAAATTACACTAATTTGAACTATAAATCACTTAATAATCATCATTTATATTTAAAATAACATAACTTATTCATTTTAATAAATAGAATAAAATTTTTAAATCAAAATTTCAAATAAAATAGTCAAATAAACAATTAAAATAAATCACAAAATTCAGGGTTGTTACACTCTCCCCCACTCAAAACTTTTCGTCCCTGAAAAGGAATGAGGTACGGGAAAGCACAGAAAAGATAGAAATGAAATAAGATTAAGACAAGGTGACAAGAGGATTGAGATTATTCCTGATAACCGTTGTTATAGGTAAGTTTAACAAGGTGGAGATGATCTTTCCAAGATTCTCCAAAATCAAGAACACAAGCACGCAAAAATAGATTCAAAATGAGTACAAAAGATTATCAAAGATTATAGAAAGATTTCCAAATAGATAGATTATAGAAAGATGCATATACCAGTCTATAGTAAGATAAGGATGATAGTTTGAAAAACAAAATAAGGGAATAAAATTGAAAGAATGGAAATTTCAACTTAATAGAGAATAAATCTTTACACAAGTTAAATAAATCTTACCTATCTCAAATTTCATTATCTTATTATCCAATCATCTTAAATTAACAATTTTTAAAACCATGGATTTGAAAAATAATCATTTATTACACTCACAATGTACTTAATAAATTTTATTCTTCTTTATTCCTAATTAAAATTTAATTTATTCCTCTCAATATATTTGTCACTTATGTTAAATATACTTACACTTATTATAACTATTTTCTTTTATTCTTAGTTCTTTTAACATTATTTTATCGTAAGTTATTCAATTACCCTTTATTATATTTACCTCTGTTAATAATTTTATAATTAAAATTTAAGTGTATAACATTTATTATAACTACTCAAATTTTATTTATAAAATCTTTTTATATTGTATATTATCCAATTACATTGTTAACTTCTGAAATTAAGGTAAGTTATATTTGAATGCAATTGTATTACACAAATAAAAAATTCCAATTAAATCATTTCATACTTGAATATACATCCAAAATTTTGATTTTCTTTTTTTTTATAATTGAATTTAAGAATTAAATTTCTGATTCCCTCAAACCATTTAGAGATAAATAAATGTACGTACATAACTTATCAAATCAAATTTAAATCATATATCTATATATATTATAAATCAAGTCGTATTTTAGAAATTCAAATCAATTAAATTCCCCAAAACAAAGCCGTAGCAAGACTACAGAACAGTCTCTTAACTTCGAAACTCGAAAATGAACGACAATGATGTCGCGATCATCACCGAAGTTATTTTCCAGCGATGTAACGACCCAGAATTTTTGAACATTTGAAAATAAAATATTTAGTTAATTTTAAATATATTTGAATGATGGTTTGAATTGAATTTTCAATATAACTTTGAATTGGCGATTAAATTATAGAATTTAATCTATTGAAAGTTGAATAAAAATTTGAATCTTCAATTTTAAGCTGATTAAAAATATTTCAAAGGCTTGTAAAATCCATATTGATAATACTGAAGATAATAGAAGCTTCAGAATCGAATTTGAAAGTAATTTGTTCAGTTTTGAAATTTTATCGTTTAAATCGATATTTAAAAATAGCCGTCCGAGGGACGGTCTCGGAATTCGACGAAACCAGTTCCATTGGGTCCGTAATATTGAATTATTATCGGGTTTTAAATTTCGTAGCATTTGGAGTTGTTATGTGAGCGTATGACATATATACGCGTTGAAAAAAAAAATAACGTCGGGAATTTTATTTAAAATTCTATTTACGTTCAAAACTTTTCTTCCTTAAATCACGTCCTAAAAACACGCCTAGAATCACGAATAAAAAAATCATGCAAAGCATACCCCTTCATCTCCAAGCATGGCTGTGTACTTTTTTGTTTTTCTCGTTCAAAATAAATAAATGGCCGAAGCCAGAAATCAAAAGAAGGAAAAAAAATTGTTCCTCTCATTTTCTGTTCGATTCCTCCCCTCCCTCATTCCAATTCAAAATGGCCGTTGCTTATAGAATAATAAAAAAAAAACCAAATTGAGAGTGAGGTGAGGTCAGAATCGAATTCGATTTTGGGGAGAAGAGGTTCGTTTCTCCCTCAACCTTGAATTGCCGAAGCTCGCTTGAAAGGGGAGGTCGCGCACGTAGGCACGCACGTCGGGGTAGGATGTGGTCACGATTTGGTGCTCGCGTGGGGAAGTTTTGGGCAGTGTGGTGTCGTGAGTGATTTGCGAGGCCGAGGCGATCGAGGCGTTCGTTAGTGGCGTGTTCGCGGTGTTGAAGCAGGGGCAGCGGCGAACGATAGGGGGAAGCTAGGGCGTGGATTTGGCGTTTGGCGATCGAGTTTTAGGGCAAGCTCGAGAGCGCGTCTCTGGCGGTGGTGAACTCGTGATTTGCTTCGGCAGCTAAGTCGAACTACAGTGAGGTAATTTTAAGATTTTTATTTTTCAAATTTTAATTTAAATAAAAGTAAAGTATTCAGTTTGCTTAATTTAAATTTAATTCAAATATATATACATACATGTATAGATTAGTAAACAAATAGTAGGTATACACATCTAGGTCAGTAAAAGCAGAAAAAGGAAAATAAACATAGACATATATACATTTTAAATTTACTAGTTATTTTAAAATAAATGGATAAGGGTGATTAACTTATTTAGTTATCTTAGGATACTAAAAGATTTTTTAAAGGGAATTTTTAAAAGGGATTTGTTTAAAATTAAAAGCACTAGTTTAAAAATAAAAATTTGTTAGTCGATTAAGTCTATTAGAGGGAATTTGATTTTAAATTAAATAATAAATTAATTAATTAATTAAGTCATCGGTTTGAACTTAATCTATTTGATTATCTTAAGATATTAATAGAAGGAAAATTTTGGTTTAAAATTAAATTAATAAAATCGTTGGCCAATTTAATTTACCCAATAGGAATTTAAATTATTCGATTCAGTTTCGATTCAGTTCAAATATTAATTAAAATCGTACAATTGTTTATACAAGGGTATAAATCAATAAAAATCGAGTCAAGACGAAAATGGACTGCAAATAAAAAGCAAAGGTGAGATCTTCTCACTCAAATTTAAAATTGGATTTGCGGTTATTGATTGATTGCTATTTTGATGTAATATAGCATATATATATATTAGTATATAGCAATATATATATATATATATATTGGCATATGTATATATTGCAGTTGATTGATTTCTCGCATTATATAGCGGATGAGACCCTATTGCGCCGACTATTAAGCGGATAATATTTTATAAACCCATATACCGCGATATTCCGTCTTGAAGCGGAATTGGTATTGTGCTAATGTCTGTGGATGTAGGAAAACAGGTCGGAGGGATCCAACTGGATTCCTCAACTGTATTTATTTATTTACAAATATTGTGATATTTGTTGTTTATCATATGTTGATATATGATGTTTGGATGCTGTGATTGATTTGTTTGGTGTGTTGCATCACTGGACCTATTTTAAAGTTTTAAAAATGATAAGATAATGATTTCCAATATAAAAGGATTTTTAAAGTGATTTTTGGAAGTATATGTTTCATTTAAATTTTTGAATTGATTTATTTTAAATGAATAAACGTTATAATTTTTTTGTTATGTAAAGACCCGTAAATCCGTACTCCTTGAATAGACACTAATCTCCTTTGTTTGATTCAAGATGAACGAAAATACAAACCCTTAGGGGTTTTAAGAAAAAGAAAAGAAGAAAGAATAGAAAACAGAATAGAAGGTAGAAAATTTTAAAATAGAAAGAAAAGAGGAAAGAAAAACAGAAGAAAATAGGAAGGAACAGAACACAACACAACAACATCAGAATCTCACAATTCGCAGCGGAACAACATATAATAATAAATAAATAATCTTTAAACAAAGAACTATATCAGTTATTACATTACATCACATTACATTACATTAATCATATCATCAGAGTGTACAACAACAACAAATAGTGCAGTGGGAAAAGAAATACTATATAGTAGTAATACGCCATGCCATCCAGCTTGCCTCCAGCAACTCCAGAATATCCAGAATATCCTAATAAATCTAACTCTTGACTGCCCGTGTAGAAATTGGTGGGCACCCAGAGTTTAGGAAGGAAAACAATAAACTCCAAGTCAGTCATGTGACTGGTGTGAGAACTCAAAACAGTCTATTTATCTTTAAAATCAAAATAGAGGAATATTTTTAATCAATTCGCGATGCTTTTAAAAATGAGACTACCATAAGGCCTCCCGCACACACACACAATGCAAACGCGGAATCGGAGGAGATTTCTCCTTATGATAGTCAAAGATGCTTGATACGCATTTAAAATAACATTTGATATTATTACTAGTGCATAGTGTAGAAGAAATTCATTTCGAAAGTAGAATATAAATCTTAGCCAACATACGACCATTATCGTATGCCTACTATAGCTAACTATGTTCAATAGCAGGTTACTGCCACATTCCATAGCAGGTTATACAACTAAAACCGTACAAGTCACGTATTGTTTCTTTGGATTTCCAACAAATGGTCAGGCCAAGGAACTTCCCATTGCCACATGAGAATGCCTCTGGAAAGACATCCCCGAGAACCAAACCGGAACTCTGCCAACACAAGGCCGGGTTACCCCTAACTGGGTAACTACTGACACGAGCACGTCATTCCCCGATCGTAAACGACCTTTCTCACGGGATCCCGAAAACCAACAACCACAAAGTAATAAATTCGCAGTAACCACATAGGTTAAATATCTGGGCTCCATACCATGATACAACCTCTATCCAGAAGGAAATGTACATACCCTAAAGGGTGCTACCCCTCATAACCTTGCTGCATCTTTCCTGTTTTGACCATTTCCGGGGTGTGAGGTTCGACGAAGTCACGTCCACAAAAACATACTTTATACAAAAGCCATGCTTTGGGTCAACAAATGATCAACACAATGATCATCAAGATAGACGATCAAATAAACGATCCTATCACAATAATCAACACAATGATCATTTCAGCAACACTCAGCATGTCACATTACCAAATTGGGAATATATCGCTGATAACTTCAACTATATAACCTCTGAGCTCGTACGTCTCAGAGAAGGGTGTTAAGCTAAAAGAATAAATTCTTCGCCACCAACAGAAATATATTTGAAAGAAATCGGCTTTATATCTCAACTTGTAATGTCAGACATACAATCCATACAAGTCTGTTCCGGGATCGAACAAAACCGAAGGCACTTACAAAGAAGTCGTTGCAATCCGGATATTCACAATCCTGATCGGATTCACCATCACATATGGAGAACTCTATACCGGAGCAACTCGGTGCAGAGTAAATCGACAGGTCATCCTATCGCTCTCGCAAATACCGGGTCTTCAACACCGATCTTCAAATGCAATTCACAACGACGTATCACATATTCGGAATGGGTTATACGACCCCATGGTCCTTTCCCGGTTAACCCGAATAGTGAGCGCTCATTCAAAAATAAGTGTAGCATTCACATTCAAACAAATCACATCAATTACCCATTCAAAGGGAAATATTGATAGTCGGCTATTGAACTATCAATTGATATGCACACATCACCAGATTCCAAATAATTTTCCAAATTATTTATTTTCCAAAATATCTTTACAAGATATATAATTTCATACTTCAAAAATAAATCAACATTTATTTTTAAACCCATTATCCAATTTCATTTATAAATTCAATAGAGAATTTACAATCCAAAATATCTATGAATATTCGATTTCAATTATTCATTTCAATATTCCTTTTCAATTTATCTTCAAAAAGATAAATTCTCAAAATATTCACTTTATATTGGAAAACATTTCCATACTTATTTATTCATAAGTAATTCACAAATTTTATTTATTTTTAACACTTAGAAAATATTCAATATACTTAAATCGAGATTAAGTACATATTTCATTATATTAAGGAAATCATTCTCTTAAACATATTTATTTGGGCCAAAACGAATGTTGCGTAAAACATCGTTACGACAACCCAAAATCACTAGTATAGGGATTCGAATTAAAATAGATATATAAATCCCAATACTATACAAAACATTTCCTTTCGGAAGTCATTTACTATAACAACAGTGTTATAGTCCATTATTTCCTTCTATTTCTCGAAAACGTCTATTTCAACAATAAATGTTGAAATCTATGGTTTCGAATCTCAACACATTTTAAAACATCGTTAGATCGTTTTAATTCAATTTAAAACATCCAAATCCAAGACAATTTCTTTAACGTGTTATTCACTATTCAAAAACGTGAATATACTTCATTAACAATTTCATCCTTTTATTCATTTTAATTCAAAGGATTATTCACTATTCAAAAACGTGAATATAACTCCATTAATAGGTTTCAAAAATTTTCTTATCAAAATAAGTCATTTGCGAATTTATAAAACAACGTTTATAAATTCCATTTCTATTTATTTATAAAAGCTTCCTTTTTATAAATTCTTTTATTAACCTATTTCAGTTTATAACTAAATTATAAACTAAACGTTCATATTATAAGTTAATTACTTATAAAACAATTACTTTACAAAAATCGTTCTTTTAACTTCATAATTATAAATCGTATAACTTATAAGATTCAATTATTTATCCAAAATTCATTCTTTCAATAACTTTATAAATTTTATAAACCTACTGTTTATAAAATTCCATTTATAACTTCACTGTTTAAAATTCTATAAATTTCATTCAATTATGAAATTCATTTTCACTTCATTCAAACACTTATAAAAACTCGTTTTATAATGTCCATATTTCAATTTATAAATATCCATTTATAAATCTCTTAATAAAATTCAATTTATATTATTCTTTTAAAACTTCTTTAATCTCCTTTATTATTTCACCATTTTGATTTATAAAATAATTAAATTTTATAAATCCTATATTTAAACTTTTCACAATAATTCTAAAATATCTCGATTTAACTATTTTATAAACTCAATAGCATCATATTCTCAAAAATCAGTTTTTAACTATATTTCTCAAAAATCATAATTTTTATAACTTTAAAAATTATAACGTTTATTTATTTAAAATGAATCAATTCCAAGAATTATTTTATAAAACGTATACTTTTCAAAAACCACTTTAAAATCATCTTAAAATCCCAAAATCTGGGTCCAATGATGCTACACACCAAATAGTCAATCACGACTACAACGATATCATATATCGATATGATAATCAATCAAATATCAAAATATCTGAAATCAAATAAAAACTGTTGAGGAATCCAGTTGGATCCCTCCAACCTGTTTTCCTGCATCCAAAAACATTAGCACAATACCAATTTCGCTCCAGTACGAAATTATCGCGGTATATGTTCTTATTAAATATTATCCGCTTAATAACGGCGTAATAGGGTCTCATCCGCTAAACAAATAAATGCGGGAAATCAATAACTCCAATATATACATATGCCAATATATATATATTGCTATTATATATAATACCAATTTCACTGTTTATGAAATATTCGCGGTATATGTTTTTAATAAATAACATCCGCTTACTAACGGCGTATAATGTCTATTTTAACAATCAATATATATCAATCAACATTCAAACATGCATTCAAATATTTTAAATCTAACTATTTAAAATAAAATCGAAACTGATTCGATTGAGTGAGAAATTCTCACCTTGATTTTATTTCCGTTTTAGCGATTTATTTCGAATAAAATTAAACGGACGTTTAATTTTACCCAAAATTCTCACTAACTCCAAACGACTCCAGACTAATTCCATTGCGTAGTGCTCGTCCATACGATTCCAACGCAACTGAGTTTGCATTTTTTCGACCTCGTATGAAAAAGTTATGAATTTATGAAGTTACACGTATTTAACTTACAAATTTACAACATAATTTTAAACCTATCCAATTTCTGGCCACAAGATCTTGCTTCCCCTCATCTCCACCGTCCATCTCTTCTTCCCTCTCCACGTTCCTCTACAGATCAAAGCCGTGCTCCATCAACCCATTACAACAAACTAGGGTTTAATTGTTCTCCTCCATTTCTCAACGAAATTCGATCAAACCACCTTCATCTCGAAGCTCTCGACGCAAGCTACCACCACCAGGAAGAGCTCGAAGCTCGGCCCCCTCTCTCTCATCGAATTGCGTGCGCAGGCCTGAACTGTCGGCCCCCCCTATACTCCCACCACGTCGCTCCAAATCGCATCTCCACCGTTCAGATCGTAGCTCTCATCACCCTCTACATCTTTCATGTTGAAAGTTTTAGCCAAAACTTGATGGATTGAGAGATCAAAGGGGAAAAGTGAGATCAATTTCTGGCCCTTCAACCTGATAGTGGCGGCTAGGTTAAAAAATTAGGGTTAGGGTTATTTTTTTTATCAATTTATGAAGAGGTGGGTCTATTTATAAGGAACGAGCGACACTATTCATCCGGAAATTCCGAACTCCGATTTACGCGCCGTAACCAGTGTTTCTAGGGTTTACCCCGCGTTCCGGACACAATGGAACAGGTTTCGGAAGCTAATTCGGAAGTATGTGCGAGTTATGGCTGTAAACGCTCAATTTGAATTAAACCGATTTAAGCGATTTTCTAGGCGTTTTAATTTGTACAGGACAAACGGTAAATCCAATCGACTTGAGATTTGAAACCTTACAATAATATCACATTACGGATCCGATGAAAATGGTTTCGTCGAAATCCGAGACTTTTTGAAAAATGGCTATTTTCACTCGCTAAATTAAATTTAAAAATAAATCGATGCGTTTCGAGCTGCCACGCTCAAACGATAGCTCCGATTGACACGAAATTTAAAATCCGGTAATAACTAACTATTACGGATCCAATGGAACTGGTTTCGTTCAATTCTGAGACTGTTCAAAAATTGACTATTTTCACTAGTCGATTATTAAATATTAAAATATTCAATTTTCACAAATTAACTTTTAATTCGATTTTAAAAGTTCTAAAATATCATTCTAACTCTCATATGATAAAATAAAATTTTACAAGTCATTTTCAATCATATTTAACTATATTTTCAATTATTTCCATAATTTAACGTATTAAATCATCGATTTAAAAATCCAATTAAATCCAAAAATTCAAATAAAAATTTATTTGACTTATAAATTTCTCTTATTAATATTTAAAATTAATTAAATATTCAAATTTTAATTTCTAAAAATTCTGGGTCGTTACAATCTTCCCCACTTAAAAGAATTTCGTCCTCGAAATTATAAGTAAGAAAAGTTATAGAATTTATTAATTTTCCAAAATCCATAGTTTAACTTCTTACAATAACTTACTAAGTTTTCAAATCATACTTAGTTATCCTTTTAAAAATAACTACTATTGTTTAACTTTCAATTCCAAAATCAAAGTTAAAGTTTTCACAAATTTTCCAATTTTCTCAAATTTTTTTCTAACGCCTTAAATTTCCGGAAAAATTCGCCATAGTCTCCTTTGCGCGGCTCGATCCGGAAAAAAAATGACAGTATATATATCACAAATATACATCTCATCAAGTAATGAGGCATCCCGAAGGGAAAAAAATGTAAAAGTACGGTATGTAATCCGAGATATGTACCTTATATTTTATTAGCGAGCATATACGGCTAATATAGCGCTAAAGCGAGCTCCAAATGCAAAGCAAACGCGATCCGCACCTACTAATCACTCAACAAACAACATGAGAACATGCATGTAGACAATAGTATCAATATACAACATATAGCAACATAATAACTATATATGTCAACATAGCAATGCATTCAATAGCAATATATATTCAACCATATTCTCATTAATATTTAATGAAAGGGTTTTCAATTTAATTCACATTTGATTTATCAACATTGGATTTTCTTACTAACATTCATTCTCAATTTTAATTAGTTTGCATTCACTAATTAAATCCAGTTCACATTCAATTCTATTCAAATTTATTTACTTTCAATTTAAATTCAATTACATAGCTTTCAATTTCATTAATTCACTTTCATTAATACTTAGTGAATTATATAAAATAAACTAACAACCATATAACAACAAAATCACTTTGCATATCTTCATTCAATTTGGTTTTAACACCATCACTTTCAATTGGTTCAATTTAAATTGATTTTTATTCAACTATTCAACTTTCTAATAACATTAGATTTTAAAGAATTAACACTTTCATTCATTATTTCATATCAACTTAAATTTACATTTAATTGATTAATCATTCAATCCAATCATTCAATTCCATTACAACAGTTGAATTTCATTTATATAACTCAAGTTCACATTTATTTGATTAACATTTAATCCATTAATTCAATTCAATTTCATTCAATATCTCTTAAGTTATACTCCATTTATAAACATCACTTGTTTTTACATAACTTAAATTCCTAAATATATCCATATAGTTTCACTTTTTATATATATAAGTTTATTTCACAATTGTAGATCACTTTAATCATAATTCAATTCTTATAATTCTTTTGCTTATACAATTATTCTTTTATTTAGATTATTCGAACAACTAACAATCTACTTATATACACTTTAATAATTCTGAAAAATTATTTCTTTATATATAAAATATACTCAAGGTAAAATTATTTCATTTACCAAATTTAAAAATCAATATTGTGCCGAATTGTTCTATTCAAGTGTTTAGAAACCCCTTCGGCATAGTCTTGCGGACCACGCTGACGAAAGTTCATATGCTACTCAATAAACCAACCATCACAATATAAAACAATTTTTATATTCACTAACAAATACGCTCTCGTAGCTATTATTACACTCAAACTCATTCTAGAGTACTACTGACTCTATCTCTAATGAGAAATACCCTACAGAACCATGGTTGTCGCTTAACCATCAGCTCTGATACCAACTGTAAAGACCCGTAAATCCGTACTCCTTGAATAGACACTAATCTCCTTTGTTTGATTCAAGATGAACGAAAATACGAACCCTTAGGGGTTTTAAGAAAAAGAAAAGAAGAAAGAATAGAAAACAGAATAGAAGGTAGAAAATTTTAAAATAGAAAGAAAAGAGGAAAGAAAAACAGAAGAAAATAGGACGGAACAGAAACAGAACACAACACAACAACATCAGAATCTCACAATTCGCAGCGGAACAACATATAATAATAAATGAATAATCTTTAAACAAAGAACTATATCAGTTATTACATTACATCACATTACATTACATTAACCATATCATCAGAGTGTACAACAACAACAAATAGTGCAGCGGAAAAAGAAATACTATATAGTAGTAATACGCCATGCCATCCAGCTTGCCTCCAGCAACTCCAGAATATCCAGAATATCCTGATAAATCTAACTCTTGACTGCCCGTGTAGAAATTGGTGGGCACCTAGAGTTTAGGAAGGAAAACAATAAACTCCAAGTCAGTCATGTGACTGGTGTGAGAACTCAAAACAGTTTATTTATCTTTAAAATCAAAATAGAGGAATATTTTTAATCAATTCGCAATGCTTTTAAAAATGAGACTACCATAAGGCCTCCCGCACACACACACAATGCAAACGCGGAATCGGAGGAGATTTCTCCTTATGATAGTCAAAGATGCTTGATACGCATTTAAAATAACATTTGATATTATTACTAGTGCATAGTGTAGAAGAAATTCATTTCGAAAGTAGAATATAAATCTTAGCCAACATACGACCACTATCGTATGCCTACTATAGCTAACTATGTTCAATAGCAGGTTACCGCCACATTCCATAGCAGGTTATACAACTAAAACCGTACAAGTCACGTATTGTTTCTTTGGATTTCCAACAAATGGTCAGGCCAAGGAACTTCCCATTGCCACATGAGAATGCCTCTGGAAAGACATCCCCGAGAACCAAACCGGAACTCTGCCAACACAAGGCCGGGTTACCCCTAACTGGGTAACTACTGACACGAGCACGTCATTCCCCGATCGTAAACGACCTTTCTCACGGGATCCCGAAAACCAACAACCACAAAGTAATAAATTCGCAGTAACCACATAGGTTAAATATCTGGGCTCCATACCATGATACAACCTCTATCCAGAAGGAAATGTACATACCCTAAAGGGTGCTACCCCTCATAACCTTGCTGCATCTTTCCTGTTTTGACCATTTCCGGGGTGTGAGGTTCGACGAAGTCACGTCCACAAAAACATACTTTATACAAAAGCCATGCTTTGGGTCAACAAATGATCAACACAATGATCATCAAGATAGACGATCAAATAAACGATCCTATCACAATAATCAACACAATGATCATTTCAGCAACACTCAGCATGTCACATTACAAAATTGGGAATATATCGCTGATAACTTCAACTATATAACCTCTGAGCTCGTACGTCTCAGAGAAGGGTGTTAAGCTAAAAGAATAAATTCTTCGCCACCAACAGAAATATATTTGAAAGAAATCGGCTTTATATCTCAACTTGTAATGTCAGACATACAATCCATACAAGTCTGTTCCGGGATCGAACAAAACCGAAGGCACTTACAAAGAAGTCGTTGCAATCCGGATATTCACAATCCTGATCGGATTCACCATCACATATGGAGAACTCTATACCGGAGCAACTCGGTGCAGAGTAAATCGACAGGTCATCCTATCGCTCTCGCAAATACCGGGTCTTCAACACCGATCTTCAAATGCAATTCACAACGACGTATCACATATTCGGAATGGGTTATACGACCCCATGGTCCTTTCCCGGTTAACCCGAATAGTGAGCGCTCATTCAAAAATAAGTGTAGCATTCACATTCAAACAAATCACATCAATTAACCATTCAAAGGGAAATATTGATAGTCGGCTATTGAACTATCAATTGATATGCACACATCACCAGATTCCAAATAATTTTCCAAATTATTTATTTTCCAAAATATCTTTACAAGATATATAATTTCATACTTCAAAAATAAGTCAACATTTATTTTTAAACCCATTTTCCAATTTCATTTATAAATTCAATAGAGAATTTACAATCCAAAATATCTATGAATATTCGATTTCAATTATTCATTTCAATATTCCTTTTCAATTTATCTTCAAAAAGATAAATTCTCAAAATATTCACTTTATATTGGAAAACATTTCCATACTTATTTATTCATAAGTAATTCACAAATTTTATTTATTTTCAACACTTAGAAAATATTCAATATACTTAAATCGAGATTAAGTACATATTTCATTATATTAAGGAAATCATTCTCTTAAACATATTTATTTGGGCCAAAACGAATGTTGCGTAAAACATCGTTACGACAACCCAAAATCACTAGTATAGGGATTCGAATTAAAATAGATATATAAATCCCAATACTATACAAAACATTTCCTTTCGGAAGTCATTTACTATAACAACAGTGTTATAGTCCATTATTTCCTTCTATTTCTCGAAAACGTCTATTTCAACAATGAATGTTGAAATCTATGGTTTCGAATCTCAACACATTTTAAAACATCGTTAGATCGTTTTAATTCAATTTAAAACATCCAAATCCAAGACAATTTCTTTAACGTGTTATTCACTATTCAAAAACGTGAATATACTTCATTAACAATTTCATCCTTTTATTCATTTTAATTCAAAGGATTATTCACTATTCAAAAACGTGAATATAACTCCATTAATAGGTTTCAACAATTTTCTTATCAAAATAAGTCATTTGCGAATTTATAAAACAGCGTTTATAAATTCCATTTCTATTTATTTATAAAAGCTTCCTTTTTATAAATTCTTTTATTAACCTATTTCAGTTTATAACTAAATTATAAACTAAACGTTCATATTATAAGTTAATTACTTATAAAACAATTACTTTACAAAAATCGTTCTTTTAACTTCATAATTATAAATCGTATAACTTATAAGATTCAATTATTTATCCAAAATTCATTCTTTCAATAACTTTATAAATTTTATAAACCTACTGTTTATAAAATTCCGTTTATAACTTCACTGTTTAAAATTCTATAAATTTCATTCAATTATGAAATTCATTTTCACTTCATTCAAACACTTATAAAAACTCGTTTTATAATGTCCATATTACAATTTATAAATATCCATTTATAAATCTCTTAATATAATTCAATTTATATTATTCTTTTAAAACTTCTTTAATCTCCTTTATTATTTCACCATTTTGATTTATAAAATAATTAAATTTTATAAATCCTATATTTAAACTTTTCACAATAATTCTAAAATATCTCGATTTAACTATTTTATAAACTCAATAGCATCATATTCTCAAAAATCAGTTTTTAACTATATTTCTCAAAAATCATAATTTTTATAACTTTAAAAATTATAACGTTTATTTATTTAAAATGAATCAATTCCAAGAATTATTTTATAAAACGTATACTTTTCAAAAACCACTTTAAAATCATCTTAAAATCCCAAAATCTGGGTCCAATAATGCTACACACCAAATAGTCAATCACGACTACAACGATATCATATATCGATATGATAATCAATCAAATATCAAAATATCTGAAATCAAATAAAAACTGTTGAGGAATCCAGTTGGATCCCTCCAACCTGTTTTCCTGCATCCAAAAACATTAGCACAATACCAATTTCGCTCCAGTACGAAATTATCGCGGTATATGTTCTTATTAAATATTATCCGCTTAATAACGGCGTAATAGGGTCTCATCAGCTAAACAAATAAATGCGGGAAATCAATAACTCCAATATATACATATGCCAATATATATATATTGCTATTATATATTATACCAATTTCACTGTTTATGAAATATTCGCGGTATATGTTTTTAATAAATAACATCCGCTTACTAACGGCGTATAATGTCTATTTTAACAATCAATATATATCAATCAACATTCAAACATGCATTCAAATATTTTAAATCTAACTATTTAAAATAAAATCGAAACTGATTCGATTGAGTGAGAAATTCTCACCTTGATTTTATTTCCGTTTTAGCGATTTATTTCGAATAAAATTAAACGGACGTTTAATTTTACCCAAAATTCTCACTAACTCCAAACGACTCCAAACCAATTCCATCGCGTAGTGCTCGTCCATACGATTCCAACGCAACTGAGTTTGCATTTTTTCGACCTCGTATGAAAAAGTTATGAATTTATGAAGTTACACGTATTTAACTTACAAATTTACAACATAATTTTAAACCTATCCAATTTCTGGCCACAAGATCTTGCTTCCCCTCATCTCCACCGTCCATCTCTTCTTCCCTCTCCACGTTCCTCTACAGATCAAAGCCGTGCTCCATCAACCCATTACAACAAACTAGGGTTTAATTGTTCTCCTCCATTTCTCAACGAAATTCGATCAAACCACCTTCATCTCGAAGCTCTCGACGCAAGCTACCACCACCAGGAAGAGCTCGAAGCTCGGCCCCCTCTCTCTCATCAAATTGCGTGCGCATGCCTGAACTGTCGGCCCCCCCCTATACTCCCACCACGTCGCTCCAAATCGCATCTCCACCGTTCAGATCGTAGCTCTCATCACCCTCTACATCTTTCATGTTGAAAGTTTTAGCCAAAACATGATGGATTGAGAGATCAAAGGGGAAAAGTGAGATCAATTGCTGGCCCTTCAACCTGATAGTGGCGGCTAGGTTAAAAAATTAGGGTTAGGGTTATTTTTTTTATCAATTTATGAAGAGGTGGGTCTATTTATAAGGAACGAGCGACACTATTCATCCGGAAATTCCGAACTCCGATTTACGCGCCGTAACCAGCGTTTCTAGGGTTTACCCCGCGTTCCGGACACAATGGAACAGGTTTCGGAAGCTAATTCGGAAGTATGTGCGAGTTATGGCTGTAAACGCTCAATTTGAATTAAACCGATTTAAGCGATTTTCTAGGCGTTTTAATTTGTACAGGACAAACGGTAAATCCAATCGACTTGAGATTTGAAACCTTACAATAATATCACATTACGGATCCGATGAAACTGGTTTCGTCGAAATCCGAGACTTTTTGAAAAATGGCTATTTTCACTCGCTAAATTAAATTTAAAAATAAATCGATGCGTTTCGAGCTGCCACGCTCGAACGATAGCTCCGATTGACACGAAATTTAAAATCCGGTAATAACTAACTATTACGGATCCAATGGAACTGGTTTCGTTCAATTCTGAGACTGTTCAAAAATTGACTATTTTCACTAGTCGATTATTAAATATTAAAATATTCAATTTTCACAAATTAACTTTTAATTCGATTTTAAAAGTTCTAAAATATCATTCTAACTCTCATATGATAAAATAAAATTTTACAAGTCATTTTCAATCATATTTAACTATATTTTCAATTATTTCCATAATTTAACGTATCAAATCATCGATTTAAAAATCCAATTAAATCCAAAAATTCAAATAAAAATTTATTTGACTTATAAATTTCTCTTATTAATATTTAAAATTAATTAAATATTCAAATTTTAATTTCTAAAAAATCTGGGTCGTTACATGTTATAAAAATTATTTTTTTTGGAAAACAATATACTTAAGTATGATTTTGGAGTTATTTAAACCTTAAATAATGATTTGTAAATTATTAAAAGGATCTGTTTATTTAAATTGGGATTCTTGAATTATTATAAACAAATTATATAAAAGATGTATAAAATTGATATTTATAAATTAAAATATTGGAATTATAAAACGAGTTTTTATAAGTGTTAAAATGAAGTATAAAGGTATTTCATAAAAAATGAAATTTTAGATTTATAAATTGTGAAGTTATAAAATGAATGGATTTTTGTAGAACAAAAGATTTATAAGCAATTAACTTATAAATTAGATTTTGGGTGTAAAATTGAGTTATATAAATTGAATTGGATAAATAAAGGAGATTTATAAATCGAAGTTTTATAAATAGAAATGGAATTTATAAAGATTGTTTATAAATTCGAAATCAATTGAATCTGATAAATTTAAAAATAGAAGTTATTAAAAGAGATATATTCGTGATTTTGGACAGCGAATATATTATTAGATAAAATGAATATGTTTTTGGGGAAGGGATATTATGAAATGAAGTTAATGGTTTTAAAGACGTTTTAAAATGCATTAAGTATCAAATACATAGATTTCAACACTCATTGTTGAAATAGACGTTTTCGAGAAATAGAAGGAAATGGTAGACTATAACACTGTTGTTATAGTGAATGATTTCCGAAAGGAAATATTTTGTATAGTATTGGGATTTATATATATATTTTAAATTTCGAATCCCTATACTAGTGATTTTGGGTCGTCCTAACGATGTTTTACGCAACATTCGTTTTGACTCAAATTCATGTGTTAAGAAAATGATTTCTTAAAGAATGAAATATATACTTAGTTTTGATTTAAGTATATTGAATATTTTCAAATGTTGAAAATAAATAGATTTGTGATTTACTTATTATTAAATAAGTGTGGAAATATTTTTCCAATGTGAAATGAACGTTTTAGAATTTATCCTTGTAAAGATAAACTGAAAGTGAATATTTGAAATCGATTGAAAATCGTATATCATAGATATCTTGGAATTATAAATTCACTATGGAATTTATAAAAGAAAGGGGAATTTGTTTAAAAATAAACGTTGATTTATTTTTAAAGTGTGGGAATAAATTTACGGATTTGGAACGTAAATATAAAGTAAATCGGTAAGGATTTATTAAATTGGTTTAAATGAACCATTTTGAAATGAAAGTATTTCCGAGTAAGGAAAATGATTGAAATTTGTTTTCAAAAGTGATAAAGAATTGAAAAGTGATTTGAAAATTTGTTTTCAAATGGTTAGAGTGTGGAAATTATATATCTAGTAAAGATATTTTGGAAAGTAAATAATTTGGGAAATTATTTGGGATTTGGTGATGTTGAACATGCCTATTGATAGTTAAATAACCGACTATCAATATTTACCTTTAAATAGGTATTTGTTGTGATTGTTTGAATTTGAATGCCACACTTATTTTTTAAAATAAGCGCTCACTATTCGGGTTAGCCGGGAAAGGACCTTGGGGTCGTATAACCCATTCTGAATATGTGATACGTCGTAATGGATTGCATTTGATGACCGGTGTTGAAGACCGGATATTTTTGAAAACGGAAGGATTACCGTTGAGTTACTCTGCATCGTCTGATCTCCGATATAGAGGTTTTATCACCCTTAGTGACGGGAAGTCCGGACGTGATTAGAAATTATTCGGAATGCAAGGACTTCTTTGTAAGTGCCTTCGGTTCTGTTCGAGCTCGGAACAGACTTGTATGGATTGTATGTCTGACATTACAAATTGAGATATAAAGCTGATTTCTTTCAAATATATTTCTGTTGGCGGCGGAGAATTTATTCTCTTAGCTTAACACCCTTTTCTGAGATGTACGAGCTCAGAGGTTATGTAGTTGAAGGTTATTAGTGATATACTCTCAATTTGGTAATGTGACATGCTGAGTGTTGCTGTGAAATGATCATTGTTTGATCATTTGTGATATGATCATTTGTTTGATCATTTATCTTGGTGATCATTACTTTGAGCATTGTTGACCCAAAGCACAACTTTTGTATAAAGCGTGGCTTTGTGGACGAGACTTCGTCGGACCTCACACCCCGGAAATGGTCAAAACAGGAAGGATGCGGCAAGGTTATTAGGGGGTAGCACCCCTTTAGTGTATGTCATTCCTTCTGGATAGAGGTGGTATCATGGTATGGAGCCCAGATATTTAACCTATGTTGTTGCTGCAAATTTTGTGGTTGTTGGAAATCGAGGATCCTCGGATAGATCGGTTACGATCGGGGAATGGCATATTCGTGTCAGTAGTTACCTAGTTTGAAAGGTAACCCGGCCTTGTGTTGGCAGAGATCCGGTTAGGTTCTCGAGACGACATTACAGAGGCTTTTCCATGTGGCAATGGGAAGTTCCTTAGCCTGACCATTTGTTGGAAATCCAAATAAACAATACGATCTTGTACGGTTTTAGTTGTAGAACCTATCATTCACTTATGGTGGCGCCCCACTGTTTGGATGGTAGCTATAGTAGGCATAAGTGCGAAATAAAATTTATATTCTACTTTCGAAATCGTTTTATACACTATGCACTAGTAATAATATCAAATGTTTCTTTTTAATGCGTATCAAGCATCTTTGACTATCATAAGGAGAAATCTCCTCCGATACTGCGTTTGCATTGTGTGTGTGTGCGGGAGGCCTTATGGTAGTCTCATTTTCTAAAAAGCATTGCGAATCTATTTTAAAATTTTCCTATTCTTTAATTTAAAGATAAATAAACTGTTTTAGTTCTCACACCAGTTACATGACTGACTCGGAGTTTATTGTTTTCCTTCCTAAACTTTGGGTGCCCACCAATTTCCACACGGCAGTCAAGAGTAAGGTTTATCAGGATATTCTGGAATTCAGGAGTTGCTGGAGGCAAGCTAGATGGCGTAGCATATTACTAAATATATAGTATTTCTTTTCCGCTGTTTTTTGTTGTAAACTCTGATAATGAATGTAATGTGATGTAATGTATAAAATATACAGTTCTTTTGTTTTTTTATGGGTATTCATTTATCTTTTATATGTTGTTCCGCTGCGAATTGTGAGATTCTAATGTTGTTCTGTTATTTCTTTATGTTCTGTTCTATCTTTTTCTCTCTTCTTCTACCTCTTTCTTCTTCTTAAAACCATAACGGTTCGGTTTTTCGGCATCGAAAAATCCCGTACGTTACATTTTGGTATCAGAGCATATGGTTAAGCGACAACCATGGCTCTGTTGGGTGTTACTCATTAGAGATAGAGTCAGTAGTACTCTAGAATGAGTTTGAGTGTAATAATAGATATGAGCGCGTATTTTTTAGTGAATATAAATTGTTTGTATTGTGTTGACTTATCGGTTGATTGTTTATAGATTCTGGTCGGTGCAGTCTAGCTAACTGTGTTGATAGGAGTTTCTAAACTCTTAAACAAGATAAACCGACACAGTATTGTTTTTGAATTGGGTAAATAAGATAATTTTGCCCAAAACTATTTTTGTATAGAAAAGAAATGATTTTCTGTAAATTATTATAGTATATGGTTGCTTGGTTGTTACGAAGTAATAATATTAAATTATTACCATTGATTATTGATAATAAGAAATTGGAATCATAATCAAAAGTTAAGAAATGAATCCATATACCAATGAAATTTAAGAATGTAAATTATAAATGTGACTTATAATTGGAAATAGAATTCCAAGGAAGTATTTGGAAATGTTTGTGAAAGAATTTGGAAATTTTAGAAATTAAATTCCTCTTTTATTTGAAAATAATTTTCAAAGGTTTTTTTTGGAAAAATGTTTTGAAGGAATGAAAAGCTCTAAACTCTTTTCGGTCGCTGGAAAATAACTTCGGTGATGACTGCAGCATCATTGATTTTCATTTTCGGGTTTCCAAAAGAGGAATTGCTGCCAAATTGTTTTAAATGGAAGTTGTTTGGAAAATTTGGGGTTTGGTTTTGAAATTCAAAGAATAAATTGAATTGTTTTCAAAAATTGATTTTGAAAGGTTGAAAAGACTCTGGAATACTATATAAAAATATTTATGGAATATTATTACGTTGAAAATAAATTTGGAGTAATCAAAATGAATGGGAATTGAGTATTGAATTATGGAAATAAATTGAGAATGAATGAATGAATTTACAATTGCAAGTAAATGAAGTAAATTGAATTCATATGGAATTTGAAATCCAGTTTAAATATACGTGGTTATAAAATGAAATTGAAAATGCAAAAAAATTGAATGAGAATAAATATGTAACTTCAATAGTGAAGTAAAAATGTATAAGAAACATATGTTGAAAATTTTGTAAAGGAAATGTGCAAAATGGTTTGAATATTGTGATTGGATATTATGGATAGCAGGATATACAGGTGTATTAAAAGAAATGGAATTGGGATTTTGATTTCAAAGATAAAATTGAATTGCTCGACAAAAAGGTACGTATTTCAATTCCAGTATGAAATTTGATGATTTTCTTCTCCAGCCACTTGGCTTTCTCTTTTCTTTTTGGATCTGAGGGGCCGAGGTGCCATTTTGTACCCGTACCGAGCTAGCCGCGCAAAGGAGACGCTGGCAGAATTTTTCGAAAATTTAGGGTGTTAGAAAAATTTCGAGAAAATTTGAAAGTTAAAATTCAAATTTGAATTTTGAAGTAAACAATATTGTTTAAAACTTATAAGTGAAGTTAGAAAGCTAGTTGAAATGATAATGAATATCTAGTAAAAAGATTTAGGTTAGTAGGTTGATAAAACTATTTGGATTGTGAAAAATAGTAGACGAGTTAAGGACCATTTCTTCCTAACTTGTAATTTCAGGACGAAATTCTTTTAGGGGGGAAGATTGTAATGACCCAGAATTTTTTAACATTTGAAAATAAAATATTTAATTAATTTTAAATATATTTGAATGATGGTTTGAATTGAATTTTCAATATAACTTTGAAATTGGCGATTAAATTGTAGAATTTAATCTATTGAAAGTTGAATAAAAATTTGAATCTTCAATTTTAAGCTGATTAAAAATATTTCAAAGGCTTGTAAAATCCATATTGATAATACTGAAGATAATAGAAGCTTCAGAATCGAATTTGAAAGTAATTTGTTCAGTTTTGAAATTTTATCGTTTAAATCGATATTTAAAAATAGCCGTCCGAGGCACGGTCTCGGAATTCGACGAAATCAGTTCCATTGGGTCCGTAATATTGAATTATTATCGGATTTTAAATTTCGTAGCATTTGGAGTTGTTATGTGAGCGTACGACATATATACGCGTTGAAAAAAAATTACGTCGGGAATTTTATTTAAAATTCTATTTACGTTCAAAACTTTTCTTCCTTAAATCACGTCCTAAAAACACGCCTAGAATCATGAAAAAAAATTCGTGCAAAGCATACCCCTTTATCTCCAAGCATGGCCGTGTACTTTTTTTGTTTTTATCGTTCAAAATAAATAAATGGCCGAAGCCAGAAATCAAAAGAAGGAAAAAAAAATTGTTCCTCTCATTTTCTGTTCGATTCCTCCCCTCCCTCATTCCAATTCAAAATGGTCGTTGCTTATTGAATAAAAAAAAACCCAAATTGAGAGTGAGGTGAGGTCAGAATCGAATCCGATTTTGGGGAGAAGAGGTTCGTTTCTCCCTCATCCTTGAATTGCCGAAGCTTGCTTGAAGGGGGAGGTCGCGCATGTAGGCGCCCACGTCGGGGTAGGATGTGGTCGCGATTTGGTGCTCGCGTGGGGAAGTTCTGGGCAGTGTGGGGTCGTGAGTGATTTGCGAGGCCGAGGCGATCGAGGCGTTCGTTAGTGGCGTGTTCGCGGTGTTGAAGCAGGGGCGGCGGCGAACGATAGGGGGAAGCTAGGGCGTGGATTTGGCGTTTGGCGATCGAGTTTTAGGGCAAGCTCGAGAGCGCGTCTCTGGCGGTGGTGAACTCATGATATGCTTCGGCAGCTAAGTCGAACTACAGTGAGGTAATTTTAAGATTTTTATTTTTCAAATTTTAATTTAAATAACAGTAAGGTATTCAGTTTGCTTAATTTAAATTTAATTCAAATATATATACATACATGTATAGATTAGTAAACAAATAGTAGGTATACACATCTAGGTCGGTAAAAGTAGAAAAAGGAAAATAAACATAGATATATATACATTTTAAACTTACTAGTTATTTTAAAATAAATGGATAAGGGTGATTAACTTATTTAATTATCTTAGGATACTAAAAGATTTTGAAGGGAATTTTTAAAAGGGATTTGTTTAAAATTAAAAGCATTAGTTTAAAAATAAAAAATTTGTTAGTCGATTAAGTCTACTAGAGGGAATTTGATTTTAAATTAAATAATAAATAAATTAATTTAGTCATCGGTTTGAACTTAATCTATTTGATTATCTTAAGATATTAATAGAAGGAAAATTTTGGTTCAAAATTAAATTAATAAAATCGTTGGCCAATTTAATTTACCCAATAGGAATTTAAATTATTCGATTCAGTTTCGATTCAGTTCAAATATTAATTAAAATCGTACAATTGTTTATACAAGGGTATAAATCAAGAAAAATCGAGTCAAGATGAAAATGGACTGCAAATAAAAAGCAAAGGTGAGATCTTCTCACTCAAATTTAAAATTGGATTTGCAGTTATTGATTGATTGCTATTTGGATGTGATATAGTATATATATATATATTAGTATATAGCAATATATATATATATATATATATATATATATATATATATATATATATTGGCATATGTATATATTGCAGTTGATTGATTTCCCGCATTATATAGCGGACGAGACCCTATTGCGTCGCCTATTAAGCGGATAATATTTTATAAAACCCATATACCGCGATATTCCGTCTTGAAGCGAAATTGGTATTGTGCTAATGTCTGTGGACGCAGGAAAACAGGTTGGAGGGATCCAACTGGATTCCTCAACTGTATTTATTTATTTACAAATATTGTGATATTTGTTGTTTATCATATGTTGATATATGATGTTTGGATGCTGTGATTGATTTGTTTGGTGTGTTGCATCACTGGACCTATTTTAAAGTTTTAAAAATGTTAAGATAATGATTTCCAATATAAAAGGATTTTTAAAGTGATTTTTGAAAGTATATGTTTCATTTAAATTTTTGAATTGATTTATTTTAAATGAATAAACGTTATATATTTTTTTGTTATAAAAATTATTATTTTTGGAAAAAAAATACTTAAGTATGATTTTGGAGTTATTTAAACCTTAAATAACGATTTGTAAATTATTAAAAGGATCGGTTTATATAAATTGGGATTCTTGAATTATTATAAACAAATTATATAAAAGATGTATAAAATTGATATTTACAAATTAAAATATTGGAATTATAAAACGAGTTTTTATAAGTGTTAAAATGAAGTATAAAGGGATTTCATAAGAAATGAAATTTTAGATTTATAAATTGTGAAGTTATAAAATGAATGGATTTTTGTAGAATAAAAGATTTATAAGCAATTAACTTATAAATTAGATTTTGCGTGTAAAATTGAGTTATATAAATTGAATTGGATAAATAAAGGAGATTTATAAATCGAAGTTTTATAAATAGAAATGGAATTTATAAAGATTGTTTATAAATTCAAAATCAATTGAATTTGATAAATTTAAAAATAGAAGTTATTAAAAGAGACATATTCGTGATTTTGGACAGCGAATATATTATTAGATAAAATGGATATGTTTTTGGGGAAGGGATATTATGAAATGAAGTTAATGGTTTTAAAGACGTTTTAAAATGCATTAAGTATCGAATACATAGATTTCAACATTCATTGTTGAAATAGACGTTTTCGAGAAATAAATGGAAATGGTAGACTGTAACACTGTTGTTATAGTAAATGATTTCCGAAAGGAAATATTTTGTATAGTATTGGGATTTATATATCTATTTTAAATTTTGAATCCCTATACTAGTGATTTTGGGTCGTCGTAACGATGTTTTACGCAACATTCGTTTTGACTCAAATTTATGTGTTAAGAAAATGATTTCTTAAAGAATGAATTATACACTTAGTTTTGATTTAAGTATATTGAATATTTTCAAATGTTGAAAATAAACAGATTTGTGAATTACTTATTATTAGATAAGTGTGGAAATATTTTTCCAATGTGAAATGAACGTTTTAGAATTTATCCTTGTAAAGACAAACTGAAAGTGAATATTTGAAATTGATTGAAAACCGTATATCATAGATATCTTGGAATTATAAATTCACTATGGAATTTATAAAAGAAAGTGGAATTTGTTTAAAAATAAACATTGATTTATTTTTAAAGTGTGGGAATAAATTTACGGATTTGGAACGTAAATATAAAGTAAATCGGTAAGGATTTATTTAATTGGTTTAAATGAACCATTTTGAAATAAAAGTATTTCCGAGTAAGGAAAATGATTGAAATTTGTTTTCAAAAGTGATAAAGGATTGAAAAGTGATTTGAAAATTTGTTTTCAAATGGTTAAAGTATGGAAATTATATATCTAGTAAAGATATTTTGGAAAGTAAATAATTTGGGAAATTACTTGGGATTTGGTGATGTTGAACACTCCTATTGATAGATAAATAACCGACTATCAATATTTACCTTTAAATAGGTATTTGTTGTGATTGTTTGAATCTGAATGCCACACTTATTTTTTAAAATAAGCGCTCACTATTCGGGTTAGCCGAGAAAGGACCTTGGGGTCGTATAACCCATTCCGAATATGTGATACGTCGTAATGGATTGCATTTGATGACCGGTGTTGAAGACCGGATATTTTTGAAAACGGAAGGATTACAGTTGAGTTACTCTGCATCGTCTGATCTCCGATATAGAGGTTTTATCACCCTTAGTGACGGGAAGTCCGGACGTGATTAGAAATTATTCGGAATGCAAGGACTTCTTTGTAAGTGCCTTCGGTTCTGTTCGAGCCCGGAACAGACTTGTATGGATTGTATGTCTGACATTACAAATTGAGATATAAAGCTGATTTCTTTCAAATATATTTCTGTTGGCGGCAGAGAATTTATTCTCTTAGTTTAACACCCTTCTCTGAGACGTACGAGCTCAGAGGTTATGTAGTTGATGGTTATTAGTGATATACTCCCAATTTGGTAATGTGACATGCTGAGTGTTGCCGTGAAATGATCATTGTTTGATCATTTGTGATATGATCATTTGTTTGATCATTTATCTTGGTGATCATTACTTTGAGCATTGTTGACCCAAAGCACAACTTTTGTATAAAGCGTGGCTTTGTGGACGAGACTTCGTCGGACCTCACACCCCGGAAATGGTCAAAACAGGAAGGATGTGGCAAGGTTATTAGGGGGTAGCACCCCTTTAGTGTATGTCATTCCTTCTGGATAGAGGTGGTATCATGGTATGGAGCCCATATATTTAACCTATGTTGTTGCTGCAAATTTTGTGGTTGTTGGAAATCGAGGATCCTCGGATAGATCGGTTACGTTCGGGGAATGGCATATTCGTGTCAGTAGTTACCTAGTTTGAAAGGTAATCCGACCTTGTGTTAGCAGAGATCCGGTTAGGTTCTCGGGACGTCATTCCAGAGGCGTTTCCATGTGGCAATGGGAAGTTGCTTGGCCTGACCATTTGTTGGAAATCCAAAGAAATAATACGATCTTGTACGGTTTTAGTTGTAGAACCTATCATTCACTTATGGTGGCGCCCCACTGTTTGGATGGTAGCTATAGTGGGCTTAAGTGCGAAATGCCTATGCTGGCTAAGATTTATATTCTACTTTCGAAATCGTTTTATACACTATGCACTAGTAATAATATCAAATGTTTCTTTTTAATGCGTATCAACCATCTTTGACTATCATAAGGAGAAATCTCCTCCGATTCTGCGTTTGCATTGTGTGTGTGCGGGATGCCTTATGGTAGTCTCATTTTCTAAAAAGCATTGCGAATCTATTTTAAAAATTTTCTATTCTTTAATTTAAAGATAAATAAACTGTTTTAGTTCTCACACCAGTCACATGACTGACTCGGAGTTTAATGTTTTCCTTCCTAAACTCTGGGTGCCCACCAATTTCCACACGGGCAGTCAAGAGTAAGGTTTATCAGGATATTCTGGAATTTAGGAGTTGCTGGAGGCAAGCTAGATGGCGTAGCATATTACTAAGTATATAGTATTTCTTTTCCGCTGTTTGTTGTTGTAAACTCTGATAATGAATGTAATGTGATGTAATGTATAAAATATACAGTTCTTTTGTTTTTTTTATGCGTATTCATTTATCTATTATATGTTGTTCCGCTGCGAATTGTGAGATTTTGATGTTGTTCTGTTATTTCTTTCTGTTCTGTTCTATCTTTCTCTCTCTTCTTCTACCTCTTTCTTCTTCTTAAAACCATAACGGTTCGGTTTTTCGGCATCGAAAAATCGCGTACGTTACAAGCAACAAAGAGAAGAGCACTTTAAAATTCTTTGTAAACAAATTTCTATTTGAAAATACCTTAAATAATATATCCCTTTTTAAAACTTTAAACCAAAGTTCAAAATAATCGGAATTTAAATTCTCAAATTCTTGTTTTAAATTCATTTCAGTTCCCAAATAAATTTATAAACAACTATTTATAGATTCATTTGTAGAACAATAAATGATAAATCAAGTATTATCATTTCAAATTATCAATTTAAATCATTTTATTAAGTTCCATAAATTTACTTATATATCAAAATTTATTTCATTAACCAAATTTTAAAATAATATTGTGTCAGTTTGTTCTGTCAAAGTGATTTGGAAATCTTATCGATAGCGTTGATCAGACGAATCGATCGGAAACCCAAATCAACATCAACAACTCAAACAACACAATATATAAAACATTTTAATTTTTAAATATTAGTTTACAAATACACTATACATGAATAGACTTTCAAAGAAGATAGAGATTCAAACTATGATTAACTCAAATCAAAGGAAGTTCTGTTTTTTTTTTAAAATAAGTTGGAAACAAGGATGACATGATTAAATAACAGAATAGGAAGATGGATAAGCTTATATAAAGCGTGGGCAACCTTAATCGGATCAACCGTGACTTAAGGAATAAGATCGATGTGGATTTTTTGGGGTAAATCTACATTCGACCTCAGGAGATAGAGTTTGGGATAATAATAGATACTAGCATCTAAACCGAGAATATAAAATCTTTGGCGAATCGATGCTGTTGTAAAGGGGTTTCACCTCTTTACAAATCAATTTGAGATTGGCGAGACCACCGACTCATTATAAAGGTCCTTTTGAAGTGGAGTTATGGGATACTCCAGAACCAAAAGAAGATGAATAGTGAGGGACATGATGGATTTTGGAACCGCATGGAACCTTCCAAAATTCAAAGGAAACCGAATTGAAGAAGAAGGAATTCAAGCTCGAAAGAAAGAGATTTTGAAATTAAATTTGCTCTATATACTGAGTTTTGCCAAAAACCAGAGCTCTGATACCAACTGTAACGACCCGATATTTTCAACCATTCGCATCCATTATAAGTGTATTGGTAGACACTCATGCCGGAATTGAATTGCTCAAAATACCGCGTTGTAAATAAAAATTGGGCAAATCTCAGAATATACAGTAAATAAAATCACAAATCACAGACACAGAGTATTTAATAATGCAGCGGAAGTAAAAGAGATAGTAGTTCATGAAGCTACTATATAAATAGCACAGTTAAACAAGATACAACAGAAGAAATAAAGTACTACAGAAGTTTCGATACGATAACCAAGTACAAGCTGAATAGAACAACTGAACTGGAATAGATAAGACTAGATAAGCAGATAATCTCCAGCGATTCCAATCTCCAGAAGTGGAAACCAAATCTGTAAATAACTCAGGCAGACCCGAGCGTAATTAGAAATACAAACACTTGAGTCAGGACATATATGCTTATACAATGTAAACCAATTCAAGTGAACTGTAGTAATGGTACAAGTAACTTAGAAGATGCTTTGGACCGCCCATCCTCTAAGGATCCGTCAAACTATTTACTATGTAGTATATTGCGCTATATACAGTAGTGTCTAATCAGTAAAGTATAATCATATAGAAAATAGCATTAAGGGGATGGTGAACCTTAACGCGGTCGGATCTTAAAAACCAAAATCGTAGTGGGCTCGATATGGTAGGTGACACGACACAACTAGGCAATGTCAGGGTAGATATACCAATTACGCTTCCGGGTCGGTGGAAACGCATAGCTGCTACTACCGCCCACCTCGGACAAACTCCCCCCTAAAATCAAAAGTAAAGGTGGCCACCGAATAAATCCAAAGTCAGAGTATAGTATCGAAGAGGAGTATCCCATCAGAGGTGCTACCTCATTAACCCGTCAATCGCTCCTGTTTTAGCCACCTTATGCCAACTCATGGGAGTCGGGTCCACGTATTTACCTTACAGGACACGCTGCCACCAACCTACTTCATTCTGGAATCTCCACTGCGTACACGGTTGTTGAAGTGGTTTTCGGAGTTGGCAGAGAGTATGACAACTTCCGGTCCTGGTCTCTTCAACAACCAATCGTTATTATAACCCGTGGTTATAACTTTAACCAAATTTTTTTATACTTCAAAATAAAATATCATTTCAATCCAAATCTTTATCAAAATAAAGATTAAATCATTTCTAAACCATTTCAATATATCAACATACCATATCTTTCAAATTCAAATATTTATCAAAATAAATATCAAGTCATTTCTAACCTTCAATATATTAAATTTTCATATCCTTTCAAAAACTCCTTTCAAATCAATTTAATATATTAAAATATCATATCCTTTCAAAACTTCCTTCCAAATCATTTTAATATCAAAAAATCATATCTTCCAAAACTTCATTTTTAAATCATTTTAATATCAAATTATCATATCTTTCAAAACTTTATTTCAAAACGTTTAATACATATCAAAATATCATATCTTTCCAAAGCTTCATTTCAAGACATTTAATATCAAAAGATCATACTTTTAAAACTTCATTTCAAAACATTTTTAATATCAAATTATCATATCTTTCAAAACTTCATTTCAAAACATTTAATATATATCAAAATATCATATCTTTCCAAAGCTTCATTTCAAAACATTTAATATGTATCAAAATATCATATCTTTCCAAGGCTTCATTTCAAAACATTTAATATCAAAATATCATACTTTCAAAACTTCATTTCAAAACATTTAATAAATATCAAAATATCTTATCTTTCCAAAGCTTCATTTCAAAACATTTACTATATATCAAAATATCATATCTTTCCAAAGCTTCATTTCAAAATATTAAATATCAAAATATCATACTTTCAAAACTTCATTTCAAAACATTTTTAATATCAAATTATCATTTCTTCCAAAACTTCATTTCGAAACATTTTTAATATCAAATTATCATATCTTTCAAAACTTCATTCCGAAACATTTTTAATATCAAATTATCATATCTTCCCAAAACTTCATTTCGAATCATTTAATACATAAGTTCAAATCCAAATATTCAACTTTAAATACTTTTTAAATTCAAAGATATCATTCATTTATTATCATTCCAAATCACCTTCTATATAGCTTATATTTTAATCAAAATAATTCATTTAAACCATTTAAAATTTAAGTTTATATACTTTCAAATCAAGTATTCAATTTCCAAAGTTTTAAACCATTATGAGTTCATTTACTGAGTTAAAACCATAAACATTGAAAATTCCAACCTTTTACAGCATTCATAAATGGTGCTGAAAGTTATACTTGAAAACATTTCAACTTTAAACCATTTAAAAATTATAAAAATCATATTTTAACATTCAAAGATGTTCATTAAAATACTCTTTTAATTAATGATTTTTATAAAGCAACATTTCATAATTGAATCAAATTTCACAAATCCACTTAATAAATTCAAGTGTAAACTTTACTATTTTTACATTTAACACTTTATTAACAATTTAAATTTTCAAATTATCATTTCACAAATTAAACAAAATTTCCCAATTTAGTTAATTAACTTAAAGCTTTAAACAAAACCAAATTCCACATTTCCAAGTCAAGTTGTATTTAAAAATTTCACTTTTAAGCATTCATTTACTTAACCTTTTTAATTCATAGAAAAATCAACAATACTTTATTAAATCATTAAAATTCAAATTTAAATCAAATTATCATATTTAACATTTCAAAATAAGAATAAATTTCCATTTTATTTATATAACTTAAATATCATTTTTAGCCAAAATTCCAAATTTCCAAACTTAGGTTATATTTCAAAAATCCAATTTAACCATTCATTAATTACATTTTTAACTCATAGAAAATCATAATTTCTTTATTTTAAAACATTTCAAAATCTATTTAAAAAAAAAATTCATAAATTTATATTTTAAAATACTTAAAAATATCCAAAAACACTTTATAAAATAACCACGGGTCTGTATGTAGTTTTCTAACCTAGGTCAAGTGATACAGATATGTATCATTTCAATCCGCAGTTTACAAAGAAAATTCCGGGTTTTATCATTTCAAACCCGCAATCCTAAGTTAAACAAATTAAATAAAAACCGTTAAGGCCTATCATTTCAGCCCATAATGATTTTTCCCTATTCTAAAGTCCGTTCGGGTGTGAACATCATATGATAAACATGTGTGAACAAGTGTAATAACAGGTGTGAACATCATATGATAATAATATAGCAGATATAGCATGATGATAAACAGTTGCAGATTCAAATGGTGTCAGTTTATCGGTTATATAAGTACATATTAGTCTGGTGAGATTTACTCACATGTTCAAAGCTGGAGATCGCTGCCAAAGCACGCAATGCAACACAATGAAGGCACGATGACATGGATATGACTTGAGAGTGGAGAGCCAAAGCAATTAGACTTGTTGAAATATGTACACAAAACAATGCAACCTTATATAAGTTTCAACACGAATTACACCAGAACAACACTAGAAATCAAAGCCCAAAACAACATTAAACGAATTGCACTTGTTCTCAACCTCATATGCTTCAGTTAGACATGGAATAAGCTCGGCTAAGGCAGAGGATTGGGTCAGGTTTGGGGTCCAAAGAAGTCGGCCATCATGGTGTAAAAGTGATGGGATGATATAGGTGCAAAACTATACAATTTCAAGGCAACAACTTCATCTCTATGCTCCTATTGTGCTCGGCCAGAGGCTAGGTGGGCCCAACCAGTGGTGCAGGTGGTGGTGGGTGATGTGGCAGAGGGTGGAGATCAGGTCAGAGGCGGTGGTGGTGGAGGTAGTGGCGGCTCTTGGTAGAAGGAGGAGATGATAAACTAGGCTAGGCTAGTGCAATATGTGATAGGTTGTGATTGTTTTTGGTGGATTTTGTGTAGATCTTGGCCTTGGGTTGGTTCGGCCTGGGGAGGAGGTGAAATAGGGTGGGTGATGGTCAGAGAAAAGGGGTGGTAGAGGTCAGGTCAGAGCTGGTTGATGAGGAGTCAAGCTATGAAGGTGAGAACAAGTACAACATTCAAAATAGAAAAGTAGAATAACAAAGGGAGAAGAAGATAATTTTTTATCTCAACTCCTTCAAGCCATGGCCGTATTTTTTTTTAGATGGGAAATGGATCTGAGATCCACGTGAAAATTGAAGGAGGAAGTCACGGCTAAATAAAGAAAAAAAAAACGGCCAAAGAGTAAATGAGGAAACGGTAAAAGAAACGACTTACGTTTCAAAAGCTTTTAAAAAGCTTTCCAAATTTCCTTAATTTATTCCATAAGTTTACCTTACTGAAAGTAATAATAATTTCAGTCACAAATTCGAAAATATAACAAAATATAAAATATATATAAATATTTATTAATTATATAAGGTTAAAATAAGAAAATAGCACAAAATTGCAAACTAGTCTAGAAAAATGGAAAGTAAACAGAATGAACTTTGGAAAATTTATATGGACTTGTAAAAATATTTATAACAAATATAATAACATAAAAATAAAATTCATTTACAATTTAAATATATAAATTTTAATTTAAATAAAATTTAAATGAAGAAATTAGCAGAAAAATAGAAAACAGTCTTTTAAAATATTGAATAATTACAGTAAATTTTGGAAAAATCCTATTATCATTTTCAAAATATTTGGAAGTCAAAATATACATAAAATAACATATTGACCCAGATTAAAATGAAATATGACAATAAAAATAAAATTTATACAATTTAAAAATAACAAAATTGCAGAAAACAAATTGCAGTCAATATTGAAATATACATAACTTTTACTGTTTAACTCCGTTTTCAACGAAACGAAAAGTAGTGTTCAAGTTATTAGATCTATTTTCATAATAAAAGATAAAATTTAAGATTTTAAAATAATTTAAATTTGAAGTTTAAAAGTCAAAGTTTGAACGGTTTGACTAGAAATTCACTTTACAGTAAAATATTCAAATTATACTAATTTGAACTATAAATCACTTAATAATCATCACTTATATTTAAAATAACATAACTTATTCATTTTAATAAATAGAATAAAATTTTTAAATCAAAATTTTAAATGAAATAATCGAATAAACAATTAAAATAAATCACAAAATTCAGGGTTGTTACAAAAAAGTACTTTTGACGCACAAAAAACGCAACCATAACTTAGGGTGGCGTTTTAGAGAACGCCACCATACGACATGCAACTGAAAAACTAATATTTTTGGTTGCATGTTTGGGTTACAACTTAAACCCAAACCTTATAGCTGCGTTTACTATATGCCACAATATATATTTCGCCGCAACAATATTTTTTTCGTTGCGTTTTTTTCTGCCAACAAATTTTTTGGCAGCGATTTTTTCTGCCATTATATTTTTTCCGTAGCGTTTGATAAACGCCACTAAATATTTTTGCTTTTCTTTGTCTATTTCTCACATTCTGCTAGCTCGTTCACTCCGCAATTCACTTTATTCATAATTTATATTAAACAGTAATAATAAATAGTTCAATAATAAACAAAAAATACATGAACAAATGAACTACCATAAACACAAGTAGTTCATTACCATACATTGATACAGAAGTAGTACATAACCGTACATAGTCACACAACTAGTACATAAATACAGTAGTTTCAAGACAAAAGTAACATAAACTCCATACGTAGAGAAGTTTATACAACCGAAATACCAGAAACAAAATGAAATAAACAACTGAACTATCGTAAAATCCATTCGTAGATGACTAGCTAAGCAAATACCATAAACAACTAGCAAAGCAAATACCATAAGCAACTGATAATTTCTTCGGAGAAGTTCATCCACCTGGAGACAAGTAATAGTCAACAATGTGGATCTAAAACTTGAATATTGGAATAAAAAAAGGTATAACCATAATTTCTAGTGTTCTTAGCTACCCTATTAGAAATGTACCACTTACCCATAGACCATCGTAGACTTGCTCAGACATGCCCTGGCAATCTTACCCAACGTTCTTAGCAATTTATCGTACTTTATTTTGGTCGGACAACAAGATAAAGACCAGCATTCCACCCATCATTCATGGCCACCGTTTCATTCGTATCTTAAATTATCATTTCATTAACAACCTTAGAAATTTTCACCTTCATTTATATAGGCTCTTCGGCTTAAGGGATAATGATTTTTTTTACTTTTATTTTCTACAAGTGAAATTGGTCAACACCCATGTAGCGAGCATGTTAAACTTTATAGAAGCATATTGGAATATTTCGGATAATCTAAGTGTATATTTTGGTTAAAAAAACCTATGTTAAGATAGCTCTGTAGTGGACTAACTGGTGAAACCATTTTTTGTCTTCTACATTTACCTTTGCGTTATTTGTTGTATGCTACTTTATAAATGTGTCATTCAAGGATGTATATAAAACATTTTCATCAAGCATTGCCACTAATTGGATTTCAAATTGTTTACGGGCTTAATCATTGAGAAATAAATGAAACTGATGCATGTTGTAGGCACCCAGAATTCTCCTTAAGAGTTGGAAGTTTTTAACAAAGGAGATCCAAGTCCTGATGTGCCACCTTTAAAAGTCATGTTTCAATGTGATTAAAGTTTAAGCAAACATTGAGTGTGTTTTGGCATTAACATTTCGGCCATGTACTTCATGATACTATAATTCAAGTGCAAGTCTAGGTTTTATGAAGAATCTTGATAGATAATCTGGAGCAATTATAGAAGCTACAAAACCAAGATTCTTTACATAATGGATGCTAATCCCACATCATCTGAATTTTCCCATGCAAACTAAATTTTTATTTTATTCCACATTCAATTCCTAAAAATAGCCTAATTTGAATCACAAAATATCAAAAATACTTACCACTCTCCAAGTTGGGATGACATGGAAATAAAAGTATATCGCTTGCTTTATACTTGTTTGTTCAATTGTAAATTTTTAACACCATTATGTATCTCTAGCAGTTTTTCATTCTAATTGAAAAATGTTACCAAAAGGAGGTGACAAAGTTAAGCAGTGTAAGTTGAGTAAATCAGTGCAGTTATGACACATGACAGCTAAGACACCAGGTGCATGACAAATTAAAGAGGAGTTCTAGCATGTTTTGGTCGAATCCAACGAAGTTGAGGGAATGAAACTTGAAGAAACATTAATATTCATCGCCGAGATCTAAAAAAACAATGCAAAATTAACCAATTGATATAACAAACCTGGAAATTTTTCGACAATACACAAACTGCCCTTGCTTTTTTATTATAAACCATAAACCCTGCTAGCCTGATGATATGACTTTCAGGAGGTGATTGATTCTGCATAAAACACAATTTTTATGATATGTTGATAACAGTTGTTATTTGCATACCTTAGAACTCGAAAAAATGGTTGTAGCAGCTCCCTTTGCTGCCCACTTTCACAAATGAATGTTAACTGATAATTTCGCTTGTGACATATCCATGACAGAACTTTCAAGTGCTTGTGGCAGCCTGCACAATAATTTTACTGACTGCATTTTAGTAGCCTATGTCAAGCTCAACAACATTTCCTTCTACGATCAGTTTTTCACTTTTCTGCTTTGTACATAAGTGCTTCAAAGTTTACAACAATTGCATCATGCTCACTCAGCAACAGCGGCTTGCTAAAGTACTTCATATTTCATTAGTATTGCACTCCCGACATTCTGCATCAGGCCTATCCCCACTCAGCAATAGTAGCGCACTACCAATTTGTAGAACAATGCATTGTTCTCATTGCTCCAGCTCTATCCCAGTCTATGTTCTTGCTTAACCAACTTCGCTTCAGCCCATCCGCTACGCCTGGTTGTCGGCACCTTCCACCATATGTGCACATATTCACATTTCCACACTCAATTCACAACAGCATTAGAAGTATTTCTTCTAAGGTATTTGAGTAGTTCTGCTACTTCTTCAAGTGTATTCAAGTGATGACCACAATCGTTCAGCTCCTTTTCAGCTTTGTCCCTTCACATCAGCTTTTTGGTGAAAAACCAGAACCGCGAGTGGCATGCACTAGAACACGCTCATCGTACACCATATTTCTGAAGTCACTAACCTCTCCTTTGCGCTCAAAAGATAGATCCAATCTTTTCGATTTTAGATTGCTTCATATACTCATCCTGTCTCATTTAGCTTCATTTAGCTTTACCTAAATTGCCTATTTTCAGATTGTTTTATTTGCTTTGATCAATGTTCTACAAGTGCATTTCTTCAGACCTACAATTCAAACTTTATCCAATCAATAATACAACATTAAGAACTTATGAAACATCATATTACACTCATGCATAACCTACTAATTCAAAACCCTAGCACTTTTGATGCATTACCAATCCACCATTAATTCAAATCAGTTTAGCATTGTAGTTCCTTGTGAATTGCATGCCTTCATGATTCATTTAACCTATGTTTATGTACATTTTGCTACGGTTTACATTTTATAAGCTAGATTGCTCTATTTTTAATGTTGGACATAACACGATCACATCAATGTGATAATCTTATGTTTTTAATTCAACATTTACTAAGCATGCACTGAACTATGTAGGTGTTTATATATGTGTATGTATATATACATCTATATATATGTGTGTGTGTATATATTTATATTTACACATATATGATTTGCTCAACAAACATACAGTTTAGCAGTTGTCTATGTCTGGATATGCATCCACATATATTTTATATTGGTTGCGTTGGTGATGTATGCATATTTATTATCAAGGCTAAAATTGATGTAAATTTCTTCTCTTCAAGGATAAATTTTGATGCTGTTTAATTTGCAAATCTTCGTAAACTAGAAACCATAACCATTTAGCAATGCAACATAATAAAATTCATTAGTAAAAATACTTACTTTTGAGAGTAAGCAGTTGATACACTGATTGTGCCTTCATCAATTACAAGGTCTTCATGTTCAGTATTCCGGATATTACTACTGTCGCTATAATCATTTGGCTTCAGCCACTGCCCACGTGAATCAGAAGCCTTGTTGTCTATTTCAGATAGACATATACCGACCTCTATTGTGTAACAGAATTCCCCTTTTGATAAAAGTTTGATTCAATCGCAAGGAAATCGCAGTAGAAGTTGCCTTCTTTGGAGGAGCAATATGATTCTCATTTAAATTTTCTTCAATATGATTTGTTTTGTTATCTGAAGAGTATATGCTTCCTAAAGCATTATTGTTTATTCTGACCTTAGAATGATTAGCAATAGCAGCATTAGGAACATGATTATTAGTCTATTAGAATACAAAACCAAGTATCCAGTTATATTATTCCTGAACAATTATATTTAGCAGACATATTGCGTTATAACTTCGATGCTTGCATACACATGTTAAACAAAAGAATGATTTAATTTTTATGTTTGAAACTTGAAGGGGTAGTTCATCCTTAATTTTTATGTTTGTTTTGATTACTAACATAAATACTGTATTTTGCATAAAAATATTTACCAGTTCCACAAGAATGGGTGCAGTATGATTCTAAATGTTCGTTTTTATTCTAAAATAGAGGAATAATCAATCAAAATGGCAAAAACATATTTTAAGTGGAAATTTGGAAAAATCAGGGTTGGAATTTTATACAAGAGAATTGACGTCAAAGGCAAAAAAAATTATTTGTTAAAGTTATTACCAATTTGATATTTAATCTAGAATTGATGTCCTCAATGTCACTATTTGTGAAACGTAATGAAATTAAATGCAAAAGCTTTCTGTAAGTTTTGTTGGTAATTTAAAATACACAATATCTAACAAATCATCCCACTAAAAAAGGAAAATATAAAAAAAATGAAACAAAGTCTAGCAAAAAAATAAAACCTCTTTTTTTCACCATAAACATCAAAAATTGAGAGATAAGAAATCACCCATTATGTTAATTTCTTTGTTTCTTCCATCCAACCAGAGCATGATGGTTTATATGTCTCAAGTTTTTCTTACATGAATCGAATGTACTCTATAACCTGTAACATTTTAGCAAATTAGAGATAAGTGAAACCATGTGATTTTAATTTATAATAATTCGTAGAACACAAAAAATTTCAAACTTGCCACACAATACAATTCCAGAAAAAATCTACCTATGAGACTCAATAATGCCTGGAAAAATTTGCACGGATACGATGAAGTTGTGCCTCAAAGCAGGCACATTCAAGTTAATGGTAGCCTACCTTTTGTTTTCTTGCAAAAGCTCAAGTTGATCAAAGTAGCACTTAAAAAATGGAATAAGTCTTTTGTTAATTTTGATCGGTTATGCAATTCTACTAGAGATAGAGATGTAATGACTTATATAAGAAGATTGTAAACCATCCTAAAAATACTATTTTAACTGAGTAGTATAAGGAATGTATTAATCTTCTTGGAGAATGCACAAAATCAGGTCACTCATGGTCAACGGTTATTAGATTCAGATGGCTTACAAATGAGGATAAAGCCATAAAATACTTTCATTCTTAATGTCAAAGCCTAAGTCGGATGTAAGGTTCAAGTATTTACTTGATGAACATCGGAACATTGCTCAAACTGCTAATAATGTGGCAAGGGAACTAATCTCTTTCTATGCCAATTAATTTAATTATCTTTCAATAAATCACAATTTTCCACATGTCACATGCCAAAAAGAAAATTAGCTGCTCATGTTCAAAAATCATAAGTCCAGCCTTTTTCTATGGAAGAACTCAAGTCTTTTGTTTTTCAAATTGATAAAAACAGCAACCCTAGTCCTAATGGCATTACTTCTATGTTTTATAGATAACATTGGTATTTAATAAGCACAGACACTTAAAGTTATAATGGATATTACATGCTTTGGGTAATTAATTAGTGAAATAAATAATACCTTTCTTTGTCTTGTTTCTAAAGTGCATAATCCTAACACATTATCGGATTTTATGCCTATTGCATTGTGTGTAATGTGCTGTACAAAGTGTTCGCTAATCTACTTTGCAATAGGATAAAGCACCTTAGGAATGGACTAATTTCTTATAACTAACACTTTCATCCCTCTTCTGATCAGCGTTGGTATGATATCTCTAATCATCTTAAACCTACGTTTATTACATAGATGTCCATAAGAGTCACAAAATGCTTATCATAATCAAATGAAGATATGAATAGTATCGTTGTATTGATATGAGTTCTATACTTGCCTGTCATTAATTTACTTCTCCTTCTCCGTTTAGTAGCTGAATGTTTTGACCTTGGAGTTATAGGCTTTTGATGGTTTCCAACTTTCCTAACAACTATTGCGTTAATCAACTCTATTAAAATAGATTACGTATTAGAAAACTACATGTAAATGCAGGCAATGTACAATATATATGTACAAAAACTAATGAAAAATAAATTAAACAAAATAATACTTGAGAACCACATAAATTAACCTAATGAACAAACAAACCCAAAAATCACAATGATGAATAAAAAACATTATGTTTCTAATTGATTATAGTTGAGTCTTAGTATTTTACAGATGTCAAATTGACCAAGAGAAGTAGCGATTTAGGGTTTTTAAAATTGACGTACACGAGTGCTAACCAGGGTTTGTAAAATTGACGCTGACAGGCAGAGATTTAGGATTTGGACAGAAATTCATATAGCACCATATAAAATCCAAATAGAATTAAAAATTCTATATATAAAATCATACCGATTTAGGGCTGTAAAATGGACGTGGGAGAGGAGTAAATTGAAGGAGGAGTCGATCGACTAAGGTAAGTGGAGTATAATGACAAAGAGGAGCAGTGCGAGGACGATGACCGAGAAACATTATTGGGCTTGGGGAGTTTATGTAAGTGAAGAGGAAAAACAAAGAAGACTTATGAAATGAAATAAAGTGTTTTAGCTTTGGCGGAAAGGCGGGAAATTTTAGCACCGTTGAAAAATAAAGTGCAAAATAATAACAGTTGCATGAAACGCTGTTAATGAGTGCAACTAAAAGCATATTTTCTTGTAGTGAATAGTGTTTATTCATACATAATTTATTCGTAACGTTCGTTAGTTATTATTACATTTAAGGAACCAAATAAGTAGAATTAGGAAATGTAGTAATTCCTATTGATGGGCAATACATTAGGAATTCTCAATAATTAATAGAAAATAATTGATTGTAAACTCAATTAATGGGTAATTAAAGGAAAATAATGGATAGGACTAGATTAGGGTTTACGATTAGTTATCATGGGAATTAAAGATTGTAACTCCAATTAATGGACATTTAGCGGAAATGAATTTGAGAGTTACATCTAATAGGACAAATGGATAAAAGGGGACTAATAGAAATGGAATAGATATAGAAAGGTTATTAATTTGAAATGAGTAATCATACAAATGTCTTAGGAATTGTCCGTTAGGATTTTATGGACAAACTGATATTTATGAGCATTAAAAGGGGATTTATGGGTAGATAAGTATTTAAGATAAATCTTACTGCCTTATATAAAAAGGGAATTAGTAAGCTAATTCCAATGTCAACCTAAGATAGTATAAGTAAAAACTTAGGATGGTTAATTGGACCTAGTAGGTTAGTGGTGTGAGGTCAGTAGAGTTACTTGACGAAAAACTGTCATTCACTTTGAGACTACCAGTAGTCGGGTGCACTTACTACTAATGTTATATATCACTGATCCTAGGACCCATGACGACATGAGAGATTGGACGTGCTTTCTTAATTGAAAGGTATTAAATGGTCCAAATTAGGAATTAGGAGCAGTGAGGGATATCTTCAAAAGGGTTCGCTTCTGGTTTGATATATTAAGTGGCCGTAGGGTCCGCCTCTATACTAAAAGAAAGTATTAAGTAACCTAGTGAGATTCCAAATAATTAAGGATATCTCAAAAAAAGTGACGCAGTAGATAATTAACAAAACGATATGGATCGATGAAAGTAGCGAATCGGTGGATTGAAAATACTGCAAGGCCCAAATTCGTTGATCCGAAGATACCGAATTCTAGCCATCCTCGTCACGTTGATCGCGCACGATACCGTGAAAGAAGATCTTCAATTCTTCAAGCGTTGATCAAGCGCACTTGATTCCGCGAATTGGCTTCAACAATCGTTGATTCGAACGCACTCGAATAACCGAAAGTGGAGATAGGAGATTACACTCAACAGATGAAAGCACACAGCAAGCAACAAGAATTTTATTCAACAAAAATCAACTCCTTACAAATGACCAACACAATCGCTATTTATAGCGTTTTACAACTCAGTCCCTTAAGTCGTTGTCGACTTAACACCCCACGACCTACGACTTAGTCTAGGTCGCTCACGACCTAAGCCCTCAGCGACTCAGCTCATTACATCACCACACACATGACCGACTTAACTCCTTGTCGACCTATGAGTTGCAAACACAAGCGATATAACAGTATGAAGACTCAACAAACACACGACATACGACTTAACACAGACCGAGACTTCCTCGTGACTTACGACCTAACTAGGTCGTTACAACGTTCCACTGTACAACATGAACGACTCACGACCTACAATTTTATACAATACAACACTCACACACGACTTAACCAAGCCACGACCTAAAAACACAACCGACTTAAGAACATAGCAACTTACGACCTAGCTTAGGTCGTCAACGACTTAACACAGTCCATCTCCAGAAGCGACTTATCAGTAGGTCGTTGAGATTTCATAAATCGCAACACGTTATCCCCTATCCCGTTAGGTCGCACGCGACCTATGACTTAAGTTGTCGCTGCATCATCGAAGGAGTTAGGTCGTAACTCTTTAGCCCGAGACCCTTTAGGTCGTAGCTCCTTTCCCCTTGCTTTGTTAGGTCGTGACCGACCTATAGCTATTCCATTAGATCGTGGACGACCTAAGCCTTGTTCCTTAGGTCGTGGCCGACCTAAGTCTGGTAAATTTGTAGATCGTACTGCTTCGACCTGGGACTGGGTTGCATCATCCTCCCTGTGTTGAGAAAAATTCGTCCTCGAATTTGTAAGCTCTTCTTCCCCAACAATCTCATCTCCATAATACGGAATTAAATGTTTGATGTTAAAAACATCAGAAGTATAAATATCAACTGGTAATTTTAATCGATATGCATTCTCATTGATTTTCTTCAAAATTTCAATTGGACCAATTTTCCGCGCTTTCAATTTATTATATGTTCCCACCGGAAAACGATCTTTTGTCAACACTGCGTAAACCAAATCGCCTTCGTTAAATTCAACACTTCGTCGCTTCAAATCTGCGGATCGCTTATACTTCTCGTTCGATTTCTTCAATCGTTCCTGAACGATTTTATGACATTCCGTCAAACCATCAACAAAGTCAGCAGCTCGTTTAACTATCCCCTTCGGTTGTGGTATTGTCGTTAAGTCCAACGGCCCCTTTGGGAAGTTTGAATAAACAATCTGAAATGGACTGAATCCTGTACTACGATTCACTGCATGATTATGAGCAAACTCTGCCTGGCATAACTTCATGTCCCAACTCTTCAGATTGTCCTTCACAAGACATTGCAATAAATTTCCCAGCGATCTGTTAACAACTTCTGTCTGTCCATCTGTTTGCGGATGATAGGCGCTGCTAAAGTTTAACTTCGTTCCAACCATCTTCCACAAACTTAACCAAAAATGACTCAGAAAACGAGTATCCCTATCCGACACAATCGATTCTGGCAACCCATGAAGTCGATAGATCTCCTTAAAAAATAATTGAGCAACATGAACAGCATCCGTCGTCTTCTTACTAGCAACAAAATGTACCATCTTCGAGAAACGATCCACCCACAACATATATCGAGTCATTTCCCCTTTTCGTTCTCGGCAAACCCAACACGAAATCCATGCTAATGTCCACCCATGGTTTTGTAGGTACAGGTAAAGGCATATACAAACCCGCATTTGTAGCTGTTCCTTTCGAAATTTGACAAATATGACATCTCTGAACAAACCTTTCAACTTCTTTCCTCATCGATGGCCAATAGTAGGATTGAGAGATTAACTGCAATGTTCGGTCTCTACCCACATGTCCTTCCTCATGAAGCTCCTTGATAATCTTCATTCTCAAACTGCTCTCTGGTATACATAATCGATTCCCTTTGAATAAGAAACCGTCAACCAATGCAAATTCATCAGTATTTCCATCCTTAACTTTCTCAACGAACTTTGCAAAGTAAGGATCCTCCTCAAACAATTCTGGTAATAATTCAAATCCTGTCACCTCAATTTTCATTGTCGTTAATAAATGACTCCTCCTACTCAAAGCATCAACCACACGATTCGTTACTCCTGATTTGTGCTTCACGACAAAAGTAAACTGCTGCAAATAGGCAACCCATGATGCATGCCTTGTTGAAATCTTGTCCTGCCCCTGCAAATGTTTCAAAGCTTCATGGTCTGTGTAAAGAACAAACTCCTTATGGAACAGATAGTGTCTCCAATGTTTCACTGCTTGCACCACAGCATAAAACTCCACATCATACGTACTATATCTCATCTTTGCCCCTGATAACTTCTTACTAAAGTATGCAATAGGACGTCCCTTCTGACTCAACACCCCTCCAATCCCAACCTTAGAAGCATCAGTGTGTAACTCAAATAACAACTGAAAGTCTGGTAATACAAGAATTGGTGTTGTCGTCAAAAGTCCTTTGATTCGTTCAAAAGCAAACCCTGCCTCCTCCGACCAAGAAAATTGTTTCCCTTTCATACAATCAGTAATTGGAGCCATCACGCTACTGAAGTGTGAAATGAATCTTCGGTAGAATGACGCTAACCCATGAAAACTTCTCACTTCTGTAATTGTCCTCGGTTGTGGCCAACTTCTGACTGCTTCAACTTTATTCTGGTCCACATGCATACCTTCTCCTGACACAACATACCCCAGAAATAAAACACTCCTCGTCATAAACACACATTTCTTTGTTGCGGCATAGAACTGTTCTTCTCGAAGAATAATTAACACCTTCCGTAAATGCTCTACATGCTCCTCTGTGCTTCCACTATAGATCAGAATATCATCAAAATAAACTACCACGAACTTCCCAATGTATGGTCTGAAAATTTGATTCATCACCCTCATGAAGGTACTTGGTGCATTCGATAGACCAAACGGCATAACCAGCCATTCGTACAGACCCTCCCTGGTTTTAAAAGCAGTCTTTCACTCATCACCCGGTCTAATACGAATTTGATGATATCCACTCTTTAAATCAATCTTCGGAAAGATAGTTGCCCCACTCAATTGATCTAGCAAGTCATCTAACCTCGGCATTGGGAATCTGTACCTCACAGTGATCTTATTCAATGCTCGATTGTCAGTGCACATCCTCCATGTTCCATCCTTCTTTGGTACCAATAAGGCTGGAACCGCACAAGGACTTAGACTTTCCTGCACATGCCCTTGTTCTAACAGTTCTTCCACTTGCCTTCGCAACTCCTCATGTTCCTTTGCACTCATTCGATAATGTGGTCGATGTGGCAACACAGCTCCTGGAACGAGATCTATTTGATGTTGAATATCCCTCAACGGTGGTAACTCCGTTGGCAACTCCTCAGGAAAAACATCGTCAAACTCTTCCAATACTGGCTTCACTTCATCAGGAATTTCAACCACTTCATTACACTCTCGTCCAATCAACAAAAAGACTTCAGATTCCTCTTCAACTTCCCTGACAAACCCCTTCAAAGATAATAAGGTTTTCAGCTCTTCAATCTCCTCCAGCTTGCTTTCCTTCTGTTGTTGCTTCTTAGGAACTTAAATAATCTTAGTACCTTCAAACATGAAACTGTAACTATTAGCACGACCATCGTGTTGTACGGCTCTATCAAACTGCCATGGTCTGCCCAACAACAGATGACACACATCCATGTCTACAACGTCACACCAAATTTCGTCTTTGTATTTCTTCCCAATTGAAAAATTCACACAAGCTCTTCGTCCAACTTTCACCTCACCACCTTTCCTTAACCATGCTAACTTGTACGGTTTAGGATGCTTCTCAGTTTTCAAGTTCAACTTCCTTACTGCTTCAGTAGAGATAATATTGTCACAACTCCCAGCATCAGTGACGAACTTGCAAACCTTTCCTAGAATAGTGCATGTGGACTGAAATATGTTATTCCTCAACCAACTGTTTTCCTCTTCTTGTTTTGGTGCCAAATAACTTCTCCTCATCATCAAATTACACCCTTCATCTCCGGACTACTCTTCTTCCTCCTCATCATAAGGTGAATTAGAACATTCAGCTTCCACATCCTCTTCTTCAACCTCTGCAACCATTGCTCTCCTCTTCGGCTTCAGACATTCATTGCTTTTGTGACCCAACTCCTGACAATTGTAACATTTGAAACTGCTATTAACCTTTTCCTTCTCAACCTCCTTCACAACTGGTTTACTGATAGGTTTAGAAGCATTAGAACTTCCACTAACACTCTTCACTTGATTGTTGGAATTGGTAAACACACCACCCCCACGTCTTCCCTGCTTCTCCCAAGCCAACGCTTTCTGATGTGCCTCCGCCACAGATCTTGGATCAAACATATTAACCATATCCTGAATCTGCATTCGCAGCCCTCCAACAAACCTAGCAGTCAGCTGTTCTTCTGTCTCCATAATATCATTCCTGGCAATGAGTTGGTAAAATTCATCTGCATAATCATTAACTGACTTCGTCCCCTGCCTTAGATTCTGCAATCTCTTGTACATAAGTGATTGATAGTTGTAAGGTAAAAATGTAGCTCTCATCAACTTCTTCATCTTATCCCAAGACTCAATCTTTGACTTCCCCATTCTCTCTCTCGTAAGTTTAGTTTGCTGCCACCATGCCAAAGCTCTCCCCCTCAACCTAGTAGCAACCAACTTCACTCTTCTATGCTCAGGTACCTCCTTGAAATCAAAGATCTCTTTAACATTAGACAACCAATCAAGAAATTCTTCAGCTACCATTCCACCTTTAAATTCAGGAATTTCCATCTTCATACCCGATTCCCATCGACAATCCTCCTCTACATTCTGATATGAATTTCGGACTTGGTCTCGATCTCGATAATGAATGCTAGCTCTATCACCCTCTTCATCACATTCAAATGTTCATCTATATCGATCTCGACCATTATCATCCCTTTGATCACGCATATCCCTTCTACTATGTCTCTTTTCATCTCTATATGGTTCATCTTAAAACTCACGTGGAGTTCTCCTCTCTTCATGTCCATAGTCATGGTGATCTCTCTTTGATGAAATTGATGTTTCTCTTCTCTCTCTAAAAGATTGCGGTGATACCCTTCTTGCTTCTGTAACCAATGGCGAAACTCGGTTTCCTCCATGGTTCGAGATTGGTGATCTCCTCCTTTGATTTTGATTCAAATCATTCATCAATTTCTCTAACTTTCCAATGCCTTCATCAAATTTCTCATTAATCCGTTGTTCCATTTGCTCGGCTTCTTCTCTTCTATACAATGCTTCAACATTTTGATGACGATTAGCTCTCCTTGGTGGCATGATTGAACTTCACAACTCAAATTCAAACAACTTCCACAGTTTGATCCAAAAGAATATGGATCGAAAACTTCTAACTTGTTGCAACTTCAAGATGAACACGATGAACACCAAACTTCAAACTCCTTGGCTCCAAGACTCGTCTTAGCTATGATTGGCTAAGTCAGGCTCTGATACCAAACTGACGTGGCGGATAATTAACAAAACGATATGGATCGATGAAAGTAGCGAATCGGTGGATTGAAAATACTGCAAGGCCCAAATTCGTTGATCCGAAGATACCGAATTCTAGCTATCCTCGTCACGTTGATCGCGCACGATACCGTGAAAGAAGATCTTCAATTCTTCAAGCGTTGATCAAGCGCACTTGATTCCGCGAATCTGCTTCAACAATCGTTGATTCGAGCGCACTCGAATAACCGAAAGTGGAGATAGGAGATTACACTCAACTACCAATTTAAGATGAAAGCACACAGCAATCAACAAGAATTTTATTCAACAAAAATCAACTTCGTACAAATGACCAACACAATCGCTATTTATAGCGTTTTACAACTCAGTCCCTTAAGTCGTTGCCGACTTAACACCCCACGACCTACGACTTAGTCTAGGTCGCTCACGACCTAAGCCTTCAGCGACTCAGCTCATTACATCACCACACACATGACCGACTTAACTCCTTGTCGACCTATGAGTTGCAAACACAAGCGATATAACAGTATGAAGACTCAACAAACACACGACATACGACTTAACACAGACCGAGACTTCCTCGTGACTTACGACCTAACTAGGTCGTTACAACGTTCCACTGTACAACATGAACGACTCACGACCTACAATTTTATACAATACAACACTCACACACGACTTAACCAAGCCAGGACCTAAAAACACAACCGACTTAAGAACATAGCGACTTACGACCTAGCTTAGGTCGTCAACGACTTAACACAGTCCATCTCCAGAAGTGACTTATCAGTAGGTCGTTGAGATTTCATAAATCAGAACACGTTATCCCCTATCCCGTTAGGTCGCACGCGACCTATGACTTCAGTTGTCGCTGCATCATCGAAGGAGTTAGGTCGTAACTCTTTAGCCCGAGACCCTTTAGGTCGTAGCTCCTTTCCCCTTGCTTTGTTAGGTCGTGACCGACCTATAGCTATTCCATTAGATCGTGGACGACCCAAGCCTTGTTCCTTAGGTCGTGGCTGACCTAAGTCTGGTAAATTTGTAGATCGTACTGCTTCGACCTGGGACTGGGTTGCATCAAAAAGGTTTACTTCAGTGTTCAGGTATTAAGTGGCTATCTTAGGGCCCGCCTCTTTACCTAAAGAAGTAAACTAATGAGATTATATATTTATAATTAAAAGTGATGATGGATATCTCGGGAAGGGTTCGCTTTGGGTTTGGGGTACTAAGTGACTAATCTATGGTTCGCCTATCTCTTATAATAGAAGTACTAAGTAGCCTAACGAGATTTCTAACCAATGTTAGCTAGATAGTAACAGTGAGGAGTCTTGGGGTTAGGTATTAAATGGCAAAGGCTTACCTATAAATAGATGTTAAATGGTCAGAGGCTTGTCTAGTCCTTGTTAATAAGGTATTAAGTGGCTTGGGTACAATCTCTCATTTTTCTAAGACCTTAATAACGATAGATGTTCTGGTAGTATGGCTATTATAAATTATAAAACCATAGACGATGTTCAAAGGTCTCTATGCTAGGACCAATAAACCAATAATGACGACGCTAGAAGTCCACCTAGGGAATAGGTCTTAATTGACGAAGTCTACCTCGATTGAGGTCTTAAATGGAAGAGTGTGCCTATTACTTTTTTAAAAGTATAATGTGGTGATAGTAGAAGCCCACTTCATATTTAGAAGTATTAAGTGGAAAATGGGTATGGAAGTATTGGGTGGTTGATAAGGCTTTGTCAGTATTTTATACCTTGGGAATGGATAGGTAATTAATCGTGTATGCAATGCAAGGTTAGATTAGAATTGCTAACCTTAATAGACATAAAAAATAAATGAAAACCAATCGGCATAAATTTATTTTATATACGGTTTATAAATTTTTCAATCATCAGAACGTTGTTCTGACCCTTCCTTGATACAACCAATAGGATAGATTTAAAGGAGCATGTCACTGGAGCTGGATGTGTTTAGTTGTTGGAGAAGTCTCCTTCTCTCTTATGCTCGATGCTGATGTGACAACCTGCTATCCAAGGAATACCATTAATTCTAAGGTAATAGCCATAATTAGTATTCCTATCCTATTATTGTTTCCGCTGTGAGTTTAGATTTCTATCAATCTCTGATAATGCCCGAAGTTAGAGTTCTAGTCGAGCATGATTATGACATATGGCTGAATCCTGAAGACTGGAGGTGTTCGACCTGATGGTTGAAATCTAGCACCTTGTGATTTTGGATTTTGATGATGAGTTCAAGTTGAAGACACACATTTATTCTAGATGGAAGCGAAGTTAGAGTCTGTATGTCATAATTGTTCGAAGGAAAGGTTTTTCCAGGTGTTAACGTAAAAATCAGACGCTAACACCCCGGTGTAGATTGAAGTTGGGCGAATGCACCACCCGTGAACACGAGAACTAAAAACAAGTAGAGAAATCACAGAGAAAGCAGAAAAAACAACAGTTTATATAGTGGTTCGGCTTAGGGTAAGCCTACGTCCACTTTAATTCTCTTTATTACTGAACCGATTACAACTTTACAACAATCTTCAATTACAATTCCGATGAGACAAACAACTAGAACTTTGATGCATAAGAATTCTTTAAATCCATGTAGATTGCGTTAGATTTCCTCTCGAAGTTAGTTGAGATGCCTTTCGTACTTGAAGTGTCGAGTGAGTCGAGAATTCAGCAGAGTATCGGCGCTTAAAGAGGTCGGCCAAAAGTCCCCCTCATGCTTGAGATAGGTTGGTATTTATAGGGAAATTCCCCCTTTAGGTCGTAAATCGTGACCGGTCTAAAGTAAATCGTGGCCGACTTATCTGACCCAGCCTCATGGTCTCACAAAAGTTCATTTGTACAAGTCCTAAGTCGCCCACGAGTCAACATCTAAGTCGCAAATGAGTCAATTGGTCCTCTTGATGCGGCGTTGAACCTTCACCCAGTAGCTTTAGGTCGTGGACGACTCAAGCTAGGTTGTGAGTCGTATACGAGTTAACTGATAAGCCTGTTCCCTTCAGATAATAACCAAAATCCTGAATCGTGTACGAGTTAAGAGGTCACTGTGTTAAGTAAGGAGCAGTGCCTCATTTGCTTAAGTCGCTTACGACACATGCTAGGTCGTAAGTCGCAGATAGCTTTAGGTCGTTAACTCATTTCCTTCTTAAGTCGTGCCATCTCTTGAATCGTTAAGTCATCCTGTCCTTGAGCTGTGGACTTCCTTAAGTCATAGAAACCTTAAGTCGTGGACGCCTTAGGTCGTAAGTCACCAAGTCCTTCAACTCGTTAAACCGTTAGGTCGTCCATACCTTGAGTCGTAGGTCGTGAAGTACTCTGAGTCGGCAATTTCCTTAAGGTATTGAGTTGGTCTGTTCTCTTAGGGCGGTTAAGTCATAGCTTCCTTGAGTCGGTAGGTCGTGCCACCAGCTAAGTCGCTAAGCCGTTATACTTTTTAAGTTGTTAAGCCCTTAAACCGTTAATTCGTCAGTCCCTTAAGTCGTCCATCCTCTTGACTCGTTGAGTTGTGCATCTTTTAACTCGTTAGGTTGATAACTCACTGAGTCGTTTGTCCATTGAGTTGCCGCCCACCTTAAGTCGTTTTCTTATTGAGTCGTTGACCATAGGAGTTAACATTTGCCCCTCGAAGTACACGCCTAAGTCGTAGGTCGTGTACTTCGATCTAATCCCTAAGTCGTGGACGACTCAAGGAGCTGGTTAACTCGTTTGACCATCCATCTTCTTCTTTGCCTCCTATATAAGCCGTTAAGTCGCTTCTCTACTTTTACCTCGTTGCTTGTCTTCTTTCCACCATTGTTGCATCCGAGCTCCCAAAGGCGACTTCAATCCGATCAACCATCAATTTTCCTTAATATTACATCCTCGATCAACAGATTTAGGTAATTTCAGTCAGCTGTCCATCGCGTTTACCACCAACTCTTCGTAACCATTTAGATATAGTTTTTGTTTCCATGCTGTGAGATTATGTTTCGATTCGTCTTCTGAACATTGCCGATCATTGACAATTGCCCTAGAAGGTGAATCGGCTTAGGATCTTATGTAGTTGTTTGGCAAGTGTTTGGATTTGTTTTTGGGTTTTGCTTGAGAAGAAGATGGATTTTGTTGCTAATGGAAGATAACGGGTTATTGGGTTGGAGAAGGATCAGTGGGTTGAGAAGAGATATCGTGAAGTTTTCGCGACTTTGCCAATTTGCATAGTTTTCGAAGTGACTGACTTAAGATCCCCTACGACCTTAATTGCACACGACTTAACCCTTTAGGTTGTGTTTGTTTCTGGACGACTTAGGACTTAGCTTCATTTGCACTTCATTTGCTCTGTCTTGATTTGAGACTTTATGACTTGGCCTCTAGGTCGTGAATGACTTAGCCCTGAGTCGCAGCCGAGCTAAGACTTAGAGAATTATCTTTTAAGTCGTGGACGACTTAACTTTTAGGTCGTGGACGACTCATGACTTAGAGAACTCTTTGGACCGTGACTCAATGATCTGAACAAAATTTGAAAACTTAGAGATGTTGATAGAACTTAATTGTATTTCCAATTTGAGTTGCCAGGATAAACTGCTTGAACTTTGAACTGTTACTTGAACTTTGAAATGTTAAACTTTGCTGCATTTTTTCACAGATCACTTTTGACTTGCAAGCTAACAATCTGTTCAATACATCATTTGCAGAAAATTGGGACGAATATACTGCCACTGACTGCCCACATCAAATGGCAGATTAGTTAACATAGAGTAATCAACTTAAACATACTGTATGAAATGCTGTGAACCAATCAACTAAAGTGAAATATTAATGCAAAGCATTGCTATCTTGAACTAATTTGTTTGCATCTACATTTCTCTTTCATATTTTAAAACAACGAACCCTGGACTTCATAACTTACAAATGCTTGCTAGTTTTCATTCCAGTTTTATTCGCTTATTGCTTTGTTGATTTTACACAACGCTTCACACATTTTAGGAAACGTTCACCTTCATATTTGAATATCCAGTTGCTTATGTAGAATGACTTCTCAGCAAGAAGATATGCTGGAGAGGCCACTCTTATTCCAGCTCCATTAGTCAATCCTCCAGAAAGAGCCCCTACCACCTTATCGTACAAAGCTTTTCGTCAGTTGTGCGGTCAGTTTGGCATTGCTGAAGCAGATGCCATTCTTCCTGAGAAAAGTGACACTGCTGATGTGGCGCCTACTAGCTTTGTAGCGGTTAACCGGCAAATGTTCCTGAGCGGGGCCATTCCCCCTTTCAACAACTTTCTCCAGAATCTTCTTCTTCGACTAGCTATCTCCCCATTCCAGCTACACCCCAATGGCTATGCCATTCTGATGGGGTTGTGCGTGCTATTTAAGAGAACATTTGACCGGCTTCCAAGCTTTGACGAGATTTTCTTCCTATGTTCCTTTACTAGGACTAAGGATCATCCTTCTATCACCGTCGTGAGAAGCGTCCGAAATCGTAAGTTGATCGTTGGCCTCCCTGACACTTCCCATGGGTTCTTAACTCAATTCTTCTATGTCCGTTGGCCCCCCGGGGTTTTATGCTGTGTGGAGAGAAGTAAGTAAGATCATTTACCTCTTCCTCTTCTATACTTTGAGTTTTGTGAAGTCCGAATTGCCAAGTGTTAACTTCATTTTTTCATTTCAGCGCTTCCCCCTCCTTCTAGAGATCCCAGCCACAAGCCAACTCTGGAGAGGCTTGTAGCTGTACCGGTTGAAGAGCGGGATATGAAATTTTTGTTGAACGACGAATTCCTTCACCAGTTCGGACTTCTTCACCCTTCTCGCTCCACACACCCCTATGAGGTTCCAGACTCCCCACCTAAAGCATTAGATGCTCCAGTCTCTTCTGACGCACCCATACCAAAAGAACCTGCCACTGAGGCTTCTCTAGTGAAGTGTTCCACTACTGTCGATGTTGCGGGGTCGTCTGGCAAATCTGCACTTGCCCCGGTCATTAAGGAAGAAGAGCCTCAGGGATCTCCCTAACGTTCACAGAAGTCTGGCGAAGAAGCCGGGAAAACAAGCCCTGTCAGGCAGAGCGGGGACGACACTTTCGAAGGGTTGAGCGACCTCTTTGCCACCTCACAAGAGATCTTTAAAGATGACCCTGTCACTACGAGGGTTTCTTCTTCAGTAGTGGAAGCGACTTCTTCTTTGCAACAAGCTCCGCCAACCCAAGAGTTGACATTAACTACTACCCCCACAACTACTCTGCAATCGAAGAGTGGTTCGTAGTTTGATGCGCGCAGTTTGCGCATCACACACACTTAGAACCTTTCGGCATTTTCATACACCTAATTCTTTGTACTTTGAACATTCTACAGTTACACTTCTTTTCTCTGAAGACTTTTAAGACTTGTCTCTTTTTTATTTCAGATTCTCCGATGGGACGCAGTGGCTCTTACTATGACGACTTTCAGCGCTACGGGAGGCATAGTCAATATGATTATAGGCGCTACCTTCATGTTCACAGAGAAACCGATGAAGAGAGAGCCGCCCGAAAGGCTCATGAGAGGAGGGCTCAAGAAGAGCGTTATGAGAGGAAAGAAAAGGAGGAGCGCCACGATTCTTCCCAGAGAGGTGACGACTCTCACAAAAGAAAATCCCATGATGACCGGGGAAAAGGTCATACAGTCGAGGACCCAAGCAAGCGTGCCAGGTACGGTGAGAAGCATGCAACTACCACTCCTGAAAAGGTCACTTCCCCTATCTCACTTGACATTCCTTCTGACTCTCCTGCTCTCGGGAAGACAGACATTCAGACAGTAATCAGCAGGCCTAAATTCCAAGTTGGACCAGGCCCGACCACTCTGCAAAGCCGGTTCCCGCACTGGTGCCTAAAGGGAGTGCGGTTCGATCTTGACTTGGTCCCTATTGATAAACAAGCAATGCTGCAAAATCTTGATGCTGTTAAACTTGATATCGAGCGGATGTCAGGGTGGCAAAAGCTTGTGATGAGCTTCAAAGGGTCAACCATGCGAATATAGAGGCCATGCTGACCATGGAGAATGATAAGGCCGAATGGCAGAAGGTTCTTGAGCAGCATGATACCGAAATGAGGAGCATCACTACTTACAATGAAGAGCTTGAAGCAAAAGTTGAGGAACTTAAACAAGAGCTTGCTACTTCTTCTACCTCATATACTCAAAAAGAATAAGTACTTCAAAAGCAAGTTTGCGATGCTCACGCCGCTCAGCGACATGCCGAGGCACAACTTGAAGCTGAGCAGAAAACAGCAGGAATGTATCGTGCTGAGGTTACAGAGTTACGGGAGAAAGTCAACTCTCAGGAGGCGGAAATTCAAATGCTAAAGCTTTAACTCTCCAAGACTGAAAGAGAGCGTGATGAGGCCGTTGCCGGTAAAATTGCAGCTGAAGAATCTTATGAGGTAACGAAGACCAGCATCAGCTCGACACTGTTTGACTTCTACCTGCATAGTGTCTTGGGGAGCGGTAGTCTCGCCTTTCTAGGTCCCAAGTATGAAATTACTTTGGCTGAAGTATGGGAGGCCGCACTTGATATGCTTGGTGCTAAAGGTGCTGGCTATGTTGAATCAGAGCTTGAGGGACATTATTTAGATGATGGAGCTCGCGCTGCTCTCGCCAAGGGAAAAGAACAACTTGCAAAATTAAGAGCCGAAATGGCAATAGGGGAACGTTTAGGAAAAACTACTTCAACTGTTCCAGTTCCGCCTTCACCTTCGGCTGAAATCGACATTATCGGCTCCAGTTCTCATTCTCCATCCCCTGCTAAAGTTACCACTGAGATCACAAGCACACAGGGTGAAGATGAAGGCGAAGAGAGTGCCGAAGCACAGGCTTACGAGGTTGATATCAGGAAGTCGACTTCTCCAGGTAACTCTACTGTCAATCTTGCTCAAGTAGACTGCTCATTTGCTTCTTATGGGTATGATGAGCTTCTTGACTATTTCTTGAATCTCAACGAGCCTTTATCTCCTCTTTTTACTGACTTTAACCTCTTTTCTTCTGTAGAGAAAGTGTCGAGCATCGTTCAGACTTCCCCTCCTCCAATTGTTCCTCCTTCGGTTCTCCAGGTCACTCCTCCGTCCGCCTCTCAACCCGGGTCGCAAGAGGAGCAAATAGAAGCTCTTCATGGCTTAGATGATCCTATTGCTTCTCAAGAACATGGGGGAGAAGGGCTTGGAGAAGGCAATGAGTCTCCGGAGCGAACCACTTCTGATAACATAAAATTATCTGCTCTTGTTACTCCGGGAAGTGAGTCTTCTTCAAGGAGGAGGAGGAAGCGTGTCACTTCCAAGAAGAGAAGGAAGACATTCTTGTTTCTGAAGAGGAAGCGAGAGCTGATCCGGTAGTAACCCTTTCTCCTTCATCCCCGACTCTCCCAAGCCATCCTGAAAAGCTGCCTATTAGGTCAGGTGAAGGCTCTAAGGGTGGTGGCAAGAAGAAGTAAGGGGTCCTGCTTCGATTTATTTTTACTTTTTGCTTTTTGCATGTACTGGCCGGAGATTGTGCGGGTACCGGCCTCCGCTTTTCTTTTTCTTTTTATTTTGAAACCTGTACCTGTACAAAATTTTGACAGTATTGAATAAAATGATTCTTTTTGTTTGTACAATCTTCTGTCTGTATTTGAGAATGCATTTTCTATTCATTTTTGTATAAGTTTCTTTATATGATATTGCAGTGAGCTTGTGGTATGTTGTTCGAGCGTAATTTTTATCAATGTAGCTATACCATGTTGCCCCTATACCATAAGCTCGTTGCAATATTTTATACTTTGAGGGGACTTGTACTCTTATTTTCTAGAGAATAATTATTCCATACTTGGAGGAATATTATTTCGTTAAAAATAGAGTACAACTCCCTCCATATGAGTTTTTACGCTTCATCCTTCGAAGATATCACCTTTTCTTTTTTACATACATTTTTACCAAGTGAATTCTTCTATGTGGTAAAGCGGGCCTCTGAAAGGCACTTTAACTTCTTTTTGAGGAAGAGTATTTTCCAGAATAGGTGAATCATTCTTCCTTTGAGAGTTAAAGTGTGCCTTTGAAGAGGGCTTTTTTTTTTATTTATATTGCGCCTCAGTGGAGGGCTTTCTGATCTTTGCTTTGCGTTTCTGACGAAATGCTTCTTTGAAAAGTTGTACCTCTGAGGAGGGCTTTTTCACGTTTCAACACTTGGAAGTTTTATTTCAATCTCGGTGAAACGTGTGCCTCCGAAGAGTTGTGCCTCCGAGGAGGGCTTTCCACGTTTCAACACTTGAAAGTATTATTTCAATCTCGGTGAAACGTGTGCCTCCGAAGAGGTCTTTCTGTTCGATTGTGCCTCTGGGAAGAGGTCTTTTTGTTTCTGCCTCTGGGAAGAGGTCTTTTTGTTTGGTTGTGCCTCTGGGAAGAGGTCTTTTTGTTTCTGCCTCTTGGGAGAGGCTTTTATTTTTTCCCTGTTCGTTGGGAAGCGGGCCTCCGAGGAGGGCTTTTCACATTTCGTCTCACGGGAGTGTATCACCGATCATGGTGAAATGTGTGCCTCTGAGTAGGGTTTGTGCCTGGAAGTTTGGAGTTTCTTTCTCTCAGTTGGACGGATTCACGGGAGTGTATTGACCGATCAGTCCGCAACTTTATGTTGAGAAAGACCTCTCTTTTTCTGGTTAGTCCCACTCGAGGTCTTTTAGCATTTCAACTGTGGTGAAATGGGCCTCCGAAGAGGGCTTTTCACGTTTCAACACTTGGAAGTTTTATTTCAATCTCGGTGAAACGTGTGCCTATGAGTAGGGCTTTTGCCTGGAAGTTTGGAGTTTCTTTCTCTCGGTTGGACGGATTATTGGGAGTGTATCGACCGATCAGTCCACAACTTTGTATCGAGAAAGATCTCCCTTTTTCTGGCGAAGCCCGCTCGAGGTCTTTATCCTCCGAAGAGTTGTGCCTCCGAAGAAGGCTTGTGCCTCCGAAGAAGGCTTGTGCCTCCGAAGAGGTCTTTTGCTGATTGATGCTTGCTCGCCCATGTCTCTTTGCCATCTATTCATGTCGGCGATCCCCGTTATCTTTTGCAAGTGTCATCCTTTTTTAGTTGCCAACAATTTTCCCTATCCAAAGAAATATACTTCATAGTTAAGCGAGTTGGTGGTGGTAGACACAGGCTATTTAACTGGTTATTTGTTTGTTCAAACATTTGCAGTTAGTTAGATATGGCCCACTTCCATCCACATCGCTAACTTTTGTTCGAAGCACTTCTCTTGTAGGATTTGAGTATGGAAATTTTGAATGGTTTAGCGTTTGCTTGCTGGGTGATGTCAGAGATCGTCCGGTCTTGTGACGGGTAAGCTTTGTTTTTATGGCCTGCATTATTAAATCGACATTTTAGTAACACAGTTAACGTATTTAATATGTCGAAATAAAACAAAGCAGCTTATAATAGTAGAGAACACAAGATTTATAGTGGTTCGGCCAAAAACTGGGCCTACATCCACTTTATAGCTTTTCATTATTCACTTGCTTTACAATTGCTTTCAATACAAGAATCATATATTTGTAATTCTTTTACAACATTTCAGCAAAGCTTTCAAGTAAAATAGGGACGCAAATGATTGTTGTTCCAAGCTCTTGGGATTGGTTCTCCTTCGACAGTTGTAAGTTTGAATGTGCCGTCAAGAAGCTTCGTGCCTATAACATACGGCCCTTCCCAGTTTGGCCCAAACACACCTGTGGCTGTCATAATTCTCTTCAGGACTGGGTCCCCAACTTCAAAGCTGCGCTGACGAACTTTGGAATTGAAGTGCCTGGCTATCCTTTGTTGATGAGCTGCAATTCTAAGCCTAGCCTCTTCTCTTCTTTCATCAAGGAGGTCAGGTGCTTCCAGTTGCAGTTTCTCATTCTCATCTTGATCAAAATGGATCCTTCTGTGTGAGTGGACTTCAGTTTCCACTGGAATCATCGCTTCTGATCCGTATGCCAATGAAAATGGAGTATGCCCAGTCGCAGTTTTGTGGGTGGTTATGTATGCCCATAGTGCAAGCGGTAACTTATCGACCCAACCACCTTTTGCTTTTTCCAACTGCTTTTTGATGGTTGATTTGATGATTTTGTTTACTGCTTCCACTTGCCCGTTTTCCTACGGATGAGCTACTGCTGAGAAGCTTTATCGGATCTTGAATCGTTTGCAGAAATCTTGGAACTCCTCACTTTCAAACTGAGTAGCATTGTCCGTGATTATCTTCTGAGGCACACCATACCTGCAAATGATATTTTTAGTCACAAAGCTTATCATTTTCTTAGAGGTAATAGTAGCCAATGGTTCGGCTTCAGCCCATTTAGTGAAGTAATCAACAACAACGATAGCATATTTGATTCCCGATTTGGCAGTCGGCAAAGGCCCAATGAGATCTATTCCCTAAAAGGCAAACGGCCATGGACTGACCATTTGTGTTAGCTCAGTGGAAGGGGCTCTAGGGATTTTAGCAAATCTTTGGCATTTATCGCACTTTCGGGAATAGTCAGTAGCATCCTGATTAATTTCTGACCAAAAGTATCCATAACGTAGGATTTTCTTTGCTAAAGTTTGACCACCTGTATGATCCCCACATTCCCTTCCGTGTACTTCAGTCAGAATTGTCTTAGCTTCTTCCTTTGTCACACATCGGAGTAATGGCATTGAAAACCTCGTCTGTACAAACGACCATCTTGAACTATATATCTGGAGGCTTTCGTCATCAGCTTCTGTTGTTCTTTTGAACTTTCTGGCAAAGAACCATTGAGTAGATATTCAAGTATCGGAGTCATCCATGATTCTTGACCTTGGGATACATTCATAATCCAATCAACATCCATTTCATCTGTGCTTGGAGCTGACAAGACTTCGACGGGAATTAATCCCAATAGTCGAGCTTCACCAGTACTCGAATACTTTGCAAGAGATTCTGCTTTCATGTTCTCTTCTCGGGGTATATGGTTTATTGAATAACGGTCAAAATCTTGAAGGAGCTCCCAGGCTTTTGATAAATAGGCGGGTAGATTCCCCCCTTTAGCTTGAAATTCCTTCTTGACTTGGCAAAAATAAGTTGAGAGTCACTGAAGATCTGCAATGCCTTGATCCTTAGTTCTTTAGAAATCCTTAAACCAGCGATGAGGGCTTCATATTCAGCTTCATTGTTTGTCGAAGGGAATTCTAGTCTCAACGCATAACATAACGATCGCCTTCCGGGGTTTCAAGAACAACCCCTGCTCCAGAACAGTAATCATTCCTTGCGCCATCGACATACAATTTCCATTGGATTGGGATGTTATCATTGACTTCTTCCTCACTATCACTTTTATCCGTACATTCTGCGATGAAATCTGCCAAATCTTGTCCATTGATTACTTTTCGAGGATGGTAAGTGATGTCATATTGGCTGAGTTCAATATTCCATTTCAAAAGACGGTCCGAAGTCTCAGGACGGAATAGGACTTGCTTTAGAGCTTGATCAGTGAGGACTTTGATGGGATGAGCTTGGAAATACGGCCTCAATTTTCTTGATGCGATCAACAAACAATAGGCGAGCTTTTCTAATCTTGAATAGTTCATCTCTGCCCCAGTGAATCTTTTGCTGATATAATAGACTGGGCGTTGAATCCTTGCGTCTTCCCGTTCCAACACTGCACTGAGAGCATGAGACGAAATTGCCAAATATATGAAGAGATCTTCACCACTATCAGGCTTTGAAAGTATCAGAGGCACTTCCATATGACGAACCAACTCATCGAATGCTTTCTGACATTCAAGGGTCCACTCAAAGTTTTTTCTTCCTTTCTTCAGAGCATCAAAGAATGGAATGCATTTGTCAGTAGCTTTGGAAATGAACCGACTCAAGGCAGCAACCTTTCCATTGAGATTTTGCAATTCCTTCTTCGTTCTACGAGCCTTGACCTCTCTCAGGGCAGTGATCTGAGCTGGATTGGCTTCAATGCCCCTAGCGCTCACAATGAAACCCAAAAACTTTCCGGACTCCACTCCAAATGAACATTTCAGGGGATTAAGCTTCACTCTGTACTTGCGGAGTACTGCAAACATCTCTGCCAAGTGATCCATATGGTCCACTGCTTTCTTAGACTTTACTAGCATATCATCAACATAAACTTCCATTGTCTTGCCAATCTGTGGTTTAAACATGGCATTAACAAGCCTTTGGTAAGTGGCCCCTGCATTCTTGAGTCCGAAAGGCATGACCTTGTAGCAGTAGAGTCCAACATCTGTGATGAAGCTGGTATCCTCTTGATCTGGCTCATGCATCATAATCTGGTTATATCTGGAGTATGCATCCATAAAAGATAACAATTCATGTCCTGCCGTCCCATCCACCAACTGATTGAGCCTGGGCAGCGGGAAACAGTCTTTGGGGCAGGCTTTGTTCAGATCTGAAAAATCAATGCATACTCTCCACTTTCCGTTAGCCTTTTTCACCAGCACTGGATTTGATACCCAATTTGGATAAGTAGATTCTCTGATGAAACCGTTCTCCATGAGCCGATCCACTTCTTCTTTTAACGCTGTCGTTCTCTCAGGACCCTGAGTTCTTCTCTTCTGTTTCACAGGTGTAAACTTTGGATCAATGTTCAGAGTGTCTACTGCAATCTCTGGGGATATTCCACACATGTCAGCATGAGTCCAAGCGAACATCCAAATTAGCCTTCAAAAATGAAATTAGAACATTCTGAACTGTTGTGTTGAGTTGTGAACCCACATTAAGCACTTTGTTTGGGTCCTTTGGGTCAACGAGCACCGGCACTGTTACCTCTACCGGTACTACCCTATTCTCCCCTGCACTGGCTTTCCTTGGATCCATCTCTCTTCGTGCACCACGACATTCGCCAGTGTAGGGTCCACCCTGTAATTGCTACAAGGTTGGTTCTTTGATGCGGACCGGAGCCGCCGCACCTTTTCCCATTTCTCTTTTCCTTGATTCTCGCAACTCTGCAAAGTAACATTCTCGCCCTGCATCTTGGTCTCCCTTAATCACACCAACTCCATTATCTGTGGGGAATTTTAGAGTCAGACACCATGGGGCAAGAACAGCTTTGAACGCAGCAAGAGTCGGTCGGCCTAAAAAGGCATTGTAGGCAGAGAATTCTTCAACAATTATAAAGGTTTGCTTTCGAGCCAACTTCCTCAGTCCCTTTCCAAGTTCTACAAACAAATCTATGGTCCCAATCGGCTGTTTGGGTTCTCCAGCAAACCCAGCAATCTTAAGTGATGAAGCTTGAACGTCGGCCATTGGAATTTTCATTTGATCAAAGGTCTTCTTGAAGAGGATGTTGCATGAAGCTCCACAATCAACTAGAACTCTTCTCACAGTTGCCGGCCCAATACCAGCGGATATGACCAAAGGATCTATGGTTGGAGCCTTGATACCCAAAGAATCTCTGGCACTAAATACAATATCATCTGTGGAAGTCTTTTGTTGCTTTAAAGGCGCATTATTCTCTAAAACAAAATCATTCTCTTCAGCTGGTACATGCCTCAAGGCCCGTGCATACCTTTCCATCTCGCCCCAGCTTTTGCCTGCTGGGTGAGGTCCTCCAGTTATTATATTGATAACAGGTCTTTCCGATTCATGCTCTACGGGCTTCTCACTTGAGGCAGGAGGGTGAACGGGAACTTGTTGTCCTTGAGTTGATGAACCTGGGGCATTTCTGTTCCTTTTTACATACTGCTGGAGTTTGTTTTCCTTCAAGAGTTGTTCAATTACCTCTTTCAACTGACGACATTCGTTGGTGTCATGGCCGGGCTAGTTGTGGAACCGGCAGAACCTTCCACTTTTTTCATCTTAATCGCAACTCTCATTTTAGGTGGTGTCGGATAATTGACATCATCTTTGGTTGCAAAGAAGATGTTTCCAGGGGTATCGGTCAAGGGTGTGAAATTGAAAGAACGGCCTTTCTTAGCGTCTCCCTGTTTCTTTCCACCATCATTTCCCCTTTTCTGAGTTTTAGGTTCTTTCTTGTTCGAAGGAGGACCATTGTTTCCGGTTTCTACTGATACCACCTTAGCTGGTGTTTGGAGGCTCTCCAAGCGCATGAATTCATCTGCTTTCTTGTAGAATTTTTCGAGCGAGCTTGGTTCTTTCATTTTCAACCATTTTCCAAATTCACTCGATTTGTCAATCGCCCTCATCAAGTATGTCAGGACCATGCATGGCTCAGCATTATCTACCTCAGCCAATGCTATGTTAAAGCGATTCAAAAATAATCTGATGGATTCTCCCAGATTTTTCTCTAGACTTGATAGCGACATTATATCCTTTGCTTTAGAAGCATACAATCGAAATTTCTCCTTGAACTTCCTGGTCAAATCGGAGAATTGATCGATGGACCTGACCGGAAGCTTTGTAAACCACAATAGAGCTACACCTTCTAGATACACAGGGAAGTATCGGCATTTAATTTCATCAGACGCCCTGGCACCAGTCATATGCCAGTCGTATTTATACAGAAACTCGTTAGGATCACTCGTCCCCTTGTAAGCCGGAATAGTAGGGGGAACGAATTTCCTTGGGAACTCTGCCTTCAAGATCTTTTCAGTAAATGGAGTTTTGCTTGGAGCAAAACCCCATTCTTTCTCGTCTTCATCTCTTCGCATACTTTCCTTCATGATTTGACGAACCATACCCGAAAAATACTCTTCATCATTTACAGGCTCTGGAGGGCACACATCAGCCACTCTCTCTGAATTTTGTCTTGACAATCGTTCACGGAGTGTCGGCTGCGGCCCTGATCCTCCAGCTTGAGGAGTAGTCCTTTCTACAGGGTCTGCGGCTCTTTGAGAAATGTTCCCTTCAACATCCTGAACTCCCACAGTAGGGTTCCCATCATTATTTACCGGTTGACGACTTGCCCCAAGTAGATCATTCAATTTACTCAAGATTAGAGCATTCTGGGCATTTTGGGCTTCCAACTGCGCATCCTGAGCATTCAATTGCTGATTCAATCCCAAAACTACGGCGTCCAATTCTGCTCGCGTAACTCCAGTGGTTGGAGCTGCTTGACTTAAAGGAGGAGAGGTAGCAGTATTCTCTTTAACATTGTCGGATCTTACAGAATCTTCCAGGAGTCATTATTTCCAACAAACTTCTGGTTTTAAAAGAAATCCTTTAAACAATCCTTCGCGGAGCAATAGTGGAAGTTTCCTGAGTTCATCTCTCAATGAAAGCACCAAAAATGTTAACGTAAAAATCAGACGCTAACACCCCGGTGTAGATTGAAGTTGAGCGAAAGCACCACCCGTGAACACGGGAACTAAAAACAAGTAGAGAAATCACAGAGAAAGCAGAAAAAACAACAGTTTTTATAGTGGTTCGGCTTAGGGTAAGCCTACGTCCACTTTAATTCTCTTTATTACTGAATCGATTACAACTTTACAACAATCTTCAATTACAATTCCGATGAGACAAACAACTAGAACTTTGATGCAGAAGAATTTTTTAAATCCATGTAGATTGCGTTAGATTTCCTCTCGAAGTTAGTTGAGATGCCTTTCGTACTTGAAGTGTCGAGTGAGTCGAGAATTCAGCAGAGTATCGACGCTTAAAGAGGTCGGCCAAAAGTCCCCCTCATGCTTGAGATAGGTTGGTATTTATAGGGAAATTCCCCCTTTAGGTCGTAAGTCGTGACCGGTCTAAAGTAAGTCGTGGCCGACTTATCTGACCCAGCCTCATGGTCTCACAAAAGTTCATTTGTACAAGTCCTAAGTCGCCCACGAGTCAACATCTAAGTCGCAAATGAGTCAACTGGTCCTCTTGATGCGGCGTTGAACCTTCACCCAGTAGCTTTAGGTCGTGGACGACTTAAGCTAGGTTGTGAGTCGTATACGAGTTAACCGATAAGCCTGTTCCCTTCAGATAATAACCAAAGTCCTGAATCGTGTACGAGTTAAGAGGTCACTGTGTTAAGTAAGGAGCTGCGCCTCATTTGCTTAAGTCGCTTACGACACATGCTAGGTCGTAAGTCGCAGATAGCTTTAGGTCGTTAACTCATTTCCTTCTTAAGTCGTGCCATCTCTTGAATCGTTAAGTCATCCTGTCCTTGAGCCGTGGACTTCCTTAAGTCGTAGAAACCTTAAGTCGTGGATGCCTTAGGTCGTAAGTCACCAAGTCCTTCAACTCGTTAAACCATTAGGTCGTCCATACCTTGAGTCGTAGGTCATGAAGTACTCTGAGTCGGCAATTTCCTTAAGGTATCGAGTCGGTCTATTCTCTTAGGGCAGTTAAGTCATAGCTTCCTTGAGTCGGTAGGTCATGCCACCAGCTAAGTCGCTAAGCCGTTATACTTTTTAGGTCGTTAAGCCCTTAAACCGTTAAGTCGTCAGTCCCTTAAGTCGTCCATCCTCTTGACTCGTTGAGTTGTGCATCTTTTAACTCGTTAGGTTAATAACTCACTGAGTCGTTTGTCCATTGAGTCGCCGCCCACCTTAAGTCATTTTCTTATTGAGTCGTTGACCATAGGAGTTAACACCAGGGTGCATTCATTGATCACCTCTTTGATAGAAAACTGGAATTTCATATGAATATTTTATGTCAATTCCTTACTCTAAAACCAATGATTTTTTTTTATAAATTATATTTTGGAAATGCCTTGGATTTTGGAAAAAGGGTTATAAAAGAATTTCTTTTCCCAAGGATTTATTTTAGAAATTTTATTTTGGGAAATTTTTGAAATTTTAATTTTCAAGTAAACACATATACCACTAAGTTGGCCGTGTTAAGAAATTTTTAGTTTATAAAAGATTAATTCACGAAATCCTTAAATATTTATATGTATATACAAGTAAAGGTTTGATTTTGATTTTTGGTAAGGAAATAGTTTTCCAGTTTAGGAAATTTGTGTTTTAAAAAGGTATTTGGAAACCCTGAGAGATATATATAAGTTTGATTTTTAAGGGAAATTTTGGTATAAAATAGTTTATGTTGTTTAGAAATAAGTATAAATGAGCATATATTTAGCTCGGTGATTTTTCGATTTATAAAATCAAGGTTTTTGAAAACTACTCTCTTTAAGGTACAAACAAATAAGAATAACATTCAATTTTATTGGGGTATGTAGTTTGAAGTGTTGTACTACCAGCTATTAGTAGAAATATTTCGGTGCAAAGTCGGCAGGAAATAGCAGTTGGAATATTTTTGAGTTTATGGAATTGTTGTTGGTCAAAGCAATTTTGTTGGGACTACTATGAATTGTTGAAGCATGGTTCGGGATTAGACAGTGGGGACACCGTTGTGATGAGGACAAGTGTAACAACCCGCATATTTGTCTATTTTATATTTAAATATTTTATCGATATTCGAAATTTAGTCCGAAAAGCTACCTTTTGCATACGGTCGAATTAGGACTTGGGACCACTTCCATTGAGTTCAAAATGCCGTTTGCGATCTTTTTGAGTATAAGCTTTGCTATGTTTGGAAATAGTAGAATTTTGCCACTTTTTACTTAGGGCTTTGGTTTGGGCTGAGCCCAATAACCCCACTTATGTATTCAGTCCCAACCCCTTCTCCTCTTCATTACTTCATTCATCATTTCCTAATACTCAAGCTTTTATAACAATGGAGTGTGGAAGAGGAAATTAAAACTCCAAGCCTTAGTTTTCTTTTGCAAATCAAACTCTAGCTCCAAACTAATAGAAGAACCCATTGGTAAGCCTTCTCTTCATCTTCTCCAACTCCTTCTCTCTTGAATTTCAGAAATTCCTAAACCTAACTTTGGGAATGTTCTTCTTTTTAAAGCTTAGAATCAAGCTTCTTGAGTTGGATTTGAAGAGTGGTTGATTCTCCTTTGCTTTCAAGCTTCTTCTTCATTTGTTTGGGTTCAAAGGTGAGATTTTTATCTCACATCTTAGTCTATAATTATCTTCGATTATTAGGTATGAATTCCTAACACTTATTTTTGTGCAATTGCTTTTGGTTTGGATTGAATTGGTGAATATCCAAATTTTTAGTGTTTGGGTTCAATTCTGCGAAGATCCTAACTTTGATGTTTGAACATGTTTTTGGTGGCGGATCGGAGAGCTAATGGAGCTGGGGTATCAATTGGCTAAGGCTCCTTTGGTCCATTGCTTGAACGGTCACATTTTGGAGGAATTTGCACTTTATTGAAAAAGGGCAGGAACTGCAGAAATTTGCAGTTCGGCCGACCGAGCACTGTAGCCGGTCGACCCACATGCTACTCCGAGAAAGTTTTCTGCTTCTGGCCAGCCGACCGAGCTCTGTAGCCGACCGATCGACCTGATGCTATTTTGCCTACTTTGTCTATTTTGTTGAATTTCCAACTTTAATCGACTCGTGTTGTTTCCCTTTTGTTATTATCACTTGTTATCGACTTTGATGACATTTTCTTCGTAATTTTTGGGAATATCCATTTCGATAGATTCCGAATCGATTTCTTTGGATTTATTCACGTCTTCGAATGTGAATTTTGGTGGTTGACTGTTTCTACAATCATTTCTATGGTTTTTCACTTTAAAAAAATATAAAGGTTTTCTATACTGGTAGTGAATATCAAAACTCTTTCTTCAAATGGTTTCAACCCTTTTTTCAATAACAAAGCTCATTTTCTCAAACTGTTTTCCAATCTATTAGTATATACAAACCTTTACCTCACTCTTATGAGAAATCTAATTAAACGAACTAGTAAAACGAGTGATATGAAATGCTTGCGTTTACTTCGTCGATTAATTCTTGAACTTGTTCGATTGAATCTCTCGTGACAATTTTCTAGTGGAGATCTACAATTTGTTCGTAAATATTTAAGTTAAGCTAGTGGTTATGGGACATGAAGCTAAATTTATATATTTACTAGCTTAGTGTAATTGACACTTCTTAATAATCATGACGATCATTTTGTGATTTAGACTAGCGATGTGCGATGTCTCTTTGTCTGCAAGGGAGACTAAACCCCGTTTTGTGGTGTTTCGACTCAAATTGGTGGGGTAGCAACCCATGGTCTTCGGACCGTTTGTGGAGCTTCGGCTCAATTTGTGATGGTTAGCAACCATGGAATTAGCGTTCCGTTTGTGATACACGTGTTGGTGAGCTTTATGCTCCCGTTTGTGATAGACCTTTCCCTCCTTTTTTGTGATTTCTGGATTTCTTGAGATGATTTCTAGAATTTGTGCTTCACCAATTTTCATGATTTTCATTGATAAGTTTTATCAATATTTGTGCATGGGTGAATTTGTGAGTCATTGACTTTTTGTGAATGATATTGATATAAACGTCAATATTTTTGGTTTGGTCAATGAAATAAAGAGTTTGACATTCCTTTTGACCCTTGAGAAGATTTTTGTGAAATTGATTAATCTCTTGTTGATTTTCAATTACTTATTTATCACAGCTTGGCATTGTGATTATTATGCGTTTAGTCATACCTCTTATTCTATATTGTTTCATTTGATATTTATAGCTAGACTGATCCGTTTTATTATTTTCTTATAAATAATACTCGGGTCAGACCGAGATGTTACAGGTGCTTCTGCTTGACTTCTCCCAAGGGATTCATTACTCTGACTTTTGACTAACTACTTAGATTAGTAGTTTATTTTTGTGTGCACATTTGAGATATAGACTCCATGATGTGTACTTATTCTTTTGTGTAGTTCTTGTAACTATTCTTTTGTGACAGTGTGGGTCTCGCTTGACTACTACTCTAATGAACACTTTCATGTGTTATATATATATATTCATATCTATTCCCCCCTTTGTGATATGAATTATCTGTGACAGATTTGTGTTATGTTTATTTCTATATTTGCTTCCGAAGATTATTATAGCCACTGTGTAGTAGCTTTGAGTTTGTATCGGTATGTCGGATTTCCTCTCGAAATGAAATGCATGTTATACTATCTGACATATCGGTGCTCGCGCAAAGCAATTACACGGATGGTCGCTCCTCAATAGCCTTATTCTCCATGCTAGTTGACAGCATTACTCCGTAGTGTTCTTGGCTAGCGTGGGTATAGAGGTGGGGCGTCACAGCTTGGTATCAAAGCCAAACTTCGGAACAATGTTGAATAATTTAACAAGGATCATCGTCCTAAGTCCTTCTTAGGAGTCGTGCTTTAGGATTTAATTCAAGTCTTCGTACCGATTCATCCTATATCCTTTATGATTCCTTGTTTTATCTAGCAAGATTGCTTGATATATCTTTTAGTGAATAACCTTTTTCTTCTCCTTCTTTCTTAAGGAAGAAAAATGGTTAGACCTGGACGTCCCCGTGCCGGTCAATCAACTGCAACTCCCCAAGATGGAGTTTTTATGACTACCCAGCAACTTCTTGACCTTGTCACGAATTCTCAAGCAGCTGGCTCTAATCCGGAACCTACTCACCCTAAATTTGGGTTTGCACGTTTGTGCAATAATTACACCAACCTGGGTGGGAAGCCATTTAAAGGTTCTGAAAATATCATCGAGGTCCAGGCTTGGTTAAGAACATGCGATCGAATCTTTTCTCGTATGAACCTCATTGATCTTCACCGAGTTCAGGTGGCTTCTAGTATGCTCCAAGAAAGAGCATTAGACTGGTACGAGCTTCTGATTTCTGAAATAAATGAAGCAGATCTCTCTTGGGAGAAATTCAGAGAGCGCTTCGAGTTAAAATTCATACCAGAAGCTGAGAAGGTGACTTTGGCTCGCCGTTTTATTGACCTTGTTCAAGGTGAATCTTCCGTGGCAGATTATGTCGCGTCTTTTGAATCTCTCTCTAAATACGGGGTTGAATATATCAACACCCCATTGAAAACGAACCAAAAATTTGTCTATGGCTTAAACAAAAATCTCAAGAAGCCATTACTTCTAAAATTAGAAGTTTCTTTTGACCAACTCATTGATATCGCTCTTCGTCTTGGAGAAGCAGATAGGGAGAATGATGTTGAAATGGTGGGTTCCAAACCAAGCTTCAACAACAACAAGAAAAGGCCCAGTAAATTCAAAGTCCCTTATCCCAATAAGGAAGGGAAGAAACCAACCCCTGTGGCAAAGACTTCTTCCTTTAGTCGTGGGGAATGCTATAATTGTGGTTCGAAGGACCATTATGCGAACAAGTGTCCAAGGTCTCTCTCTTGTCGCTACTGCAAAGTTCCCGGTCATGTTATATCTTCATGCCCCAAGCTTCAGGACAAGAAGGAGGGAAAGTTGAATGTTGCTCAAGCCCCTGGCAACACATCTCGTGGTCAAGGTATGTCTCATTCTATCCTTGATGGTATTATCATATTTCTTGATCAACCTATTCGAGTTCTCTTTGATACGGGTGCATCCCACTCTTTTATATCAAAGGAACTTGTCGATACATTTTATTTAAGTGTTGTTGCTTTAATGACTTCTTTGAGAATTGCGAATCCAGTTGGTGGATCCGCAACAATCAGTTTGTTGTGTAATGATGTCGAGATTATTTTGGGTGATTTTTCTTTCCGAGCCGATTTGCATGTCATGAGTTTTTTAGGCTTTGGAATGATTTTGGGAATGGATTGGCTTAACCGTTATGAAGCTCATATCCTATGTCCTGAGCGGACTATTCATCTTCGACATCCTCAATCTGTAAAGAAGATTTCTATTATTCTTAAAGATTCGGATTCTTCTTTGACTGCATCATTATATTCTTTAAATCCTCGTGATGACGATAATGATGATGAGGAAGATATTATTTCTCTTATTCACGTTGTTCGTGAATTTTCCGACATATTTGAACCCGTTTTAGGATTGCCACCTAGGCGAGCAATTGAGTTCAAAATTAATCTTATCCTTGGAGCTCAAACAATTATTTGTCCTCCTGATCGCATGTCTAATAAGGAGAATGAGGAGATGCGCAAACAATTGTCCGAATTGGAGACGAAGCAATTTATTCGCTCTAGTTCCTCGCCTTGGGGAGCTTCAGCTATTTTTGTGAAGAAATCCGATGGTACACTTAGGCTTTGCGTTGACTACCGCAAGCTTAATGATCTTACTATCAAAAATAAATATCCCTTACCTCGGATTGATGATCTATTCGATCAACTTAGTGGTGCTAGAGTCTTTTCACAATTAGACTTAGCTACTGGATTTCATCAGCTTCGTATTGCAGAGGATAGCATTCCTTTGACATCGTTCTGTACTCGTTATGGAACTTATGAATGGCTTGTTATGCCATTTGGTTTAACGAATGCTCCGGCTTATTTCGTTGACCTTATGAATCGAGTTTTCAAAGATTTCCTCGATCGATTTGTTCTCATCTTTTTTGATGATATTCTTGTGTATTCAAAAACCGAGGAGGAGCATGAAAAGCATCTTCGGATTATGATGGAAACTCTTAGGAGTAATAAATTAAAGGCAAAGTTTTCTAAATGCCACTTTTGGCAATCTCGTGTGAAGTTTCTCGGTCATATTATTTCCGAATCCGGAATTTCCGTGGATCCTTCAAGATTGAAGCGATTCAAGATTGGAATAGACCGGAGAGTGTGACGGAGATTTGTAGTTTCCTTGGATTGGCGGGTTATTACCGTCGTTTTATCAAGGATTTTTCTAAGATTGCCGTGCCTCTCACTAGCTTAACGAAGAAGGGTGTTAAATACATTTGGTCGGACAAATGTGAAACTTCTTTTCAGAAACTAAAGGAACTTCTTTCTAATGCTCCTATTCCTGTTATTCCCGAGGGGAATCAAGATTTTATTGTTTATACCTATGCTAGTCGCGTCGGTTTGGGTGCCGTTCTTATGAAAAGAGAACGTGTTATTGCTTATGCTTCTAGGCGATTGAAGCCTGCTGAGACTAGATATGCCACTCATGATTTAGAACTCGCGGCTATTGTTTTTGCTCTTCGGATTTGGCATCATTATCTTTTAGGAGAGAAATTTGTTCTTTATACCGATCATAAGTCCTTGAAGTATTTGTTCTCTCAAAAGGAACTTAATTTGCGTCAATAGCGTTGGCTCGAATTTCTTGCATCATATGATCTTGATATCCTTTATACTCCAGGAAAGGGAAATCGCGTTGCGGATGCACCTAGTCGAAAGCAACAAGCGGTTGTTTCTATGATGATATCCGAATGGAACGATCTCGAGATTTTATCCACTTGTGACATTCGAGAGCGCGTATCCGATTTATGCTCATCATTTGTTTTATGTAGCCTTGAGGCTCATCCTTCTCTTTTAGACCGCATTCTTGAAGCTCAAGGGCTAGATCATGAATTGGCTCTTCTTGGCCAAAATGTTAAGGATAAAATTGATATTGAAGGTTTGAAGGACTTTGATATTGATTCTTGTGGCGGCATTCGGAAATTTGGTAGACTTATCGTGCCAAATATTAGTGACCTTCGTAAAGATATTTTAGAGGATTCTCATCGTTCTAAAATTACCATTCATCCCGGTAGCAGTAAAATGCACGCGGATATGAAGCGACTTTATTATTGGGAGGGAATTAAACTTGACATCGCTAACTTCGTTAAGTGTTGCATGACTTGCCAACTCGTTAAGGCCGAACATCAAAGGCCCGGTGGGTTATTGCAACCTTTAGAAATTCCAATTTGGAAGTAGGATCAAATTTCCATGGATTTTATTGACGGTCTTCCCCGTTCTCGTTCTGGTCATGATAGCTTATGGGTGATAGTTGATAGACTTACTAAATCCGCCCATTTTATTCCCGTTCGGTCTAACCGAACCGTTCCTCTTTTGGCCAAACTCTTTATCAAGGAAATCGTTAAATTGCATGGTGTTCCTACTTCTATTGTTGGTGATCATGATCCTTTGTTTACTAGTGGATTTCGAAAGAGTCTTCAAAAAGCTTTGGGAACGGAGCTTAATTTTAGCACCGCTTATCAACCCCAGTCTGATGGACAAACCGAGCGTGTGAATCAAGCCCTTGAAGATCTTCTTCGTGCTTGTATGCTTGATTTCGGTTAAAGCTGGGAAGATCATATTCCTCTTGTTGAATTTTCCTATAATAGTAGCTTCCAATCTAGTATTGGTATGGCACCTTTCGAGGCACTCTATGGGAGGCCATGTCGATCTCCTTCTTGTTGGCTCGAGGCCGGTGAGAAGCTGGTTTTAGGTCCAGACTTTATTCGTGATTCCACAGAAAAGATTGAACTTATTCGACATAGGATAAAGAAGCCCAGAGTAGACAAAAATCCTATGCCGATAATCGAAGAAGGAGATTAGAATTTTCTGTTGGAGATCTTGTTTTTATTCTTGTTTCACCTATGAAAGGTGTTGTACGTTTCAGTCGGTCGGGAAAGTTAGCACCTCGATATAGTTGGCCATTTTCTATCACTGAACGTATTGGTTCCATGGCTTATCGCCTACCATTACCAGCTCAGTTTTCTACCATGCACGACGTGTTTAACGTTTCTCAATTACGGAAATGTCTTCGAGATTCCGCTTCTATTCTTAAGCCCGGTGTTGTGGAAGAGATTGAAGTTTCGCCTAATTTAACTTATGAGCAGCATCCTATTCGAATTATTGCTTCGGAGGTCAAACGCCTTCGAAATAAAGATGTCCCGCTTGTGAAAGTTCAATGGTCTTCAAATCCTAAGGATTGTTCTTGGGAATCTAGAGAGTTCATCGAACGAATACATCTGGACTTACTTTCCCGTGCTCTTAAAGGTGAACCTTTCATTTCAAATTTCTTTTGTGTTGAATATGCTTTTATGGTTGTTACTTTATGTTTTCTTCTTAAATATTACGAGGACGCAATTTCTTTAAGGAGGGGAGTCTGTAACAACCCGCATATTTGTCGCTTTTATATTTAAATATTTTATTTAAATATTTTATCGATATTCAGAATTTAGTCCGAAAAGCTACTTTTTGCATACGGTCGAATTAGGACTCGGGACCACTTCCATTGAGTTCAAAACGCCGTTTGCGATCTTTTTGAGTATAAGCTTTGCTATGTTTGGAAATAGTAGAATTTTGCCACTTTTTACTTAGGGCTTTGGTTTGGGCTGAGCCCAATAACCCCACTTATGTATTCAGTCCCAACCCCTTCTCCTCTTCATTACTTCATTCCTCATTTCCTAATACTCAAGCTTTTATAACAATGGAGATTGGAAGAGGAAATTAAAACTCCAAGCCCTAGTTTTCTTTTACAAATCAAACTCTAGCTCCAAACTAATAGAAGAACCCATTGGTAAGCCTTCTCTTCATCTTCTCCAACTCCTTCTCTCTTGAATTTCAGAAATTCCTAAACCTAACTTTGGGAATGTTCTTCTTTTTAAAGCTTAGAATCAAGCTTCTTGAGTTGGATTTGAAGAGTGGTTGATTCTCCTTTGCTTTCAAGCTTCTTCTTCATTTGTTTGGGTTCAAAGGTGAGATTTTTATCTCACATCTTAGTCTATAATTATCCTCGATTGTTAGGTATGAATTCCTAACACTTATTTTTGTGCAATTGCTTTTGGTTTGGATTGAATTGGTGAATATCCAAATTTTTAGTGCAATTCTTCGAAGATCCTAACTTTGATGTTTGAACATGTTTTTGGTGGCGGATCGGAGAGCTAATGGAGCAGGGGTATCAATTAGCCAAGGCACCTTTGGTCCATTGCTTGAACGGTCGCGTTTTGGAGGAATTTGCACTTCATTGAAAAAGGGCAGGAACTGCAGAAATTTGCAGTTCGGCCGACCGAGCCCTGTAGCCGGTCGACCCACTTGCTACTCCGAGCAAGTTTTCTGCTTCTGGCCAGCCGACCGAGCTCTGTAGCTGGCCGACCGACCTGATGCTATTTTGCCTACTTTGTCAATTTTGTTGAATTTCCAACTTTAATCGACTCGTGTTGTTTCCCTTTTGTTATTATCACTTGTTATCGACTTTGATGACATTTTCTTCGTGATTTTTGGGAATATCCATTTCGATAGATTCCAAATCTATTTCTTTGGATTTTATTTACGTCTTCGAATGTGAATTTTGGTGGTTGATTGTTTCTACGATCATCTCTATGATTTGTCACTTTAAAAAAATATAAAGGTTTTCTATACTGGTAGTGAATATCAAAACTCTTTCTTCAAATGGTTTCAACCCTATTTTCAATAACAAAGCTCGTTTTCTCAAACTATTTTCCAATCTATTAGTATATACAAACATTTACCTCACTCGTATGAGAAATCCAATTAAACGACCTAGTAAAACGAGTGGTATGAAACGCTTGCGTTTACTTCGTCGATTAATTCTTGAACTTGTTCGATTGAATCTCTCATGACAATTTTCTAGTGGAGATCTACAATTTGTTCGTAAATATTTAAGTTAAGCTAGTGGTTATGGGACATGAAGCTAAATTTATATATTTACTAGCTTAGTGTAATTGACACTTCTTGATGATCATGACGATCATTTTTGTGATTTAGACTAGCGATGTGCGATGTCTCTTTGTCTGTGAGGGAGACTAAACCCCGTTTTGTGGAGTTTTGACTCAAATTGGTAGGGTAGCAACCCATGGTCTTCGAACCGTTTGTGGAGCTTTGGCTCAATTTGTGATGGTTAGCAACCATGGAATTAGCGTTCCGTTTGTGATACACGTGTTGGTGATCTTTATGCTCCCGTTTGTGATAGGCCTTTCCCCCCTTTTTTGTGATTTCTGGATTTCTTGAGATGATTTCTAGAATTTGTGCTTCACTAATTTTCATGATTTTCATTGATAAGTTTTATCAATATTTGTGCATGGGTGAATTTGTGAGTCATTGACTTTTTGTGAATGATATTGATATAAACATCAATATTTTTGGTTTGGTGAATAAAATGAAGAGTATGACATTCCTTTTGACCCTTGAGAAGATTTTTGTGAAATTGATTAATCTCTTGTTGATTTTCAATTACTTATTTATCACAGCTTGGCATTGTGATTATTATGCGTTTAGTCATACCTCTTATTCTATATTGTTTCATTTGATATTTATAGCTAGACTGATCCGTTTATTATTTTCTTATAAATAATACTCGGGTCAGACCGAGATGTTACAGGTGCTTCTGCTTGACTTCTCCCAAGGGATTCATTACTCTGACTTTTGACTAATTACTTAGATTAGTAGTTTATTTTTGTGTGCACATTTGAGATATAGACTCCATGATGTGTACTTATTCTTTTGTGTAGTTCTTGTAACTATTCTTTTGTGACAGTGTGGGTCTCGCTTGACTACTACTCTGATGAACACTTTCATGTGTTATATATATATTCATATCTATTCCCCCCTTTGTGATATGAATTATCTGTGACAGATTTGTGTTATGTTTATTTCTATATTTGCTTCCGAAGATTATTATAGCCACTGTTTAGTAGCTTTGAGTTTGTATCGGTATGTCGGATTTCCTCTCGAAATGAAATGCATGTTATACTATCTGACATATCGGTGCTCGCGCAAAGCAATTACACGGATGGTTGCTCCTCAACAGCCTTATTCTCCATGCTAGTTGACAACATTACTCCGTAGTGTTCTTGGTTAGCGTGGGTATAGAGGTGGGGCGTCACAGCTTGGTATCAAAGCCAAACTTCGGAACAATGTTGAATAATTTAACAAGGATCATCGTCCTAAGTCCTTCTTAGGAGTCGTGCTTTAGGATTTAATTCGAGTCTTCATACCGATTCATCCTATATCCTTTATGATTCCTTGTTTTATCTAGCAAGATGCTTGATATATCTTTTAGTGAATAACCTTTTTCTTCTCCTTCTTTCTTAAGGAAGATAAATGGTTAGACTTGGATGTCCCCGTGCCGGTCAATCAACTGCAACTCCCCAAGATGGAGTTTTTATGACTACCCAGCAACTTCTTGACCTTGTCACGAATGCTCAAGCAGCTGGCTCTAATCCGGAACCTACTCACCCTAAATTTGGGTTTGCACGTTTGTGCAATGATTACACCAACCTGGTTGGGAAGCCATTTAAAGGTTCTGAAACTATCATCGAGGTCCAGGCTTGGTTAATAACATGCGATCGAATCTTTTCTCGTATGAACCTCATTGATCTTCACCGAGTTCAGGTGGCTTCTAGTATGCTCCAAGAAAGAGCATTAGACTGGTACGAGCTTCTGATTTCTGAAATAAATGAAGCGGATCTCTCTTGGGAGAAATTCAGAGAGCGCTTCGAGTTAAAATTCGTACCAGAAGCTGAGAAGGTTACTTTGGCTCGTCGTTTTATTGACCTTGTTCAAGGTGAATCTTCCGTGGCAGATTATGTCGCGTCTTTTGAATTTCTCTCTAAATACGGGGTTGAATATATCAACACCCCATTGAAAAAGAACCAAAGATTTGTCTATGGCTTAAACAAAAATCTCAAGAAGCCATTACTTCTAAAATTAGAAGTTTCTTTCGACCAACTCATTGATATCGCTCTTCATCTTGAAGAAGCGGATAGGGAGAATGATGTTGAAGTGGTGGCTTCCGAACCAAGCTTCAACAACAACAAGAAAAGGCCCAGTAAATTCAAAGGCCCTTATCCCAATAAGAAAGGGAAGCAAGCAACCCCTGTGGCAAAGACTTCTTCCTTTAGTCGTGGGGAATGCTATGATTGTGGTTCGAAGGACCATTACGCGAACAAGTGTCCAAGGTCTCTCTCTTGTCGCTACTGCAAAGTTCCCGATCATGTTATATCTTCATGCCCCAACTTCAGGGCAAGAAGGAGGGAAAGTTGAATGTTTCTCAAGCCTCTGGCAACACATCTCGTGGTCAAGGTATGTCTCATTCTATCCTTGATGGTATTATCATATTTCGTGATCAACCTATTCGAGTTCTCTTTGATACGGGTGCATCCCACTCTTTTATATCACAGGAACTTGTCGATACATTTTCTTTAAGTGTTGTTGCTTTAATGACTTCTTTGAGAATTGCTAATCCAGTTGGTGGATCCGCAACAATCAGTTTGTTGTGTAATGATGTCGAGATTATTTTGGGTGATTTTTCTTTCCGAGCCGATTTGCATGTCATGCGTTATTTAGGCTTTGGAATGATTTTGGGAATGGATTGGCTTAACCGTTATGAAGCTCATATCCTATGTCCTGAGCGGACTATTCATCTTCGACATCCTTAATCTTTAAAGCAGATTTCTATTATTCTTAAAGATTCGGATTCTTCTTTGACTGCATCATTATATTCTTTAAATCCTCGTGATGACGAAATGATGATGAGGAAGATATTATTTCTCTTATTCACGTTGTTCGTGAATTTTCCGACATATTTGAGCCCGTTTTAGGATTTCCACCTAGGCGAGCAATTGAGTTCAAAATTAATCTTATCCCTAGAGCTCAACCAATTACTCGTCCTCCTTATCGCATGTCTAATAAGGAGAATGAGGAGATGCGTAAACAATTATCCAAATTGGAGACGAAGCAATTTATTCGCTCTAGTTCCTCGCCTTGGGGAGTTTCAGCTATTTTTGTGAAGAAATCCGATGGTACACTTAGGCTTTGCGTTGACTACCGCAAGCTTAATGATCTTACTATCAAAAATAAATATCCTTTACCTCGGATTGATGATCTATTCGATCAACTTAGTGGTGCTAGAGTCTTTTCACAATTAGACTTAGCTACTGGATTTCATCAGCTTCGTATTGTAGAGGATAGCATTCCTTTGACATCATTACGTACTCATTAAGGATCTTATGAATGGCTTGTTATGCCATTTGGTTTAACGAATGCTCCGGCTTATTTCGTTGACCTTATGAATCGAGTTTTCAAAGATTTTCTCGATCGGTTTGTTCTCATCTTTATTGATGATATTGTTGTGTATTCAAAAACCGAGGAGGAGCATGAAAAGCATCTTCGGATTGTGATGGAAACTCTTAGGAGTAATAAATTAAAGGCAAAGTTTTCTAAATGCCACTTTTGGCAATCTCGTGTGAAGTTTCTCGGTCATATTATTTCCGAATCCGGAATTTCCGTGGATCCTTCAAAGATTGAAGCGATTCAAAATTGGAATAGACCGGAGAGTGTGACGGAGATTCGTAGTTTCCTTGGATTGGCGGGTTATTACCGTCGTTTTATCAAGGATTATTCTAAGATTGCCGTGCCTCTCACTAGCTTAACGAATAAGGGTGTTAAATACATTTGGTCGGACAAATGTGAAACTTCTTTTCAGAAACTAAAGGAACTTCTTTCTAATGCTCCTATTCTTGTTATTCCCGAGGGGAATCAAGATTTTATTGTTTATACCGATGCTAGTCACGTCGGTTTGGGTGCCGTTCTTATGCAATGAGAACGTGTTATTGCTTATGCTTCTAGGCAATTGAAGCCTGTTGAGACTAGATATGCCACTCATGATTTAGAACTCGCGGCTATTGTTTTTGCTCTTCGGATTTGGCGTCATTATCTTTTAGGAGAGAAATTTGTTCTTTATACCGATCATAAGTCCTTGAAGTATTTATTCTCTCAAAAGGAACTTAATTTGCGTCAACAGCGTTGGCTCGAATTTCTTGCATGATATGATCTTGATATCCTTTATACTCCCGGAAAGGGAAATCGCGTTGCGGATGCACTTAGTCGAAAGCAACAAGTGGTTGTTTCTATGATGATATCCGAATGGAAAGATCTCGAAATTTTATCCACTTGTGACATTCGAGAGCGCGTATCCGATTTATGCTCATCATTTATTTTATGTAGCCTTGAGGCTTATCCTCCACTTTTAGACCGCATTCTTGAAGCTCAAGGGCTAGATCCTGAATTGGCTCTTCTTGGCCAAAATGTTAAGGATAAAATTGATATTGAAGGTTTGAAGGACTTTGACATTGATTCTCGTAGCGGCATTCGGAGATTTGGTAGACTTATCGTGCCAAATATTAGTGACCTTCGTAAAGATATTTTAGAGGATTCTCATCGTTCTAAATTTACCATTCATCCCGGTAGCAGTAAAATGCACGCGGATATGAAGCGACTTCATTATTGGGAGGGAATGAAACTTGACATCGCTAACTTCGTTAAGTGTTGCATGACTTGCCAACTCGTTAAAGCCGAACATCAAAGGCCCGGTGGGTTATTGCAACCTTTAGAAATTCCAATTTGGAAGTGGGATCAAATTTCCATGGATTTTATTGACGGTCCTCCCGTTCTCGTTCTGGTCATGATAGTTTATGGGTGATAGTTGATAGACTTACTAAATCTGCCCATTTTATTCCCGTTCGGTCTAACCGAACCGTTCCTCTTTTGGCCAAACTCTTTATCAAGGAAATCGTTAAATTGCATGGTGTTCCTACTTCTATTGTTAGTGATCGTGATCCATTGTTTACCAGTGGATTTTGGAAGAGTCTTCAAAAAGCTTTGGGAACGAAGCTTAATTTTAGCACTGCTTTTCACCCCCAGTCCGATGGACAAACCGAGCGTGTGAATCAAGCCCTTGAAGATCTTCTTCGTGCTTGTGTGCTTGATTTCGGTGGAAGCTGGGAAGATCATATTCCTCTTGTTGAATTTTCCTATAATAATAGCTTCCAATCTAGTATTGGTATGGCACCTTTCGAGGCACTCTATGGGAGGCCATGTCGATCTCCTTCTTGTTGGCTTGAGGCCGTTGAGAAGCTGGTTTTAGGTCCAGACTTTATTCGTGATTCCACAGAAAAGATTGAACTTATTCGACATAAGATGAAAGAAGCCCAGAGTGGACAAAAATCCTATGCTGATAATCGTAGAAGGAGATTAGAATTTTCTGTTGGAGATCTTGTTTTTATTCGTGTTTCACCTATGAAAGGTGTTGTACGTTTCAGTCGGTCGGGAAAGTTAGCACCTCGATATAGTGGGCCATTTCCTATCACTGAACGTATTGGTTCCATGGCTTATCGCCTATCATTACCGGCTCAGTTTTCTACCATGCAGGACGTGTTTCACGTTTCTCAATTACGGAAATGTCTTCCAGATTCCGATTCTATTCTTGAGCCCGGTGTTATGGAAGAGATTGAAATTTCGCCTAACTTAACTTATGAGCAGCATCCTATTCGAATTATTGCTTCGGAGGTCAAACGCCTTCGAAATAAAGATGTCCCGCTTGTGAAAGTTCAATGGTCTTCAAATCCTAAGGATTGTTCTTGGGAATCTAGAGAGTTCATCGAGCGAACACATCCAGACTTACTTTCCCGTGGTCTTTAAGGTGAACCTTTCATTTCAAATATCTTTTGTGTTGAATATGCTTTTATGGTTGTTACTTTATATTTTCTTCTTAAATATTGCGAGGACGCAATTTCTTTAAAGAGGGGAGTCTACAACAACCCGCATATTTGTCGATTTTATATTTAAATATTTTATCGATATTCATAATTTAGTCTGAAAAGCTACTTTTTGCATACGGTCGAATTAGGACTCGGGACCACTTCCATTGAGTTCAAAATGCCATTTGCGATCTTTTTGTGTATAAGCTTTGCTTTGTTTGGAAATAGTAGAATTTTGCGACTTTTTACTTAGGGCTTTGGTTTGGGCTGAGCCCAATAACCCCACTTATGTATTCAGTCCCAACCCCTTCTCCTCTTCATTACTTAATTCCTCATTTCCTAATATTCAAGCTTTTATAACAACGGAGAGTGGAAGAGGAAATTAAAACTCCAAGCCCTAGTTTTCTTTTGCAAATCAAACTCTAGCTCCAAACTAATAGAAGAACCCATTGGTAAGCCTTCTCTTCATCTTCTCCAACTCCTTCTCTCTTGAATTTTAGAAATTCCTAAGCCTAACTTTGGGAATGTTCTTCTTTTTAAAGCTTAGAATCAAGCTTTTTGAGTTGGATTTGAAGAGTGGTTGATTCTCCTTTGCTTTCAAGCTTCTTCTTCATTTGTTTGGGTTCAAAGGTGAGATTTTATCTCACATCTTAGTCTATAATTATCTTCGATTGTTAGGTATGAATTCCTAACACTTATTTTTGTGCAATTGCTTTTGGTTTGGATTGAATTGGTGAATATCCAAATTTTTAGTGTTTGGGTTCAATTCTTCAAAGATCCTAACTTTGATGTTTGAACATGTTTTTGGTGGCGGATCGGAGAGCTAATGGAGCTGAGGTATCAATTGGCTAAGGCTCCTTTGGTCTATTGCTCGAACAGTCGTGTTTTGGAGGAATTTGCACTTCATTGAAAAAGGGCAGGAACTGCAGAAATTTGCAGTTCGGCCGACCGAGCCCTGTAGCCAGTCGACCCACCTGCTACTCCGAGCAAGTTTTCTGCTTCTAGCCAGCCGACCGAGCTCTGTAGCCGGCCGACCGACCTGATGCTATTTTGCCTACTTTGTCTATTTTGTTGAATTTTCAACTTTAATCGACTCGTGTTGTTTCCCTTTTGTTATTATCACTTGTTATCGACTTTGATGACATTTTCTTCGTGATTTTTGGGAATATCCATTTCGATAGATTCCGAATCGATTTCTTTGGATTTTATTCACGTCTTCGAATGTGAATTTTGGTGGTTGATTGTATCTACAATCATTTCTATGATTTGTCACTTTAAAAAAATATAAAGGTTTTCTATACTGGTAGTGAATATCAAAACTCTTTCTTCAAATGGTTTCAACCCTATTTTCAATAACAAAGCTCATTTTCTCAAACTGTTTTCCAATCTATTAGTATATACAAACCTTTACCTCACTCGTATGAGAAATCTAATTAAACGACCTAGTAAAACGAGTGGTATGAAATGCTTGTGTTTACTTCGTCGGTTAATTCTTGAACTTGTTCGATTGAATCTCTCGTGACAATTTTCTAGTGGAGATCTACAATTTGTTCGTAAATATTTAAGTTAAGCTAGTGGTTATAGGATATGAAGCTAAATTTATATATTTACTAGCTTAGTGTAATTGACACTTCTTGATGATCATGACGATCATTTTTGTGATTTAGACTGCCGATGTGCGATGTCTCTTTGTCTGCGAGGGAGACTAAACCCCGTTTTGTGGAGTTTCGACTCAAATTGTTGGGTTAGCAACCCATGGTCTTCGGGCCGTTCGTGGAGCTTCGGCTCAATTTGTGATGGTTAGCAACCATGGAATTAGCGTTCCGTTTATTGTACACGCGTTGGTGAGCTTTATGCTCCCGTTTGTGATAGGCCTTTCCCCCCCTTTTTTGTGATTTCTTGATTTCTTGAGATGATTTCTAGAATTTGTGCTTCACCAATTTTCATGATTTTCATTGATAAGTTTTATCAATATTTGTGCATGTGTGAATTTGTGCATCATTGACTTTTTGTGAATGATATTGATATAAACGTCAATATTTATGGTTTGGTGAATGAAATAAAGAGTATGACATTCCTTTTGGCTGTTGAGAAGATTTTTGTGAAATTGATTAATCTTTTGTTCATTTTCAATTACTTATTTATCACAGCTTGGCATTGTATTATTATGCGTTTAGTCATACCTCTTATTCTATATCGTTTCATCTGATATTTATAGCTAACTTATCCGTTTATTATTTTCTTACAAATAATACTCGGGTCAGACCGAGATATTACAGGTGCTTCTGCTTGACTTCTCCCTAGGGATTCATTACTCTGACTTTTGACTAACTACTTAGATTAGTAGTTTATTTTGGTGTACACATTTGAGATATAGACTCCATGATGTGTACTTATTCTTTTGTGTAGTTCTTGTAACTATTCTTTTGTGACAGTGTGGGTCTCGCTTGACTACTACTCTGATGAACACTTTCATGTGTTATATATATATTCATATCTATATCCGCCTTTGTGATATGAATTATCTGTGACTGATTTGTGTTATGTTTATTTCTATATTTGTTTCCGAAGATTATTATAGCCACTGTGTAGTAGCTTTGAGTTTGTATCGGTATGTCAGATTTCCTCTCGAAATGAAATGCATGTTATACTATCTGACATATCGGTGCTTGCGCAAAGCAATTACACGGATGGTCGCTCCTCAACAGCCTTATTCTCCATGCTAGTTCACAGCATTACTCCGTAGTGTTCTTGGCTAGCGTGGGTATAGAGGTGGGGCGTCACAACAAGAATTTTTTGGATCGTGTGGAATCGAAGGTGATGACGTGAGATGATTATTATTCAATCCGACCCTAATTGGGTCTAGGTTCAACTAATGCCCAAAGCCCGTCTAGCAGTTGACCACTTAGTGGCTAACCTAGAGTGGTTTACCAGTTAACAAGTATTGGCACAACTTGAACTTGGAACAGGACTGTAGAAGCCACGTCTGAATTCCCCTAGTTGCCTTCTTTCATTCCTCCTTCCTCAACAAGTCGAACCCAATCTCTATCCTCCTCCTTCTCTAAGTATCAGCCTCTCTCTTCCGTTCTTCCCCTAAGAAACGCCATTTTTCCCTAGGAGCATTAGCTTCGCCTTTACCCCTCACGCTGGTTTTTACGCATCAGATCTTTCCCCCACCACCACTCTAGATCTAAAATCCTATTTCCTGCCTCCAACAACTTCTTAGCCCAAGACCCCTTTCTGCACTGTTGGTATTTCCTCGCACCATTATGATCTCAACCCTCAAGAGTCCACTTGGCTGGACTGGAATAAGCAGAAGGTTTCGCTGCTTTTGGGCTACAAGAGCTATTTGGCGATAAGATTTGCACCAACCCTCTACTTCGAGACCTTTGAGCGAGAATGTTACCCATGCTACATCTGCCTTTACAATGTACAATTGCGCAAAATTTCAATAGAAGCAACAGTTTGATTCGTTCAGAGGTGAAGTGTGTCTTGATTAAGCCGACTAATGAGGATCTTGTTAAGATTTTGAAGGCCTCCGCGAAGGACGCGGACTTGGATGATTTTAAGGTAACCGACTCAAATTTTTTGTAGCAGATCTTTTCCTAGGACTCAAAATTATTCATGTCCGTTAAAAGCTAAAATTTTTGGGTAATTGGGCATGATGAAATTTTTAAATAAAATATCATATTTTATGGGTAAAGGTTAGTTGTAGAATTTTAGAATTTGGTTTATGCGTTTAGCACATAACCGACTTCCGACTACGCTGAATTGTGACTTGATTTATCCAAAATTTTTAGAACGAAAATATTTTAAAAAGTTTCCCCTTGATTTGAAAAGTTTCTCTTTCGAAATTTTTTTGTTATTTATTTATATTGACTCTTAAGTTATTTTTAGAGTTTTTGTTCAAAAATTTGAATTCAGTAGAAAATATGCGACAAAATATTTTACGATTTTAATTTTAAGATGGTGTACAAATCCGAAAAGTGAGAAAGATTTTTGTGAAATAACACATGTTAAGTGTAGGGAAGGCAAATAGAGTTAGAATTTGCGGATTTAGCGATGCACTAGGATCGACGATGCGATAAATGCAAGCGACAACAACCTGGGAATTTCTATTTTCATACCTAATCGATGAAGTGCACAAATTTATTTTGACTCTATTCCATTTTAAAGCTTGAAAATAAGTCTCCGTATGCGTTTTGTAGGTGGAAAATTTGGAGTAAATCCGAGGCCGCGGGGAAAATTCCACTGCACTACGAGAATGGAAATTTTTTGGGGAGAAAAGACCAATGAATTCTCCACCTAAATTCTGTTTCACGGCATAGAAGTAAAGTTTAGGATGCGATTTTTTGACGCCTTAAAATTTTGGATGGTAGGAAATGGATGAAAAATTTGTTGCTTCATACTTCTATTCGTAGGAGTATGGAGGTTTTATTTGATTTTCGAAAAGCTATATACATATAGAACTGCCAATATATATAGGTTGTTTGCATCATACTTTTCAAATATGTTTGCAAAGAAATGCATTCATATAGGAGGATCCGATTTAGAATTATTCTGCATACATATTTTCTATGTGATCATACAGTAATACATTATGCACTTTTGCATGTTGGTTATACACTCATTGGTTGTGTAGTTTAAGATAATTGAAAGCCAAAACCATGACTTAGTCATTGGTGAAATTTTGGAGATGAAATTCTTTTTTAAGGGGAGAAGAATGTAACACCCCATAATTTGACATTATTTGTTTAATTAGTTAATTAGTTAATTAGGCTTCAAAAATTGAATTTAAAATTATACCATTGCATTTGTGGTGAAATTCTGAGCAACTTTCATATTTGGAGTTTTGCGATTGGAGTCCAAATGAAGAAGTTACGGACAAAAACGTATTCGAAACGCAAATAATTTGAATTAGGAAATAAACATTTTATATCATTTAACACGCGCCCACAGGTCGATCCACCACTATGAGCGGTCGACAAGGGGAGGTCTTCCCCTAGGTAGGGGGCGGTTGACCGCTTCCTGTGTGGCGGCTAGGGTTAGCCTAGGCCGAACGGCTCGGATTTAATATATTTCGATCTGATGATTGAGGTTGATTCTTACGCCTATAAACTCAGGTCTAACGCTCTTTTCTCTTCCCATATTTTTCTGGAGGTAGTTGCGAAGCGCTGCTATTTCTTTTTCTTCACTTTCTTTCTATTATGAAAATAAGATATTTATATATCCATATAAATTGGAGAAGAATGGAAATCTAACAAAAAGGAGAAGAGAATCAACTATACGCATATTTGAGGTCATTTATATATATATATATATATATATATATATATATATTTGTATCTATTTTATCTTCCAATCCCAAATCTCTTCTCAGATCTATAATTCAAATATATGTATATAAAATTTTTATACATATTTCTTGGATTAAAAAGGATTGATGATGAATTTAAGATTCTACTTTAGATCTGAAGATTTGGATCGCTTTTAAAAGGTGAGATGGAAATTTAGTATATTATTTATGATTTTAAATCTATTTCATTGGCATACGTTTGATTTTTATGCCTAAATCAATTTTATTTGTGAACTGTAGGCTTAAATTAGTGTAGAAAACTATTGCCTACATATTCTTATTTTAGATTTAATTTGAAATATATTTACACCTAGATCTGGAACTCAGTCCCAAAGATTTTGGAGTTTGAATGATGTATATTTTTATTCTAGATCTGTACTTAGGTGTAAAATAGGATTTTCGAATTATTTCACAGTTTGTGCTAGGTTGCAAGTTTTCCATAGTTTAATTCGTAGGAAGAACATCCTGTTATCCCGCCTTTTAGCAAGGTCGTGATACCAAAAGATTAACCGAAAACCAAAGGCAGTTCGTCCCGAAGATTGATTATACACTGCTTCGCTATGGATATCAATGAATTTTGTCCAAGTCCGGATCAGGCTACGATTGATAGGACACGACAAGCGATGCCATGAAAACTAGCATTCTAAATTTCAGGTTAATCGGAGTTCATATGAATGAGATATGATCGATACAGGTTAGAAGAAAGAGACTGTTCATATCCATACAGGGAGGTTGAATTTAGAATCGATCGAATTCGACTCGATTAACATCTGTTCGAATCGATCGGGTTCGAATCGATCCCTGGCCATACTATTCTGATCCATCAGCTTCGTACCCATCAAAATGACTTCGCATCGCTCTGTTCGAATCCATCAGGTTCGCATCGATCAGAGTGTTTGTATCCCTATGTTCGAATCAATCAATGTCATCTGTTCGTGTCGATCTCCTGGAAGCCTTGCTCGCATCGATCCTAGACTCGCCTTTCGTATCGATCCCCAGAAACCGTGGATTATTGTTCACATTGATAAATAGGAGCCTTTATTTCGTATCGATCCCCAGAAACCGTGGATTATTGTTCACATTGATAAATAGGAGCCTTTATTTCGTATCGATCAGCTGATGGATACGAAATAAAGACAAAGCCAATTGATACGAGTAGTACTCCCTTTAGTGATCGATACGAAATGGCACCCCAAACATCGATGCAAACAGAGCTTCGTCGACACGAAGCGGAGCACGAGCCATAGATGCGAACGTATCGATGCAAATGAGGCGAAAGCCTCGAAACGAATCGATCAACGCGGCACAAAAGGTGGAGCGATCCAAGAATCTCGAGCCATGTGACCGTGCATTCACGTGTCCAGGTCGATTCGAAGGGATGGATACGAAACTATGGATTCGAACTCAGCAGCATACGAAAATCACAATCTTGCATCGATCATATCTCACAAACCACAGGTCCAAATGCTATGAAATTTTTACAAGAGCTTACGTACAAGCTAAAGAATGTCGTTGCCAAGTTTCAGCTCGATTGGGCAATTTTTTGATCGATACGAAATTGATTCGTATCGATCACGGATCGAGTCAAAACTTGTCGGGATCGGTCGCGTAGGCCCACTCATGTGCCAAAAGAAGTTTCCCGAAGTTTGAGCGCGATATCAGCCTCCCACACCTATAAATAGCCCCCTAGAACCTACAGAAAAAGGGATCTTCAACTTTGGAACATCCAGACTCTGCCGGATTCAATTGTGCACTTCACTACCCTTGTTGTATTCAAACTTCAGAGCTGTAATCAACTGTAACCTGCTGTAATTGATTGAAATCATCAAGTGAATCAATAAAGTCATCAACTTTAGAGTGAACGTAGGCCAGATCGCCGAACCACTATAAATTCTGTGTTGTTTACTGCGTTCTTTTGAATTTTTTTTGAGTGATCTTCATCTTTATTTCTATACGTACTTATTATTTGTGATCTGTGATTGTAAACGGGTGCTTTCATCGGCAATTGGGTGTTTGTGACCAATTTTGGCGCAAACATTTTGGTGCTTCCACTGAGAAGGCTAATTCAGGAATTCTATCATTTGAAGTTGAGTTCGAAAGTTTAGAGATTCAGATCCGAAGAGTCATGACAAGGCAATCAAGTAGAAGGCAGAGACCAGAGAGAAGTCAGCATGAAGGGAGTCAAGAGGCTTCTTCAGGTGCAAATCTGACATCGATCTTCATCACCAGGGATGAGATGGAGACAATGATGAGAAGACAAGGGAAAATGATCCAGAATTTGTTCCAACAGATTGGGCAACTTGGAGAGCAAAATCAAGGATCAACCGGAGTTCAGAATGGAGCAGGACCACCCGGCGTAGCACCAGAGCTAGGGGATGCACACCCAGAGCATGTTGGTCCAATCCCGAGGAGAGAGTCAGGGGGATCTGAGCAACATGGCGGCGATGGAGGGATGAGTGCTCAGCCAGGGCGGCATACTCTTGAAAGCTCCCACAGACTCGGGGGGCAGAACGGAGTCAATACTCAGAGATTTCAGCTTGAGGATAATGACAGATTGGCAGAAATGGTCAGGCGAGCCATGAGGGGCGGATTAGTAAATAGAGATCTCGAAGATGTGAACAAGAGTCCTTTCTCTCCTGCAATTAGGACAGCTTGGAACCTACCAGACTTCAAATTACCATCAGTGGAAATGTATGATGGGAGGAAGGACCCTGAGGTCCATTTGACGAAGTATATAAGGCACATGGAAGTGCTGGGGACATCACAGGAAGTCATGGCCCGGTGCTTTCCATTGTATCTTACAGACATCGCAGCACTATGGTTTAGACAGCTGGAGACTGGGTCCATAGGGACAAGGGCCGATTTGACCGAGAAATTCATGAAGTAATTCAGTGTTCACATTTCAAGACCTAAGAATGTGATGAGTTTGGTAACTCTAAAGCGAAAAGCCAGGGAATATTTGAGGAGTTTTCTGACGCGATTTAATGCGGCAGCAGCATCAGTGGATCGACCAGATCCATCTATGGTCATGATGGCGGCTGTATCTGTAATAGCCGATGGCACAGAGTTTAAGAATTCGCTAACTAAAGATCCGCCTATGGATATGGGAGAATTCTATCATAAAGCCGAAAAGTTTTTGCGATTAGAGGATGCTAGTGCAGAAAGAGAAGAAGGAATCGATGTTTATGCAGTCAAGGGCGGAAATCAACCTGGAAAAGGTACGGAGACTGGTAAACGGAAATGAAAGGCCGAGGATACCGATGACAGTTCAAAGAGACCGCGAAGGGAGCCGCGATTCACCACTTATTCTGAGCTGCGTGAGAGTTTGGAGCGAATCTACCAAGACATCAGAGAGCAAGTTCCCTATCGTAGACCAATGCGAAGAGATCCGACTATTGACGAGAGAAAATCAGACAAGTATTGCTTATTCCACGAACTGAATGGTCATAACACAAACGAATGCAGACACCTGAAGGATGAGGTTGAAGGGCATATCAGGAATGGTAGGCTACTTCAGTATGTGAGAAGGCGAGCTCCAACGGTGGAGCCAAAGCGACCACCGTCTACATCAAATAGGGGTGACCCTGAACCGGGACACCGGATGGTTATCAATTGATAACGATGAACAAGTCATAAATTTCTCACGAACATGGTGAAATCATTTACCCATGTGCAAGATCACGAACGATCCACAGGCATGCTCTGAATGACTATTGACCGTACCGTAGTAAGAGTTTGCACTTCGACTTCTTTATCTTACTTCTGTTTCGTTTTGATTTTAACGTTTGAATTTGGTTTGTTTGGACATTTCTATTGTGGAATTCATATTAACATTAATTTTATATTTGCAATTATGTAAAAGGAGTTACTTGTCTATGCGTGGGATCATGAACGATCCATAAGTATGCCTTGTATGGCGACAAATCGCCAAAGTCACTGATTCAGTAATTCACCCAAACGTGATATCTGACTCTAGTAATGCCAAGCCCCCCTCAATATCCGATCACGAACGATCACGTTCTGCCTCGTGTGGCATCCGATCGCGAATGATTACATTCTGCCTCATGCGGCATCCGATCGTGAACGATCACATTCTGCCTCGTGCGGCATCCGATCGCGAACGATCACATTCTGCCTCGTGCGGCATCCGATCGCGAACGATCACATTCTGCCTCGTGCTGTATCCGATGGCGAATGATCACACTCTGCCTCATGCGGCATCCGATCACGAACGGTCACAATTCGTCTAATATGACGTCCGATCGTGAACGATCGCAAATCAACTAGAATGACGTCCAACCTCGAATAGCCGCCCTTCGTTTGAAGTGGTACCCTGACCGCGAACGATCACCATTCGCCGCGAATGACATTCGACCGCGAACGGTCCCATATCACCTCGAATCACATACGATCCCGAGCGATCATCATTCATGGTCAGATAAAACTATCAATTCCTTTGCAGGTCATCAACAGAACATGAACGTCCGGCTTATGGCATTACAAAACACACCTTCCTCCGCAGGGCATGTTTTGGAGGGCAAGTGTTATCCCGCATTTTAGCAAGGTCGTGATACCAAAAGATTAACCGAAAACCAGAGGCAGATCATTCCGAAGATTGGTATATACTGCTTCGCTATAGATATCGATGAATTTTGCCCAAGTCCGGATCAGGCTACGATTGATATGACACGACAAGCGATGCCTTGAAAACCAGCAATCCAAATTTCAGGGTAATCGGAATTCGTATGAATGAGATATGATCGATACAGGTTAGAAGAAACACATTGTTCGGATCCATAAAGAGAGGTTGAATTTGGAATCGATCAAATTCGACTCGATTAACATCTGTTCGAATCGATCAGGCTCGAATCAATCCTTGGCCGTACTATTCGAATCCATCAGCTTCGTACCCATCAGAATGACTTTGCCTCGCTCTGTTCGAATCCATCAGGTTCACATCGATCAGAGTGTTCGTATTCCCATGTTCGAATCGATCATGATCATCCGTTCGTGTCGATCTCCTGGAAGCCTTGCTCGCATCGATCCTAGACTCGCCTTTCGTATCGATCCCCAGAAATCATGGATTATTGTTCACATCGATCAATAGGAGCCTTTATTTCGTATCGATCACCTGATAGATATGAAATAAAGCCAAAGCCAATCGGTATGAGAAGTACTCCCTTTAGTGATCGATACGAAATGGCACCCCAAATATCGATGCAAACAGAGCTTTGTCGACACAAAGCGGAGCACGAGCCATAGATGCGGACGTATCGATGCAAATGAGGCGAAAGCCTCGGAAGAATTGATCAACGCGGCACAAAAGGTGGAGCGATCCAAGAATCTCGATCCACGTCACCGCGCACTCACGTGTCCAGGTCCATTCGAAGAGATGGATACGAAACTATGGATTCGAACTCAGCAGCATACGAAAATCACAATCTTGCATCGATCATATCTCATAAACCACAGGTCCAAATGCTATGAAATTTTCACAGAAGCTTACATACAAGCTAAAGAATGTTCCTGCGAAGTTTCAGCTCGATTGGGCAAATTTTTGATCGATATGAAATTGATTCATATCGATCACGGATCGAGTCGAAACTTGTCGGGACCGGTCGCATGGGCCCACTCACGTGCCGAAGAAGTCTCCTAAAGTTTGAGCGCGATATCAGCCTCCTACAACTATAAATAGCCCCCTATAGCCTATAGAAAAAGGGATCTTCAACTTTGAAACGTCCAGACTCTGTCGGACTCAATTGTGCACTTCACTACCATCGTTGTATTCAAACCTCAGAGCTATAATCAACTGTAACATGCTGTAATTGATTGAAATCATCAAGTGAATCAATAGAGTCATCAACTTTAGAGTGGACGTAGGCCAAATCGCCGAACCACTATAAATTTTGTGTTGTTTACTGCGTTCTTTTGAATTTTTTTGAGTGATCTTCATCTTTATTTCTATACATACTTATTATCTGTGATCTGTGATTGTAAACGGGTGCTTTCATCGGCAATTGGGTGTTTGTGACCAATCTTGGCGCAAACACATCCGTTTGATTTTTATAAATTTGTTTACTTTTTCCACTTTTCATTCAGAAGACGACGTTTGATTTAACTAGGAATATTCAAATTATCCATTCCTTGTAATTCCAAACGGAGTCAATCTTTCCTCTTTGTGTTAAACTAATTTATGGAAATCATAGCAGAAAATCTTCCTAAGGAATCTAATTTCAGCAAATTAAACATGGAAAGCATATTCTAGTCACATATTTATGATTAGAATATATTTCGTTATGAATGGGTAATTTTATTAGGCAGTTTACATGTATTTATTGCATTAATAAAGAAGAATGGTGTTTATTCATGCGTTATTTATGCATAGCGGTCGTTAGTTATTATTATATTTTGGGAAGCGAATAGGTAGAATTAGAAAATATAGTAATTCCTATTATGGACAATAAATTAGGAATTGTAAATAATTGATAGGAAATAAAAGATTGTAATCCCGATAAATGGGCAATTAATAAGAAAAAATGGGTAGGATTTGATTGGGGATTACAATTGGTTGGTATGAAATTAAAGAGTGAACTCCAATTAATAGGCAATTTATGGTAATGAATTTGGGAGTTACAATTAATAGGGACAAATGGATAAAAAGAGACTAAAACAAGGGGATAGATATGAAAAGGTTATTAATTTGATATTAGTAATCATACTTGAAAGTCTTAGGAAATGTCCGTTAGGATATTATGGACAAATTGACATTTTCAAGCGTTCAAAGGATTTATGGGTAGATAAGTATTTAAGGTAAAAGTTATTACCTTAAATAAAAAAGGAATTAGTAAGCTAAGTCCAATGTCAACCTAAGATTTTATAAGAAAAGACTTAGGATGGTTAATTGGACCTAATAGATTTGTGATGCGAGGTCAGTAGAGTCACTCGATGGAAGACTGCTCTTCACTTTGAGGCTACTAGTAGCTATGTGCACTTACTATTGATGTGAGAGATCACTAATCATGAGACTCATGACGGCGTGAGAGATGGCTCTGCTTTCCTAATTGAAAAATATTAAATGGTTCAAATTTGGAATTAGGAGTGGTGAGGGATATTTCCATTGGATTCGCTTCTGGTTTTAGGTATTAAGTAGCTGCAGGGTCCGCCTCACTTCTAAAAGGAAGTATTAAGTACCCTGTGTTATCAGGCAGTTTGACTCAGCTATATCTGAACTAATTGGACAAGTTAGACTCGACTGTCATCAAGGTCAGTAGCCTAGAGCGATGATTGTGAGGCTGAGAAATCAAATAGAGATGATAACATGAAGCCATGATCGAACGAAATCAAGAGATATGGTATACAGAATGTTCTAAGTATGGAATATAGTCTAATCTAGAAATAGGATCGGGTACGGTCCCTCTCTACCCAAGGGAGCGGATTACTTCTGCTAAACAGTGCAACTCAACAGAAAACGATCGATATCTCAAAATCCAAAAGTCGGATACATATGAAACTTTGGGAATAAGAAGAGGGGACCCTAGGGAGTCCAGCCTAGGGGCCGCACCACAAAAGGCATAAACAAGAGGGATTGGCCCTCTTCCCTCTAGAGGATCGGCCATAATTAGACAACATCACATATTGCAGTAATTATTAATCAATAACTCAAGTTCTACTAATCTAATAGGCATGATACTTGGAGGCTAAGCATTATACAACACGGAGAAGCTCCCATAGGGATCGCACCCTAAAATCATCAATTACAAAGATCGGCCTTGATCCCTTTTTCTTGGCATTTGGGCCATGCGATCCCTTATGTGGGTCCTTATGGATCTGGAAATCCTTCTACCGAATATTAAAGGAGGTATTTCAGTGTCTTTCTCTATAAATACAAATTTGATTGTTCATTTTTGGAATCTTTAAGTGGCTGGTTGCTTTGTATTCTTTTGTAATTAACGATTTTCATTTGATACCTCTTGTATTCATTTTATAAAGTGATTAATAAAGCTATCTCTTAAAAGTGGACACAGGTAAACAATGCGTAACCACTAAAATTGCTATTTATCTGTTATTTGCTTATTTCTTATCGCTTTATTACTATATTCTCTCTGTTTACATTTAGTATTTTTCATATATTCCTCTACTACAAACCTCTTGGATGTTTGTGCCAATTTTTGGTGCAAACATTTTAGTGCTTTCACTGAGAGCTAAGATTCTCAACTTAATTTGGATCCTTTTGCTGTTGTTGGATTACATAAATACAAGGAAGAGATCTAGAACTATCTTCAAAAAATTTGAATGTTCTTTTTAGATTTGCAAAAGTCTAAGGTAAACTATCAACGATGGTTAGGAACACCGGATCTACCTCTCAAAATGTAGAAGTAAATGAGAATGCCAACATCTAGCAAGGAGGCTCAAACAATCTACCGGTGGATGCCAATGTTGCAGTCCAGTTGATGTCTAGAATCCAGCTAATTCTATCAGAAGAGCTGATTTATAGAACTCGATAAGAGAGCTAATGGATAGCTGTCGACAGTTGAACCAGCAGATTCACGTCAATATCGATCTAATGAATGAACTCAGGGATCAAAAATATGGGAAAACTAGGAGGGAGCCAACTCTCTATTCTATATCGGAGAGCTCAACTTCATCAGATGACCATCATAGGCGAAAACATCACAGAATTGATGGATATCATGCAAAAGCATCAGAACATCAACACACAACTATTCCTGGGCTACAAGGATCGATCAGACCCGATCCCTCTCTAGGGACCGGTGCCGATCCCTATTCCAGAGGAGAAACTTTCCCTTTTTCTGATGGAATTCAGACTACAGCTTCCATGGTTGATCTAGATGCTGGAGTTTAAGTTAATGCAGATATGTTACCTCTCCATAATGACGATGATATGAGCATACATGACATATATCAAGAGGATGTTGAGCTAAGAAGGTGTGGAACGGCCCATACACATCAACCGGGCCATTCACATGAGGTAGAGCACGACTATCGCTTGGCCCCAACTATCCGAAAGCCGGACTTGATGGCTATGATCAGACAACTAGTAAGGGAGAGCCAAGGCTTGACCAATGATGATTATGGGATCTTGAGAAGCCATACCTCATTCACCAACATTATCCTACACGCGGAGCACCCAAGGAGATCTAACATGCTATCGACGCCTGCCTATAAGCGAAAAACTAACCCCAGGCAGCACATCATGGGATATGAATGGCTGATGGATTCCATATGAAATGATGATGCCACAAAATGCAAATGTTTTCCTATTACTCTCTCTGGCATAGCAACGATGTGGCTTATGAGATTACCCCCACGGTGAATCCCTAGATTTGATGATTTGGCAACAAAATTTATGGAGTAATTCCGCATGCCTGCAATTCACCCCAAAGATGTAATGTTCCTATCGAGCGTGATCCAGGCTCCGGGATAATCGCTGAATGACTGGTTAGAAAGATTTCATACAGCCATTATAGAAGTCAGTAATCTAAATGACCATTCGGTGTTGATGGCAGAAACAAGGGTGATAAACCTAGAATCTGACTTTGGCGATTAGTTAGCTGGCAAACCACCCGCAACATTAGAGCATTTCTATGTAAAAGCAGCTCAATATTTGAGGAAAGAGGAAGCCAAATGCTCTAGGAAGATGGATATTATGAGATCGAGTGGAGAGGGAGTGCAGAGTAACATTGTAGTAAAACAGTGCAGAGTCCAAAATAAACCGAATCAGCAAAAGAAAGGTAGTGATAAGAACCATGAACGAAAGAGGGATCCTGGAAGAGGAAGGTCTAGAGATTCCAATGTATGATACCTACACACCACTGAATACATCTCTAGAAAACATCTACTTATCTACATGCAATACTATGTAGTATAGAAAGCCACATCCAAAAAAATCAACGAGGAAACAAAAGCCGATTGGAAGATATTATCAGTTCCACGAATGTTACAGTAACAACACAAATGAATGTAGGCATCTTTAGGATATTGTCGAGAAATTTATTTGGGAAAAAAAACTATAGCATTTTGTTAAAGCCCCACAAAATAGCAGGAAGGCCATATCCGATCCCAACCATGGACAAGCGCCACATAGGGCTGAGGAGCCTGTGCGGACTGGTGGAAGATTAATGATCAACACAATAACTCGAGGACTACATCTAGTTAATAAGAGCTGGAACGAGATGGAGTGTATGTAAGCACAATCAAGTATATGAATTTTGAGTGTCATTCAAATACAGAAGATGAGGCTCCAGCCAAACAGCAGCGTACAATGGCAGACAACAATATATTCAGAAATAGAGATGCGGATAAGGTAGAAGCACTAACGATCGACCTAACGGTCATTTCAGCCATGTTCGACCTTGCCTTAGTAAGGAAGATCTTGATTGACTGTGGTAGTTTCGTGAATATAATTTTCAAAAAGGTTTGCGGTTGTTGAGGATGGAAGCCAAGGAATTGAAACCATCTAAATCCCGCATTCTTGGCTTTAACAGCACTACGAGCGAAGCTGTCGGTTATATTGAATTGCCCACAAAGTTGGGAAAAGGCGATCGCAAGAAAGTGCGGATGTTGCCATTTGTCGTCTTAGATGTTGACAATCCATACAATTCCTTTTCAGGCCGACTGGCCTTAGTTGAATTTTGGGTAGCCCTTTCCCCGTGGTGTTTGCCTTTGAAGTTCTTAACTAATAACGGTATTGGAGTTATACATAGTGATCAGGCAACCCAGACATGCGTGCTATTTGGCTGAGTTGAGGAACACTCAGCGGAAGGAGAAAGGTAAGGGTGTGGACAATTCTCATCTCCTCCAAGCCATCGAAGATTGAAAATCAGCGCTTGGGCCTTGGCTCGGGTGCTATATTTAGTTCTATAAAGACATAGATCCGAGGAATGATGATGAGAAGCCCAAAGAAACAAGGCTACACTGGCGGAGCTGACGATTGACATTACGGTCAGCCATGATGACCCATCGTGGGTCCTAAAGATTAGATCATAGCTCAGCCCCCCAATGATAATGGAACTTGCTAGTTTTCTCCGAGAAAATATTGATGTGTTCGCTTGGACCCATTCTGACATGTGTGGGATCTCGCCTGCCATTGCGAGCTATGCATTAAATATCAACCTGAGGCATGTCCCGGTGAAATAGAAAAGGAAAAACATAGGTCCAGAGAGATCTATCACCCTTAAAGAGGAGGTGGACAGACTCAAAAGCAATGGGTTTATTCACGATGCACTCTACCTGAAATGGGTATCTAATCCTGTACTTGTGAGAAAGGCAAATAGAAAATGCCAAACATGCATTGACTATTCGGACCTAAATAAGGTATGCCCTAAAGACTGCTTTCCACATCCGAGGATCGATCAACTTGTGGACTTAACCATAGGACAAGAGTTGCTATCTTTCATGGATGCGCACTCTGAAAATTATCAAATCCTAATGCACATACCTGAACAGGAGCATACCAGTTTTACTACCGACGTTGGATTGTACTACTATGTGCTAATGCTATTCGGGTTAAAGAATACTGGAGTGACCTATCAACCTAGATAATCGAATATTTAAAGATCAAATTGGAAAGACGATGGAGATATATGTGGATGATATGCTCGTGAAGTCACGACGATTGAGCAACCACATTAGAGACTTAGTAGAAATGTTCATTATCCTCCGATATTACAAAATTAAGATCAATCCTCTAAAATGTAACTTTGGTGTTGCATTAGGAAAATTCTTGGGATTCATTATCAATTCTCGTAGAATAAAAGCTAATCCCGAGAAGATTCAAGCAATCCGTAATATCCAAGCACCAAAGACTATCAAACAAGTACAGAGCCTAAATGGAAGGTTGCCGCCCAAGTTGGTTTATTTTCAAAGCCACTGATAAATGTATTCCTTTCTTTGACCTGATAAGAAGAGGGAAAAGGAACTTTGAATGGACATAGGAGTGTGAAGATGCATTCCAAGCTCTGGTGAACCATATAGAGAGACCTCACATCTTTTCAAAGCCAGTGGATCATGAAGACTTGTGTATCTACTTGGACGTTTCAGTACATGCTATAAGTGACGCACTGCTTCGCGAGGAGAACCAACTCCAAAGACTGGTCAATTATGTTAGCAAGCGATTAACAAGAGCTAAAAGGAATTATTCGAATATATATAAATTCACATACTGCCAGTTGATTGTGTCACGAAGGCCCCGCTCCTATTTTTAGGCTTATCCCATCAACGTCTACACCGACCAACCATTACGACAGGTCCTATAGTGACTTGAGACGTCTGGAAGGTTACTCAAGTGGAACATCGAGCTGGGCCAATCTGACATTACCTATCTCCCTTGTAGAGCCATCCAAAGACAGGCACTCATGGACTTTATAGCTGAGTTCATCACACAATATGATCTCCCAGAGAGCAGTGAAGCCCCTACCATCCGATGAAAAATGTATATGGATGGAGCCTCCAACGATCGTTGTTCTAGAGCTGGAGTCATACTAGTAATCCAGAAGGTCGATCAATTAGCTATGCTTTAAAGCTTGACTTCCCTGCAACGAAACAAAGCCGAATATGAAGCTCTGATTATTGGACTCAAACTTGCCAAAGAACCGGGAATAAAATCTCTTGAAATCTTTTGCGATTCCCAATTGGTGTTATAACAAGTCAGTTTGAGATTACCATGCTAAAGGACAACGACTCACTCCATACCTTATCCGAGTTCAAGAGCCATTGTCTGCCTTTGAGTATAATGACATCATCCACATTCCTCGAGATCAAAACAAAGAAGCCGACTCATTCGTAAAGTTTGCCAGCACCGGGGATTCATAGAAAACGGGCTTGGTTCCAATCGAAGTACTAGACGCTCCAAGCATAAATTAGATGGAAGTTGACTGGGTACTAGAGATGGAGCCTGAGAAGGAGTCATGGATGACTCTAACTAAAGATTATTTTCTATAGGGAGTCCTTCCCGAATGGAGGAATGAAAGATGACAAATCTTGTGCAAAGCTTCACGATATATCATTCAGGAAGGAGTCATGTATAGAAAGGGTTTTTCCGTTCCCCTACTCCAGTGTATCCCTCATGATGAAATAAAACGAGTCCTAAGGGAAATTCATGAAGGGGAATGTGGCGATCACACTAGGGGGCAAAACTTAACAAAGAAAATAATCCATTATGGGTATTACTGGCCAATTGTCAACCGAGATGCTGCAGATTACGCTATGCAATGCGATAAGTGCCAGATGTATTCAAAAGTTTGGACAGCTCCACTGATGGAAATACGCAAATTGTCGGTCCATGGCCGTTTTCTACATAGGGCATAGATATTATCAGTTACTTATCGATCTCTAAAGGTGGTGTGAAGTACGCCATCGTAGTAGTTGATTACTTCAGCAAATGGGACAGAGTGGAACCTATAACCATGGCCATGGCGAAGAAAGTAATCAAAGACTTCTGCCATCAGAATCATATTGAAAAGAGATTTGTGGCAGTTGCTCACCCTCAAGAAAATGGACAAGTTGAAGCTATAAACAAAATCATAAAGTCCATTCCAAATAAATGTTTGGAAAATGCTAGAGGCAAGTGGGTAGATGAAATCCCAACAATATTATGGGCTTATAGAACCACCTACAAGTCCACAACTGGCCATACTCCATTCGTCCTTGTTTACGGCTCCAAATTCGTCATTCCTATTAAACCCAAAGTCCCTTCTCATTGAGTGACCTACTACGACCTCAAAAAAATAGAGATCTCCTCTTAGATTCTCTAGACCAGGTAGACGAGAAGCGTGAAGAAGCTGATTTGAAGGCAGCTGCACATCAACACCAAATCTCTCGATACTGCAACACTATAGTCCAACCTAGGACATTTGAAACTGGCGATCTTTTCTTGAAATGTGTTTTTCTTATCCCTGCACGAATGAACCCTACTTTGGAAGGACCGTACGTCATTGAACAGTGGCTTGGAGAAGGAACTTCCAAGCTAGCGACTGTTGATGGCGTCACACTTTTAAGAGCGTGGAATCGCAAGCATTTATTTCACTTAGTTTATTATTTTTCATCCAGTTGTATTTAATTTTTGAAATTGCTTTAGCATTTGATTTTTCAGATGTGTAATAAGACAAATTATGTCATTTCTTTCCATTTGGCAAATAAAGTTTGAAATTTCCTTCATATCTATGATTTCTATAGAATTACATATTAGTTATGATACCCGACTAACTAATATTAACATGTCCGAGCAGGTTCTCAAAGTTTTGAGCCTGCTGATTACACAAGTTCACGATTAGACTAAATAGAATGAACATGGTCTGACAGTTCATTCGATGATTCTTGCTCACAACCCGATGGGCGGAGTACCTAATGAGAAATGGATGTGACTTGACCATCCGATAATCAAATTAATCCCACTAAGCAATGGGATAGAAATGAATCAAAAAGCGACCGTAACACGATCGATTGCTCTCTAAGTTAAACCCTGGGCTTGGAGGAAAATCAATGAATTAAGGAAAGTACAGTTTGACTATTTTTCGAAATAACTCTAAGTCCCAGAGTGTGGATTAGAGTATAAACACAAACTGGGTGCGATTCAACCACCCGCCAACAAACTTTTATCCCCAAAGTGCGGATATGAGTATAAACAAATAGATGAGTGCAGTTCGACCACTCACTATTCCATAAACTCCGACCTGAAATTGACAGTAGAAGTATAAATTCGCTAAGGATGAAATTCAACCATTCACTATCTAACTCCTCTAATCCGAGACCGGGGGTAGGAGTATAATCACTTAAGCTGCTGAATTCGATAGTGTAGAACTTGGGCTCAAGCCAACTGTTTGGTATGACCTAAGGCCATGACCACATGGTGGCCTTGAGATAGAACTAACGGATTATCATCCGAACTAATGAGCGACGAATTACAAGTACATTGAAGGGAAAACTAATAGCTCGAGTACTTAAAAAATTCACATAAGAGTTCAACGGAAAATAAAGAACATTTATTTACATAAAACTTGGAAATCGTAGTACAAGTATTTATCCAAAAGCTGGGGCCTTAACACACAAAAATGGCCAACAAAAAGAAAAACAGCTACATAAAATATGTACAAACTAAGCCGACAAGACGGCTACTTCTTCTCCCTCTTGAGTTTCTTGGGAGTGGACCCACTCGAGTCTTTCCCTGTTCCTCTCTTCGAACCCTTACCGCTCTTACCTCCCTTTGAAGAAATATCCTTAGACGTGAGAGTCGAAGCAGTGTCACCTTTAGAAGTAGGAGGAATGTTACTCGCAGGAATCGACCCACCAAGGGGAATGAATTGAAGTGGGAGTAGGTTTGAATCATCCATGTCCATATACACAGACTCAGTTTTGGCTTTTTTTGACAACTCCTCCTTCTCAATGCATTGCTTCAAGCTAAGCTTATTAGTGTGCTTGGAGGCGCTTGTAATAATAACATTATCAGACTCATCATGCAGCAGCTGGTCATTGACCCTTTCACTAGCAAGAGCTCCAATAAATCGAGCATCGGGCCCTGGAACGTCAGTAGCCACTGGAATGTCAGTAAGTTTCGGTTGTTGTTCCACAGTGGCACCACTTCCCAGAGTTCGACTGGGAGCTAGGAGATCTGCAAATTTGCAGGAACAAGCGAGTAAGCCCTGAAATATTGGGCATAAAGAACGAAACCTCTCGAGTAATAGAGAATAGAGTGGGATACCTGCATTCGACTGACTTTCGATTATTACCGGAGTGTTCCGTTCTTGAATAAGAGTCAACACCTTTGATTTATAACTGGGCCTATCCGAATCACAGCTCGAATCTTGTCCAGGACCATGGAAAACTGATGTACTTGCTGGTGGAAGTGAAGAGGAACCTTTGGGATCAGACCCCCAAGCTTCAGCGATGTCTTTCCCTTTACCAGAGAATGCCAAAATATCGAAGTATCAGAGCTTTGCGTAGGCAAGATCTAAAGGTTCATTCCCATGAAGGATCTCTCGCACCAGTTTCTCCTCATTCAAATCGGCTTCATCAAGGGTTTTCTTCCTCATTTCATTGATATAGTCCCAAGCCTCGACAAGCGATTCGAGGTATCCCTCTCCAAGAAAACTCAAGTCATGGTGGATTCGGACCGTGGCATTGTATTCAACAATCGACGAATCAAACATGTGCTTAATCTCATTCCAGACAGCCTATTTTGCATCCTCTAACTGGGCCTCAATTTTCCCTCTAACTTCATTATGGAAATCTTCCATCGCCTCTTCCTTGAGGGCTTTGGTTAGAGCGAACTGCTCGTCAAGTTTAGATTTCAGCTTTCGAGCCTCGACAACCTCTTCACAATACTTTTGAGACTCCTCTTGAGCCTCAAGTTTTTCTTCCTTCTCTTTCTTAAGAAGGTCTTATGAGCCATTTGCAAAAAATTAACCACTTTAGACGTTTCTTTAGCACTTTTTTCTACTGCGGTTAACTTCGTGGTTAACTCTATAATCTCGTCATCTTGATGTTTGATCGTATCTTTATCATGGATTGCCTCCAGCTTAAGGCAATCAATTTCATATTGCCTTTCAACAGACACCTCAGAAATTTTCTTAGCTAAGTATTGGAGTGTTTCATGCTGCACAAAATCATCGTTGACGCATGCAAGTGAACTCACTTTAATATTTCTTGAGATTGTAAAGATAGAAGGAAGAAACTTTAGTCCATCAAAGCAGATTTTTGGAAATTTGAACTTAAGTTCGGCCAACCATTCGTTATAGATGCCTCAGGAACTGTAGTGGTTGAAGCAGGCTCAGATGTAACTATAGGACATTTGTTCGACCAGCGATCGCGAAGCTATCGAGACCTAGATGAACTCGAATGATGCTCAAGTGGCACAGTAGTTGGGGGAACACGAGAAAGGTTTGATCACCGCTATAAACCAAAGGATTGGGCTGAAATTCTTGGCGATGAGATGATTGAGATTTTGTCTTGTGCTTAGAGTGAAGATCCCCTTGAATGATGACTTCTTTCCCGACCGTCACCCCTTTCTCAATGCCTGCCTAATTCCAGACCTCGATTGGATCCATAATGTGTTGAGGAGCCCCTCAAGTGATCAAAGGCACGAGAATAAGATATAACACTTGCAAACAAAACAAAAGCATATAAGTGACAATCAAATAAAAATAGACAAAATCATGCAGTAAAGTGGGCGTGATTGTGAGTGTCCTAGTGTCCCCTCGACGGACCAATTACTATGGCCTTGCTCATAGGAGTGATTTCCCCTTTGCTAGTGGGAGGAATGTCATCACCAGTCCTGGCAGGAGAATTAAGCCCTCCAATTTTCAAATTGGAATAGTCAAAGGTCTTGATGTCGTTAGGGATCAGGAGACTTGAAAATCCTTCCATTGAACTCTCTAAAGGCTGAGAGGAAGACTCTTCTTCAATAGAGGTGATAGAGAACTTGGGCTTTTTAGCAGTTTTTCTTCTATGGAGTTTGTAAGCGAGCCATTTCCATTTCCTTATCGGTGCATGAGGTTGCATGCCTTCGGATGATTCGACCACATGCACATTTTTTGAACCTACATCATCATTGCCAGGGTCATTGGCATCATCACCTCTAATTTCGCCTTCTTTGGCATCGTCCCGAGCCTCCTTGACTGGAGGCACGATAGGGCTATCAGTATCGCCTTCCAGTTCGACCACATTTCTTCACAATGCAATGCTTCTTGGTAGCCTAATGCTAAGACCTGCTTCTAGCAACCCAAAAGGAAATAACCACTCATCGGCTACAAGGGATCTGATGTCCCTGTCCTCAACTAGGGGGGCATGGATTGTAGAAACTGCCCTTGGATAATTATCACGTTCGGGTCGCAGATGGACACCTGCAAATTTTCAAGGAATTTTTAGTTCAGGATATAACTTGGACTTAAGAATTTGAATATGAAGTGAAGGCAATGATTACGTCCTTCCAACAACGAACGTATAACCATTCGTACTTGAAAATACCGAGCTTGTTTCAAGCACCAGTCAGAACTGACAGTTGGGCGCGGGCTCGAGGAAAGTATAAGAAAGGCTTCTCATCTGTCGCTTAAAATTTTAGATGAACCTGATGTATTTGGGAGATGACAGACGGAATAGAACATCCACAAATAATTAAAAGGTGCCATGAAGGAAAGCGTAGCTGTTTAGATGCAGTTGAGTAAGAGCTATTCCCACATAATTTAGCATCTCTAAGATAAATGAATCAAAAGGCAGCACACATCCGACCCAATACATAAATTTATTACATTCTGTATACCCTTCTGGGGGCAAGTGGGCCTTGTCATTCCTTGATAAGACTGATACATCTCTAAACAGTATTCCATGTTTAGAGCACAACCTACGGAGAGCGGCCTCACAAATTCTATAGGCTTAGGAATCCACCGGGTCATCTAGAAATATAGCACCCTTTAAAGTGTTAGGGGCAGGATCTATCTCTTCCACTGAAAGGATGGGAATATCAGAAAAAAGGTCAACCATCAGACCAGAACTCTCTAGTTTCTCCGTTTGGTGTTCGGGAGAAAGTCTACCAGATATGGTCGTGGAGCTCGATTCGGCACCTGAATTGTTATGTTGTGAAGTTTGATTGGAAGACATCATGACTAAACGCCCTAAGTGTCTGGAGCCCATATCAACTAAACTCGGCAGATAATCAAGATTAGAAAATTTTACCTGTCCCCCCGTGCTAAGTGTAAACTAGTGTGGTACACTGTCGTGTAGTGCAGAGATAAACAGTTCGGATCAAAAGCAAAAAGTAATGACGAGATTTTGGATTCTGACCGGAGTTACCGTCATTGTTGACCATTTCAATTGGTGTTTACATTGGTCGATTGTGTAAGCTTTGGGATCGACCATCGGCATGTTAAAGTATAAAGTTTGTTATTGAAGTCCATATGTTGGATTTTAGTTCGTATTCAAGTTCAAAGTCAGATATGCAAGTCATGTTGTCCATTAAACTTCATACGTTCAAGTTCATTAAGATAGGATTGGTTCTAATTGTCCGTACAAGTCTACATGGATTGGTTTGTTTAAGTGTTCAAGCTCGGTTCAAGGGCCAAAAATCGGTAAGTCCTCATAGCCAATCCCTCTTATAAAGCAAATAACTGATCCCACTTAACCTACATGATCGATCCCTCCGTGCTTCAACAACATCGATCCCTATGTCATGAATGAATATCACCGGTCCCTATGCCATAAACTAACACAACCGAACCCTCTCTATATCAGCTAACCACCAATCCCTTCTAGCTAACCTAGCTGATCCCTCCCAAAGGCCGCTGCACCGATCCCTCTTTCCCACTTCACTACGGATCCCTACACTTGAGTGTTTTCTTCCCTCCATTAGCTCCTTCCTTCCGATCCCTGGCTTATGTTTAACCAACCCTTACTCAATCCATCTACTAAGTAATCAACGCTTGCATCCCAAACTGATCCCTCCTACATCACCATCGTTCTTCTTGTTTCCTCCAGTCAAGCAAGGTTCTAATCCATTAACATGAATAAATCCATCATCCCATCACGAAATAGAATAATATGCAAATCAAAACCTACCTATATATCTATAAGTATGGATTGTCAGGCACAAGATGGGGTGAATTTCAATTTAAGTTGAGTGCTAGGCAATGTTCTTGAATTCAAAGGGGTGGCAGATTAAATGATAGAGATGGTGATAGTGTCAAAGGAAGGAAGAAAGGGTTCGGCTCTAAGGTAGGGGAAAAGGGTTTGGTATTGAAGAAAATAAAAGCCACTGAAACTAAAATGAATAAGTGAAGAGATGGAGAGGTGGAGTATTGGTTTATATATAAACGCTCATAGGGGTCGGTTTACTTTAGTTTCTCAATGAAGGTGAAAATATCAAGTCCCTAACATTGAAGGGGATCAGGTACGATCCATATCTAAGGGGGTCCATCCATTCGCTATAAACGAAAAAAGAAAAGATGGGAGAGAAAGGGATCGACTGGAGGAATTCTGATCCCTATTTTGAAAAATATATATAATAAAACAATAAATATGAATGCAGTGAGGTTGCATCTAATTCAATAAGAATAAGTGATGACTCGTGAGCGTACAAATGCATCCTGGAGCCCACGACAAAGATGTGTACCTAAACGTGCATGTGTACATTCTAAAAATTCAATTTTTGAAATCAACAGAAATTGAATCATCACTTGAAGCTTTAAAAGATGAAACTGGATCAAATAATCAAGTCCTACTAGCTCAATAGAATTGGACAAAAATAACAGTAGATGGAATACAATCTTGAATTTTTACTATTGGAAATCGACCAAGCATCATGATGATCAGTGAGAGATACGACACTTTGGGAAAATAATTCAACGGAAGGATAGTGAATATTCAGTAAACTGGATGGATTTCTCTCTAGTGAATCTAATTTATTTCGATTCAAAGCACATCATGTTCGACACAGGACGTACTTTGGGAGGGCAAGTGTTATCTGGCATTTTGACCTGGCTATATCCGAACTGATTGGACAAGTTAGACTCGACCGTCTTCAAGGCTAGTAGCCCAGAGCGATGATTGTGGGGTCTAGAAATCAAGTACAAATGATATATGAAGTCGTGATCAAATGGAATCAAGTTATATGCTATACATAATGTTCTAAGTATGGAATATAGTCTAATCTAGAAAAGGGATTCGGTATGATTCCTCTCTACCAAAGGCAGCGGATTACTTCAACTAAATAGTGCAACTCAATATCAAATGATCGATATCTCAAAATCCAAAAGTCGGATACATATGAAACTTTGGGAATAAGAAGAGGGAACCCTAGGGAGCCTACCCCAGGGATCACACCCCGAAAGGCATAAACAAGAGGGATCAAACCTCTTCCCTCAAGACGGATTGGCCAGAATTAGACATCACATATTGCAACAATTATTGATCAATAACTCAAGTTCTATAGATCCAATGGCATGAAACTTGGAGGCTAAGCAAAATACAACATGGAGAAGCTCTCATAAGGATCGCCTCCCTTAAATCACCAATCATAGGGATCGGCTCTGATCCCTATTTCTTAGGATCTGGGCCATGCGATCCCTCCTGTGGGCCTCTATGGATCTGGAGAGCCTTCTGTCGAAATTTCAGGGAGATATTTCAATGCCTTCCTCTATAAATATAGACTTGATTGTTCATTTTTAGGATCTTTACGTGGCTAGTTGCTTTGTATTCTTTTGTAATTAAGTATTTTCATTTGATCCCTCTTGTATCTAGTTTTTAAAGTGATTAATAAAGCTATTTCTCAAAAGTGGACATAGTCAAACAACGTCGAACCACTATAAATTGCTGTGTCTCTATTATTTGCGTATTACTTATTGCTTTATTGCTATATTCTCTCTATTTATATTTAATATTCTTCATTTATTCCTCTAATAAAAAACTCTAGCTTGTATTTATGTTTCAATTTTTGGTGTAAACACCTAGTGGGATTCCAAATAAATAAAGATATCTCTAAAAAAGTTTCACTTTAGTGTTCAAGTATTAAGTGGCTATCTTAGGGCCTGCCTCCCAACCGAAAGAAGTAACCTAATGAGATTCCATATTTATAATTAAGAGTGATGATGTATATCTCAGGAAGGGTTCGCTTCGGGTTTGAGGTACTAAGTGACTGATCTAGGGTTTTCCACTCTCCTATAAAAGAAGTTCTAAATAGCTAACGAGATTTCTAAGCAATGTCAGCTATATAGTACCCATGAGGAGTCCGCCTTAGGGTTAGCTATAAAATGGCAAAGGCCTACCTATAAATAGGTGTTAATGGTCATAGGCCTTCCTAGTCTTTGTTAATGAGGTACTAAGTGGCTTGGGTACAGTCTCTCACTTTACCAAGACTTTAATAACGATAGATGTGCCAGTAGTATGGCTATTATAAATTATAAGACCAAAGATAGTGGTCAGAGGTCTCTATAGCTAGGACTAATAAACCAATAATGACGATGCTAGAAGACCTTCTTGGGAATAGGTCTTAATGATGGAGTCTATCTCGATTGAGGTCTTAAATGGCAGAGCCTGCCTATTTCTCTTTTAAAAGTATTATGTGGTGATAGTAGAAGCCCGCTTCATATTTAGAAGTATTAAGTGGCAAATGGGTATGGAAGTATTGGGTGGTTGATAAGGCTTCATCAGTATTTTGTATCTTGGGAATGGGTAAGTAAGTAATCATGTGTGCAATACAAAGTTAGATTAGAATTACTAACCTTAATAGACATAACAATTTATAATATGGACAGTTTATAGATTTTTCGATCACTAGAACCTTGTTCTGACCCCCTCCTCGTTACAATCCATAGGATAGATTTAGAATAACAGGTCACTGGAGCTGGATGTGTTTAATGTTTGGAGAATTTTCCTTTTCCCTCATGCTCAATGTTGATGTGACAACCTGCTATCCAAGGAATACTACTAATTCCAAGGTAGTAGTCATAATCAGTATTCTTATTCTATTATTTTTTCCACTGTTATTTAGATTTCTATCAAACTTTGATAATGCTCATGCTTATTTGCAGGTACCGAATCCAACAATCTGTGTTTAGATGGATGTGGGTTTCGATTTTTGTCGAAATTTAGGCCCATTAAGGTACAAGTTGTTACAATATATATAAATTCCAAACAAAAATTATACTAGAAAAACGATACATATATTTCTATATATTATGGTTAAATTCAAGAAGAAAATTAATAAAAATTCATAAATATATTAAAAACGTGTTAAATCATTATGTAAAATTATGTAAATGCAAAAATGAATTTTGTAAATAAAATCCTTATGGGTTTTAATAAAAATGTTAAATTTTTATGCAAAATCTGTACGGATTTTATATTTAAAAAATAAATAAATAAAGATTTCTAAATCCGCATGGATTTGTAATATTTTTTTTTAAATACATGTGGCATTGGCCAAAATAAAAAATTTAATTTTTAAAAATGTTCTTTTATTTTCAAATTAATATTTCATAATTAATCTTTAAATTATGCATGCACGCACGCACGCATACACACACAGATATATATATGTATGTATGTATGTATGTATGACTTCGAATTTATATGTATAGATATATTTATTTGTTTATTTGTATACATATATTTATTTATTCAAAATATCAACATTTGAAATTCAAATTTTAGATCTGAAATATATTTTTTAATTCTAAATCTATATTTGTTACTAAATTTAAATCTATCTTTAGATATTTTTGTTATTAATTGAATTATTTACATTGGCCAACATATTCAAATTTAAAATATATTCGTATAAATATCATATATATAATAACTTCCATTTGGCATCTCTGGCATGATGGAAAACAATCGGGATTTCAATAATAAAGAAAAGGAGATCTTGTCACTTACTGGGAAAATTAACAGAGATGCAAGTATAATTATGGACAGAATTGCAAATAAGAAGCTCACCAACTTAACGAAACAAGAAAAACGAGCATTAGCGAGGATGAGCTGGAAAGCTAAGCTTGGAGAAGATCGATCAGTGAACTGGGAGCCACCATGATACCTCTGCCCTAAAGGAGGAATGTTCAGTTAAAGTAAATCTGGTGTATAAAGTATGTATTTATATCTTTTGCGGTAGGAACTGCAGATGTTTGTATTTAGGCTTTAAGCCATTTGAGGTTTGCAATAAAATTAACCAAATTTCAAAAAAAAGTATATAATAATAACTTAACTAAGGACAACAAATATGAATATAAATGAGCTAATGTGTCTATTGTAGTGTAAATCCCAGCACTTATATACATACATTTTATAATATATATATATATATATATATATATATATATATATATATATAGACACACACACATAATCAAATCTTTATATAAATTAATTAAATAAAATAATGATTTTATTTAAAATTATATAGACTGGATCTAAATTAATTTAGACTTCATCGGCCTAATAGGATCTAAAATGAAATGTTTTTTGAAATTCATCCATTTAACCTATTGCGTGCTCGTCCAGTTCCATCAATGGTCTAAGATTCATAACTTGAATGAGAATAACTCCTAGATATAGGTAAATCAGCCTCCGGATTTTGCTACGATCAAGAGATGAACACCAGCTCGTTTTAATTTGATTTTGTATTGATTTATTTTTTGGGAATTAATGGCTACGAAGCCACGCTATTTTCGGATGGAGTTAACAAGAGAGAAGAGTCATAAATAATGGAAATTAGTGTGTTTAAGTAGGCACTTAAGAAGAGGAAAAGGCGAAGGACATGTCTTCTTCCTTTACGCCTCCATTTAATTCCATTTTGAAATAATTTTTGAACACTCAAACCCTATATAGCCATGTTATTTTTGATTGGAATGAAGCCAAAGGAAGAAAAGCGAAACAAGGAGAATTAATGTGCTTAAGTAGGTATTTAAGAAGAGGAAAATGGGGAGGATTTTTCTCCTTCCTTTACTCATTATTTTAATACCATTTCAAAAATATTCTGAACACTCAAACCCTTCCTCCTCTAACAACTTAGGTCATCCATGATGTGCCTTAAAAATGCCTTTAAAAATTCCAAAACCCATTTGGTAATTAATCGATTTGAATCAAATTTAAATATTTATCAATATCATATATCGATAGTACATATACAACTTTTATACATGCACTTTATTCAATACTATTGGCATTCAAAAATCAAATAAAATATAATAATTAATATTTAATAAATATTAATTAATTTACTTAATTTACAATAATCGTAAATTAAATAAATCAACGGTGTTGTGGAGTATTCATCATTACGGTTGTGTGATTCAAAGGTGTAAATTCAATTAGCGATTAGTATTGAACAATTCGAATATCAACGTTCACATATCACCTTATCTAGTGGAGTAACATTTTAAATTTATCGCTTGCACATCTTTTCAGTAAAATTCAATTTTATTATTTTAAGTGGTATTCGATAGTAACGATTTTTTACACTAATTCTCTTCATCAAAACCATATCACTTTAGAACTTAAGGAATTAGGTTTTGGTCAAAATTCTAGTATCATCCACATTCAACTTGGTTAGTCCAAACATATAATCCTTGGTTTAGTAATAACATTTATTATTAACCGTACTGCTCTAGCAAAGACTCGGACTTTTAGTTGGTTACAGTTAACGGTGATACTAACCTCTAATAAACGAGGAGACAAATTCTCTATTGAATAGTGTTTCACTTTCAAGGCTTCAACTCAGACCCAGCTATAGTTGGTTGATGATTGTCATTCCATGATTTAACTATAATCAATGTGTAGTATCCACATTGAAGTTCCATAGTATTCTCAAGTCGAGGGAATTGTATAACATCGTTACTTCGAGATTTCCTATTTGACCTTAGTTATCGTTAACCAAAAGGAAACTCTCGAGTGAGCCATTCATGGTTATCTATAATTATTAATATATAACCTTGGTGTCCCCCAGTGGCTATATGTAACAACCTGAAATTTTTGACCCCAATATTTCGACACTAATACGTTCACTGTAGAAGTGCTGAGCAATCGAACGTCGGAAATTCCAGATTGTTAGGGTAACGAAGAAACATAAAATAAAAGCACAGAATCTCACATTCGCAGCGGAACAAAATATAATATTAAATAATAGCATTTACACAAGAAAGATGTAACTATCAATTTAGTGACAATATATCAAAGTACAATCATTCACAAATAAATGGACAGTTGTAAAAACTTGTCCCTGACTACAATCAATACAATCTCAAATACAAAGAGGAATATACTCTATACGTTCCTGCCATCCAGCTCGCCTCCTGAGCTCCAGAACGTCCTAACTGAAAATTTGTAATACTCGGGTTTGACCCGAGCATTACAATAAAGTAACACCCGAGTCAGGCTGGAAACTAGCATGAGTAAACCCATTAAAGATGAAATACTTAAGTTGTAATGCTTCTTTGAAAAACCAGGGTAACTCGTGCATCACTACGAGTTTTAATCATTATGTAGCCGAACACTTAATTCACAAAATAATGTCTAAGTACCGTTACTTAGTTTCAATGGCCAAATTTACTTAATTTATTCCATTCCAGCCTATTTGATTCTATGATCAAATCTATAAAGAATTATAGTAGTTACTAATCGAAGTCGTTCCGGATATCGCTGATATCCGATCCTGGTCTCTTCGAATCCAATGCCATCTCTTAAGCCAAGTTGTTTAAGCAAAGGCAATTCAATTTAAATTCGGTATATCATATTCACACAGAAATTTATCTCAGATATCTATTTAATAAACATCTCACATTGATTAAAAGTTTAATTCAAGCATTTCATATCACAGAATATCACCATTTTAACATACTAGAGATATTAAGAAATTCAAAGCATTCAATTCAAATTGAACATTTATAAGATAGATTAATTGGTCACACCATTTCTAATTAATTTAATTACCAAAAAATAAATTAATTACTTATATTTCTGCTTAATTAACATTAAGCAGTTATAATCATTTATTTATTTAAATCAGATGTTTGAAATTAATAAATTATTAACCTATAAAATAACTCAAGTCCTTTGATTTATTAAAGTTGAATACATTTCCCTTAATCATCCCTTAATTATATCATTTAATTTTATTTTAAATAAACTTAGGAATTAATTTAAAACAAAATTAACCTAATATAAATTCCCTAAATCAAAACAAATTAAGTACCTTAAAATCTTTTGATTTGATCTTGCTTTGGAAACTTGTTCATCGCTTTTTCTTTGAAAACTTTGTTACTAAATTTACTTTTTCTTTTAAGAACTTGGTTAACTCATTCTTATCAAAAATACCCGGGCCCAAACACAAAACCCCCGAGCCAACTCTCGAGCCATTCCAATCTACAACAACCAACTCGAGTCCAACCAGATACAACCTCGAGCCAAACCTGGACTTCCCCGAACACTCTCTCCTTCTTCTCCTCTACTCTACACAGCAGCACCCAAAACCAAACAACACTAACACATGTGCACGTGCATACATGATCGGAACCCCTCCGACCATCACCGCTACCATCAACAAGTCACTGTCGACCATCTCGAACCAAGCGACCACCCAGAACCCACGACGAACACCTGAATCGATATCGAGAATGCTGAGCACCACCTAGAACAAAACCCGGTCACCAAAACCACCTCGCATCGCCTAACTCCGATCGTCAGAAGCCTCGCCATTGGGCCCACACCTTCGCCACACACCCATGCTCCCTTTCCCCATCCTCCGATCCACTCTGATCCGTCGCGATACATCATCAGCCAGGAAAACCAACCTCGTCCAGATCGATCACTAAACCCTACTTCGCCAACGACAAATCATCACGGTGATCTAGAAATTCACCGACTATTTTTCCTATGATCCTTGACACGCGAGCTACCTCCATCAACAATCACGACGCTCAACCCTCCTCCGATCGCCAGAAATCGATGAAAGTTCAATTTTCGTTCATCTCGCAAATTCTCCACAAATACAAACTTAAAAATCGGGATATTATTATTAAAACTCATCATTTCTAAGTACGAATCAGATTATAAAATCAAAACATGAAATTTTAACAGTTAATTTTCTGACTTGAATTTATTTCCATCGTAATTTCTTGTTTTCTAAATAATTACCCAATATATTCACTTGGAAATATTTTTAAAAATGATATTACATCCGTACAAACATTTTCCCTTTACTGATCATAGCCTAAAATTGTTTAGGTGAGGAGATATGAATTTATTTGGATTGATTTTGAACGTGTTACAAAAAATAGAGGCATGCTCACCTAAATACAAACATGCACAGATATATACACCCAATAATTCACTATATTCCAGGTAAAATACATTTCTACAACATTACTTCAATTTCTTATCACATGCATCAGATAATTTAGCTTATAAGATTCAAGTTTACTCACCTAAACTTGATTGAACAGAGAACAAAACTTTTAGAATCTGGAAACAGCTACTTGATGTTTGATTTGAAACTTGAGTTTGAATTTGAATCTACTCTTCTTTTGATTAGGTTGGAATTGAACTATAATTTTATCTTTTCTTTGCTCCAGTTTAAGCTTGAAGTTGTTATTGTTTAATTTTCTTTTGGTTTTGGTTCGTAAAAATGAAAGAAAGAAGGGAGTTGAGAATATGTATATGTAAAGGAGAATACCGTGTATAGCCTTTAGTTTCTCATATTTATTATTTATTTTTTTCCCAATTTAAAAGAAACATTTTCCACTTGTATTTGCATGGCATACACAAGCTTACAAATGTCCAAATCTTTATGTTATATTTATTTATTTATGCTTTTATTATTATCATTTATTTACGTTTTATATTTATACTTTAACTAATAATATTTATCTTATGTAATTTTTTTTAAAAAATACATCAAACCTTTATTAAATCTTATTTTAAGCTTAAAGCTATTATACTTTTAATTAATAAATAATTATCTTTAGTGTTTTAAAATATAGAGTTTAACTTTAAATATCTTTTGAGAATTATTGAATTCAAACCATAACTTCCAAATCACAATATATATAAAAATTAATATATATATATATATATATATAGTGTTTAAAAATGTAGATTTTTAAATCTAAATTATTTTTAAGATATTTATTTTGGAAATATAAGTTTTGAAAATTTAAATTATTACAAAAGAAGATTGTCAAATCAATATTGCCAAAAATCTCAGGTTATCACATTCCTCCCCCCTTTAAATCTTTTCATCCCCGAAAAGGGACAAAGAAAGAATTTTCATTATTCTGTTAATTGTTAGTTAAATTATTCTAAAGTTTTAAAACACTTTAAAATCTATATAATATAACTAAAATAGCGTTTATAAAAATACTTTTTATAACTCGATGTCTCAACAAGTCCATCCTTAATCTCACAGAAATTCGGTCATACGTTGATCAGGCGTAGGACAGAAAATCTATAAGTACTTAGCACTCCCATTTTCAACACCCAGTGAAAATACTTAGAAAACATTTTGTGAAAATATAGAAAACATTTTTATGAGAATGCTCTGGAAATCATCACCCCATCCATGGTCGCAGTTAGCCCGATGATTACGTCGTCATCCCAGCAAAACCATAGAAACTATAGGCCTCCGTGCCCCTCGATTACACCATGAAACCGCCATAGATCGCAGCTACACCCAGGGTTACGTTGCCAACATGGCAAAAACCATGTAACTGTAGGCATCGGCACCCTCAAATTTCGCTGCCAAATGACACTTCACCACACAGACCACATAGATCGCAGACTACATCAGTCGAGTCCCAATGTAGCCTGTAGGCACTCACTGCCACACGACTTCCGCTATGTCTTCATAGATCGCAGTCTACCGATGTTACGTCGCTCTCCCAGCAAAATCAAACATAGACCTTAGGTAATCGCAGCCCCTTGACTTTCGCTAAAGTGCGTAGTAGATCACAGTTACACCGAGTTACGTTGTCGTCACAGCATAACCCAATGTCTCTGTAGCCGTCAGCACCCTCGACTTTCGCTACCCCAACCACAATCCCCAGGAACTTCAGTTTGTCCGGACATCCTCTTAGGTTCAAATTTAGAACCCCACTTAGGGCTCAAGGCAGAAACAACCCATGGATCTCCTACTAAGTTTCAAATCTAATGGGAGAGCCTTTTTCCCCATAGCATTCTCAAAACATTTTATACTATACACATATAGCATCCTTCAAATCATACTCTTATATGTATAACTTATAAATCCCATTTACACAAAATCAATATCTCCAAAATCGATAGTTCCAAACTTGGCTTTCCAAATTCTCAAAAATTGATTTTTCCCATTATACTTATATAAATTTCCTTTTTATACTTCAAATATTTTCAAAGATCACATCTTCTGGTTATAATTCCAATAAGGGTAGTTTATCATATAAAACAAATATATATAACTTTATTTATGCCAAATCAACATTCAAATTTGATTTCCTTTATAAAATTACTTGCCACATGACTTACTTTTTATAAAATGGGTTTCGGTTATAATGATATCCAACTTCCACTCTTATTCATCATATATTTCTCAAAATATACTTTTCCTTTCAAAAATCATTTTAAATCCCTTTCAAAATTTTCAATATCTATTTCGTTCAAGCACGTACGATGTACACAAATCATCCATACGCAATATCAAATCTGATCGATCACTCGATCATACAATTTCACTTCCGAACTAGTATCGTTCACCCAACTTCCTAGGGCAGACTCAGATCTGGTTTCTTGATTAGAAACCGTCATTCTCCTTGCATAGCCATAACTATAATAGAGAATTTCCAGAACCAATCAAAAATACATATCCGTCGTCCGCCGTCGAAAATCGAGTGAAAAATCCCACTCGGATCGATATACTATCTCGAAATTTTGTGCTCAAATCTGGATCAAATTGTTATGCGAATAGAATAATATACGTACATCCTACGTATTTATCTTAATTGATTATCAGCTAAATCAATTTTCTTTTTATCTCACATTCACCTTGATTTCTATCCACTTATTCACAATTGCTTCAATTTTCATTTGGGTTATCACTTCAATTATAAACAGTTTGCACTCTGACCAACTTGATTTAGAAAATAGCTTGAAAAGTTTAAAATAGATAAGTAGTTGTAAAATAGTTATTAGTTGTAAATAGCAGTGATAGTTAAGTAATTATAAAATAGTTGTAAAATAGTAATTAGTTTATAAAATAGATGTAAAATAGTAGTTAGTTTTCAAAATAGTTGTAAAATAAGTATAGATAGTTTGGGTTTAAAAAAAGAAAGGTTGTATAGTAAATAGCTAAGAAAATAGATTTAAAACAGTTTATATTAAAACAATTTATTTGAAAATAGTTTCAGAGTCAAACTGGTTCAATTTCCCAATCTCCACTTCCAAACACTTTCCACTTTCCAATTTCCACTTCCATTTAAATTGATTCAATTTCAATTTAATTTGAATTAACTTCAATTCCTTTTCCAAATTCAAATCAATTTCCATTTGAATTTTAAACTTATTCAACTTCAATCATAATTCCAATTACTTCAAATCAAATTTCAATTTGAACTATTTCCAATTCTGTTAACGTAAAAATCTGACGCTAACACCCCGGTGTAAGTAGTGTAAGTATGAAAGCACCACCCGTTGGTACGGGAACAAAGTATAAGAAGAGAAATCATGGAAAAGTAGTAAAAGACAACAGTTTTATAGTGGTTCGGCTTAAGATCGAGCCTACGTCCACTTTAAATTCCTTTATTGATGATTTGCTTACAATTCTTTACAATGCACTTCGATTACAACATATTTTGGCTAGTAGCTCAAACTTTGATGTAGAAGAATCTTTTGAGTTCATGTTGAATGATCCAAATCTTCTCTTGAAGTTTGTTGTAGCATCTTTGGCGTTTGGAGTGCTTGTAGTGCTGTTTGAGTCGAGAGAATGACAGAGTATCGACGCTTCGAAGAATGAGCCAAAAGTCCCCTCATGTTTGGAGCCCAGGCCGTATTTATAGGGAATTCTGAACAGGCCTTAAGTCGTTTACGACTTAAAGTAAGTCATAAGTCGTGGATTACGACCTAAGATAGGTCGTTGGAAATCAGCGAGTTAAGGGGATATGAGTTACGACCTAACTGGTTCGCACTTGGCCATCTGAACTAACTGGTAGGTTCTAACGACTTAGGGGAAAGCGACATAGTTTAATCACTAAGTGCTAAGTCGTGAACGACTTAAAGTAAGTCGTGAAAGCATTAGGTCGCTGCCGCTTTAACTCTTTAGGTCGTGAAGTACTTAAGTCGTTAAGCAGTTAGGTCGTAAGTCCTTTTATCCTTTTAGGTTGCTAACTCCTTTAACCCTTTAGGTCGTTACCCCGCTTCATTAGTTAGGTCGTCCCATTTCTTAAGTCATTAAGTCGTGGCACTTCTTAAGTCGTTAAGTCGTCCAATCCTTAAGTCGTCAAATCCATAAGTCGTCAAGTCGTCCAATCCTTAAGTCGTTAAGCTGCTTCTTTTGTTAACTCGTTAACTCGGTTGAGCCGCTTTATGCCTTAAGTCGCTGATTGGTTAACTCGTTAGGTCGCTGATCTTTGGTCCAGCTTAGGTCGCTAGGCCTTCTTAGGTCACAAGGTCTTCTAACCCGTTAACTCGTTGACGCTTTAGGTCGTATACCGTTTTGGACGGGGCGCTTCCCCGCACCCCTGCGACCTGACCGGGCAGGTCGATCACCGTAGCGGTGGCGTTGCCCCCGCACCCCCACCTTGGGGGGTTGGCACCCCCCCGGACCCCCCCTCCGTAGGGGATCTTATCTGAAAAACCATTCAACAGAATCGAGACGAATTACCATTGGCTTTTCGGTCGATTTTTGATATCAAGGCCTTGCTGAAAAAGTGGAGTTAACACTTGCCCTTCGAAGTATACGCCTAGGGACTAGGTCGTGTGCTTCGATTCTTCTTAACTCGTGCTTTACTGAGTTGTTAGGTCGAGAGCGATTGCCGACCTAACCTCTTGCGGCTTAATTTTCAGGTCCCTGCTAAGCTCGTACCTAGGCAAACTTGCTTTGTTTTGACCCGAAGCCTTTTGAACTTGACCAGTGCTTGTTGCATCTCTTTACAGATTATTTTAACAACCTGTTAAATGCAACATTTGCGGGAAAATAGGGCTAATATACTCATCACCGATTGCCCATATCGAGTGATGGATTAGATCAAAGAACTGATATTTTACTGTAAGTAAATTATGACGGATTTGATGAAGTGTTGCGAATCAACTATCTTGAATGAAGTATCAACACAAAATTTACACAGTTATAACTGCTATCTGCATTGATACTGCACTTATTTTCAAATAACAAGCCTCGAATTTTTCTGAATTAACATATTTGCCAACCAGTATTATTTCGAGTATTACTTTATTTACTTGTTATTTAAGTAGCTTTGCACAACACTTCACACGCTTTTAGGAAACGTGCACCTTTACTTTCGAATATTCAGTTCTTTATGTAGAATGTCTTCTTGATAAGTAGAAATAGTGGAGCAAGCTGGATTTTTTCATTTCTGAGATTTTCAGAATCCGAGTTGTTGAGTGCTAATTTCGTTCTTTACTTTGCAGCATCCCCTCTCTTTCTGAATATTCCAGTCATAAGTCAATTTTTAAAAGACTAAGTACTGTAGCGGTTAAGGAGAAGAGCGTTAAATTTCTGCTGAAAGACGAACTTCTGCACTTAATTCGGACTTGTTCCCTCTTTTAATTGACTCAGCTTTATGATGCCCCAGATTTTCAAGTAGAGACTTCAGGTGCCCCAGCTCCCGCAAAGGAACTTGCATCTAGGGGACCTGCACATGTATGAATATTTTTATAGTATAGAATGAGATGATTCTTCCTACTTGTACAGACTTTTGTCTGTATTTGAGAATGTATTTATCCCTCATTTTCATACAAGTTTCTTTATTTTTCTCTGCATGATACTGCAGTGAGCTTGTGGTGTGTTGCTTGGGTACTGCTTTTTACTAATGAAGCAATATTATATTGCCCCCATACCACAGCTCATTGTAATATTCTCCATTTTGCGGAGACTTTGGGGAACAATTCTTCTATTTTAAGAAGACTTGTACTCTTATTTTAGAGAATAATTCTTCCATTTCGAGAAGGCTTGCACTTTTTATTTAGAGAATAATTTTTCCTTTTTGGAGGAAATATTATTCTGCTTTGGCAGAGTGCGCCTTCTATTGGAGAAGTTTTTTTTTTCTCTCTCTCTCTCTTTTTTTTACACCTCATCCTTCGGAGATGGTCACTTTTGTTCTTGAGGAGTGGAATCTCCTATGCGGTGAAGCGGGCTTCCAAAGAAGGCTTTGGCACTTCAATTTGGTGAAGTGGGCCTCATTAGAGGGCTTTATTTAGCACTACAACCTTTGAGGGAGAACATTTTCAAGATGGAAAAATTAATTTTCCCCTGAGAGCTGTAGTGTGCCTTTGAAGAGGGCTTTTTTTTTAGTTGTGCCTCGTTGGAGGTTTTTAATTTGCACTTCAAACTGGGGAAGTGTGCCTCTTTGGAGGGCTTTAGTTTGCACTTCAAACTTGGGAAGTGTGCCTCATTGGAGGGCTTCGATTTGCACTTCAAACTTGGGAAGTGTGCCTCATTGGAGGGCTTTAGTTTGCACTTCAAACTTGGGAAGTGTGCCTCATCAGAGGACTTTAATTTTCACTTCAAACTTGGGAAGTGTGCCTCATTGGAGGACTTTAATTTGCACTTCAAACTTGGGAAGTGTGCCTCATTGGAGGGCTTCGATTTGCACTTCAAACTTGGGAAGTGTGCCTCATTGAGGGCTTTAGTTTGCACTTCAAACTTGGGAAGTGTGCCTCATTGGAGGGCTTTAATTTTCACTTCAAACTTGGGAAGTGTGCCTCATTGGAGGACTTTTATTATGCCTCGGGAGAGGGCTTTTTGTTTGTGCCTCGGGAGAGGGCTTTTTCCTCCGAAGAGTTGTGCCTTCGAAGAGGGCTTGTGCCTCCGAAGAGGGCTTGTGTCTCCGAAGAGGTCTTTATTTGGCATTTCAGCTCTGGTGAAATGTGCCTCAGAAGAGGTCTTGTGTGTTTTCTGTCTGCTTGCCCATGCCTCTTCACCATTTGCTCCTCAGCGATTCCTCGTTATCATTTCCAAACCCATGTTCTTTTCTTTGCCAGTTATTTGTTTCTTTTCCAGAGAAGTGCTCTACATTATTAAGTGAATCCACAGGGCAGACCCAAACTATCCGACTGGATGTCTCTTTGCACAAACAATCTCCGTCGGTTAGCAAGGGCCTGGAACCTTCGCGTTGGGAAGGTGCCCTTTTGGTAGAATCAACTGTTTGTGAGTAACACTTCTTATGCAGGAATTGAATTTGGAACTTTTCTGGCTTGACATTTATTTACTGAATGATTTATAGGAATCGCTTAGCTTTGTGATGTGCTGACTAGGTAAGCTTTGCTTTGATTGCCTGCAATATTAAATTGACATTTTAGCAATATATTCAAGATATTTGCATATCGTGATAAAACAGGCATTTTATAGTAATAGAAAACACAAGATTTATAGTTCCTATATCTCATTTGCAATGTTTTAACAATGGCTTTTAACACAAGAATGATACATCCATCATTCTTTTACGAATTTGTAACAAAGCCTTAAAGTAAACATGGATGCGAGTCATTGCTGTCCCAAGCTTTTCGGAATCGAATCTCCGGTGTGAGGGGACTAGATGGCAATATCCTTAAGAACAGGAACATTCTCTCCCTCCGGGGCTTTTCTTAGGGCATGAGCATATCCTTCCATCTCATCCCAGCTTCCGCCCGCTGGGTGAGGGCCTCCTGTGATAGCATTAATGATAAGCCTCTCAGATCCCTGCGCTGCAGTTCTTTTATTTGAGCCATATTGATGAGCAAGAAGTATTTGCCCCTGAGTGGATGAGGACGGGTCATTCCTGTCTCTTTTGACATATTGTTGGAGCTTATTCTGTTTCAATAGTTCTTCAATCAAATTCCTTAAATGACGACATTCGTTGGTGTCATGACCAGGTTGATTGTGGAACTGACAGAATCTCCCATTATGCACAGCATTTTTCCCAATCTTCGACTCAAGTGGTTTAGGATAATCAATAGCATCCTTGGTTGCGAGAAAGATGCTCTCTAGAGTATCAGTTAAGGGAGTAAAGTCTGAAGGTTTAAAGTGGCGAGCTTTCTTCAAGTCTCTCTGCTTTTTTCCACCATCGTTCTTCCTCTTCTGTCCGCCAGACTCTCTTTTATCAGAAGCAACACCGACATTCTGAATTTCGGCGACGATCGCTTTTGATGGCGCAGGAAAGCTTTCCAAACGCATAAATTCGTCGGCCTTCTTATACAATTTGTCAAGTGAGTTTGGCTCCTTCATTTTTAGCCATTTGCCAAATTCACTCGATTTATCGATATCCCGCATCAGATAAGTCAAAACCATCCGTGGCTCCGCGTTCTCGACTTCAGCTAGGGCTATATTGAAACGATTTAAGAATGATCTGATAGATTCCCCGGGGTTTTGTTCTAGACTAGAGAGTGACATTATATCCTTGGCCTTTGTAGCATATAGCCTGAACTGATCTTTGAACTTTCGTGTTAAGTCAGAAAATTGATCCACGGATCTAACTGGAAGCTTTGTGAACCAAAGTAAGGTCACTCCCTCTAAGTATACCGGAAAGTAACGGCACTTGATTTCATCTGTTGCCCTTGCCCCGGTCATATGCCAGTCGTACTTGTATAGGAACTGATTTGGATCACTTGTCCCTCGATAGGCCGGGATAGTAGGAGGTAAAATTTCCTTGGAAACTCTGCCTTTAAGATCTTTTCGGTGAACGAAGTCTTGCTCGGGGCAAACCCCCAATCTTTTTCATCCTCTTGCCTCTGCATGCTTTCTTTTATGATTCGTCGAACCATTTCCGAGAGATGTTCCCTATTGTTTAGAGGCAAATGTTCACGAAGAGTTGGCTGTGGCCTAGATCCTCCAACTTAGGGAGATGCCTCTTTGGCGGTGTCAGCTGTCCTCTGAGGAACATTTCTTTCTTGGGAATTGTGGACATCATCTGCAAAGGTTGTTTCATTGTCTTGTGCTTGACGGTTACCCCCAAGTAAAGCATTCATTCTTTCCAGCATTAGAACGTTCTGGGCTTCCATTTGCTGATATAACCTAGAAACTACAGCATCTAACACCTCTTGTGTAATTCCAACACTTGGAGCTGCTTCATTTGGAGCTGCTTTATTTGGAGCTGCTTCGTTGGAAGCAGGAGAAGTGGCAGTATTCTCATGAACATCACCTAATCTATCAGATCTGAGCTGTCTTCCAGTAGCCATTATTTCTGACAGGCTTCTGGTTTTGAGAGAGATTCTATCAACAAAATTTCGCGAAGCAATGGTGAAAGTATTCCCGAGTTCAATTATCAGTGAAAGCACCAAAAATGTTAACGTAAAAATCTGACGCTAACACCCCGGTGTAAGTAGTGTAAGTATGAAAGCACCACCCATTGGTACGGGAACAAAGTATAAGCAGAGAAATCATGGAAAAGTAGTAAAAGACAACAGTTTTATAGTGGTTCGGCTTAAGATCGAGCCTACGTCCACTTTAAATTCCTTTATTGATGATTTGATTACAATTCTTTACAATGCACTTCGATTACAACACACTTTTGACTAGTAGCTCAAACTTTGATGTAGAAGAATCTTTTGAGTTCATGTTGAATGATCCAAATCTTCTCTTGAAGTTTGTTGTAGCATCTTTGGTGTTTGGAGTGCTTGTAGTGCTGTTTGAGTCGAGAGAATGACAGAGTATCGACACTTCGAAGAATGAGCCAAAAGTCCCCTCATGTTTGGAGCCCAGGCCGTATTTATAGGGAATTCTGAACAGGCCTTAAGTCGTTTACGACTTAAAGTAAGTCGTAAGTCATGGGTTACGACCTAAGATAGGTCATTGGAAGTCAGCGAGTTAAGGGGATATGAGCTACGACCTAACTGGTTTGCACTTGGCCATCTGAACTAACTGGTAGGTTCTAACGACTTAGGGGAAAGCGGCATAGTTTAATCACTAAGTGCTAAGTCGTGAACGACTTAAAGTAAGTCGTGAAAGCATTAGGTCGCTGCCTCTTTAACTCTTTAGGTCGTGAAGTACTTAGGTCGTTAAGCAGTTTGGTCATAAGTCCTTTTATCCTTTTAGGTTGCTAACTCCTTTAACCCTTTAGGTCGTTACCCCGCTTCATCAGTTAGGTCCTCCCACTTCTTAAGTCATTAAGTCGTGGCACTTCTTAAGTCGTTAAGTCGTGGCACTTCTTAAGTCGTTAAGTCGTCCAATCCTTAAGTCATCAAATCCATAAGTCGTCAAGTCGTCCAATCCTTAAGTCGTTAAGCCGCTTCTTCTGTTAACTCGTTAACTCGGTTGAGCCGCTTTATGCCTTAAGTCGCTGATAGGTTAACTCGTTAGGTCGCTGATCTTTGGTCCAGCTTAGGTCGCGAGGCCTTCTTAGGTCGCAAGGTCTTCTGACCTGTTAACTTGTTGACGCTTTAGGTCGTATACCGTTTTGGACGGGGCGCTGCCCAGCACCCCGCCGGGGGCGTTGCCCCCGGACGCCTGCGACCTGACCGGGCAGGTCGATCACCGTAGCGGTGGCGTTGCCCCCGCACCCCCACCTTGGGGGGTTGGCACCCCCCTGGACCCCCCCTCCGTAGGGGATCTTATCTGAAAAACCATTCAACAGAATCGAGACGAATTACCATTGGCTTTTCGGTCGATTTTTGATATCATGGCCTTGTTGAAAAAGTGGAGTTAACAAATTCCAATCTCAACTTTAAACCATCTCGAATTATATAAATTCGAGTTAAATTTCAAATGTTGATTTTATTCCCTTAAATCAAATTAACCTTTACTTTTAATTTAACAACCTAAGTCCTTAAACAATTTAATTCTGAGTCCAAATTTCTAATATTCATTTGAATTACCTTTACTTAACTTATTTCAAGGTTCATGTAAGAGTTCAAAACTTTTTAAACAATTTAATCTTCAGAATCCAATCTGTTACACAATTTCACTTCTAGCTTTGAAACCAATACTTAAACAATTTCAGTTTGCAAGTTCATTTTTAACATTTAAATCTTAAGTTCAAAGTGATGCCATTTCCATAGTTTCAATTTTATATCTAAAATCAAAATCATCTAAATGTTTTCAAATTAAAGTTTTATTTCAGTAATGGATGTATATCATTTCAATCCACTTCTTAATTCCTTCAAAACAATCAAATTTATAGTTTCATTGATTACTAATAACAGCTGGAAGATATCAGGATAAGTCAAAGTAAATAAAGAATCAAATTATCTAAAACATCCATCAATAACATCCATTACCCATTTCCAGAACTCAAACCTGTTTTGAGATCACACATAACTCCTATATCAATTCAACCTATTTAACTTCTCTAAGTTAAATTCAGTTTACTTAATCCAGTCAACCTTACTCAATTTGAATTCTCCATTTCAAATTTTAAACTTCTTATCAATATCCTTCCCACTTATAAGTTCAAAAACTTATTTCACTTTCGGTTTTTACACCACATTTCTGGAAAAACTCAACACTTAGTGTTTACTTCTAATCAACTTTGATATTATGTATATCCCATATATATACATATTTATTTATTTTCACAACAAGTCAAACTTTCAAATTTTAAAGCACTCTTGGTTTTTAAATTCAAAACAAGTTCCTTTAAAAAATTTAAAACAACTCTTGTTTTACAATAAGATTCCTACATTCAAAAATATTATTTATTATATCTTTTAACACTTTGAAACAATTTCAAATTTTCTAGACTTAGATTTTATAACTTCACAATTTAAATCTTTTCAATTCATAAGCCATACTTATCTAAGTTGTTACTTCCTTAAAATATTCCATTTTGCTTTATCAACGTTTATTTTAAAAATAAACATCCCTTTATTAAGATACAACAAACTGTAATAATCCACAAATCCGTACTCCTTGAATAGACATTAATCTCCAACGTTTAAACTCAAGATGAACGGAAATACGAACCATTAGGGTTTAAGAAGAAAGAGGTAGAAGAAGAAAGAAAAGCAACAGAACAATATCAGAATCTCACAATCGCAGCAGAACAACATATAATAGATAAATGAATATCATTAAAACAAAGAACTATATCAGTTATTACATTTTATACATTATATCACATTACATTACATTATCAGAGTGTACAATAACAACAGCGGAAAAGAAATACTATGTATACTAGTAATATGCTACGCCATCCAGCTCGCCTCCAGATTTCTGCAGCAACTCCTGAATTCCAGAATGACCTGTTAACCTGACTCTAGACTGCCCGTGTGGAAATTTGGTGGGCACCTAGAGTTTAAGAAGGAAAACAATAAACTCCGAGTCAGTCATGGGACTGGTATGGGAACTTAAAATAGTTTATCTTTAAAACAAACTACAAGATAATTTTAAAGTCAATTCGCAATGTTTTTGGAAAATGAAACTACCATAAGGCCTCCAACACACACAGTGCAAACACAGAATCGAAGGAGATTTCTCCTTATGATAGTCAAAGATGCTTACTACGCAGAATCATTTGATTTTTTTATTATTAGTGCATAGTGTAGAAAACATTTTGAAAGTATAATATAAATCTTAGCCAACATAGACATTCCGAACTATGCCTACTATAGCTACATCCAAACAGTGGGGCGCCACCATAAGTGAATGGCAGGTTCTACAACTAAAACCGAACAAGGTGCGTATTGTTTTGTTTGGATTTCGAACAAATGGTCAGGCTAAGGAACTTCCTACCGCCACATGGGTACGCCTATGGATGGACGTCCCGAGAACTTAACCAGCTCTTTGCCAACATAAGGCCGGGTTACCTCTGTAACTAGGCAACTACTACACGAATATGCCATTCCCCGGTCCTTTGGGACCTTTATCCGAGCGCTCGTCACCAACATCACACAGTAATAAATATAGTGCGTCCACATGAGTAAGTATCTGGGCTCCATACCATGGCACCATCCTTTTCCAGAAGGAAATGACGTACCCTAAAGGGCACGACCCTCATAACCTTGCCGCATATTCCTGTTTTGACCATTTTCGAGGAGTGAGGTCTGACGAAGTCTCGTCCACAAAGCTACGCTTTTTCACAATGCCACGCTTTGATCAACAAATGATCAATAAATAATCATCACACAGCAACACTCAGCATGCCACATTACCGAATTGGGAGTATATCGCTGATAACCTTCAACTACATATCCTCTAAGGGTTTTAAGCTAGGATAATAAATTCTCCGCCACCAACGGAAATGTAATTGAAAGAAATCTGCTTTATATCTCAAAATGCAATGTCAGACACGTAACCATACAAGTCTGTTCCGGGTTCGAACAGAACCGAAGGCACTTCCAAAGAAGCCCTTGCAATCCGAGTATTCACAAACCCGATAGAACTTCCCATCACAAAGGAAATCTCCATGCCGTAGCTATCGGTGCAGAGACAATCGACAGATTATCCTATCATTTTCACAAATACACGGTCTTCAACACCGGTCTTCAAATGCTATCCATTATGACATATCATTATTCGGAATGGGTTATACGACTCAAAGGTCCTTTCCCGGCTAACCCGAATAATGAGCGCAATATTTTGAAAATAAGTGTAACATTCAAGTTTTCAATCAAATCACAACAAATAACCATTTAAAGGTAAATATCGATAGTCGGTTATTTAACTATCAATAGATATGCACAACATCACCAGATTTCAAATAATTTTCCAAATTATTTATTTTCCAAATATATCTTATTTTAACAAGATATTTGTTTTCCCACACTTCAACCCGTTAAAAACCAATTTCAAATCACTTTTCACCTTTACAACTTTTGAAAACAAATTTTAGATCATTTTCCTTAACCGAAAACACTTCCAAATATTTATTCATTTTCACTTCATATTGGAGAACATCTCCATACTTATTTAATAATAAGTAATTCACAAATCTATTTATTTTCAACATTTGGAAAATATTCAATATACTTAAATCACAGTTAAGCATATATTTTATTCTTTAAAGAAAACATTGTCTTAAACACATTTATTTGAGTCAAAACGAATGTTGCGTAAAACATCGTTACGACAACCCAAAATCACTAGTATAGGGATTCGAAATTAAGACAGATATATAAATCCCAATACTATATAAAACATTTCCTTCTATTTTTCGAAAACGTCTATCTCAACAATGAATGTTGAAATCCATGGTTTCGATATTTAATATATTTTAAAACATCTTTAAATTGTTTTAATTCTATTTAAAATATCACTTCCCAAATACTTCTTTAATTATCCACTGTCCAAAATCGTGAATATACGTCGTTAACCAAATTCAACATTTCTACACATTTTATTTAAAGAGTTATCCACTGTCCAAAATCGTAGATATAAATCTCTACCAAACCCTTTATTATTACACATGTTATCTAAAGGATATTCGCTATCCAAAATCGCGAATATATCTCCTTTAATAAACTTCTATATTTGATTTATCAAATTCAATTTAATTTCGGATTTATAAAACAATGTTCATAAATTCCATTTCTATTTATAATAACTTCGATTTATAAGCCTCCTTTATTAACCAATTCAATTCATAACCAAATTATATACCAAATATCCATATTATAAGTTAAATACTTATAATTCATCTATTTACAAAATCGTTCTTTTAAAACATCACAAATTATAAATCTTATTACTTATAAGATTCATTTATAACTCCCTTTTTACATCTATAAAAAAGATTCATTAAAATTCCATTTTTCTGATTTATAAAAATTCAATTTTATAAATCTTATTTATAAACCGTTTATAATAAATTCAAAAATATCCATTTATACTATTTTACAAAATAGTTCATTTCATATTCCAAAAATCATATTCTGGTTTTATTTCACAAAACCCATAATTTTTATAACATAAGGATTATAACGTTTATTTATTTAAAATGAATCAATTCCAAAATTCAATAAACGTATATATTCAAAAAAATCACTTTAAAAAATCCTTTTAAATTAGAAATCATTCCTTTAACATTTCTAAAACTCCAAAATAGGCCCTATGATGCAACAGCACCAAACAATCAATCACGGCATCCAAACATCATATATCAATATGATAACAGAATATATAACAATATCTATAAATAAATCATTACGGGTGAGGAATCCAGTTGGATCCCTCCAACCTGTTTCCCTGCATCCACAGACGTTAGCACAATACCAATTCCGTTTCCAAACGGAATATCGCGGTATATGGGGTTTATAAAATATTATCCGCTATTATACGGCGCAATAGGGTCTCATCCGCTATATAATGCGGGAAATCAACTCCAAGTACATAAATAATACCAATTCCACTTTACGGTGAAATTATCGCGGTATATGTTTTTAATAAATAACCTCTGCTTACTATACGGCGTATAATATATATTTCAAGCAACAGATAGCAATTTATCATCCAGGCATACAATCAAGCAATTTTAAATATAACTATTTTAAATTTAAATCGAAACAATTTCGATTGAGTGAGAAGTTCTCACCTTGCTTTCAAGTACAGTTGCAGTGTTTTATTTCGAATAAAATTAAACCCGCGTTTAATTTTACCCAAAATTTTCACTAGCTCCAATCGATTCCAATCCAGCTCCATTGCGTAGTATTCGTCAAAACGAAGCCAACGCAATTTGTTTCGTGAATTTCCGATCTCGTATGAACAAGTTAGAGCATTTTAAAGATCGTAAGAATTTAAATACAAATTAATTTACAATCTCTTTTATTTTCTTTTTACTTTTACATCTAGGCTGTTAGATTTGTTTCCATAGATCCAGGCCATGCACTTTATCTTCATCCTTCCCAGGTGAATACGAACGCGAGCACCCATTTGAAGTCGTTGCTTCTTGAATTTACGTGACCCTAATGCTCGACTTCACGACGATCAAATGATGTCGTTCCGAAGCCCCACTCCACCTCGACTTCCGAGCCAAATGCCATGAATTCCGGTTGCTCAATGGCCTCTATTTTTGAACTCGAACGCGACGACTTCGCACACAAGTTGCCAACAATCCACACTTCTAAAATCGATCATCACCGTTGATCTTGTAGAGCTCGAGGTTCTCTACAATGTTGTAGTTGAAGTATTTTCCAAACTGTCTACAGATTGGAAGAAAATTAAAGAAGAAAGTTTGAAGATTTCGGCTATTGAATTGGAGACTGGCGGCTACAAAGTTAGGGCTAGGGTTGATGCAAAATGAAATAATGGAGGTGCTTTTATAGAAAATTTCACAAAACACTATTCACTCAAAATTTTCCGAACTCCAAACGAAGCGTGCCGGCTGGCATTTCTAGGGTTTACCCCGCGTTACGGACACAATGGAACGTGTTACGGAAGCCAATTCGATCATTTGTGCGAGTTACGGAAATAAACGATCAAATTTAAATTAAATCGATTAAACAAATTTTCTATGCATTTTGGCTTGCCCCTGATAAACCGTAAATCCGATTGACACAAAATTTGAAATCTTACAATAATATCACATTACAGATCCTATGAAACTGGTTTCGTCGAAATCCGAGACTGTTGGAAAAATGGCTATTTTTACTCGTCAATTAAATGTTAAAATATTCAATTTTCACAATTTAACTTTTAATTCAGTTTTAAAGGTTCTACAACATCATTCTAACTCAAATATGATTAAATAAAATTTTACAAATCGATTTTAATCACATTAAACCCAATTTCCAATTATTTCTATAATTTTAAATATTAAATTATCGATTTAGTTATCCAATTAAATCTAGATACTCGAAATAAAATTTATTCGACTTAAAAATTCTACTTGTTAATATTTAAATTCAATTAAATATACTAATTTCAAATAACAGAAATTCTGTGTCGTTACAAACTTCACCCCTTCAAAGAATTTCGTCCTTGAAATTACCAAGTAAGAAAAAATTACAGAATCCATTAATTTTTCAAAACCATTCAAATTAGATTTCAAATTCACTTAAGTGTTTTAACATCTCCAAAATCCATAGTTAAACTTCCTACAATAATTTTACTAAGTTTTCAAATCATACTTAGTTATCTTTTCAAAAAATTTCCATTTTCTCAAAAAAATTCTAACGCCATAAATTTTCAGAAAAATTCGCCGGAGTCTCCTTTGCACGGTGCGATCGTAGTAGGATCACAACAGATATATGTATGTATACATCGACCCACCCGATCGGAAAAATAGAAAAACAGTTCATATTTCCTATTTTTATTGCGTAGGCGTACCTTTTTAGCATTTTTAAGCAAAGCTGTTATTTGTTAGCATTTTAGTGTGACCAAATCTAGCCAACTACAGCCCCGGTACCTGTACTTACTTAATTTCAACATGTAAGCGCCATATATAGGAAATTCATTTTCATTTCACTTGTTTTCAATAGAAACACATGCATTTCATAAATAACGTGCATATAACAATCTCCGTAAACAATTTATACGGTTTCAAAACGAATTAAATTTCATTAACACTTAATGAATTATATACAATCAACTAACAATCATATAACAACCAAATCATAACCAAATTATTAAATTTACATTCAATTTGGTTTAACACTTTTAATTCCAATTGGTTGATACTAAATTGACTTCCATTCAATTATTCAATTTCCAATTTCATTATCTTTTAATGAATTAACACTTACATTCATTATTCTATATCAATTCATTTACTTTAGATTGATTAATATTCAATCCATTTGTTAATTCAATTGCTAATTCATTTTTCATTTCAAGTTGAAATTTCATTTATGTAACTCAAGTTCATATTCTTAATGACTTTATTTCATTAGATTCACTTATTAATTTACTTTGATACCAAAATCAACTTCTTTCAACATCACTTTAAGTTATATTCCTTTTCAAACATCATTGGTTTTTACTTACATTTTCACAATTAATAAGTTATACAACTTATATATTTAAACTTCCAAGTAATATTAAATAATCACCTATCTAATCCAATTCAATTTGTTTAACTTTCCTTTAGTTAAATTTCAAATCATATGTTTTATTATGCCAACTCAAATTTATTCCAACTTTACCAAAGCTAAAATTTATTATCATTTCATATTATAAGTTCAAAAATCGACTACTTATATTCAACAATTACAACTTGGATTTTAAATTTTCAAATTTGTTTATCATAACAAAACTTCAATTTCCAATTTACTATGGTAGCAAATCCATCACACAGAAACTCGAAAATGATACTGATGATGCTGCAGTCATCACCCTTATTATTTCCCAACAATAGTAGTGAATCCAGTGCTTCAAATTCTTTCAAAATTTTCCTTTTATTCATAAATCGCATTTACAGATCTTTTACTTATATAATTTCACTATTTTCTCTTTACTTATATAAGATCATTTCACAATTGTAAATCATATTAATTATAATTCAATACTTATAATTCTTCGCTTATACAATTATTCTTTTACAATATGTTTTATTTAACTTATTTAACAACCAAGCAATCAATTTAAATACACTTTAATAATTTTGAAAAATTATTCCTTTATATTTAAAATATAATCAAGGTAAAATTATTCCATTTACCCTATTTTTAAAACGATATCGTGTCAAATTGTTCTGTACAAGTGTTTAGAGATCCCTATCAACAACGTTAATTACTCGTATTGACCAGAATCCATATACCATTCAACAAACCAATCATCACAATATAAAACAATTTATATTCACTAACAAATACACGCTCGTATCTATTATTACACTCACACACATTCTAGAGTACTACTAACTCTATCTCTAATGAGTAACACCCAACGGAGCCAAGGTTGTCGCTTAACCATATGCTTTGATACCAAAACCATATGCTTTGATACCAAATGTAATAATCTGCAAATCCGTACTCCTTGAATAGACATTAATCTCCATCATTTCAACTCACGATGAACGGAAATACGAACCATTAGGGTTTAAGAAGAAAGAGGTAGAAGAAGAAAGAAAAGAAACAGAACAATATCAGAATCTCACAATCGCAGCGAAACAACATATAATAGATAAATGAATATCATTAAAACAAACAACTATACCAGTTATTACATTTTATACATTATATCACATTACATTACATTATCAGAGTGTACAACAACAACAGCGGAAAAGAAATACTATGTATACTAGTAATATGCTACGCCATCCAGCTCGCCTCCAGATTTCTGCAGCAACTCCTGAATTCCAGAATGACCTATTAACCTGACTCTAGACTGCCCGTGTGGAAATTTGGTGGGCACCCAGAGTTTAGGAAGGAAAACAATAAACACTAAGTCAGTCATGGGACTGGTATGAGAACTTAAAACAGTTTGTCTTTAAAACAAACAACAGGATACTTTTAAAATCAATTCGCAATGCTTTTGGAAAATGAAACTACCATAAGGCCTCCCGCACACACACACACACAATGCAAACGCAGAATCGTAGGAGATTTCTCCTTATGATAGTCAAAGATGCTTACTACGCAGAATCATTTGATTTTTTATTATTATTATTAGTGCATAGTGTAGAAAACATTTTGAAAGTATAATATAAATCTTAGCCAACATAGACATTTCGAACTATGCCTACTATAGCTACCATCTAAACAGTGGGGCGCCACCATAAGTGAATGGCAGGTTCTACAACTGAAACCGTACAAGGTGCGTATTGTTTTGTTTGGATTTCCAACAAATGGTCAGGCTAAGGAGCTTCCTATTGCCACATGGGTACAACTCTGGATGGACGTCCCGAGAACATAACCAGCTCTCTGCCAACACAAGGCCGGGTTACCTCTGTAACTAGGTAACTACTACACGAATATGCCATTCCCCTGTCCTTTGGAACCTTTATCCGAGCGCTCGTCACCAACATCACACAGTAATAAATATAATGTGTCCATATGAGTAAGTATTTGGGCTCCATACCATGATACCACCCTTTTCCAGAAGGAAATGACATACCCTAAAGGGCACGACCCTCATAACCTTGCCGCATATTCCTGTTTTGACCATTTTCGGGGAGTGACGTCTGACGAAGTCTCGTCCACAAAGCTATGCATTTTCACAAAGCCACGCTTTGATCAACAAATGATCAATAAATAATCATCACACAGCAACACTCAGCATGCACCACATTACCGAATTGGGAGTATATCGCTGATAACCTTCAACTACACAACCTCTAAGGGTGTTAAGCTAAGAGAATAAATTCTCTGCCACCAACGGAAATGTAATTGAAAGAAATCTGCTTTATATCTCAAAATGTAATGTCAGACACGTAACCATACAAGTCTGTTCCGGGTTCGAACAGAACCGAAGGCACTTCCAAAGAAGCCCTTGCAATCCGGGTATTTACAAACCCGATAGAACTTTCCATCACAAAGGAAATCTCCATACCGTAGCTATCGGTGCAGAGACAATCGATAGGTTATCCTATCGTTATCACAAATACCCGGTCTTCAACAACGGTCTTCAAATGCTATCCATAACGACATATTATTATTCGGAATGGGTTATACGACTCAAAGGTCCTTTCCCGGCTAACCCGAATAATGAATGCAATATTATGAAAATAAGTGTAGCATTCAAGTTTTCAATCAAATCACAACAAATACCCATTTAAAGGTAAATATCGATAGTCGGTTATTTAACTATCAATAGATATGCACAACATCACCAGATTTCAAATAATTTTCCAAATTATTTATTTTCCAAAAATATCTTATTTTAACAAGATATTTTTTTTTCCACACTTCAACCATTTGAAAACCAATTTCAAATCACTTTTCACCTTTACAACTTTTGAAAACAAATTTTAGATCATTTTCCTTAACCGGAAACACTTCCAAATATTTATTCATTTTCACTTCGTATTGGAAAACATCTCCATACTTATTTAATAATAAGTAATTCACAAATCTATTTATTTTCAACATTTGGAAAATATTCAATATAATTAAATCACAGTTAAGTATATATTTTATTCTTTAAGGAAAACATTCTCTTAAACACATTTATTAGTCAAAATGAATGTTGCGTAAAACATCGTTTCGACAACCCAAAATCACTAGTATAGGGATTTGAAATTAAGATAGATATATACATCCCAATACTATGTAAAACATTTCCTTCTATTTCTTGAAAACGTCTATCTCAACAATGAATGTTGAAATCTATGGTTTCGATATTTAATTGTAACATTCCTGAAAATTAACTACGATTAATTTGGCAATAAATTTAATTTTGAAAATAAATTATGAATTTTATTCATGTGTTAATTAGGATATGTAACAACCCGCATATTTATCGAGTTTGTATTTAAATATTTTATTTAAATATTAACTCGTTAATCGGATTTTGGTCCGAAAAGCTACTTTTTGCAAACGGTCAAATTAGGACTCGAGACCACTTCCATTGAGTTCGAAATGCCGTTTACAACTTTTTTAAGTATAAACATCGATAGGTTTGGAGTTAGTGAAATTTCACTAACTTTTCCCGCTTTGGACTTTGGGTTAGTTTAGCCTATTAAGCCCAAGTTCCAACCCTCTTCTCCTCACTCTTCATAAATTTCCTAACTAATAAAGCTTTGGCATTAATGGTGGAGGGAATGGGAAATTAAAATTCCAAAACTCAAATTCAATTGCAATCCATCTTTCTACTCCAAATTCAAGAAGAAGACATTGGATTCAAGCTTCTTGTGCTTAGATAGAAGAAGGATTGATTCTTGCTTGCTTAAAACTTCATTTTCATTGATATTTGGTGCAAAGGTGAGATTTTTAACTCACATTCTTGTCTATAACTATATTGGGTTGTTGGGAATGATTCCCTATCACTTTAGCATGAATATTTGCTTTTGGTTTGGATTGGATTGGCGAGAAACTCCGATTTTTGGCGTTTTGGCGAAATTTCTGCATTTAGGTCATTCTGGCCATTTTTAGGTCGTTCGGAGTTAGGTCGTGTGGGTCTTAGGTCGTAGGTCGCGTACGAGATAGCTCCTAGATCGTTCTGACCACTTTTCGTGTGTTCGGAGTTAGGTCGTTCACGACCTAGTACTTAGGTCGCTCGTGAGTTGGTGGCGTAGGTCGTAGGTCGTTTAACTCTTAGGTCGTTAGGCCTTGTGTGTGGAGTTAGGTCGCCTGCTTTCCTTAGGTCGTAAGTCGCGTGTGCTTTAGGTCGCTCATGAGTTGGTGGCGTAGGTCGTAGGTCGTTTAACTCTTAGGTCGTTAGGCCTTGTGTGTGGAGTTAGGTCGCCTGCTTTCCTTAGGTCGTAAGTCGCGTGTGCTTTAGGTCGCGCACTTTCTTAGGACGCGAACCCTTTTAGGTCGTTGACCACGCTAGGTCGCTTGGCCTCTTCACTGCTTAGGTCGTTAAACCCTTCCTCTTTTGGGCCGCTCCCCTTTATTTCTTAGGTCGTTGTGGCCTTTGGTCGTGATATTTATAGGTCGCGGCAAAGTTAGGTCGCTCGACCGTAAGCGGTGGCGTTGCCCCCGCACCCCCACCTTGGGGGGTTGCCACCCCCCTGGACCCCCCCTCCGTAGGGGATCTTATCTGAAAAACATTGAGCTGATTTCCTTGGATTTTATTCACATCTCCATATGCGATCTTTGTGACTGATTGTTTCGACAATTGCTTATGTGTTTTGTCACTTTATAATATAAAGGTTTCAATACTAGTAGTAAATATCAAAACTCTTTTAACAAACAATTTCAACTCTATTTTTAATAACTAAGCTCTTTTCTTAAACCGTTTTCCAATCTATTAGTATATACAAACCTTTACCTCACTCGGATGAGAAATCTAATTAAACGACTTAGTAAAACAAGTGGTATGAAACGCTTGCGTTCACTTCGTCGGTTAATTCTTGGACTTGTTCGATTGAACCTCTTGTGACAATTTTATTAGTGAAGATTTACAGTTTGTTCGTAAATATTTAAGTTAAGCAAGTGGTTATGGGACATGAAGCTAAACTTCTATATTTACTAGCTTAGAGTAATTGACACTTCTCGTTGATCATGACGATCATTCTGATGATTTAGACTAGCAACTGTGCGATGTCTCTTGTTGCGAGGTTAGACTAGACACCACTTGTGTGATTCCACTCACACATACCTTTTTGCTTTTTGGTTAGTCTGGACCTTAATCTGTGTGATTCCATTCACACATGTGGGGTAGCTCCCCTTGGTCTTCGGACCGTCATTTGATAGGCCTCTTTCTCTTTTCTATGATTTCTGGACTTCTTGCATTGATTTCTAGAATTTATGTCATTGACTTGTTATGAGTACAAGTTTGGGGTATGATGCCCTTTCCGAATCTTTGAGAAGATTCTTGTGATATTGATTATCTCTTATTGATTGATCTTCTGTTGATCATTATTTACATACTTATAGTGGTATGTCATTATGGATGTTTATGTTTATGCCATATCTTTTATGTTATATCATGTCATCTGATATTTATAGCTAGACTGACCCGTTTATTATTTTCTTAAATAATATTCGGGTCAGACCGAGATGTTACAGGTGCTTCTGCTTGACTTCTTCCCAGGGATTCATCACTCTGACCTTTGGCTAACTGTTTAGATTAGCAGTTTTTGTTGTATACACTTGAGATATAGACTCATAGTTGTATTCTTTTGTATAGCACGTGTTGCTATTCTTTTGTATTATCGTGGATCTTACTGACCACTACTCTGATGTACACTTTCATGTGTTAGTTATATATTCATATCTTTTTCCGCCTTTGTGATATGGATATCTGTGACTGATTTGTGATATGATTATTTCTATGTTTGTTTTCGAAGATTATTTATAGCCACCGTGTGATAAGCAATTACATGGATGGTCGCTCCTCAACTGCCTTATTCTCCGTGCTAGTTGACAGCACTACTCCGGAGTGTTCTTGGCTAGCGTGGGTATAGAGGTGGGGCGTCACAGCTTGGTATCAGAGCCAAACTTCGGAACAATGTAGAATAACTTAACAAGGATCATCGTCCTAGGTCTATCTTAGGAGTCATACCGATTCATCCTATTTCCTTTATGATTCCTTGTTTTATCTATCAAGATTGCTTGATGTTCATTGGTAAATAACCTTCTTCCTTCTCTTCTTTCTTTCTTAAAGGAAGAGAATGTCTAGACCAGGCCGTCCCAGAACTGGATCATCTGGTGCTGCTCCTCCGGATGGAGTTTTTATGACTGCTCAACAGCTTCTTGATTTAGTAACTAATGCTCAAGCAGCTGGAGCTAACCCGGAACCTACTCACCCAAAGTCGGGATTTGCACGCTTGTGCAGCGATTACACCAACTTGGGTGGGAAGCCCTTCAAAGGTTCGGAAAATATCATCGAGGTCCAGGCTTGGTTAAAATCATGCAATCGAATCTTTTCTCGCATGAACCTTATCGATCTCCACCGCATTCAGGTGGCTTCCAGCATGCTCCAAGAGAGAGCATTGGACTGGTACGAACTCCTTATTTCAGAAATTAATGAAGCGGATCTCACCTGGGAGCAATTTCAGGGACGCTTCGAGTTAAAGTTTGTACCAGAAGCTGGGAAAGTAACCTTGGCTCGACGTTTTATAGACCTTGTTCAAGGTCAATCCTCTGTGACTGATTACGCCGCAGCCTTCGAGTCGCTTTCTAAATATGGGGTTGAATACATCAACACCCCATTGAAGAAGAACCAGAGGTTCGTTTATGGCTTAAATTAGAGTCTTAAGAAGCCACTGCTCCTGAAACTAGAAGTCGCATTTGATCAACTCGTCGATATCGCTCTTCGTCTTGAAGAGGCTGATAGAGAGAGTGATGTTGAAGTGGAAGGCGCTAAACCAAACTTCAACAACAAGAAGAGGCCAAACAAATTCAAGGGTCCTTATCCCAACAAAAAGGGTAAGCAGGCAACCCCTGCGGCAAAGTCTCCTTCTCCTAGTGGTGCGAGTTGCTTCAACTGTGGGTCTGGGGATCATTATGCGAATAAGTGCTCCAAGCCCAAATCTTGTCGCTATTGTAAGAGCCCGGATCATTACATACATCAATGCCTCAAGCGTAAAGGCAAGAAGGAAGGAAAGTTGAATGTGGCTCAAGCCCCTGGCAACACATCTCGTGGCCAAGGTATTTCTCATTCCATTCTTGATGGTATTATTTTATGTTGGGCGAATTCTCACCCAGGGGATCTTGAGACCAAGAAGCGTCAGTTTCACCCGGGTTCGCAACCTCCAATTCATTCGGCAAGGTACACTCGGCATTCACACATGAAGCTTCATTCGGCAATGCCAGCCCAAGTCCATCCGGCATGGCCAGCCCCCTTCTCATTCGGCGATGCAAGCACGTGTCCATTCGGCATAGCCAGCCTCCTTCCCTCCGCTCCACCGGTCCAACCCCTTTCCTACATGACCGGACCACATACGACCGAACCAACCTTCAAGCTCACCACCGAACCAACTCCACGACCGGACCACCAACACCGAATCATGCCTGGCCGGACCAACACCTCCGAGCCAAACCATACCTCACCACCGAATGGACCTCCGCCGAACCAGATGATTGCCAGTCCAAATTGCTTCAGCCCGGGCCCACCAGCAGTTATATACTTCCAAGACCCCTGCCCCCTACCTCATTCTATAAATAGAGGGGCAGGGGTACAACAATGGCAGACAAGTTTGAGAGCTCAAGCAAGGAAGGAACTTTCAAACTACCTTCATATACTCGTATACGAAGCATTGTACTTGTAATCCGAAAGAAAGAAGATAATAACATATAAAGTGGACGTAGGCACATTCTGGCCGAACCACTATAAATCTGTGTGTCTTTTACATTTCAGCCCCTACTTTTTTCATATTTACATAACTCATCTAAACCATTAAAAATCACATATAATCAACTAAATAATACGACTTGGAGGTGTTTGTCCATTTTTTGTGCAAACATTTTTGGTGCTTTCATTGAGAATTGAACTCAGGGCTTCATCTTCTCCCACTCAACCTTCTTCCTAACAACATCGCTCGTTGCTCAGAAATCATGCCTTCCAAACAGAGAAGGGATGTTAACAAAGGAAAGAACATCGCAACTAGCAGCCTTCCAGATCCCGCAATCGCAGATCAGCCCACTTCAACAGCAGTACCAGATGAAAATCAGGAAAATCCAACCGGTCCCGCAACGGAACAACCAATCACTAGGGCAGATCTGGATAGGGTTGTGGCTGAAGTAACTAACCGCTTCACATCCCAACAAGAAGCTTTGGTGGACCAACTCATGTCACGCTTAAGGGATGCTGAAGAGTCCAACCACAACACTGAATCATGGGGTGAGTCCCAATCCGGAGGATCTCGGAGGCAACAAAGGTCTTCCCTCTTCGAAGAAGCTATCAACAGGAATAACAATGATAGGGGCCGCGCCCGGACTCAGCCCGAATTCCGACTCGAGGAAGCCCTTGGAACCGAACCCAGCGGGGGAGGCACCAGGCGAGGGTCGGATGTAGCTGAGCCAGTCATACCACCTAATCATAGAAACCCCGCTGAACGGAGCCGAGCTAGAACCCAGCCCGAAGTTGACCCCATGGATGTGCTCGAAACAGAACCCCACAGGGGAAAATCAAGGCAGGGGGCAACTGTAGCTGGTCCTAGCGTGCATCCGAGCAGCCAAAGACAACCACTGGATAATGCTAGAAGTGATAGACTGTACCATCCCTACTGGTCATCTGGACGAGATAGATCCCGCAGGGAAGAACCAAGCTCATTTTTGTCCGCTTCAAGTTCTGACGAACGAATGGCACGATTATTCAGAGAATGTGTCCAACGGGAGCAAAGGGACCGGGGAATAGGCGCTAGGGTCACCAGTCCCTTTACTCGAAATATCGAAACCGCCATCACTCCCCGGGAATGGAAAATGCCAACCATGGAACCTTACAAAGGAACTTCCGACCCCATCGTACACTTGCAGAGATACAACCAGCATATGCTCATGAGTGGAGCAACAGAAGGAGTGTTATGTAAATGCTTTCCGCTATTCCTAGCTGATCTAGCTACCTCCTGGTTCTGCCATCTACCCCAAGGATCCATCAGCTCATGGGAGATGTTGAAAGAAAGGTTTATTAGCCAGTTCCGCATCCATGTGGAACAACCCAAGGATGCTTATTCTATATCCAATGTCAAACAGAAAACCGGAGAGACGCTGCAACAATATCTAACGCGGTTCAACGCCGCAGCGGCAGCAGTTCAAGATGCCGATGAAAAACTCACTCTAATGGCCCTCTGTAGTGGTGTACATCCAGACACCAAGTTTGCCAGAAGATTAACTAAGGAAAAACCAGCTACCTTGCCTGATTTCTTCCATGAAGCTGGAAAGTATATGAGACTTGAAGACGCTGCTACAGAGAGGCAATCAGGACAACAAGGTAAGACAGTTTAGGACAAGGTTCCCACTGCAGCTAAGGACGCTCGAAGAAATGAATCTAGAGACAATACTGGGGGCAGAAAGGTCGAAAAGCGCCAATATCGACCAGGGCCGAGATTTGACTCCTACACTCCTTTGAACGACACAATCGAAAATATCTTCCTAGCCACTCAGGGCGAACTAGGATACAAGCGCCCCCCGCACAAGAAAGAGTCAGATAACGCACTCAAGTCCGGAAAGTTCTGTCGCTTCCACGAATCCCACGGACATGACACCAATGAATGCCACCATCTTCGGGACTTGATCGAAGAACACATTAGAAGAAGAAGACTGGAACGCTATGTGAAGGGTCAGAACAGGACTCCAACTCCAGCCAATGAGAACTCGAAGCAACCCCTCCCAGAGGTAGGCGGAGGGAATCGCAACAATCACAACACCAGTGGCTCTAGTCAAGAGAAGATAGTGGTCCTTACCATCTCAGGAGGACCACACATCGCCGACAGAAGTTGGGCAGAGATGGAAAGGTACGGCAAGTCGCTTAGAAATGCAGAAGGCTATGTTAACTCCATCACGGAAGAACGCCACCCGAAACGAAAAGAGAGCGACGACATCATATTCAGTAGGCGTGATTTGGAAGGAAGACAGTACCCACATATGGATCCTATGGTCATCTCCGCCTGGTTCGGTCCAGCTAAAGTTTTTCGGATTCTAATAGACACAGGAAGCTCCGTAAATACCTATTCAAACATGCTTTCGACAAAATGAAGTTATCAATGAAGGATGTATCCCCCTGTGACAAACCACTGCACGGTTTCACTGGAGATGCAAAAATGCCCCTCGGGCAACTTGACCTCTTCGTCGAAATAGGAAGTCATCCCCGCTCCGTTGTGCGAAAACAAACGTTCGTGCTAATAGAAAACCACTCGGCTTACAACGCCTTCTTGGGAAGACCAGCCTTGTCTGACTTCCAGATTGTATTAGCCCCCTGGTGCCTGAAAATGAAATTTCCAACAGACAACGGAGTAGGAGAAGTAGAAGGAGATCAAGATGCTGCCCGAGACTGCTACGTAACTGAACTTCGCAATAACCGCAGAAAGAATAAAGGAAAAGATGCAGAGACTACTCTCTGCATGAAAAGCTTGGAGGCATAGCAACTAAAGAAAGCCCCTCCTCTTCGATACACAAGCGATCCCTTCAATGAACTAGACCCCAGGGATAAAGAGGAGGAGGCTACCGCCGAGCCTGCAGAGGCTATGGAATTCGTATCTGTAGACAAGCACGATTCAAGTAAACTATTAAAAGTCGGATCTCAGCTAAAAACGGAGTTGAAAGATCAACTCATTGACTTTCTCCGCCACAACTTAGATGTATTTGCGTGGACCCATGCCGATATGACAGGAATCTCCCCCGACATAGCATGCCACATGCTGAACATCGATCCCACCAAGGTACCAGTAAAGCAGAAAAAGAGGAGCATGGGGGTAGAGCGATCAGCAACCCTTGATGAGGAAGTAAAGAATCTACTTGCTAATGGCTTCATACGGGAAGCCATCTACCAAGAATGGATCGCTAACCCAGTGCTAGTAAAAAAGGCCAATGGAAAGTGGCGAACATGTATTGACTTCTCCAATCTGAATGACGCTTGCCCAAAAGATTGCTTCCCACTTCCCCGAATTGACCAACTTGTGGACAGCACAGCCGGACACGAACTCCTATCTTTTATGGATGCATACTCCGGATATAACCAGATTCCCATGCACGCTCCTGATCAAGACCACACTAGCTTCATCACCGACCGCGGACTATATTGTTACAAAGTCATGCCCTTTGGACTCAAAAATGCTGGAGCTACCTATCAGCGCCTCGTCAACAAGATGTTCGCGGAACTAATAGGACGGACTATGGAAGTGTATGTGGATGACATGTTGGTAAAGTCCAGGAAAGCCGACGACCATGTAAGCCACCTGGGCGAGATGTTTCAAGTACTTCGCCGATATGGAATGAAGCTGAATCCTCTAAAGTGCTCCTTCGGAGTATCTTCGGGAAAATTCTTAGGATTTATCGTCCACTCCAGAGGAATCGAAGCAAACCCTGAACAAATCCGGGCTCTAAAAGAAATAAGGATACCCTCCACTCGAAAAGAAATGCAGAGCCTAAACGGAAAGGTGGCCGCCCTAAGCAGATTCATTTCCAAGGCAACTGACAAGTGTGTCCCTTTCTTCGAAGCTCTCAAGAAAGACAAAGGGAGATTCGAGTGGACCGATGAATGCTTAAAAGCCTTCCTCAACCTAATCGAACACCTTCAGAGACCACCAGTACTCTCAACTCCAAATGAAGGTGAAGTGTTATACCTATACCTCGCTGTATCATCTCATGCTCTAAGCGCCGCCTTGGTAAGAGAAGAAGACCGCACACAACGCCCGGTTTACTTTGTAAGTAAGAGATTTACAGGGGCAGAGGCCAGATATCCTAAACTAGAGAGATTAGCATATTGTTTATTAATCGCGTCACGAAAACTGCGACACTACTTCCAGTCTCACTCCATCAGGGTTCTAACCGATCAACCGCTAAGACAAGTGCTCCATCGTCCTGACACTTCTGGGCGACTCCTCAAATGGTGCATCGAACTAAGTCAGTATGATATCACCTACCATCCTCGCACCGCTATCAAAGGGCAAGCCATGGCCGATTTCATCGCCGAATTCACTACCAACGAAGGCAAGGAACAATCCGAAGTGGCAAAAAACATCAAGTGGAACCTCTTTGTAGATGGAGCATCGAACGAACAAGGCTCGGGGGCAGGAATTGTGATCATCACTCCCAGGGGAAGAAAGTTGTACTACGCATTAAGGTTGGAGTTCACGGCCACCAACAACAATGCTGAATATGAGGCAGTAATAGCGGGATTGGAGCTTGCCCTAGAAATTGGAATCAATTCCTTATGTCTTCATAGTGATTCTCAGCTTATCGTAAACCAGGTACTAGGAGAATTCCAGACTCGAGGAGAACGACTCACAACATACCTAAGGAAAACCAAACTGCTGCTCGATCAATTGGACCACTATCTAATCAAACATATTCCTCGAGAAGAGAACCAAGAGGCAGATGAACTTGCAAAGCAAGCTAGTATGAAGAATAGCACCATTTTCGGAACACTAGCCATCTCAAGGCAGCTAGCCCCAAGTTTCGAACAAGTAAATCTGGTAACTGCAATCGAAGAAGGAACCTGGATGACTCCTATCCGGAAATATTTGCAAGATGGCACACTGCCCGACAGGCGTAATGAAGCCAAGAAGATCTTGAGGAAAGTTCCCCACTACACAATACAAGAAGGCATCCTCTATCGGCGTAGCTTCTCTAGCCCCTTATTAAGATGCGTCGCCGGAAGGGAAGCCAAGGAAATCTTATCAAACATCCATCAGGGAGGATGCGGAGATCACACTGGAGGGCAGACTCTGGCAAAAAAGATACTCCGATATGGATATTACTGGCCCACGCTAAACAAAGACGCCTTAGACTTCGTCAAGAAATGCGACAGATGCCAGAAATTTGCCAAGATTCCTCGACTGCCCACAAATGAAATTACTCAAATGACCAGCCCTTGGCCCTTTGCTATATGGGGAATTGACTTAATTGGCGAACTGCCAACGGGCCGAGGCGGAGCCAAATATGCTATAGTGGCAGTCGATTATTTCACCAAATGGGTGGAAGCGGAACCTCTAAATAAAATATCTTCAGCATAAGTTATAAACTTCTTGATCAAAAATATTCTTTGCAGGTACGGAGTCCCACTCAAGATCATATCAGACAACGGACTCCAGTTTGACAGCGAAGAATTTGCCGACTGGTGCCAACAGCATGGAATTCATAAAAGCTTCTCATCAGTAGCTTATCCTCAGGCAAACGGACAAGTTGAAGCTGTCAACAAAATTCTCAAAACCCTAATCAAGAAGAAACTTGAAAAGTCAAAAGGCGCTTGGGTGGACGAACTTCCTACGGCACTATGGGCATACCGCACGTCTTTCAGAACATCAACGGGACATACTCCTTTCTCCTTGGCATATGGATCAGAGGCAATGCTCCCAGTTGAGACTATTGTGCCTTCCCACCGTAGGATCCACTACAACCCAGAAGAAAACGAAGAACTCCTCCTCATGTCTTTGGATCTGATTGAGGAAAGGAGAAACGATGCATCACTTAAAGCAGCAGCTCACAAACAAAAGGTGGCAGCGCTATACAATTCCAAAGTCAAGCATCGCAGCTTACAAGAAGGATATCTTGTCCTCAGGCGAATCTTTCCGCGCCCCGGGGCACTAGACCCCATCTGGGACGGACCATATGTAATTCATAAAGATCTCCACAACAGAGCTTATATTTTGTCAACAGTGGATGGAGAGGTGTTCCAGAGGGCATGGAACATCCGACACCTCCGTCGATACTTTTCTTAACTTGTACTGCCCATATGAAGTGAATTAACAAAGAGAATCAGTGGACGTAGGCACTTTCGTGCCGAACCACTTTAAAAAATCTTGTCTCTTTTTAGCTTGTTCCTTTATGTCTTGGCTACTTGTTAAGTTTTATCCCTTTCTGTTGAACAAAATCCTATGGCATCTCCACTCAAGACGCACCGCGGCCTCATCTGGACTAGGCCTAACAGGTACGCTATGATTCTATGCACTCGCCAATGAGACACTTTTGCTCCAGCATCCCTCTGCTGCGGGTTAACTCATTGCGCGCCTTCCCTCAAAGCCAACTGTAATGAGCCGATTATAAGTCATCATAAAGGCCGACTATAGCCGATGGCAGCTCATTACGGCGTTCGGCTCGCCGGCAACTGTGAACCTACTTTAAGCCCCAACATAAGGTGTGGCCAGCCAGGGGTAGTTCACGGCCAACGGCACCCACGCTAGCCGGCCACGGTAAATCGAATAATACCCACGATTACGGACCATAATGGTTCGGGTAGTTACCGTGCGCGATCTCGGCTCCGATGTGTCTTAAGTGCGGCTGTGGTAAAAAAGAAAACTCCCCGCGGAGGCGTAAGATGGGTGACAAATGTCTCCAAGACCCACAGCTAGGGAAAGTGACTACAAAACCCGTTTGCCACGAACTTAAGCACATCGACGGCCTTCCGTGACTGGAAGTTTTACTTTTACTATATTTCCATTTCATTTAAATACTTTTCTCCTATCCTGTATAACAAACTCTAAAGTACAGGAAACCAAATAGGAAGCATTCGCTCATAAGAAACTAAGTCTGCATACTGGGTGGCAGGGTACTCAGCTATATCCGTGAACAGTTACATAAGACACTCTAAGCTACCGCCTGCGAATGAAACATAAAGGGCGGTACTCTCTTTTCTTGTACACAAATACGTAACTATAGCTTGTTCGTACAATAACATTGCAACACATGAAATTATATTTCTAGCAAAAAACTTAGCATCAAACACAACTAGAATCACAAGCATATACATAGTTATATTTCTCACGCAGCCCATCAAGATGACAACAACATTTAAACATAACAACATCAGCTTATATTATAAAATCACACGAAGTTATTCTTTGCAAATAATATTATTATAGTTACATGTCGATGACTAACGTAAACCGTGATAAAAAGAAATAAAAAGGTGGCAGCCGCGTCCACACTCCATCGCCAACTTCCCAAGTCTACTTAGCCGCAGGATCAGAGCCCCCAGCATGTGGATCAGGAGTCCCACCTGTCCAGTTCAGAAGAGGAATTCATTAAACGAACAATCAAGTTATGAAAACACGGAAAGGAAAGAAAGGGAAAAGAATAAATCACCAGCATCCGCCGCTCGATCCTCATCATCCAACTGCACGCCCGCTTCCTCTGCAGCAAGCAGCCGCATCCCCTCCTTCACCGCCGCTTGCTCCTCCTTCGAGAACTGGGCAGTAACCGCATCCAAATTGAAAGCCTCTCCGCCTTCCTTACCCGCGTTCACCCTGGCCTCCTCTAAAGCCTGGAGATACACCTTGGCCATCACCCGAGGGTAATCGTCCATCCAAGACAAGCCGCCCTCCTTCCAAGTGTGGAAGTACATGTCCTGCAGCATCTCATCCATCATCCCCTCATTCTCCTCAAACTCCCTCACCCGGGCCTCGGAAGCTTGCAACTTGGCGACGGCAATGTCCCTCTCTGATTGGTATCTCAAGCAGTCCGCCTGAAGAGACCTCCTCATTTCCTCCTCCTTTAACTTGAGGGACCTCCTCATCTCCTCCATCTCCTCCTTCAACTCGGCCTGAGCCATCTCCGCAGCCTCGAGCCTCCCAGACAACTCCTCTACCCGCTCAAGATCCGCATTTCGAACCTCGTCCACCGTCGTAATGGCCATGTTAATCCGTTCCCTGCAGGCGACCTCCATCTTCCGTAATTCCGCCCTACTGGCCTTCTCCATCGTCTCTTTCAGCCACTTGGAGGCTTCCTCATGCTGAGAAATCTGGATGGCTTGATCGGCGAGCTGCTTGGCCTGATCGGCAACTTTTAACCTCAACCGAATATTAGCACTCCCGATCTCTTCCCCGGCCTTGGCCAATCTAGCATGATGCTCCATTAACTTCTTAGTCTCTGCGGCCACCCGATCGATGTTAGCCTTGGCTTCGTCCCCCATGGTGACTACCCGTGTAGTAAGTAAATCAAGATCTAAAGACTTGGCCTCGTCCAGCACTCTTACCATGGGGTTGTGGGGAAGGAGGTGCTCGCCCGTGGCCTCATCAAATGAGATATCCTGAAAGCTCGGATCTAAATCAGGATGACCGGCAAAAGGGTCACGAGGCACGGGGCGAGGCACATCAGGACGCCTTATACGAATAACAGTTGGGCTCTTGAAAGGAGGATGAGGGGGGCCGGGTTCCGTGCTCTCCTCCGTAGTGTCACGAGGAGGCTGAGTAGGAAGCTGCGAACCAGGGGAAGACTCAAATAAGGAACGGCTCCGCTTCTTTTTCCGAATGCCCTCTTCAATGACCCCAAGAAGAGGGCGATAACTGACTACATCCCCAGTGCGACCAGTAGAGGGTTTCGCAGAAGCTCTCCTCGACTTAAACTGCTCAAGGCGGTGTCGAACGTCCGACGTTTTAACAACCTGACCTGCCCCTGGAATAAAGAACAAGTGTTACGAACATACAATAATCCACAGTTCGAAAAATGTGTTAAGTTAAAAGGAAAGAAAAGTGAGAAGACACATCTATTATACAAACCCGGCGGAGGAGTGGGATACTGCAATAAGTCCTGGATCTCATTCCAGGACGGAAGTGAACCGTAAAAAGTTTCTAAGTCCCTATCGAAAATGGAATCGGCAGAGGACAAAAGTTCACCTTGCATCGCCGGAGTCGCCTTAGCTGAGAAACCCTTAGAGGATGGGTCAGTGCCAGCCACAGCTTTGCCGGTTTCCTTTGCCTTCTCCGTTTCCGACTCTCCCTCCGACTCCCCGAAGGCCCGACGGAGAGCCTCATCCAGTTCAAGGTCTTGCTAAGAGGTTAGGGCACCGACGCCACTACCACCTTGACCGTCGCCATCTCCTCCACCCTCCGACCCTTCTCCAACCTCGCCTCCTTCCTCCTCTTCTACGCCTTCCTCCTCCGGGACAGTCGGAAAAGTACTTGGAGAAGGGCCATCAGACTTCTTCAGTTTCTTCCCCCCGACAACGGGACGCTCTGTAAAAGGCTCCCTCTTACCGCTCTTCACCATAGCTCCCTCCTTAGCTTTGGCAGCCTTCTCCTCAGCCGTGTCTCTTTGCTTAACCACGGACTGGTGCGGTAAGATCAAATTATACTCCAAGAGGGTAGCATTCCTGATCAAGAAGGAGGCCGACCGGTCCCGTGCCGGAATAGCCTTTAGTTCAGCAGCCATTCGCACCAAGGAATCATCCTCCACGACTGCAATACCACCTGTCGCTAGCCAGAAATAGAAGCATGTCAGAAAAAACACTACAGTCAAAACATGGAAAATATAAATGAAATCCATCTTACAGCCGGAAGTGAAAAGGCGGAAAGAAACAACATCGTCCTTGATGAAGAACCACTCTTTCTTGAACATGGTAAACTTGGAATATAAGTCCAGGACTGGTTTGAAGGGCACGGCCGCTTCCAGACTGATATACGGAGACCCCTTCTTATAGCCTCTCAGGTTGTACAAGTATCGAATTTCCCGGTTAGAAGGAGGACGCCCGTACCTCCTCTGGAAGATAACAAAGAGGCTCACCAGGATGGCATAAGAGTTAGGCTGAAGTTGGAAAGGAGCCACCTTCAAATATGTGGTGAAACTTACTATCCAAGCATTGATAGGAGGGATAGCACCGCACATACAATGGTATCTGCTATAAGCAAAATAGCCTTCGGGAGGATTATATGGCATCACTCCATCTCCCGGCAGCAGCATAAGAGCCCTGTCTATCCCGAAGGAACGGGATATGACGTCAAGTTGCTCCTCCTTTAGGGAGCTAGGAAAGCAATCGGGAGGGGAGACTAGAAGTTCCTGTGGACCATATCCGTCCACTAACGACCTCGGAACAGGTCTATGTTGCCCGGATCCTGGTTGGGCTGGGGGCACAGAAGAAGACTCTCCTTTACCTTTAGACTTCTTTCTATCCGATCGTGTTTCCGCTTTGCGAGACATTTTCTACAGCACAAGAAAAACTTGATATTAGAATAAGAAGTATAGAAACATAAACAAGCAAGTATATAAGGCAAGCGTGTAAAAAAGTCTAAGATTCTGCTCAAGGTTCAAGTATGAAGTCTCATTCGGCGGTGCAAGACAAGTTCATTCGGCATACATATCATTCGGCCCTAAGGCCTGAGTCTTATTCGGCAATCCAATACACTTCGTATACGTTCGGCAAACAGGTCCATCCGGTGATAAGAGATCATTCGGCAAAAAATATATATACCTGATTCGGTATAAACTGGTTCGGCAGAAGGATGGTTCGGTCAAGAATTGGTTCGGCTCTCTGGTTCGGTAAGAAGAAACCAAGGGGGTGTAGCCTCTATATATAGGCGAGCTCAGGGCCGCCGAATCAACTGGTTCGGCCCACCGGATAGGAACACCGGACCAATAACAAACATACCGAACCAACAAGATACCGAATGAAACCAAAACCGGATGAGCACGACCGGACCAACGCAAAACCGAATGAACTCTCTCTCTACCAACAACAACCTGGAACTAGGGGCGTGCAGAGCGCCTCACGCAGATAAGTACCAAACTCCAGAACTAACTAATAAAATGAGGATTATGACAACGATGTATAAGTTGTAAATCTCTCACTAACATGGATTAATCGTTTACACGTGTACGCGACCACGAACGGTCCATAGGCACGCTCTGAATGGTTATTAACCCTATTGTCATGGGAATTTACACTTTGACACGCCTTTTTAAACTCGTAGGTTAAACGGACATTTGATTCTGATAATTATGAAATGGCTAAGCTACTTACACATGTACGGGGTCGCGAACGATCCCTAGGCATGCTCTGAGCTGGCGATAAACCATCTTGACAAACGATCCAAGGATCCACTCTGACATGAACCTGGCATCAATGATGCTAAGCCCCCTCGGGGCTCACTCTCTCGTCCCAAACGGCACAGTTCAATTCAACTCGAATATTTCGATCACGAACGGTTGTTGTTTGAAATCACTCTAAAACTGTAAATTACTTTGCAGGACATCAACAGAATACGAACATCCAACCCATGGCGTTACAAAGCTAAACTTCCTACCAAAAAAAAAAAAAAAAAAACAAAGCGCGACACATGCAAGCATGTGCCCCACTTTGGGGGGCAAATGTTGGGCGAATTCTCACCCAGGGGATCTTGAGACCAAGAAGCGTCAGTTTCACCCGGGTTCGCAACCTCCAATTCATTCGGCAAGGTACACTCGGCATTCACACATGAAGCTTCATTCGGCAATGCAAGCCCAAGTCCATCCGGCATGGCCAGCCCCCTTCTCATTCGGCGATGCAAGCACGTGTCCATTCGGCATAGCCAGCCTCCTTCCCTCCGCTCCACCGGTCCAACCCCTTTCCTACATGACCGGACCACATACGACCGAACCAACCTTCAAGCTCACCATCGAACCAACTCCACGACCGGACCACCAACACCGAATCATGCCTGGCCGGACCAACACCTCCGAGCCAAACCATACCTCACCACCGAATGGACCTCCGCCGAACCAGATGATTGCCAGTCCAAATTGCTTCAGCCCGGGCCCACCAGCAGTTATATACTTCCAAGACCCCTGCCCCCTACCTCATTCTATAAATAGAGGGGCAGGGGTACAACAATGGCAGACAAGTTTGAGAGCTCAAGCAAGGAAGGAACTTTCAAACTACCTTCATATACTCGTATACGAAGCATTGTACTTGTAATCCGAAAGAAAGAAAATAATAACATATAAAGTGGACGTAGGCACATTCTGGCCGAACCACTATAAATCTGTGTGTCTTTTACATTTCAGCCCCTACTTTTTTCATATTTACATAACTCATCTAAACCATTAAAAATCACATATAATCAACTAAATAATACGACTTGGAGGTGTTTGTCCATTTTTTGTGCAAACATTTTATTTCATGATCAACCTATTAGAGTTCTCTTTGATACGGGTGCATCCCATTCTTTTATATCAAAGGAACTGGTAGACACTTTTTCCTTAAGTGTTACTGCATTGATGACTTCTTTAAAAATTGCGAATCCTGTTGGTGGATCCGCAACTCTTAGTTTGCTTTGTAAAGATGTGGAGATTATTTTTTGCGATTTTTCTTTCCTAGCCGATTTGCATGTCATGCGTTACTTAGGCTTTGGAATAATTTTGGGAATGGATTGGCTTAACCGTTATTAAGCCCATATCCTATGTCCTGAGCGGACTATTCATCTCCGACATCCACTATCTGTTAGTCAGATTTCTGTTAATCTTAAAGATTCAGAATCCTGTTTGGTGGCATCTTTATATTCTTTAAATCCTCGTGATAACGATGATGATGATGAAGATGATATTATTTCTCGTATTCATGTTGTTCGTGAATTTTCCGACATATTCGAGCCCGTTTTAGGTTTACCACCTAAACGAGCAATTGAGTTCAGAATTAATCTTGTTTCTGGAGCTCAACCTATTACTCGTCCTCCTTATCGCATGTCCAATAAGGAAAATGAGGAGATGCGTAAACAATTATCTGAGTTGGAGACGAGGCAATTTATTCGCTCTAGTTCCTCGCCTTGGGCTATTTTCGTAAAGAAATCCGATTGTACTCTGAGGCTCTGCGTTGATTATCGCAAGCTTAACGATCTTACTATTAAAAATAAATATCCTTTACCTCGGATTGATGATCTATTCGATCAGCTTAGTGGTGCTAAGGTCTTTTCACAATTGGACTTGGCTACCGGTTTCCATCAGCTTCGTATCGCTGAGGATAACATTCCTTTGACATCACTCCGTACACGATATGGATCTTATGAATGGCTTGTTATGCCATTTGGGTTAACGAATGCTCCAGCTTATTTCATTGACCTCATGAATCGAGTTTTCAAAGATTTCCTCGATCGGTTTGTTCTCATATTCATTGATGATATTCTTGTGTATTCAAAAACCGAGGAGGAACATGAGAAACATCTTCGGATTGTATTGGAAACACTTAGGAGTAATCAATTAAAGGCGAAATTTTCTAAATGCCACTTTTGGCAATCTTGTGTGAAGTTTCTCGGTCATATTATTTCCGAATCCGGGATATCCGTGGATCCTTCAAAGATTGAAGCGATTCAAGATTGGAAGAGACCGGAGAGTGTGACAGAGATTCGTAGTTTTCTCAGATTGGCGGGCTATTACCGTCGTTTTATTAAAGACTTTTATAAGATTGCCGTGCCTCTTACTGGCTTGACTAAGAAGGGAGTTAAATACATTTGGTCGGACAAATGTGAAGCCTCTTTTCAGAAATTGAAAGAACTCCTTTCCGATGCTCCTATTCTTGTTATTCCCGAGGGGAATCAAGATTTTGTTGTTTATACCGATGCTAGTCACGTTGGTTTGGGTGCCGTTCTTATGCAAAAAGAACGTGTTGATGTTTATGTTTCTAGGCAATTGAAGCCGGCCGAGACTAGATATGCTACACATGATCTAGAGCTCGCGGCTATTGTTTTCGCCCTTCGAATGTGGCGTCATTATCTATTGGGAGAGAAATTTATTCTTTACACGGATCATAAGTCTTTGAAATATTTATTTTCTCAAAAAGAACTTAATTTACGTCAACAGCGTTGGCTCGAGTTCCTTGCACCTTATGATCTTGATATTCTTTATACCCCCGGTAAGGGTAATCGTGTCGCCGATGCTCTTAGCCGTAAGCAACAAGCAGTTGTTTCTATGATGATATCCGAATGGAACGATCTCGAGATCTTATCCACTTGTGAGATTCGAGAGCGCGTATCCGATTTATGCTCATCGCTTGTTTTATGTAGCCTTGAGGCTCATCCTTCTCTTTTAGACCGCATTCTTGAAGCTCAAGGGCTAGATTCTGAATTGGCTCTTCTTGGCAAAAATGTTAAGGATAAAATTGATATTGAAGGTTTGAAAGACTATGATATTGATTCTCGTGGCGGCATTCGAAAATTTGGTAGACTTATCGTACCAAATATTGGAGATCTTCGTAAAGATATTTTAGAAGATTCCCATCGTTCTAAATTCACCATTCATCCCGGTAGTAGTAAAATGTACGCTGATATGAAGCGACTTTATTATTGGGAGGGAATGAAATCTAATATTGCTAACTTTGTTAAGTGTTGCATGACTTGCCAACTTGTCAAGGCCGAACATCAAAGGCCTGGTGGGTTATTGCAACCTTTAGAAATTCCAATTTGGAAGTGGGATCAAATTTCCATGGACTTTATAGATGGCCTTCCCCGTTCTCGTTCGGGTCATGATAGCTTATGGGTGATTGTTGATAGACTTACTAAATCCGCCCATTTTATTCCGGTTCGGTCTAACCGAACCGTTCCTCTTTTGGCCAAACTATTTGTCAAGGAAATTGTAAAATTGCATGGAGTTCCTACTTCTATTGTTAGCGATCGTGATCCATTGTTTACTAGTGGATTTTGGAAGAGTCTTCAAAAATCTTTAGGAACGAAGCTTAATTTTAGCACCGCTTATCACCCCCAGTCCGATGGACAAACCGAGCGTGTGAATCAAACTCTTGAAGATCTTCTTCGTGCTTGTGTGCTTGATTTTGGTGGAAGTTCGGAAGATCATATTTCACTTGTTGAATTTTCCTATAATAATAGCTTCCAATCTAGTATTGGTATGACACCTTTCGAGGCACTCTACGAAAGGCCATGCCGATCTCCTTCTTGTTGGCTTGAGGCCGGTGAGAAGCTGGTTTTAGGTCCAGACTTTATTCGTGATTCCACGGAAAAGATTGAACTTATTCGACATAGGATGAAAGAAGCCCAGAGTAGACAAAAATCCTATGTCGATAATCGAAGAAGGAAATTAGAATTTTCTGTTGGGGATCCTGTTTTTATTCGTGTTTCACCTATGAAGGGTGTTGTACGTTTCAGTCGATCGGGGAAGTTAGCGCCTCGATATATTGGGCCATTTCCTATCACTGAACGTATTGGTTCCATGGCTTATCGCCTTGTATTGCCGGCTCAGTTTTCTGCTATGCATGATGTATTTCACGTTTCTCAATTACGGAAATGCCTTCGGGATTCCGATTCTATTCTTGAGCCTGCTGTTGTGGAAGAAATTGAAGTTTCGTCGAATTTAACTTATGAGCAGCATCCTATTCGAATTATAGCTTCTGAGGTTAAACGACTTCGAAATAAAGATGTTCCGCTTGTGAAGGTTCAATGGTCCTCAAATCCTAAGGATTGTTCTTGGGAATCCAGAGAATTCATCGAGCGTACAAATCCGGACTTGCTTACTCCTGCTCCTTGAGGGGAACTTCTTATTTCAAAATTCCTCTTGTGTTAGTATGCTTTTATGGTTGTTACTTTTTATTTCCATCTTATATATATTGCGAGGACGCAATTTCTTTAAGGAGGGGAGTCTGTAACAACCCGCATATTTATCGAGTTTGTATTTAAATATTTTATTTAAATATTAACTCGTTAATCGGATTTTGGTCCGAAAAGCTACTTTTTGCAAACGGTCAAATTAGGACTCGAGACCACTTCCATTGAGTTCGAAATGCCGTTTACAACTTTTTTAAGTATAAACATCGATAGGTTTGGAGTTAGTGAAATTTCACTAACTTTTCCCGCTTTGGACTTTGGGTTAGTTTAGCCTATTAAGCCCAAGTTCCAACCCTCTTCTCCTCACTCTTCATAAATTTCCTAACTAATCAAGCTTTGGCATTAATGGTGAAGGGAATGGGAAATTAAAATTCCAAAACTCAAATTCAATTGCAATCCATCTTTCTACTCCAAATTCAAGAAGAAGACATTGGATTCAAGCTTCTTGTGCTTAGATAGAAGAAGGATTGATTCTTGCTTGCTTAAAACTTCATTTTCATTGATATTTGGTGCAAAGGTGAGATTTTTAACTCACATTCTTGTCTATAACTATCTTGGGTTGTTGGGAATGATTCCCTATCACTTTAGCATGAATATTTGCTTTTGGTTTGGATTGGATTGGCGAAAAACTCCGATTTTTGGCTTTTTGGCGAAATTTCTGCATTTAGGTCGTTCTGGCCATTTTTAGGTCGTTCGGAGTTAGGTCGTGTGGGTCTTAGGTCGTAGGTCGCGTACGAGATAGCTCCTAGATCGTTCTGACCACTTTTCGTGTGTTCGGAGTTAGGTCGTTCACGACCTAGTACTTAGGTCGCTCGTGAGTTGGTGGCGTAGGTCGTAGGTCGTTTAACTCTTAGGTCGTTAGGCCTTGTGTGTGGAGTTAGGTCGCCTGCTTTCCTTAGGTCGTAAGTCGCGTGTGCTTTAGGTCGCTCGTGAGTTGGTGGCGTAGGTCGTAGGTCGTTTAACTCTTAGGTCGTTAGGCCTTGTGTGTGGAGTTAGGTCGCCTGCTTTCCTTAGGTCGTAAGTCGCGTGTGCTTTAGGTCGCGCACTTTCTTAGGACGCGAACCCTTTTAGGTCGTTGACCACGCTAGGTCGCTTGGCCTCTTCACTGCTTAGGTCGTTAAACCCTTCCTCTTTTGGGCCGCTTCCCTTTATTTCTTAGGTCGTTGTGGCCTTAGGTCGTGATATTTATAGGTCGCGGCAAAGTTAGGTCGCTCGACCCATGTTGCCGTTAGGTCGCTCGATCCTTGTTGCCGATAGGTCGCGTGCTTTCTTAGGTCGCATACCTTTAGGTCGCGTGTCCCCTCTACCTCGTTAGGTCGCAAAGAACTTTAGGTCGCTCGACCTCCTTACCCACCAGGTCGCGCACTTAGTTAGGTCGCTCAGCCATTGTGTTAGGTCGCGTGAACCCTTAGGTCGTTAGACCTCATTTTGCTTTAGGTTGTAGGCCTCTTGCCTTCACTTAGGTCATACCGTTTTGTCGGGGCGCTGCCCCGCACCCCGCCGGGGGTGCTGCCCCCTGGACCCCCGCGACCTGACCGGGCAGGTCGAACCCCGTAAGCGGTGGCGTTGCCCCCGCACCCCCACCTTGGGGGGTTGCCACCCCCCTGGACCCCCCCTCCGTAGGGGATCTTATCTGAAAAACATTGAGCTGATTTCCTTGGATTTTATTCACATCTCCGTATGCGATCTTTGTGACTGATTGTTTCTACAATTGCTTCTGTGTTTTGTCACTTTATAATATAAAGGTTTCAATACTAGTAGTAAATATCAAAACTCTTTTAACAAACAATTTCAACTCTATTTTTAATAACTAAGCTCTTTTCTTAAACCGTTTTCCAATCTATTAGTATATACAAACCTTTACCTCACTCGGATGAGAAATCTAATTAAACGACTTAGTAAAACAAGTGGTATGAAACGCTTGCGTTCACTTCGTCGGTTAATTCTTGGACTTGTTCGATTGAACCTCTTGTGACAATTTTATTAGTGAAGATTTACAGTTTGTTCGTAAATATTTAAGTTAAGCAAGTGGTTATGGGACATGAAGCTGAACTTCTATATTTACTAGCTTAGTGTAATTGACACTTCTCGTTGATCATGACGATCATTCTGATGATTTAGACTAGCAACTGTGCGATGTCTCTTGTTGCGAGGTTAGACTAGACACCACTTGTGTGATTCCACTCACACATACCTTTTTGCTTTTTGGTTAGTCTGGACCTTAATCTGTGTGATTCCATTCACACATGTGGGGTAGCTCCCCTTGGTCTTCGGACCGTCATGTGATAGGCCTCTTTCTCTTTTCTATGATTTATGGACTTCTTGCATTGATTTCTAGAATTTATGTCATTGACTTGTTATGAGTACAAGTTTGGGGTATGATGCCCTTTCCGAATCTTTGAGAAGATTCTTGTGATATTGATTATCTCTTATTGATTGATCTTCTGTTGATCATTATTTACATACTTATAGTGGTATGTCATTATGGATGTTTATGTTTATGCCATATCTTTTATGTTATATCATGTCATCTGATATTTATAGCTAGACTGACCCGTTTATTATTTTCTTAAATAATACTTGGGTCAGGCCGAGATGTTACAAGTGCTTCTGCTTGACTTCTTCCCAGGGATTCATCACTCTGACTTTTGGCTAACTGTTTAGATTAGCAGTTTTTGTTGTATACACTTGAGATATAGACTCATAGTTGTATTCTTTTGTATAGCACGTGTTGCTATTCTTTTGTATTATCGTGGATCTTACTGACCACTACTCTGATGTACACTTTCATGTGTTAGTTATATATTCATATCTTCTTCCGCCTTTGTGATATGGATATCTGTGACTGATTTGTGATATGATTATTTCTATGTTTGTTTTCGAAGATTATTTATAGCCACCGTGTGATAAGCAATTACATGGATGGTCGCTCCTCAACAGCCTTATTCTCCGTGCTAGTTGACAGCACTACTCCGGAGTGTTCTTGGCTAGCGTGGGTATAGAGGTGGGGCGTCACAGGATATTTCTTGAATGATTTTAAATTTTTAGATTATAAGTAGGATTTGGTTAAAATTTAGAGATAAGTAATTTTCTAAATAAAAAAATTTCGATTTAAAAATAAATATGGATTTAAAGATAAATAGCAAATTGATTTGGAATAGAAGAATAAGTAAATTATCAACAAACATTGGTTTTCAAAAATAAAAATGTATTAAAAATAAAATAGAATTAAAAGCTTTAAATTAACAAAGGTTGTTTCTAAATTTTAAATATATTAGGCATATTTAGAAGTTGAAATTAAAAATAATAATTAATGGACTCATTTTCAAAATATTATTTTTATAATTCACCTATATAAATAAAAGTAATCCTCTGTAAATATGTAATCAAAATATTTAAATCACTCTTAATTTTTTAAAGGTTGTACAAAAAGAAAATAAATAATAAAAGAAATGCATGAACATAAAATGTATAAATTACTCATATATAAATATGTGGGCTAAATTAAAGATTGTAGTGTGAAAAATAATTGGAATAAAATTTTGTTGCGTAAATATAAATATAAAAGGAAACATTAACATTTTGCAAAATGTAAACATAGGTTGTATGTGGAAATACATTTACATAAGGGTTTCAAAGCTGAAATTTGCAAAAGCAATTTGAGTCAAGGGATTTAAACACAATTTTCCAAATAAACAACAAGTGTACAACATGCACAAAGGAAATGGACAAGTGGCCTTGAACTTTTGAACAAAAAAAAAAAAATTAGAAATCAGGCCATTCATATTCTTGTGCCCGAAATAAGAAACAGAGAAAGAAAGTTAAAGAGAGTTGTGTTAAAACTTCTCAAAAACCTGAGAAGAAACCAGAAAAAAAAAAGATACATCTTCAAACTCAAATTCAAACCCCTTCTCTCTAGAAAAAAAAAGAAGAAAAAAATCTGAGAGCAGTATAATCAAAACCAGAATCAAGGCCTGGAAGCAGGAAGGTTCAAAGGCAAGGCAAGGCAACATCAAAAACAGAAAATAAATCAAAAATATCAAAGCAAGAATCAAGCTTGAAAACCAAAGCTTCAAACTGGAAAAAAATCAAACCCGGAAGAATCAAGCAGAGGCAACTCAGGGTATAGCAAGGAAAAAAAATCAAAAAGGGCAAAGCAAAAAAAAAAAACAAAGCATAAAAGAAAACAACTGTTCTTCCTCTGTTCAAACTTAAAAGTCAGGTGAGCAGGCCCACTTAAATTATCTTTTATGGTTTAAATGTTTGGATTTGCATTTGAAAATGTTTGTTTGGTTGCTGAAATATGCTTGCATTGTCTATGCATACAAATAGTTGGATATATGACTGTGTGCATTTCCCTGTTGATTCCTCAAACACTAGGATTGCATATCAAGATTTATATCTCAAAAGGAAAATAGATTTTGGTGAAGATCTTCAAATGAAATGTGATGGCATAATCAAGTTTAAGTTTTAAAAACAATTTCAAATCAAAGAAACATCAAAACAAGTCCCAGGTTATTCTTTGTTTCTCTGTCTCTGTTTTAGATAACAAAAAGATGTAAAAATTTATATATGTTTTATATGGGTTTGCAAGTGATAAATATTCGAAAATAATGATGTGAAACATGTTGTATGGGTGACAAAGTGTCCATGTGAACATAGGTGACTGGTGCATATCTGTTGGAAAGGCATATATAGCCTCTGTTGTAGTTACAGGTTTCAAACTTGTCTGAGGAAAAAAAAGAAAAAAAAAAGAAAAAAAATACTCAATTTCCTTTTTCTCTGACTCTTAATAGGTGATGATCTTTGAAAGTAAAATGATTATACCAATGTGATGTTGTTTCTAAAATAGTTTTAAATAGAAAAAAAAAATTATTAGTAAATATTCAGAAGAAAAAAAGGGAAGTTACAGTAAAATGAAAATTTTATGTTAAATTCGAATGTTTAATTTTGTTGATTTGATTTTTTATCTGGAACAAACATTCAAAAACAAGATTTTTAATCAAGTACGATGATTTTTAGTCATGTGTTTAAGGTGCAGATTCGAGATGAACACAAAAATGCTTTTTTGTCAATCCCAGATGATTTAACAAATCTTGGATGTTAAAATTGGTTTTGAAGATAGCTTAATGGTTTGCGAAGTAGGGAAAAATGTTAGAAAAAATTTCTATTGCGTGAATTTTGGGGAAGAAGTCAATTTAGGGTTTTGGGCATGTTGGGTTCGCTGTTGATTCACGAGCAACTTTTGGCATCGTCACGACAATCTGAGTAATCGGACCGGGGGGATTGGTTCGTCGTCGTTTGGCAGAGCTATCAACATGGTGACGTGGTGTCTGGTGAAGTGATGTGACCGGGCGAGGAGGATTTTGGGTTGCTCAGAAGTTCCAGGTGGGTGTGCTCGAACTCGATTTCGAATTTGAGTTCAACTTGGAGGTTTAGCGCTTGGGGTCAATGGAAGAGATCGTGGGTGACTTGTTGGCATCGGCGTCGATGATCGAAACTCGCCGCGATGTTTGTGCACGTATACGTGTAACGTTGTATCAGTGGGTTGCTGGTTGGGGAAGACGATGGGTGATCTGGCGCGACTCGAAGGAGAGCTCGGGAAAAGGCAAGGGTGGCTCGGGTTTCAACTCGAAGTGGATTTCGATGCGAACGTAAAACATTTAGAAAATTTTTAAGTTCGAAATTTTAGGGGGGGCGCTCGGGTAAAATTGGAAAAAACTCGAAGTGACACTCGAGTATATTGGGTTTTGGCACGGGGGATACTCGGGTTTGCCTGGAAATTTTTTATTTTCCAGTTTTTTTTAACTTTAATAAATTTGTTTAATGGATCTTGAAACTATTCCCCCTTATAAGTGATGATTCCTTTATTTAGTAGAATGTATAAATTAAAAGTTTTAAAATAAAGGATTTAAAAAAAAAACAATTTACATTTGTAACAAGTTATTTTAAATGAAACTTAATAAATGGGTTAGAGGTAAAATTCAAATGTTTAAATTTTAACTTAAAAGTAAGTAAATTTATATCGTCAATGATAATCAAGTAAATAATGATTAGTAATTAAGATTAATTCATTAATACCTAAGAAAATCAATTAAAGGATAATTAGTTATAATTAAATTAAATTAATTAATAATTGAGCATTTATTAATTTAAGTACATCAATTTGTAATTTAAGTTAATTGATTAAGTAATTAATGAATGATTAAATTAAAATAGTGATTACTTAGTGAAAGTTGTTAAGGGAAGATAATTAAGGATTAATGATTAATTAATCAATAATTAAAGGTTTATTAATTAAAGTAGTTAATTAAGGAATAAGAAATTTATATTTAATTAATTAAGGGTCGATTAATTTAGATAATTAATTTAGAGATGATTTAATTAATAAAGGTGATTAAAAACTTAATCAATTGTAGTTAATGATAATTAATCATTGATTAAAGATTACTAGTGAAAGCAATTATGTGGTTGATAAATTTAAAAACCACCCCATTTGTTCATCTTAATTGTAGATGTTTAATTGTTATTGAATGCTATATGGTGGATTGACATATTTGATATGTGATTGTGATGCTATGTGATGCTTTATGCTAAGATGTTTTATCTGTGATGAATATATTGTTATATGAATATGCTAATCCTTTGACCCGTAAATGACATTCGGATTTCAATGCGACAAGGAGTCGGATTCCAGTTGGTTATCCGAAACCCACATCGAATCATATTAGTAAATCTTTGTGATTGATTAATTTACTTTATGTATGAATCTGTGAATGAAGATAAGCGTTATGAGTTATACCGCTTATCGATATTCTTATGATAGATGTGTGCACCATTGTGTAAAAGCCCTTGGACTACACTATACACACACAAATATGGATTGCACGTGGAAATTGGTTAAGTCACAAATTTTTGAAATAGATTGTAAAATTGAATTTTTAAATCTAAATGATTTTGAAAATGGATCGGGTTTTAAAATGAAAAGCTTTTGGAAAAGAATTTCTAAAATAAAAGTTATTTTGAATAACTTAATAAAGTTTTGAAACTTAATAATTCAATTTAAAATTGAATTCAAAATTTGAGAATAAATTCTATTTTGAGAATTTATGAAGTAAAAGGTTATACAAATTTATATGGGTTTTTAAACCAATTTTAAAAGTGTTGTTTTGAGAATTAAATTTAACCCAAGTTTGAGAAACTTGTATAATTTAAATGTTTGGTTTTCCAAGATGAAAACTGTTTGTTTTCAAATGATAAAAGCTTTCATATAAGAAATGAATTTCCAAATTGGTATTATAGGAATTTCAAGTTTGAATTGAAAAACAGTTTTCCAAGTTATGAATGAACCTTTGGAAATGATTTTTTTGAAAACTATGAGTTAAATCTTTGATTTAAAGATTAAATGTATTAATCCACTCGAAATGGAAATTGTTTTGAAATCCGTAAATGGATCTTTGTGAAACTAGGTGAACTTTGTGAAATAGATCTTTTTGGTTAAAGATTTAAAATGGTAATTTGTGTAAACCATTTGAAATAGTTTTGAATTTTAAGTTGTGACTTAACTAAAATCCATATCCATATGTTTTTAAAATTTTGCGCTCGTTATTCGGTTTAGCCGGGAGAGGAGCTTGTGTCATATAACCCATTCCGAATAATGATACGTCGCTAGGGATAGCATTTGAAGACCGGTGGTGAAGACCGGGTATTTGCGAGAACGATAGGATGACCTATCGATTGTCTCTGCACTGAGTAGCTACGGTATAGAGATTCCCTAAGTGATGGGAAGTCCGATCGGGATTGTGGATACCCGGATTGCAAGGGCTTCTTCGGAAGTGCCTTCGGTTCTATTCGAACCCGGAACAGACTTGTATGGTCGTGTGTCTGACACTACACTTTGAGATATAAAGCCGATTTCTTTCAAATACATATCTGTTGGTGGCGGAGAATTTATTCTCTTAGCTAAACACCCTTCTCTGAGACGTACGAGCTCAGAGGTTATGTAGTTGAAGGTTATCAGCGATATACTCCCAATTTGGTAATGTGGCATGCTAAGTGCTGCTGTGTGATTGATGATCATTTGTTGATCATTTGTGATCAAAGCATGGCTTTGTGAAAAAGCGTAACTTTGTGGACGAAACCTCATCGAGCCTCACAAACCGGTAATGGTCGAAACAGAAAAGATGCGGCAAGGTTTCAGGGGTAGCTCCCCTAGGGTATGACCATTCCTTCTGGAAAAGGGTAGTATCATGGTATGGAGCCCAGATACTTACTCATGTGGACACTGTAGTATATATCTATTACTGTGTGATGTTGTTGGTGTAGAGGATCCTCGGTTAAAGGTCCCAAAGGACCGGGGGTGGCATATCTGAGGTTTTATTCCCCGGGAAGGGGGTAGCCGGCCTTGTTTGGCAGAGAGCCGGGTAGGTTCTCGGGGCGTCCTGCCAGAGGCGTTCCCATGTGGCAATAGGAAGTTCCTTAGCCTGACCATTTGTTGGAAATCCATTCATCCAATACGCGCCTTGTACAGTTTTAGTTGTATTACCTGCCATCTACTTATGGTGGCGGCCCACTGTTTGGATGGTAGCTATAGTAGGCATAGTTCGAAATGTCTATGCTGGCTAAGATTGATATTATACTTTCGGAAAGGTTTTTATGCGGTTTGCACTTATAGTAATAATATCAAAGAAGTTTCCTCGTAGCAAGCATTTTTGACTATCATAAGGAGAAATCTCCTCCAATTCTGCGTTTGCATTGTGTGTGTGGAGGGAGGCCTTATGGTAGTTTTATTTTCAAAAAGCATTGCGGATTTCAAAACTTAAATTCTTTTGTTTGTTTCAAAGACCAAATGTTTTTTTTTGCTCATACCAGTCCCATGACTGACCTGGAGTTTATTGTTCCGTTCCTAAACTTTGGGTGCCCACCATTTTCCACACGGGCAGTCTAGAGTTTGGTTTTCCAGATAGTCGGGTAGTAGATATCGTTTTGGTAGTCTTCAGCTTTCTATTTGATCATTTTGGAGTCTTTGGAGTCCACGGACGGACTTGCTTATCTTGGTGCAACCTTGATGGTGGATCAAGCTTGGAGTTTTGGAGCTTTTGGATCAGAGTTGCAGCATTGGATTCTGTGAAGACTTATCATATTGTATCATGTTCCGCTGTATTTTGTATTGTATTCTCTGATGTTGATGATTATCATTGTATCAAATTGATGTATTGGATATTGTATTCATGTTGTATCAGTGATATCATCTTTTATTTTCCGCTGTGTTATTTATCATCTAATGTTGTTGCAAGCTCCAGCGATACGAATTTGATGTTGTTTGTCGGACATCGAGTTCGGGTCGTCACAAGTTGGTATCAGAGCTAAAGGTTGAGTAAGAACTTTAGCTACGGAGTGTAACACATTAGATGGCTCATTAGAGATAGGGTGAAGTATACCCTAGAATGAGTGTAACCAGTGAAACTAAAAATCCAAATTTCTTAATCTATTCCCTTTATCTGTTGTTATTCTCTAAGATATTTCGTCTGAATGCCTAAATCGGTTTCTTACTATTCACAGATAGTGAGAATGAGTGGAAGAAGAGGACGAGATTGGGGACAGGCAAGTACCACTTCAACTGGTCAAGGCCCTGCAACGACAAATATTCCTATTCAATCTCAATCAAATCTAGCTGATTTATATCGAAGCTTTTCTAGACTTGGTGGAAAGCCATTCACTGGCAAAGAATCAGTTATCGAAGCACAAGCCTGGATTCGATCGTGTGAAAGGATTTTCAAAGGACTAAGGTTGGAGGATGATCAGATGCGATTGATAGCTTCTTGGCAACTCCAGGAAGAGGCTTTAGCTTGGTGGGAAACTGTTACATTAGATGAACCGGCGGATGAATTCACTTGGAGTCATTTCAAGGAAGTGTTTGAGCAGCGATATATGCCGTCTGCTGGTATCTCTAGAATGTACCAAGAGTTTATAGATTCGAAGCAAGGAAGTTTATCATTTGAAGATTATTTGAACAAATTCAACGAGTTATCTCGATTTGGTCCAGAATTGGTAAATACACTGTTAAAGAAGAATGAAAAGTTTATTCGGGGAATGAACAAGGAATTCCAGGAGAGGATGACTACTCACGTAAAGGAATCCTTTTCTGAATTAATTGATATGGGTTATAGATATGATACTCTGGATAAGAAGGAAGTTTCAATGGAGAATGGAAACACAAGTAATCTGAGTTGGAGGAAAAAGAAGTTTGGTGGAAAGAAATCGAGGAAAGATAAAGAAAAGAAGAATTATCGAAAGAAAAAGCTAAAAGAAGTTACTTGCCTCAACTACTTGGAGAAAGGTCACTACTCGGATAAATGTAAGAATCCTTGGAAGCCAGGATTGAGAGAGCCATTTATGAGGCCAGATCAGGAATCTACAGGATGCTATCGTTGCCGCAAGCCAGGACATAGGATCAACGACTGTCCGGTAAGGAAGGAAGCTCTAGTAGCAAAGAGATACGCAGTCAGGGGTGATTCTTCAACCTCAAGGGCTGATAAAGAAAAGGAAATTTTATAAGGTAACCTTCTTGTTTACGACTAAATTTTCAAGTTTGTTCGTTATAGGAGCTACACCTAGTTTTATTTCTTGGCAAATCATAAATGAGTTAAATCTTGAATCTGAAATCGTAGTCGAATCAATTTCTATCTGTTTCATTGAGTTTCGATATATTCTACGAGCGGTTAGTTGGTTAGTTATTCCTTTGAACTAACCAATACCCTGTATACTTCATAGATCAGATAACCCAATTTTTTTCGTAATTGAATGAGTTGATTCTCATATTTGTTGATGTTCTAATTTGGTAAACCGAATGCAGAATAAATATTTCGATCCGATCTGATCAATCGTTCTTCATCTATCATCTATTCTTTCTTGTCTCCCTAGCAAATTTCGGGGACGAAATTTCTTTAAGGGGGGAATCTATAACATTCCTGAAAATTAACTACGATTAATTTGGCAATTAATTTAATTTTGAAAACAAATTATGAATTTTATTCATGTGTTAATTAGGAAATTTCTTGAATGATTTTAAATTTTTAGATTATAAGTAGGATTTGGTTAAAATTTAGAGATAAGTAATTTTATAAAAAAAAAATTGATTTAAAAATAAATATGGATTTAAAGATAAATAGCAATGAATAGAAGAATAAGTAAATTATCAACAAACATTGGTTTTCAAAAATAAAAATGTATTAAAAATAAAATAGAATTAAAAGCTTTAAATTAACAAAGGTTGTTTCTAAATTTTAAATATATTAGGCATATTTAGAAGTTGAAATTAAAAATAATAATAATTAATGGACTCATTTTCAAAATATTATTTTTATAATTCACCTATATAAATAAAAGTAATCCTTTGTAAATATGTAATCAAAATATTTAAATCACTCTTAACTTTTTAAAGGTTGTACAAAAAGAAAATAAATAATAAAAGAAATGCATGAACATAAAATGTATAAATTACTCGTATATAAATATGTGGGCTAAATTAAAGATTGTAGTGTGAAAAATAATTGGAATAAAATTTTGTTGCGTAAATATAAATATAAAAGGAAACATTAACATTTTGCAAAATGTAAACATAGGTTGTATGTGGAAATACATTTACATAAGGGTTTAAAAACTGAAATTTGCAAAAGCAATTTGAGTCAAGGGATTTAAACACAATTTTCCAAATAAACAACAAGTGTACAACATGCACAAAGGAAATGGACAAGTGGCCTTGAACTTTTGAACAAAAAATAAAAAATAAATAATTTTTTTTTAGAAATCAGGCCATTCATATTCTTGTGCCCGAAATAAGAAACAGAGAAAGAAATTTAAAGAGAGTTGTGTTCAAACTTCTCAAAAACCTGAGAAGAAACCAGAAAAAAAAAGAGATACATCTTCAAACTCAAATTCAAACCCATTCTCTCTAGAAAAAAAAAGAAGAAAAAAAATCGAAGAGAAGTATAATCAAAACCAGAATCAAGGCCTGGAAGCAGGAAGGTTCAAAGGCAAGGCAAGGCAAGGCAACATCAAAAACAGAAAATAAATCAAAAATATCAAAGCAAGAATCAAGCTTGAAAACCAAAGCTTCAAACTGGAAAAAATCAAACCCAGAAGAATCAAGCAGAGGCAACTCAGGGTATAGCAAGGAAAAAAAAATCAAAAAGGGCAAAGCAAAAAAAAAAAAAACAAAGCATAAAAGAAAACAACTGTTCTTCCTCTGTTCAAACTTAAAAGTTAGGTGAGCAGGCCCACTTAAATTTTCTTTTATGGTTTAAATGTTTGGATTTGCATTTGAAAATGTTTATTTGGTTGCTGAAATATGCTTGCATTGTCTATGCATACAAATAGTTGGATATATGACTGTGTGCATTTCCCTGTTGATTCCTCAAACACTAGGATTGCATATCAAGATTTATATCTCAAAAGGAAAATAGATTTTGGTGAAGATCTTCAAATGAAATGTGATGGCATAATCAAGTTTAAGTTTTAAAAACAATTTCAAATCAAAGAAACATCAAAACAAGTCCCACGTTATTCTTTGTTTCTCTGTCTCTGTTTAAGATAACAAAAAGATGTAAAATTTATATATGTTTTATATGGGTTTGCAAGTGATAAATATTCGAAAATAATGATGTGAAACATGTTATATGGGTGACAAAGTGTCCATGTGAACATAGGTGACTGGTGCATATCTGTTGGAAAGGAATATATATCCTCTGTTGTAGTTACAGGTTTCAAACCTGTCTGAGGAAAAAAAAAATACTCAATTTCCTTTTTCTCTGACTCTTAATAGGTGATGATCTTTGAAAGTAAAATGATTATACCAATGTGATGTTGTTTCTAAAATAGTTTTAAATAGAAAAAAAAATTATTAGTAAATATTCAGAAGAAAAAAAAGGGAAGTTACAGTAAAATGAAAATTTTATGTTAAATTCGAATGTTTAATTTTGTTGATTTGATTTTTTATCTGGAACAAACATTCAAAAAAAGATTTTTAAATCAAGTACGATGATTTTTAGTCACGTGTTTAAGGTGCAGATTCGAGATGAACACAAAAATGCTTTTTTGTCAATCCCAGATGATTTAACAAATCTTGGATGTTAAAATTGGTTTTGAAGATAGCTTAATGGTTTGCGAAGTAGGGAAAAATGTTAGAAAAAATTTCTATTGCGTAAATTTTGGGGAAGAAGTCAATTTAGGGTTTTGGGCACGTTGGGTTTGCTGTTGATTCACGAGCAACTTTTGGCATTGTCACGGCAATCTGAGTAATCAGACCGGGGAGGATTGGTTCGTCGTCGTTTGGCAGAGCTATCAACATGGTGACGTGGTGTCTGGTGAAGTGATGTGACCGGGCGAGGAGGATTTTGGGTTGCTCAGAAGTTCCAGGTAGGTGTGCTCGAACTCGATTTCGAATTTGAGTTCAACTTGGAGGTTTAGCGCTTGGGGTCGATGGAAGAGATCGTGGGTGACTTGTTGGCATCGGCGTCGATGATCGAAACTCGCCGCGATGTTTGTGCACGTATACGCGCAACGTTGTATCAGTGGGTTGCTGGTTGGGGAAGACGATGGGTGATCTGGCGCGACTCGAAGGAGAGCTCGGGAAAAGGCAAGGGTGGCTCGGGTTTCAACTCGAAGTGGATTTCGATGCGAACGTAAAACATTTAGAAAATTTTTAAGTTTGAAATTTTAGGGGGGGCGCTCGGGTAAAATTGGAAAAAACTCGAAGTGACACTCGAGTATATTGGGTTTTGGCACGGGGGATACTCGGGTTTGCCTAGAAATTTTTTATTTTCCAGTTTTTTTTAACATTAATAAATTTGTTTAATGGATCTTGAAACTATTCCTCCTTATAAGTGATGATTACTTTATTTAGTAGAAGTACAAATTAAAAGTTTTAAAATAAAGGATTTGAAAAAAAACAATTTACATTTGTAACAAGTTATTTTAAATGAAACTTAATAAATGGTTTAGAGATAAAATTCAAATGTTTAAATTTTAACTTAAAAGTAAGTAAATTTATATCGTCAATGATAATCAAGTAAATAATGATTAGTAATTAAGATTAATTCGTTCATACTTAGGAAAATCAATTAAGGATAATTAGTTATAATTAAGATTAAATTAATTAATAATTGAGCATTTATTAATTTTAGTACATTAATTTGTAATTTAAGTTAATTGATTAAGTAATTAATGAATGATTAAATTAAAATAGTGATTACTTAGTGAAAGTTGTTAAGGGAAGATAATTAAGGATTAATGATTAATTAATCAATAATTAAAGGTTTATTAATTAAAGTAGTTAATCAAGGAATAAGATATTTATATTTAATTAATTAAGGGTCAATTAATTTAGATAATTAATTTAGAGATGATTTAATTAATAAAGGTGATTAAAAACTTAATCAATTGTAGTTAGTGATAATTAATCATTGATTAAAGATTACTAATGAAAGCAATTATGTGGTTGATAAATTTAAAAACCACCCCATTTTTTCATCTTAATTGTAGATGTTTAATTGTCATTGAATGCTATATGGTGGATTGACATATTTGATATGTGATTGTGATGCTATGTGATGCTTTATGCTAAGATGTTTTATCTGTGATGGATATATCGTTATATGAATATGCAAACACCTTGACCCGTAAATGACATTCAGATTTCGATGCGATAGGGAGTCGGATTCCAGTTGGTTATCCGAAACCCACATCGAATCATATTAGTAAATCTTTGTGATTGATTAATTTACTTTATGTATGAATCTGTGAATGAAGATAAGCGTTATGAGTTATACCGCTTATCGATATTCTTATGATAGATGTGTGCACCATTGTGTAAAAGCCCTTGGACTACACTATACACACAAATATGGATTGCACGTGGAAATTGGTTAAGTCACAAATTTTTGAAATAGATTGTAAAATTGAATTTTTAAAGCTAAATGATTTTGAAAATGGATCGGGTTTTAAAATGAAAAGCTTTTGGAAAAAAATTTCTAAAATAAAAGTTATTTTGAATAACTTAATAAAGTTTTGAAACTTAATAATTCAATTTAAAATTGAATTCAAAATTTGAGAATAAATTCTATTTTAAGAATTTATGAAGTAAAAGGTCATACAAGTTTATATGGGTTTTTAAACCAATTTTAAAAGTGTTGTTTTGAGAATTAAATTTAACCCAAGTTTGAGAAACTTGTATAATTTAAATGTTTGGTTTTCCAAGATGAAAACTATTTGTTTTCAAATGATAAAAGCTTTCATATAAGAAATGAATTTCCAAATTGGTATTATAGGAATTTCAAGTTTGAATTGAAAAACAGTTTTCCAAGTTATGAATGAACCTTTGGAAATGATTTTTTTGAAAACTATGAGTTAAATCTTTGATTTAAAGATTAAATGTATTAATCCACTCGAAATGGAAATTGTTTTGAAATCCGTAAATGGATCTTTGTGAAACTAGGTGAACTTTGTGAAATAGATCTTTTTGGTTAAAGATTAAAAATGGTAATTTGTGTAAACCATTTGAAATAGTTTTGAATTTTAAGTTGTGACTTAACTAAAATCCATATCCATATGTTTTTAAAATTTTGCGCTCGTTATTCGGTTTAGCCGGGAGAGGACCTTGTGTCATATAACCTATTTCGAATAATGATACGTCGCTAGGGATAGCATTTGAAGACCGGTGGTGAAGACCGGGTATTTGCGAGAACGATAGGATGACCTATCGATTGTCTCTGCACTGAGTAGCTACGATATAGAGATTCCCTAAGTGATGGGAAGTCCGATCGGGATTGTGGATACCCGGATTGCAAGGGCTTCTTCGAAAGTGCCTTCGGTTCTGTTCGAACCCGGAACAGACTTGTATGGTCGTGTGTCTGACACTACACTTTGAGATATAAAGCCGATTTCTTTCAAATACGTATCTGTTGGTGGCGGAGAATTTATTCTCTTGGCTTAACACCCTTCTCTGAGATGTATGAGCTCAGAGGTTATGTAGTTGAAGGTTATCAGCGATATACTCCCAATTTGGTAGTGTGGCATGCTAAGTGCTGTTGTGTGATTGATGATCATTTGTTGATCATTTGTGATCAAAGCATGACTTTGTGAAAAAGCGTAGCTTTGTGGACGAAACCTCATCGAGCCTCACAAACCGGTAATGGTTGAAACAGGAAAGATGCGGCAAGGTTTCAGGGGTAGCTCCCCTAGGGTATGACCATTCCTTCTGGAAAAGGGTAGTATCATGGTATGGAGCCCAGATACTTACTCATGTGGACACTGTAGTATATATCTATTACTGTGTGATGTTTTTGGTGTAGAGGATCCTCGGATAAAGGTCCCAAAGGACCGGGAGTGGCATATCTGAGGTTTTATTCCTCGGGAAGGGGGTAGCCGGCCTTGTTTGGCAGAGAGCCGGGTAGGTTCTCGGGGTGTCCCGCCAGAGGCGTTCCCATATGGCAATAGGAAGTTCCTTAGCCCGACCATTTGTTGTAAATCCATTCATCCAATACGCGTCTTGTACGGTTTTAGTTGTATTACCTGCCATCTACTTATGGTGGCGCCCCACTGTTTGGATGGTAGCTATAGTAGGCATAGTTCGAAATGTCTATGCTGGCAAGGATTGATATTATACTTTCGGAAAGGTTTTTATGCACTTTGCACTTATAGTAATAATATCAAAGAAGTTTCCTCGTAGCAAGCATTTTTGACTATCATAAGGAGAAATCTCCTCCAATTCTGCGTTTGCATTGTGTGTGTGGCGGGAGGCCTTATGGTAGTTTCATTTTCAAAAAGCATTGCGGATTTCAACCTTTTGTTTGTTTCAAAGACCAAATGTTTTTGTTTTCTCATACCAGTCCCATGACTGACCTGGAGTTTATTGTTCCGTTCCTAAACTCTGGGTGCCCACCATTTTCCCCACGGGCAGTCTAGAGTTTGGTTTTCCAGATAGTCAGGTAGTAGATATCGTTTTGGTAGTCTTCAGCTTTCTATTTGATCATTTTGGAGTCTTTGGAGTCCACGGACGGACTTGCTTATCTTTGTGCAACCTTGATGGTGGATCGAGCTTGGAGTTTTGGAGCTTTTGGATCAGAGTTGCAGAATTGGATTCTGTGAAGACTTATCATATTGTATCGTGTTCCGCTGTATTTTGTATTGTATTCCCTGATGTTGATGATTATCATTGTATCAAATTTATGTATCGGATATTGTATTCATGTTGTATGAGTGATATCATCTTTTATTTTCCGCTGTGTTATTTATCATCTAATGTTGTTGCAAGCTCCAGCGATACGAATTTGATGTTGTTTGTCGGACATCGAGTTCGGGTCGTCACATTAATACATTTTAAAATGTCTTTAATTCGTTTTAATTCTATTTAAAATATCACTTCCCAAATATTTCTTTAATTATCCATCGTCCAAAATCGTGAATATACGTCGTTAACCAAATTCAACATTTCTACACATTTTATTTAAAGAGTTATCCACTGTCCAAAATCGTAGATATAAATCTCTACCAAACTCTTTATTATTACACATATTATCTAAAGGATAATTTTCTATCCAAAATCGTGAATATATCTCCTTTAATAAACTTCTATATTTGATTTATCAAATTCAATTTAATTTTGGATTTATAAAACAATGTTTATAAATTCCATTTCTATTCATAAAAACTTCGATTTATAAACCTCCTTTATTAACCAATTCAATTCATAACCTAATTAGATACCAAATATCCATATTATAAGTTAAATACTTATAATTCATCTATTTGCAAAATCGTTCTTTTAAAATTTCACAAATTATAAATCTTATTACTTATAAGATTCATTTATAACTCCCTTTTTACATTTATAAAAAAGCTCCATTAAAATTCCGTTTTCCTGATTTATAAAAATTCAATTTATAAATCTTCTTTATAAACCGTTTATAATGAATTCAAAAATCTTCATTTATACTATTTTACAAAATAGTTCATTTCATATTCCAAAAATCATATTCTGGTTTTATTTCACAAAACCCATAGTTTTTATAACATAAAGATTATGACGTTTATTTATTTAAAATGAATCAATTCCAAAATTCAATAAACGTATACTTTCAAAAAAAAAATCACTTTAAAAAATCCTTTTAAATTAGAAATCATTCCTTTAACATTTCTTAAACTCCAAAATGGGCCCAATGATGCAACAACACCAAATAATCAATCACGGCATCCAAACATCATATATCAATATGATAAAAGAATATATAACAATATCTGTAAATAAATCAATACGGGTGAGGAATCCAGTTGGATCCCTCCAACCTGTTTCCCAGCATCCACAAACGTTAGCACAATACCAATTCCGTTTCCAAACGGAATATTGCAGTATATGGGGTTTATAAAATATTATCCGCTATTGTACGGTGCAATAGGGTCTCATCTGCTATATAATGCGGGAAATCAACTACAAGTACATAGACAATACCAATTCCATTTTACGGTGAAATTATCGCGGTATATGTTTTAATAAATAACCACCGCTTAATATACGACGTATTATGTCCATTTCAAACAACAGATAGCAATTTATCGTCTAGGCATACAATCAAACAATTTTAAATCTAAATATTTAAAATTTAAATCGAAGCAATTTCGATTGAGTGAGAAGTTCTCACCTTGCTTTCAAATACAGTTGCAGTGTTTTATTTCGAATAAAATTAAATGTGCGTTTAATTTTACCCAAAATTTTCACTAGCTCCAATCGATTTCAATCCAGCTCCAGCGTAGTATTCGTCAAAACAAAGCCAACGCAATTTGTTTCATGAATTTCCGACCTCGTATGAACAAGTTAGAGCATTTTAAAGATCGTACGAATTTAAATACAAATTAATATACAATCTCTTTTATTTTCTTTTTACTTTTACATCTAGGCCGTTAGATTTGTTTTCATAGATCCAGGCCGTGCACTTTATCTTCTTCCCTCCCAAGTGAATACGAACGCGAGAAACCATTTGAAGCCATTGCTTCTTGAATTTACGTGACCCCAATGCTCGACTTCACAACGATCAAACGATGTCGTTTCGAAGCCCCACTCCACCTCGACTTCCATGCCAAATGCCATGAATTCCGGTTTCTCAATGGCCTCTATTTTTGAACTCGAACGCGATGACTTCGCACACAAGTTGCCAACGATCCACACTTCTAAAATCGATCATCACCGTTGATCGTGTAGAGCTCGAGGTTCTCTACAATGTTGTATTTGAAGCATTTTCCTAACTGTCTACAGATTGGAAGAAAATTGAAGAAGAAAGTTTGAAGATTTCGGATATTGAATTGGAGACTGGCGGCTACAAAGTTAGGGCTAGGGTTGATGCAAAATGAAATAATGGAGGTGCTTTTATAGAAAATTTCAAAAAACACTATTCACTCGAAATTTTTCGAACTCCAAACAAAGCGTGCCGGCTGGCATTTCTAGGGTTTACCCCGTGTTACGGACACAAAGGAACATGTTACGGAAGCCAATTCGATCATATGTGCGAGTTATGGAAATAAATGATCAAATTTAAATTAAATCGATTAAACTAATTTTCTATGCGTTTTGGCTTGCCCCTGACAAACCGTAAATCCAATTGACACGAAATTTGAAATCTTACAATAATATCACATTATGGATCCTATGAAACTAGTTTCATCGAAATCCGAGACTGTTTGAAAAATGGCTATTTTTACTCGTCAATTAAATGTTAAAATATTCAATTTTCACAATTTAACTTTAAATTCAGTTTTAAAGGTTCTACAACATCATTCTAACTCAAATATGATTAAATAAAATTTTACAAATCAATTTTAATCACATTAAACCCAATTTCCAATTATTTCTGTAATTTCAAATATTAAATTATCTATTTAATTATCCAATTAAATCTAGATACTTGAAATAAAATTTATTCGACTTACAAATTCTACTTGTTAATATTTAAATTCCATTAAATATACGAATTTCAAATAACAGAAATTCTGGGTTGTTACATAAACATTTTAAGATAATAACCAAGATTATCATATTTGGAAACTAATTCATTATATACTATCTCATATTTTGTTGGAAAATAAAATCAGGGTAACTTAATTCAACATTCTGAAAACACTTCTACAAATTTCAGGATTTTAATTTCTTGTTTGAATCTATTTCTGGCTTATCTTATTTGTGTAGTTTATATTATCCAATTCCTATTTGGATATATATATATATATGTGTGTGTGTGTGTGTGTGTGTGTGTGTGTATATTCCACTTAAATTCTTATCATCGTTTTCAATTTCAATAATCAACAACCAATTATCTTAATATATATAATAATTAGAAAAATCATTGGTTTATATAACAAAACATAAGCTTATATAAAAATCATTTATTTTTAAAATCTTTATATAAGAAAATAACAAGTACGCTCTCATATAATACACTCAACTCATTCTAGGGTACTATTGACCCTGTCTCTAATGAGTAACCCCACCTGAGCCAAGGTTCTCGCTTAACCTTCAGCTCTGATACCAAATGTAATGACCCGAAATTTTTGATCTCGATAATTCGACACTAATACGTTCACTGCAGAAGTGCTGAGAAATCGAACGCCGGAAATTCCAGATTGTTAGGTTAAAGAAGAAAAAGAGGTATAAGAAGAAACAAAAAACAACAGCACAGAATCTCACATTCGCAGCAGAACAAAATATAATATCAAATAATAATATTAACACAAGAAAGGTGTAACTGTCAATTTACAGACAATAAATCAGAGTACAATCATTCACAAATAACTGGACAGTTGTAACAACTTGTCCCTGACTACAATCAATACAATCTCAAATACAAAGTGGAATATAATCCGTACATTCCTGCCATCCAGCTCGCCTCCTGAGCTCCAGAACGTCCTAACCTGAAAATCTGTAATACTCGGTCTCACCCGAGCATTACAATAAAGTAACACCCGAGTCAGGCTGGAAACTAGCATGAGTAAACCCATTTAAGATGAAATACTTAACTTTTAAAGCTTCTTTGAAAAACCAGGGTAACTCGTTCATCACTACGAGTTTTAATCATTCTATAGCCAAACACTTATTTCACAAAATAATGTCTAAGTACCGTTACTTAGTTTCAATGGCCAAGTTTACTTAATTTATTCCATTCCAGCCTATTTAATTCTACGATCAAATCTACAAAGAATTATAGTAGTTACTAATCGAAGTGGTTCCGGAAATCGCTGATATCTGATCCCGGTCTCTTCGAATCCAATGCCATCTCTTAAGCCAAGTTGTTTAAGTAAAGACAATTCAATTTAAATTCGGTATATCATATGCACATAGAAATTTATCTTAGATATCTATTTAATAAACATCTCACATTGATTAGCAGTTTAATTCAGGCATTTCATATCACATAATATCACTATTTTAACATACTAGAGATATTAAGAAATTCAAAGCATTCAGTTCAAATTAAACATTCATAAGCTAGATTAATTGGTCACACCATTTCTAATTAATTTAATTAACACAAAATAAATTAGTTACTTATAATTCTTCTTAATTAACATTAAGCACTTACAATCATTTATTTATTTAAATCAAATGTTTGAAATTAATAAATTATTAACTTATAAAATAACTCAAGTCCTTTGATTTATTAAAGTTGAATACATTTCCCTTAATCGTCCCTTAATTATATCATTTAATTTTATTTTAAATAAACTTAGGAATTAATTTAAAACAAAATTAACCTAATACAAATTCCCTAAATAAAAACAAATTAAGTTCAAACAATTTACCTCAAAATCTTTTGGTTTGATCTTTGTTTGGAAACTTGTTCATCTCTTTTGCTTTGAAAACTTTGTTACTAAATTTACTTTTGCTTTTAAAAACTTGGTTAACTCATTCTTATCAAAAGTACCCGGGCCCAAACCCAAAACCCCCGAGCAAACTCTCGAGCCACTCCAATCTACCCGACCTTCTCTCTCACACTACCCTACAGCAACCAACTCGAGTCCAACCCGATACAACCCCAAGCCAGACCTAGACTTCCTCGAACACTCACTCCTTCTTCTCCTCTACTCTACACAGCAACACCCAAAACCAGACAACACTAACACATGTGCATGTGCATGTGCACACATGATCAGAACCCCTTCGACCGTCGCTGCTACCATCAACAAGTCACCGTCAACCATCACGAACCAAGAGACCACCCAGAACCTACGACGAACACCTGAATCAAAATTGAGAAAGTCGAGCACCACCTGGAATAAAACCCAGTCACCAAAATCACCTCTCATTGCCTAACTCCGATCGTCAAAAGCCTCGTCGTTGAGCCCACACCTTTGCCACACACCCACGCTCCTTTTCCCCCACCTCCGATCCACTCTGATGTCGTCGCGATACCACATCAGCCAAGAAAACCAACCTTGTCCAGATGGATCACTAAACCCTACTTCACCAACGACAAGCCACCACGGTGATATAGAAATTCACCGACTATTTTTCCTACGATCCTCGATATACGAGCTACCTCCAGCAACAATCACGACGCTCAACCCTCCTCCGATCGCCAGAAATCGACGAAAGTTAAATTTTCGTTCATCTCGCAAATTCTCCACGAATACAAACTTAAAAATCACGATATTATTATTAAAAATCATCATTTATAAGTACGAATTAGATTATAAAATCAAAACATGAAATTTTAATAGTTGATTTTCTGACTTCAATTTATTTCCAATGTAATTTCTTATTTTCTAAATAATTACCCAATATATTCACTTGGAAATATTTTTAAAAATGATATTACATCCATAAAAACATTTTCCCTTTACTGATCATACCCTAAAATTGTTTAGGTGAGGAGATATGTATTTATTTGGATTGATTTTGAGCCTGTTATACAAAACAGAGGCATGCTCACCTAAATACAAACATGCACAGATATATACACACGGTAATTCACTATATTCCAGGTAAAAATATATTTCTACAACATCACTTCAATTTCTTATCACATGTATTAGATAATTTAGCTTATAATTCAAGTTTACTCACCTAAACTTGATTGAACAGAGAACAGAACTTTGAAAATCTGGAAACAGCTACTTGATGTTTGATTTGAAACTTGAATTTGAATTTGAACCTACTCTTCTTTTGATTAGGTTGGAATTTAACTTGAATTTAATCTTTGCTTTGCTCTAGTTTAAGCTTGAAGTTGTTATTGTTTAATTTTCTTTTGGTTTTGGTTTGTAAAAATGAAAGAAAGAATGGAGTTGAGAATATGTATATGCAAAAGAGAATTCTGTGTACAGCCTTTAGTTTCTCATATTTATTACTTATTTTTTACTCAATTTAAAAGAAACTATTGCCACTTGTATTTGCATGGCATACACAAGCTTACAAATGTCCAAATCTTTATGTTATATTTATTTATTTATGCTTTTATTATTATCATTTATTTATGTTTTATATTTATACTTTAACTAATTATATTTATCTTATGTAAAATTTTAAAAAAATGCATCAAACCTTTATTAAATCTTCTTTTAAGCTTAAAGCTATTAAACTTTTAATTAATAAATAATTATCTTTAATGTTTTAAAATATAGAATATAACTTTAAATATCTTTTGAGAATTATAGAATTCAAACCATAGCTTCGAAATAACAATATATATAAAAATTAATATATATATATATATCTGGTGTTTAAAAATGTAGAGTTTTAAATCTAAATTATTTTAGGATATTTATTTTGGAAATATAAGATTTGCAAATTTAAATTATTATAAAAGAAGATTATCAAAACAATATTGCCAAAAATCCTGCGTTATCACACTATAAGTGATATAATGCCCAACAATCGAAGAGCATTATGTACACTAGTCTCAATGGATGAATCAATATCCATTCTCGAAACATCTTGACTAGGAATATTTAAAATAATATGTAATTTTTCACTATGATAAAATTCTTATGATTACAACCATTTGTAATTGTCATCACATAACATATTACTTAAGGAGTTTACATTTATATATTTTCTAAATTAATTACTTATTTAGTTATATCATAAACTAACAAAGTATATTATAGAAATAAAAAACCTTTACTATGAGCAAGATTAGTTATCAAGTTAGATATATGTAATAAATTACATAATTACACCTAGGGCATTCCCCTAGCACAATCAGCTGGTATTGATGGGGGTTTCGGTGAGGCTTTTGGTGGGTGGATGGTTGCAGATGAGGGATAATATAGGTCAGGGAAAGGTGAACTTGGTTTGGGTTCAAAAAGGGTTGGGCAGAAAATGCTGCACAATAAGTTGGGTGATTCTACACAATGTGAAGTTGCACATTGTGTTACAGAGTTTTTGGAGTAGGGATTGTTGATTTAGTTTCACGCATGGGTAATTATGAAGAATCAATTGAGTTTGGTAAGGGTGATGTGTTGAGGGAGGATTAATTATGGGAAAGTTTGGTAGAGTTTGTTCCGACATATGTACAGAGAATGTCGTGCATGACGCTTTGAGTTCGGATGCGATAGTTAATTTTAGTTTCACAGTGGTTTCATTCTTGGATGAGGGGGTGGGTTCGGGCTTTGTAGGGAGAGCATTACTTTAAGCCACGGTTGGGGACATTTATTGAGCTCAACACGAGGACCATGGTGAAAGTATCCTTGGTTATGTAGTTTGGTGAGGAGAAGTGCACAACTTCATAATACCGTTACTGATATGGCTGATAGAGCCTCTGTCTCTAGCTTAGGTTTGGTTGACCTCTTAGGTAGCATGTATTATTCTATGGTGTGGAATGATTTATCTACTAGTTCCATACTTGAATTAGCTAGGAACACAAGTTTTTTCTTTAACCTAAAGCAACCTGAAATAGAGTTTATTAGGAACAAGGATCTTGAGACGGACCAATCGCTTAGGCCATGAAATACATTAGTTAGAATGTTAGAGGTTTACATGATCTAAATAAATGCAAGAAAATTAGGTCTTTTCTCAAAGACAATAACATTGACTTAGCTTTTTTACAAGAAACCAAAAAAGAGCTTCCGACCACCGGTTTTATAGAAGTTTAGAGAGGTTTTATCTTAGCCACTTGACTAATCTCTCGAATAAGGGCAGCTTAGGAGGTCTAATGGCGGGCTATTATATTAAGTTACTTCACACTGTTAACAACGTTTACTCAATGCATCTCATTTTCATAGATTTAAGAGACGATTCTTTATTATATATCACCAATGTTAATGGGCCGCATAATAATATTGATAGGAGGGTTCTTTGGAGGGAGTGTCTCCAGTTTAGATCACTCGCTGTAGGTCCATGGGTAGTATGGGGAGTTCAGTCTGACTAGGTTTTCAAGGGAGCGATCTTCTAATGAAGGTGTCTTTTCTACTATGGATTAGTTTGACCAGTTTATTACTAATGGTAAATTGATTTAATTACTTCTTAATAATAGATGATTTACTTGGTCAAACTCTAGAGATGTATCTTCTACGGCATTCCTTGATCGTTTCTATGTTCTCATGGAGATGAAAGATAAGTTTCTGGCAATGCATGTTGATGGACTTCCAACCATATATTCTAACCACTGTCCAATCATTCTCTCTTGTAGGAACCATAGTTTTATTTATAGAACTTTTTGATTCGAGAAGATGTGGCATTTAGAAAATAACTTCATCGCTTTATTTACTAATAAATGGCTCTTCATGAGTAATAATATTAATACGTATTATGGAAACATAGCTAAAGTTTTTGTTAGTAAACTTAGGGACCTTAGGTTATTTATCAATAAATGGAATAATGATGTTTCTATCAACACTAGGATGAAAAAAGATCAATTACTTTTCGAAATTTTAAAATTAAATAAATTAGAAGAATCAAGGATATTAAACATTTTCGAGCAAGTTTTATTACATATTAAAGAACTGAATAAAGTTGTATCATAAGAGGAAATAATGTAGAAACAGAGGTCTAGGGTCTAGAGGATGGGTGAGGGGGAGAAGAAAACCAAGTTTTTTCATACAGTCGCTAATAGGCATAAGCATTGTAACAATATAGACTCTCTAATTATTAATAATGTGCAAATTTTTAATCGAAACAAGCTCAATAATGCCTTCACTAAATACTATAAAGATTTTCAGGAATTATCATAGTTTATAGAAATAACTCAAAGTGGAATGATTTGTATCCTGAAAATACACGAGCTCGTTAGATGATTTGGATATTCGATTCTCGAAAGAGGAGAATTTGAGGGTTATCAATGATATGCCTAGCATAAATTGGGTGGACTAGATGGATTTCCTATGTTGTTTTTAAAATTTGGCATGATTTGAAATTCTACTTAATTAAATTATTTATCAGTTTTATAATGGTAATTTACAATTAGTAATATTTAACATTGCTAATGTGATTCTTCTTCATGAGAAAGTGGGAGCAACGGAGTTTAAGGATTTTCGATCCATTTCATTAGTTAACCGTTCTTTTAAAATTATCTCAAAGGATTTAGCTAATAGGTAAAGCACTAAAATGAATAATTTGATCGATATTACTCAATCCTCTTTTACTAAAGGTAGAATATCATGGATGGGGTCGCTTTAATCCAAGAATTTATTAACTATTGTTTTAAAAATAATATCACTTATGTCCTACCAAAATTTGATTTTGCTAAAGCATTTGATTCTATTGATTGGTCTTTTCTTAAAGATTTACTTCTGACTAGGTATTTAATCTTAGATGGATACGTTGGATTATGAACTTACTTAAAATTGGAAATGCAAGTATTATGGTTAACGGAGTTGTAGGAAATAAAGTTCAACCTAAACATGGGCTTAGATAAGAAGACCCCTTGTTGTCTCTATTATTCAATTTAGTAGTGGATGTTTTCATCAGAATCATAAAATTATCTATTACAAATGGGGTCCTAGAGAGTGTCCATAATAATATCACCATCAATGGTCTTTCATTTCTCCAAATTGTGGATACATGCTTTTTACCTTGCATTTACCTCAACACATCGCAGCTTTTTACTTTATTTTTTATAACTTCGAAATGCTTTTTGGGCTTAAGATTAGTTCTAGTAAGAGTTTGGTTCTTAGTCTTGAATGATGCTGATAATGTTGAAAGCCTTGTTGCTAATACGCTTAATTATGAAATTATGAACTTTCTTATAAACTACTTAGGGATTTTTATTAGACCAACAAAGTTAAAAGAAGATTAGAAAATAATAATCGACAGAATTAATAAAAAAAATCATCTGATTGGAAATGTAGGTTTTTATCTGGAGCATGTTGAGTCAATCTAATTAACTATTTTTATGGCCCCTGCCCATCTATTAGATGTCATTATATCTCTTTTCAAAATGGATAATTGATAAAATAGATAAAATTATAAGAAACTTCCTTTTGTGTGGGGATAATTCTTATAGTAGTATAATTACCTTGTTAATTAGGAAACGCTTTGTAAATCTAAACAGGAGGATGGCCTAGGAATTATAAATCCACATAACCTCCGCATATCTTTGCAAGGAAAATGACTTTGGAGTTTAATAATAATAATGAAAGCCTGATATCTAAAAATTTGATTTCGAATCAAATTTTTGGCAGTACTTATAACATTCACCATATCTCTTTAAACTCTAAATATATATTTGACTTTTGGAAATTCATCTTAATATTTTTTAAATATTTTCAATCTTAGGATTAATAATATAGTTCATTCACGTAATAATATGTCATTTTTGTATGAAAGTTGGATTTCGTTGTATCCTATCAAGTTGAGTATAAAGAACCTTTTGGCATTAGTAATTTTAATAATGCTTTAATTTTAGAGGTTTATAGACCTCAAAATGAATTTCATGGAACTTTATTTCAATCGTGCCCATGAAGGTGTTTCCTTAACCCAATTTGTTCTGTTTTGCACTAAGCTACAATATTATAATACATAGACAACGAGAGTAAAGTAAAGATTATGTGATGGGATAATAGTAAAATACGCTCCTCAAACTCAGGTTATAAATATTAAAATTTCTCAAGAGCCAAACTAAATATTTTCAAATTGATGTGAAAAGTAAATGTTGTCCAAAACAAAGATGCACATGTGGTTGATCTTACATATGAGATTAAACATAACTAAATATCTATAGTAAAAGAATCCGCTTATAGATAAAACAATGCCTTTTTCCAATTTGGACCAAGAAGATGTGACATACGTATATTACAGTTGTACTTCAACTAATTTCATACTTGTAAATGCTCTTAATGTTGGAATTGGGCTAGCATACAACAAAGTAATTTGGTAAATTTCAATTTTTGACCTTTCTGGACTTTGTTGGGCATATGTAGTCTAAATTCATTTTGAACATTTCTAATTTTTTTTAAATAAATCAATATTTTATTTAAATTTATAAATGATGTTTTTTGTATATTTTTTATTGTATGGTATATATGTGTATCACATGCACATATGTGTGTACATGCACGCGCAACATAATAGTGTACATGATTTAACATGCTTGTATATAGATGCTGGGATTTACACTATAACAAACATGTTAGCCCCACTTGTATGCATTTGTGCTGCTTAAATATATAAATGTGTACATCAAAATAGAATATAAAAAAACAAACGTATGTATATAAGTATAATTGTATATAAAATATGAAATACTAATTATAAACAAAATTTACATGAAATACTTATTAGATATATATATATATATATATATAAGAGTGTGTGTGTGTGTCTATATATATATAACTAAGCTGCAAAATTATTTTGAATATCATTTTATAAAATAGTTTTGAATAAATATATAATATATTATATGTAAGCCGAAAAGAATTTAAAAAAATGAATTCAAAGATAATTTATATAATAATATATATAATTATTCATAAATATATACTACTGTAAATAACAATAATAAATTTATATATATTTGCAAAATGCTGTGACGACCCGCCTTCCACTACCCAGAAAGACGCATCATGATTTAAGAAAGAAAGGGATAGAAAAGAGAATAGAAAGAAGATAAGAAAGAAACAACACATCAGAATCTAAACAGCGGAACGAATAAATTATATTAATCACATAATACTTTACATAGTACCATATACATCGGAGGTACACAGCATAATCAACTCATACTAGACAGTTATAGACATCTGTCTAGTTATACAACTCAAAGACAAACAACATGTGACGACCCGCCTTTCTCAACCCCAGAAAGACGTCTCATCATTAAGAAAGAAAGGGATAGAAATATAAAAGAATAGAAAGAAAGAACCACAAACATCAGAATCTCACAGCGGAATGGAACAAAATATAATACAGCACATAACTATTACATAGTTATACATACATCAAAGTCATACAATATCATATAACAGGACTGTCATATACATACATGTCCATACATACATCCAAAATACAGCATAGACTAACTACACAGCAGAACTAATATATATATACATACGTCTGGTCTTCTTCCCAAAATAGCTTCTCCAGAAATCAACACTTCTAAATACCTATCACTTGGCTACTCATAAAAATTTGAGTTCCCAAGAGTTTATGAAAACACAAAATATAAACTCCGGGTCAGACATGGGTCTGGTATGAGCAAACAGGTTAAAATTGTTTAACTTTGAAAATCATTTGAAAATAAAGGTATCACGTAAGACTCCCCACAAATAAATACGGGTAAGTTTTTACCTTACGCTAACCAAAACATTTTATAGGAAATTCTGTGATATTATAATAGTGTCTAGGGTTTTCAAGTAAATAGAAAATAGCCGAAATTGTTACATCTATTAAATCCCAGCTACTAGCCACGAAAATGGGTAATACAAATCAAAATCGTAGGGTCTCGTAGGGATAATGGATTTCCAACAATGGCAGGGCTACTGGGGTACCGCCCGTCACAGTACGGGGCCTAGATCACCGTACCGAGGATCACTCCCGACCCCCTACAACACAAGGCCGGAACCATTCCTTACTGAACAGTCCCGAACAAGATAACCCCGCAGTTGTGGCCAACAACTGCTCACACAGCCGAAATAAAAAGGGACATCTAGACAGGGGAATATCTTGTCCTGCTTGGGCATGACCCACCTAACCTTGCTGCATCTCCCCTGTTTTAGCCATTCCCGGTTGATGAGGCTTGAGGCTACGATTACCTTTATTGAACATTATTCTTAGAATGCTCATCGTCCGCCTGACGATGTGTTGAAAGCATTCAATCCATACAAGTTCGTTCCGGGTTCGAACGAAACCGAAGGCATTATCTCGTTACACTCATTTTGGAATCACCCTCAGAGTCAACGACGATAACCCTTGCATTCTGAAACACCATCTCGATTCACCATTTGATAAGTCACGACCTATCGTTTAATTTGGATCGATGTGGTTTTCAGAGAATCAAAAGTTGATTCTTCCGATCCCGGTCTCATCGGATCCAAACGCCATTTTAAAGGTCAAGTTGTCTATTTAACTTAACACTTCAATTCAATTTAATATCAAGAATTAACATAACAGATATAATAGATAGATCATACACAGTTATCATAGATATCCATAATATATCACAACATATCACAAAAACATCATCAAACAGATATCAAAGTCAATCAAACATAATCATCAATGCATACCAAACAGTTTGGATTTACTTTACTTAATTGATTAATTAAGAATAAACTATTTTATTTTATTTAATTAATGAATAATTGATTAGCTTATTAATGATCAATTAATTACTCATTTAATCATTAATTTTGAATTTATTAATTATCTAATATTTAATTAATTATTTAATTAATTAACTTCTATTCATTAACTGTTACTTAATTACTCAGTTAATTAGTTGATTGATTCTTGTTAATTATTAACTTACTTAATATAAATTAATTACTTATTTAATTCTCATGAATTACTTTAATTAATCAATTATTATTAATTTAATTAATCATATAATCTTTAATTAAACACTTAAGTTAAACACCATTTATTAATCCTTTAATTAAATTTTCTCAAGTTGAATAGATTAATCACAAGATTAATTTCTAACCACAATTTAATTAAAGTTAGTAATTTAATTATAAGTATAAAATAATTTACATCCTAATTTACTTAATACTAATTAATTACCTTTTTCAAATCTTACTTTTAGATAAACAATAAATCAATTATTTACCTAAAATTAACTAATATTATTTACTATTTAAACTTTGTTAAAAAAAATAAAACTAAAGGGATTGGGCAAATAAATTCTGGAAGTGGACCCGAGGTAATACACCTATCCACTCGAGCAAACTTCGAGCTCTTCCCCTCTTTACCTCGCGTCTCTCTCTCTCAATCACCCTCTTCTTCTTCCCAGTTTCTATGATTCTTTTCTTCTTCTTATTATGTTTTTTTTTAGTTAAAGTAAAACTTAAAACTGCAGTTGCCTCTCACGCTCACGCACGATCCTAACTCGAGTCAACTGACCATTTTACTCGAGTACCTACTCGAGCATCACACGTTACGAAGTCACTCACGTCTCACTGAAACACTTCCGCCACCATGCACGTGCACGGTGGTGCGCTTGGCCTATGGCGCCTCGCGACAGGCCCCACACATCATAAATTATCCACTCGAGTGAAATCGAAGCCCAAAATTTTCAATTACAAGTCGAAACAAAAATTCGACCTGTAGCTCAAACATACGACAACAACACCTATGGTCGAATCATTCGTGCGGCCACCATACATCACCAGAGGTGATGAAAATTCACCAGAACGTCACTCACATCTCCCCCTAACTCCTCCAAAAATCACGCTTCACTCGGTTGCCTTTTGGAGCCGCAAACTAATTTTTACAGAGCATTGAAAAATATGAGCTTAAACCCTATTCTAGATTCAAACCCAAAATCCTAGCATTCGAAAAATAATTTGACATTTTTCTTGAATCAAAAGGTTTACAAACTTGCTTCCTGTAAATTTACAGAAGTTAAAATTAACTAAATCTCCTAAAATTGACAAAAACCCATTTTCGATTCATTTAAAACCGCCCTTTTAATCTTTGCTTAAAAATCAAGGTTTTTATGTTAAAAATCATAATTACGTTTATGAAAACTAAATATGTTATTGGATTTTCAAATTTAAACATTTGAATTTTAAGCTTTGATTCCCTTTTTACCTGTAGTTTGAAAATACAGTGATAATAACATGCTGTTAAACTTTCCATCATGTTTGCAGGCTTTTGTTTCATATAAACAAACTCGAATTAGCTCACTACCAAGTTCAAATGGTTATATGAATAAGTTATATAGATTTCTTGGCTTAACCTTTATCAAATTTCAAAGTTTGAAAGAAACAACTACCTGTACTTATTCAAACAACAGAAGATACCAAGGCTAATTATATAAACAATATTCAAGCACTTACTATTTACAAACTAAAAATACCAATTTAGATTTAAAATGGATATGTTTACTCACCAAAAAATAATTTGAACAGAAGATATGTTGAAGAAGACACTGCAGTTGAAATTTTCCTGAAACCTTCCTTTGTTTTTGCTGTTGAACTAAATTTTGTTTGCAAAGCCAAAACAAATGTTTGTCAGGTTTGTTTTTAAGTTTAGGTTTGTATAAATGAACTGATAATAGAAAGATGGATATATAAATGCTTGAACAAAACAGGTGATAACTGGACAGTTCCATTTGTTTGTCATTTTCTTTTTATTGGCCAAGTAAAATTCTGCAGTATGAAATGATATAGGAGATTTCGGCTACATGTACTTGTTAAACAATATGTTATGCTAATTAATGCTTATGCTTTTAATCATGATAGCAAGTAATTAAATGTTTACTGACAGTTGCAATTTTTGTACAAAGATATTTATTGTCTTCGGCCAAACATGTTTTTGTAAGATACAGACTTTGTTCTTTCTTTGAAGTGAAAACTTATTTTATATTGAAGTGGACTTTGTTTCCTGAGGCATAAAACTGTATGAAGTACAAATATTTATTATCTTTTAAGTGAAAACTTGGTTTGCTTATTCCTATAAACTGTACAAGAGCACAAATATGTTTATTACTGGTTTACATTCATTTTTAGTTTATAAAATCTTTCTCTGGACAAACACTTAATTGCTGTACAAATGTATATGTGTATACAGGCAATGCATCAAGATTCTTATATTTGACTTTGTTTTCTTATGCATAAATAAAATTAAACTTTTATTATTCCATACTCCATTTATTTGTTCATTTACACTGATATTAATATTATAGTGTTCTCATGTTCATACACTTGTATTAATATAATTCAAGTTATAACTTATATTCGTAAATTTATATCTTAGTTATATTTTATATTTTATAATTTATGGTTTATACTTATGTTTATAATTATGATTCATACTTGCTTTTCATGTTATGTTTAATATTACTATGTTTGTTTATTTTAAACACTATTATTTAAAAACTAAAATTGTATTCATATAAATTATCAAATAACAAAATATTGAATCTTTGATTTGATTTTATTAAATAAGACCGATTTTGTTAAATGGTTTTGAAGTATTCTATTTAAATTTTCAAATCAAAACTTTCTTTTTCAAACATATATAATTGTTAATATCAAAGATCTCATCCTTTTAAACATTGACAAGCTTATATTTAATTTAAATTAGATTAAATATTTATTAAAATATATCGTCAAAATTCCGGGTCGTTACATTCCTCCCCCTTAAAAGAATTTCGTCCCCGAAATTTAAACAACAGTAAATTCAAAAGCTTTTATATTAACCATCCAAACATACATATCATTCATACAATAGCAAACAAACAAACAGTCTATTCTAACAACATCACTAGTTATCCGAGCATAAATCCGGATAAGTACTCCTAAAACTATCGAGAGTTTCCCAGGTACAATCTCTGGGATCCTCACTCCATTGCACCTTGACGAGTTTCACCACTTTGTTCCTAAGTTGCTTCACGTCTCGGTCCACAATCTGAACTAGATTTCTGACCACAGTTAAATTAGGTTCCACTTCCAAATCTTCTTGAATTACCGGTTCTACAACCAGTGAGGGATCATGAACAAATTTCCTCAAATGTGACACATGAAACACATTGTGAATCCCAGACATCCGCTCTGGCAATTCAATCCTGTAGGCCATAGTTCCAATTCTTTCCAATACTCGAAATGGTCCAATGTATCTCGGAGCAAGTTTTCCCGTCTTTCCGAATCCTATAGCACCTTTAATTGGGGAAACTTTAACAAAAACCAAGTCTCCGATCTCAAATTCCAATGGCCTTCGTCTTCTATCCGCATATTTCTTCTGATGATCTTGAGCAGCTTTCATCCTTTTCTTGATAAGCTCAACCTTCGCAGAAGCTTCACGAATAAGATTGGGTCCGAGCACAAGACGATCCTTAGATTCAATCCAACAAGCTGGGGATCTACACAGTCTTCCGTATAAAGCTTCATAAGGAGCCATCTTAATACTCGCTTGATAACTGTTATTATAAGAAAATTCCACAAGATGAAGATGGTCTTCCCAAGATCCTCCAAAATCTAAAACACAAGCCCGTAGCATATCCTCCAAAATACGATTCAGCCTCTCTGTCTGTCCGTCCGTTTGAGGATGATAGGCTGTACTCAATCTCAAATCTGTTCCCATCGCTGATTGCAGAGCTTCCCAAAATTTGCTAGTGAAAATAGGATCACGGTCACTTACTATGCTGACTGGGACACCATGCAATCGAACTATCTCCTTCAAGAAAATTTCCACCAAAGAAACTGCAGTACGGGTTGCCTTTACTGGTATAAAATGGGCACTCTTAGTTAAACGATCCACAATAACCCATATACCATCATTTCCTTTCCTGGTTCTAGGCAAACCATTGATAAAACCCATCAAGATCATTTCCCATTTCCAATTCGGAATTTCCAGAGGTTGCAATAACCCGGCAGATTTCTATTGTTCACCTTTCACTTGCTGACAAATGGCACAACTGTTCACAAATCTAGCAACATCCTTCTTCATGCCCGGCCACCAAAATACTCTCCTCATATCTTTATACATCTTCGAGATTCCAGGATGAATATTCAATTTGGAGCGATGACTTTCTGATAACACTTCCTGCTTCAAATCCTTGTCATTCGGAACACAGATTCTCCCGTTGATCCTTAGTGTTCCTTGGCCATCAATTTCAAAACTAGGACACTGACCCTTCCTGACTCTCTTGATGATCCTCCTCAACATCTTATCAGATTCTTGCTTGCTTGAGATCCTTTCAATAAGAGATGGAACCACTTCCAGAAGAGATAGAACTGCATTCCTACTGAGAGCTTTAGCTACAACATTCACTTTCCCCGGAGTGTACATAATGTCCAAATCATAAGATGCAAGAAATTCAACCCACCGCTGCTGTCTCAGACTAAGGTTTTTTTGAGAGAATAAATATTTCAACGGTTTGTGATCCGTGAACAATTCGAATTTCTCTCCTAAAAGATAATGTCTCCAAATTTTCAAAGCAAAAACAATGGCTAACAATTCAAGATCATGCGTAGCATAGTTTTTCTCATGAGGCTTCAACTGTCGACTAGCATACGCAATAACCCTTCCGTTCTGCATCAGAACTGCTCCCAAACCAACAATACAAGCATCAGTGTAAACCTCGAATTTGCTTTTCCCATCCGGAATAGCAAGTACTGGTGCACTAGTAAGCCTTATCTTCAATTCCTGAAAAGCTTCTTCGCACTGAGGCGTCCATTTGAATTTTGCCCCTTTCCTGGTCAGCTTAGTCAGATGCGAAGAAATCTTGGAGTAATCTCTGATAAATTTCCTGTAGTAGCCAGCCAATCCTAGAAAACTACGAACTTCCGTCGGTGTCTCTGGCTGTTTCCATTCCAGAATAGTTTCAACTTTCGCTGGGTCAACAGAAATGCCTTCACCAGAAACAATGTGCCCTAAAAATTTAACTTCCAATTTCCAGAAATGACACTTCGAAAACTTCGCCTTCAGCACATGCTTCCTCAGAGTCTCCAATACAATCCTCAAATTCTCCTTGTGCTCTTCTTCGGATTTGGAATAGACCAAGATATCATCAATGAATACCAGCACAAATTTATTCAACACATCCCTAAAGACTCGATTCATGAGGTCAACGAAATAAGAAGGAGCGTTGGTTAATCCGAACGGCATAACCAACCACTCATAAAAACAATTCGGTCCCCTAAACGCAGTCAAGGGAATACTGTCTTCAGCTACCCTCAACTGGTGGAAACCTGAAGCTAGATCCAATTGAGAAAAGATAGAAGCACCATGCAACTGGTCAAAAAGATCATCGATGCGAGGAAGAGGATATTTATTACGGATAGTCACTTTGTTCAATTCTCTATAATCCACACAGAACCTCAGTGATCCATCCGATTTGGTCACAAACACCGCCACTGAACCCCAATAAGAAAAACTAGGTCTTATCAATCCTTTCTCTAAAAGATCTTGAGTCTGCTTAATCAACTCTTCTCTTTCCCTAGGAGCCATTCTCCTACTGGGTTGAATCACTGGCACAGCTCCTGGAATCAAATCAATACGGAATTCGATTTCTCGATGTGGTGGCAAACACTTAACTTCTTCAAAAACATTAGCAAAATCTTGAACCACATCAATATCTTCAACCCTCTCTTCAGATGTCTCAATTCCATGCAAAAGACTGCTCAAGTGAATTCCAGAATTATCACACGACACTGAGGCAATTCTACCCAGATCAATTTCCAACGAAACTGTTCTCTCATCACAATTCAAAACGGCTTTATACTTATCCAGCCAATCCATACCCAAAATAAGATCAAATCCCTTAAAATTCAACACATACGGTCACAAGAAAAACTGTGGGATAGATACGAGATCTTCAAGTCCTTACAGATAGAGTCTAATTTGGTCACCCCTCCTATAGGATTAAATACCAAGATGGGACTATCTACTGAACTAGGGGTAAGAGAAAATTTTTCAACAGAGTCCAAAGAAATAAAACTCAAGGAAGCACCCGAATCAAACAAAACTCTAATATATTTTCCATTTAAAAGTAAAGTACCTTCTAATACTCATGTCGGTCACCTGAACAGGTAACTCAACAATTTAGATATATATATATATATATATATATATATATAATTATATGAAAATACAAATACGCACTCTCAAGATAGATATACACAAGGGCCTAGGTACTCGCTTTACCTAGCACTCTAATACCAACTGTGACGACCCGCCTTTCTCAACCCCAGAAAGACGTTTCATCATTAAGAAAGAAAGGGATAGAAATAGAAAAGAATAGAAAGAAAGAACCACAAACATTAGAATCTCACAGCGGAATGGAACAAAATATAATACATCACATAACTATTACATAGTTATACATACATCAGAGTCATACAATATCATATAACAGGACTGTCATATACATACATGTCCATACATACATCCAAAATACAGCATAGACTAACTACACAGCGGAACTACATATATATATATATACATACGTATGGTCTTCTTCCCAAAATAGCTTCTCCAGAAATCAACACTTCTAAATACCTATCACTTGGCTACTCATAAAAATTTGAGTACCCAAGAGTTTATGAAAACATAAAATATAAACTCCGGGTCAGACATGGGTCTAGTATGAGTAAACAGGTTAAAATTGTTTAACTTCGAAAATCATTTGAAAATAAAGGTATCACGTAAGACTCCCCACAAATAAATACGGGTAAGTTTTTATCTTACGCTAACCAAAACATTTTATAGGAAATTCTGTGATATTATAATAGTGTCTAGGGTTTTCAAGTAAATAGAAAATAGCCGAAATTGTTACATCTATTAAATTCCAGCTACTAGCCACGAAAGTGAGTAATACAAATCAAAACCGTAGGGTCTCGTAGGGAAAATGGATTTCCAACAATGGCAGGGCTACTGGGGTACCGCCCGTCACAGTACGGGGCCTAGATCACCGTACCGAGGATCACTCCCGACCCCCTACAACACAAGGCCGGAACCATTCCTTACTGAACAATCCCGAACAAGATAACCTCGCAGTTGTGGCCAACAACTGCTCACACAGCCGAAATAAAAAGGGACATCTAGACAGGGGAATATCTTGTCCTGCTTGGGCATGACCCACCTAACCTTGCAGCATCTCCCCTATTTTAGCCATTCCCGGTTGATTTGGCTTGAGGCTACGATTACCTTTATTGAACATTATTCTTAGAATGCTCATCGTCCGCCTGACGATGTGTTGAAAGCATTCAATCCATACAAGTTCGTTTCGGGTTCGAACGAAACCGAAGGCATTATCTCGTTACACTCATTTTGGAATCACCCTCATAGTCAATGACGATAACCCTTGCATTCTGAAACACCATCTCGATTCACCATTTGATAAGTCACGACATATCGTTTAATTTGGATCGATGTGGTTTTCGGAGAATCAAAAGTTGATTCTTCCGATCCCGGTCTCATCGGATCCAAACGCCATTTTAAAGGTCAAGTTATCTATTTAACTTAACACTTCAATTCAATTTAATATCAAGAATTAACATAACAGATATAATAGATAGATCGTACACAGTTATCACAGATATCCATAATATATCACAACATATCACAGAAACATCATCAAAAAGATATCAAAGTCAATCAAACATAATCATCAATGCATACCAAATAGTTTGGATTTACTTTACTTAATTGATTGCTTAAGAATAAACTATTTTATTTTATTTAATTAATGAATAATTGATTAGCTTATTAATGATCAATTAATTACTCATTTAATCCTTAATTTTGAATTTATTAATTATCTAATCTTTAATTAATTATTTAATTAATTAACTTCTATTCATTAACTATTACTTAATTACTCAGTTAATTAGTTGAGTGATTCTTGTTATTTATTAACTTACTTAATATAAATTAATTACTTATTTAATTCTCCCGAATTACTTTAATTAATCAATTATTATTAATTTAATTAATTATATAATCTTTAACTAAACACTTAAGTTAAACACCATTTATTAATCCTTTAATTAAATTTTCTTAAGTTGAATAGATTAATCACAAGATTAATTTCTAACTACAATTTAATTTAAAGTTAGTAATTTAATTATAAGTATAAAATAATTTACATCCTAATTTACTTAATAGTAATTAATTACCTTTTTCAAACTTTACTTTTAGATAAACAATAAATCAATTATTTACCTAAAATTAACTAATATTATTTACTGTTTAAACTTTGTTAAAAAAAATAAAACTAAAGGGATTAGGCAAATAAATTCTGGAAGTGGACCCGAGGTAATACACCTATCCACTCGAGCAAACTTCGAGCTCTTCCCCTCTTTACCTCGCGTCTCTCTCTCAATCACCCTCTTCTTCTTCCCAGTTTCTATGATTCTTTTCTTCTTCTTATTATGTTTTTTTAGTTAAAGTAAAACTTAGAACTGCAGTTGCCTCTCACGCTCACGCACGATCCTAACTCGAGTCAACTGACCATTTTACTCGAGTACCCACTCGAGCATCACACGTTACGAAGTCACTCACGTCTCACTGACACACTTCCGCCACCGTGCACGTGCACGGTGGTGCGCTTGGCCTACGGCGCCTCGTGACAGACCCACACATCATAAATTATCCACTCGAGTGAAATCGAAGGCCAAAATTTTCAATTGCAAGCCGAAACAAAAATTTGACCTGTAGCTCAAACATATGACAACAACACCTATGGTCGAATCATTCGTGCGGCCACCATACATCACCAGAGGTGATGAAAATTCACCAGAACGTCACTCATATCTCCCCCTAACTCCTCCAAAAATCATGCTTCACTCGGTTGCCTTTTGGAGCCCCAAACTAATTTTTACAGAGCATTGAAAAATATGAGCTTAAACCCTATTCTAGATTCAAACCCAAAATCCTAGCATTCGAAAAATAATTTGACATTTTTCTTGAATCAAAAGGTTTACAAACTTGCTTCCTGTAAATTTACAGAAGTTAAAATTAACTAAATCTCCTAAAATTGACAAAAACCCATTTTCGATTCATTTAAAACTGCTCTTTTAATCTTTGCTTAAAAATCAAGATTTTTATGTTAAAAATCATAATTATGTCTATGAAAACTAAATATGTTTAATTAATCATTAGACATTAATTAAGCCATCATCTTAATTAATAGTTATTAAATAATTAATTATACTTAATCAATTTCTTAATTAAACCCCTTTAAATAATAATTAAAATAAATTAACTAACTTAAAATTCCTTAATTTACTAACTAATTACAATTATAAATACTTAATTATTATTTAAGATAAAATATTATCTTAAATAAATCTTGAAATCTTAACTTAATCTTAATTTATTAATCAAATTAAGATATAGAATAATCATTAATTACTTTCTCTCAATTATTAATTAACAAATACTAATTTCAAATAAATTGCTAAAACTCCACTTGTTAATTAATAAATCATTTGTAAATTTCCTCTTTTTATATTCCCAAAGTAAAATTTGAAAATAACATTAAAAATTTAAAAAATTCAAATTTTTTTATAAAAATAAATAAATTAAAGGACAAATTTTAATTTAACTTAAACAATTTAAGGTTTAAACTTACTTATTTTAAATTTCAAATTTTGTTAAGTATTTCCATTATGATTCAACCTATATACATGAATCTAAGGAAACAAGCACATCTTCCTTTTTTCTTATATATATATTTTTTTAAAAGTTTAAGACTGTTTAAAATTTTAAACTTAAGACTGTTAAACTAACATTTAACACTACCCAACCATGCACAGATCAACACGGGTATAACCCCGAGCCACAACAAAAAATGCTCGAGTCCTTCTCCGAGTCTTCTCCCCTCCTTTCCGAGCTAACTCCAGAAACACCGACCAAAACAAATTCCCAAACAACTGACCACATCCACCTCCCCGTGCAACCTGCACCGTTGCTGGCTTCCCTCTGGCTAACGGCGAACCCACCGCCGAGTCATCCAAGCCCCTACATCCACCTACGACACACAGATCGACACCCTTTGCTTAGAATCAAAATCGAGTTCATCAGGTGACTGAACTCAAAAACCCATCACTAGAAAACCCAAAAATCATCGCCGCCGATCATCATTAAGCAACACAACCCCGGCCTTAGCTTGCTGACTCACCGCGCAAGCTTCTCCCCGAAAATCATACAGCTCGATTCCATTTTGGGTATGCAGAAATCAAATTTACAGTAGGCTTTCAAAAAATAGGTTTAAATCAATCTAAGGCAAAAATCAAAACCCACGATGATTAATAAATTCTTCAATGATTTTTGCTAAACACTCTGATGCAAATACTAACTCCATTAACCAACTCAAGCATTCCAGATTCACATATTAACAGAGATCACCGAAAATCTATTTCCAGATAAAACCCCAAATTCCCACATTTTACTTCATTTAAAAACCTGATTTTGATTTTAAAAATCATAACTTCCAACATCAATTCAATCTATATAGATGAATCAGAGAATTGTGTTAATTGATTTCTAACATATTTTATAAAGTTTGTACTGTAACCATATCTTCCCAGTTACTACATATCTAAAAAACATGTTTGACTAATTTTAGATTATAGTTCATACTTAAACAAACTTAATTTGTTTGAGAATACTCAGGCCCCTCAGAAATCAGAGAAGAATGAAAAGAATTTGTTCAAAATTTTACTCTGAATCATGCAACTAAGGGGTGACATACATATACCTGGCATGCATACTCAAATAAAATCACATTCACAAAAGTACACACATGCAGTTATCATTTCACATAGATTTTATAAGCAACAATTATCAATCAACTTTATGTTTAGAATTAAATGTTTACTCACCTCAACCTAGTGCAGAGTTTGTTGTTGATAGAACTGGATATTGCTTTAATACTTGGTTTCTTTATTGACTGAGATGATTCAACTTGAAACAGGAAGGATCAAAGCATTGCAGGTTGAATACTACAGATTGTTTAAAATCTGTGAATTGGTTTCAGGCTCTTTGAATTCATTTTGCAAATTTGGGTTTAACTGTGATGCTTCCAGATTAACAAATTTGCAGAATTTGTTTTTGAAGATTGATCTGGTTTATGTTTTTCTTTTGAATTGAACAAGCTTTGAGTTGAGGAGTGCTTCAGGTTTTAAAACTTGAGGATTGTTTCAGGCTTTCTGGTTTTGGGTAATGAATGAAGATTGCATGAAGATTTTAGGTTTTCTTTTAGAAATGAACATAGGTTTAAGAAAATGATAAAGAGGGTTTTTATAGGATAAATTTTAGATTTAATAAATTAAAAAAAACAAAGGACACTTGTCTCTATTTACAAAAATGGTTTAACACTTGTTATCAAGGTGTTTAAGAAATGAACATTTGTAAATATTTAGTTTATTTTTAATTCTAAAGGAATTTAAAAGCATTTAAAATTATTTTCCTAATTACAAGTATGTTTTCTAAATTTTAAAAAAAATGCTTTTCTTATTAAATATCAAATAAACAAATACACTTACACATTTATAGATGTATGTTATTTTATATAAAAGAAAATCTTTAAAAAGAAATGAAACCAAATAAAATTTAAATAAAATTATACAACATTCCAAACTTACTTAAAAATATTATTTCAAAAGCCTTGCATTTATTTTATTAAATAAATACAAATCAAATTTGTTTAGACAAACTTCTATAAAAGAAAAATAAAACAAAATCTTATTTCTAATTAAAATATTATCTATATTTTTTTTAAAACCAAACCATATTATTATACTAGTTTAAGATGCATGTATATTCTTTGAATTCAAATTTTATATTCATTTCAAAGTCCAATTTAGAAACCAAAACTAAAATAAATTTAAATCAATATAAACAACTATTTTAAAATAAGCTTATTATTATTTTCAAATAATATATCCTATTTTAAAATCAATTTAAATTGCACCAATCTAAATACACTTTAAACACACTTATAAATTTTGAAAACAATATATCAATTTAGAATTTATTTATACAATAAAATAATTATTCTTATTATAAAACCAATTTATAACCATAATTAAAATATTACTTGGTTTAATTATCTTTGAAAATAACAATTTAATCAATTCAAATAATTAAATTAAGCGATTATTAGCATTTTAAACTCCTGGAAATTCCGGGATATTAAAATCCTCCCCCCTTAACAGAATTTCGTCCTCGAAATTTAAAACAAAGATAATCCATAGTTTATTTTATTTTCAACCAATTCAAACATACATAACAGCCATGCACTATCAATCAAATAAACAATTTCATCCAAACAACCAATTCAATCAAACAACACTAGCTATCCGGACATAGATCCGGATAAACTTCCTAAAATTATCTCGAGTTTCCCCAGTACAGACACAGGGATACTCGCTCTACTAATCCCAAACTAGCTATACTTATAAGCTACTGAGTTCCCACTCAGCTAGATCTATAATCTACACAAGATACCAGACCATAGACAAGTCTGATCAACAACTAAAACCTTACAGAACTACTAGTCTCAAAACCAGTGATGAACCAAAACACGTAGTCCCTCAGAGACACGTGAAATATCTTGAATTCCAGTCTTCCAAACTGGCAATTCAACTCTTCAAACCAAAGCACTGATCTCTACAAAAACTCAGAAGAATCCAATATACCTCGAAGCTCGCCAAAACTTATTGCTTCCTTTACCAAAGAAAATTCAACAACATCGAAGTCTCCAACTTCGAATTCCAAATTCTTCTGTTACCCAGCCTTAAAACTTCCCGGATGATCCGGGCTGCCTACAGATCCTTCCTGATCAACTCAACCCTCGCTGATGCTTCTAAAAACCAACTGGATCAACTCAACAAACTGATTCTCACAAGATCAATCCAAGTCAAAACCAAACTCTACTATCAACAGTAGAAAACAACTTCTCCATCCTGAAGAGACAGAACAGAATCATTCGCCAGCTTGTCTCAGATTCTGAAAAATAAATTCAGAAGAAATCCTCTAATCCAATATACTACAACATCCAGTTGCTTCTACTCAAGTCAATAGCCACCATGCTTCCGCTGCACAACTCTGATTTGGAGCAGATGAAAATGCCGTAGAAGAACACAGACACAGACTAAACATCACATCTCGAAAATAAGGTTCAACAGAAGTTCCAAGAGATACAGAGCTGCTACACCAAACAATCAATCTAAAAGACAACCTTCTACTCAGCTGAATCACCGGTATCACTCCAGACATCAACTCAATCTCCAATGCGGCCAAATCTCTAACTCTCCTGAAGATATATCAAGAAAAATCTTCAGCAATCCCAAAACTTCTACATCCTCTAGAGATGCCACAAATCTAGGCAAAGACTACCTAAGATAATCATCAAACCATCGCAAGTTACTTTTGCGATCAACCAATCCAATATCCAAGATACTGTTCTCTCTCCACTAATTCGAACAGATTATCCTTAACCAACTAATCCATCTAAGAAACAGATTCTCACTGCTGCTTCTGAATTCCGTCTCCAGGAAATGCTAAGCCAAAAAGATCTTCCTGCTGAAACACAGAACACTCTCGAGTTGCACTGCTAACACAGATGCCAAAGACTCCTTATCTAGAGTTCTTGGAGAAACTCAGACCTTCAGTTCAGCTACAACTCTGAAGCAGACACCTTTCCTTATACTTGCTCCAAAAGAAACATCTCCAGAGAATTCCATAGTCACTGCATCTCGTCACGCAGCTACTACTTCCTGAGGTATCAAAATACCATCACTCACTTCTGCCCAACCAACAGATCCAAACTGTCAAAAAATCCGCTCACACGAGCGCAAACAAACTTACACTTCAAAGACGAACTCCGAACCTTAACAGGTTTCCTTCAGAGATCAATGAAATCCTTATACCAAACTACAAAGATTACTCGAGACAGTATTAGGTCTACAGTCTCGACAAATTCACTTCCAACCTCAAACATTTAAACTCCAACCAATGGTAGTTGTGTTACACACACCACTACCTTATCTACCTTTATAACTTATGTCGGAAAACCTGAACAGGTAACCCAACAGATAGGTAGAAATATATATATATATATATATATATATATATATATAGCTATATAAAAAAAATACAAGTACGCTCTCTCAAGAAAGACACCACTACAGAGCCTAGGTATTCACTCAACCTATCGCTCTGATACCAACTGTGACGACCCGCCTTCCACTACCCAGAAAGACGTGTCATGATTTAAGAAAGAAAGGGATAGAAAAGAGAATAGAAAGAAGAGAAGAAAGAAATAACACATCAGAATCTAAACAGTGGAACGAATAAATTATATTAATCACATAATACTTTACATAGTACCATATACATCAGAGATACACAGCATAATCAACTCATACTAGACAGTTATAGACATCTGTCTAGTTATACAACTCAAAGACAAACAACATCTCAGAGAACACACAGCGGAATACTCTATAGCTACACGCAGAAGCCTCCTGCTCCATTGCTCCTCCAGAATTCGTCAAGCCAACTTAAAATCCTAACCTGAATTCCCTTGGCTACTCGTAAAAATTTGAGTACCCAAGAGTTTAAGAAAAACAGAATAAACTCCGGGTCAGACATGGGTCTGGTGTGAGCAAACGGTTAAAGTTGCTTAACTTTAAAAACCTTTGAAAGAAAAGGTATCACGTATGACTTCCCACACATAAACATGGAAAAGTTTTTACCTTACGCTAACCAAAACATTTGATAGGAAATCCAATGATATTATAATAGGGTCTAGGGTTTTCAAATAAATAAGAAATAGCCGAAACTGTTACATTATTAAATTCCAGCCACTAGCCACAAAAGTGGGTAATACAATCAAAACCGTTAGCAATTATTGGATTTTGGATTCCATACAATGGCAGGGCTATTGGGGTACCGCCCGTCACAGTACGTGGCCTAGATCACCGTACCGAGGATTACTCCCAATCCCCTGCAACACAAAGCCGGACCCGTTCCTTACTGAACAGTTCCGGATAAGACAACCCCGACGGTTGTAGCTATTCAACCGTCCACACAGCCGAAATAAAAGGGACCTCTAGACAGGGGTAAATCTTACTCTCCAGTGGGTGCGACCCACGAAGCCTTGCTGCACCTCCCTTGTTTTAGCCATTCCCGGTTGATGAGGCTTGAGGTTACGATTACCTTTATTGGACACATCACTTAGAATGCTCATCGTCCACCTGACGATGTTCTGAAAGCATTCAATCCATACAAGTTCGTTCCGGGTTCGAACGAAACCGAAGGCATTATCTCGTTACACTCATTTTGGAATGACCCTCAGAGTTAACGACAATAACCCTTGCACTCTAAATCACCATCTCGAATCTATAAGATCTATTCCGTCAAAATCATTACGGAATCAACCACAGAGTTATACTGACGTATAGCCCTTACACCTCGAGTCTTCACTCGCTCCACTTGGATTCACCACCTAACGTTATTTGGAATCGATGTGGTTTTCGGATATCCAAATATGGAAACCCGATCCCGGTCTCATCGAAATCCAAAGCGTGTCTTTTAAGTCCAAGTTGTTTTAAAGGTTTTAAAACAATTCAACACAGTATCTATATACACACAGATAGATAACTCACATATCAATAATTGATGATCAGCATTATCAAATAACAGGTAATCCACATTATCAATATCATAATAGATAATCCATATACCAACATCCAAATTGATAATCTATATCACAATCCAATCAAACATCCATACCACACAACCATACTTATCTCATTACTGAGATCACAAAGCATTCAAGACAATCCATGTCATCCAATCATTCATAAGCAATGATTAACCCAAACCACAATATAATTAATTTAAACTGAATTAAATTAGCTATCTCTAACTCTAATTAATTTTAAGTGAATTAAATTAATTACCTAATCACTTAATTAATTTAAAATTAATTAAATTAATTACCTTCATCAAAATAAATCTTGCTTAAATTAACATTAGTTAAATCAATTAATTAATCATAATCAACCTTGATTAATTAACTCTTAATAAAGTAATTAATCCTTAATTATTTTCATTAATCAATTCAATTAATGAACCTTAATTAATTAATCATGCTTAGATTAATTGCTTTTAATTAATCAACTTAAATACAGTAATTAATTATTCTTAATTACTTCTTAATTACTTTATAAACCTTTTGATTTATTACCCAAGTAATAAACCTTTAATTACTTTAACAAGTAATTACCCATTTAAAATTACTTTCCAATCAGTAATTTACCTAACTCAATTATCTCTGTAATTAATCAATTACATACCTTAAGTAATTAGCCTTACCAAAACTTATTAAGTAAACATACTTAATCCTTAATCAAGTGTCTATATTTAATCAATTAACAAATTAATTAACTTACTTGATTTCACTCATCTCATAAAACAAAATTGAGTAATTCATCCCTAATTACTCATTAACTCAAATTAATCTTCAGTTATCAGATTAATTATCTCCAACTATTAATTAATAAACCTTAATTATTAATCAATCCTTTAATACAAAGTAATTAATCACTAATTACTTTTATTGATTAATTAATTAAACTTAATTAACTAATTAATCAACTCTTAATCATTAATTAATAAACTTAATTATTAATTAATAATCTTAATTACAAATTAATTAATCCATTACTAAAATTAATTAATCCTTAATAAAAATTAATTAACCTAAATAAAACAGTTAATTAATTCTTAATTAACTTTCATTATAAATTAATAACCCTTTAGTTATTAATTAAGAAAACCCACATCAAATTTAAATAAAAACTTTATTAATTAATTACTATTTAATTAACTCTTAATGACTTAGTTAATTAAGTAATTAAAATTTAATTAATCATTAGACATTAATTAAATCATCATCTTAATTAATAGTTAATTAAATAATTAATTATACTTAATTAATTTCTTAATTAAACCCCTTTAAATAATAATTTAAATAAATTAATTAACTTAAAATTCCTTAATTTACTAACTAATTACAAATTATAAATACTTAATTATTATTTAAGATAAAATATTATCTTAAATAAATCTTGAACTCTTAACTTAATCTTAATTTATTAATTAAATTAAGATATAGAATAATCATTAATTACTTTCCCTCAATTATTAATTAACAAATACTAATTACAAATAAATTGCTAAAACTCCACTTGTTAATTAATAAATCATTTGTAAATTTCCTATTTTTATATTCCCAAAGTAAAATTTGAAAATAACATTAAAAATTAAAAACATTCATACAATTTTTTTTATAAAAACAAATAAATTAAAGGATAAATTTTAATTTAACTAAAACAATTTAAGGTTTAAACTTACTTATTTTAAATTTCAAATTTTGTTAGGTATTTCCATTATGATTCAACCTATATACATGAATCTAAGGAAACAAGCACATCTTCCTTTTTTCTTATATATATAGATTTTTTAAAAGTTTAAGACTGTTTAAAATTTTAAACTTAAAACTGTTAAACTAACATTTAACACTACCCAACCATGCACAGATCAACACGGGTATAACCCCGAGCCACAACAAAAAATGCTCGAGTCCTTCCCCGAGTCTTCTCCCCTCCTTTCCGAGCTAACTCCAGAAACACCGACCAAAACAAATTCCCAAACAACTGACCACATCCACCTCCCGTGCAACCTGCACCGTTGCTGGCTTCCCTCTGGCTAACGGCGAACCCACCGCCGAGTCATCCAAGCCCCTACATCCACCTACGACACACAGATCGACACCCTTTGCTTAGAATCAAAATCGAGTTCATCAGGTGACTGAACTCAAAAACCCATCACCAGAAAACCCAAAAATCATCGCTGCCGATCATCATTAAGCAACACAACCCCGGCCTTAGCTTGCTGACTCACCGCGCAAGCTTCTCCCCGAAAATCATACAGCTCGATTCCATTTTGGGTATGCAGAAATCAAATTTACAATAGGCTTTCAAAAACTAGGTTTAAATCAATCTAAGGCAAAAATCAAAACCCACGATGATTAATAAATTCTTCAATGATTTTTGCTAAACACTCTGATGCAAATACTAACTCCATTAACCAACTCAAGCATTCCAGATTCACATATTAACAGAGATCACCGAAAATCTATTTCCAGATAAAACCCCAAATTCCCACATTTTACTTCATTTAAAAACATGATTTTGATTTTAAAAATCATAACTTCCAACATCAATTCAATCTATAAAGATGAATCAGAGAATTGTGTTAATTGATTTCTAACATATTTTATAAAGTTTGTACTGTAACCATATCTTCCCAGTTACTACATATCTAAAAAACATGTTTGACTAATTTTGGATTATAGTTCATACTTAAACAAACTTAATTTGTTTGAGAATACTCAGGCCCCTCAGAAATCAGAGAAGAATGAAAAGAATTTGTTCAAAATTTTACTCTGAATCATGCAACTAAGGGGTGACATACATATACCTGGCATGCATACTCAAATAAAATCACATCCACAAAAGTACACACATGCAGTTATCATTTCACATAGATTTTATAAGCAACAATTATCAATCAACTTTATGTTTAGAATTAAATGTTTACTCACCTCAACCTAGTGCAGAGTTTGTTGTTGATAGAACTGGATATTGCTTTAATACTTGGTTTCTTTATTGACTGAGATGATTCAACTTGAAACAGGAAGGATCAAAGCATTGCAGGTTGAATACTACAGATTGTTTAAAATCTGTGAATTGGTTTCAGGCTCTTTGAATTCATTTTGCAAATTTGGGTTTAACTGTGATGCTTCCAGATTAACAAATTTGCAGAATTTGTTTTTGAAGATTGATCAGGTTTATGTTTTTCTTTTGAATTGAACAAGCTTTGAGTTGAGGAGTGCTTCAGGTTTTAAAACTTGAGGATTGTTTCAGGCTTTCTGGTTTTGGGTAATGAATGAAGATTGCATGAAGATTTTAGGTTTTCTTTTAGAAATGAACAAAGGTTTAAGAAAATGATAAAGAGGGTTTTTATAGGATAAATTTTAGATTTAATAAATTAAAAAAAACAAAGGACACTTGTCTCTATTTACACAAATGGTTTAACACTTGTTATCAAGGTGTTTAAGAAATGAACATTTGTAAATATTTAGTTTATTTTTAATTCTAAAGGAATTTAAAAGCATTTAAAATTATTTTCCTAATTACAAGTATGTTTTCTAAATTTTTAAAAAAATGCTTTTCTTATTAAATATCAAATAAACAAATACACTTACACATTTATAAATGTATGTTATTTTATATAAAATAAAATCTTTAAAAAGAAATGAAACCAAATAAAATTTAAATAAAATTATACAACATTCCAAACTTACTTTAAAATATTATTTCAAAAGCCTTGCATTTATTTTATTAAATAAATACAAATCAAATTTGTTTAGACAAACTTCTACAAAAGAAAAATAAAACAAAATCTTATTTCTAATTAAAATATTATCTATATTTTATTTTAAAACCAAACCATATTATTATACTAGTTTAAGATGCATGTATATTCTTTGAATTCAAATTTTATATTCATTTCAAAGTCCAATTTAAAAACCAAAACTAAAATAAATTTAAATGAATATAAACAACTATTTTAAAATAAGCTTATTATTATTTTCAAATAATATATCCTATTTTAAAATCAATTTAAATTACACAAATCTAAATACACTTTAAACACACTTATAAATTTTGAAAACAATATATCAATTTAGAATTTATTTATACAATAAAATAATTATTCTTATTATAAAACCAATTTATAACCATAATTAAAATATTACTTGGTTTAATTATCTTTGAAAATAACAATTTAATCAATTCAAATAATTAAATTAAGCGATTATCAGCATTTTAAACTCCTGGAAATTCCGGGATATTACAAATGCACTCGGCCTAAATTTTTTTCGGTTTTTATATATATTTAATAAAATTGTATGAAAATATCTAAAAAAATTCTGAAAACAAATTAGATATATATATTGTACAAAAATTTTGTATTAAAATTTTACGTTAATTGTATGTATGTATATGTATGTATGTATGTATTTATGTATGTATATATTTTATTTGTATAATCAATTTTAAATTAAATAAATGATTATATTCACATATATAATATACAAAAGTAAAATAATTCTTTTGCCGCTGAAAGCCTTATCCCAAATGTATATAAATAAATATTTAAAAAATATGAAATATATATTATATAATGTTATTCTTTTGAATTTAGATCTTAATTAAATAAAATCCTTTACTAATGTTGTTTTTTTTGAATTTTTTTTCCTATGAGCACTTGAGTATATATACATATACAAAATAATTTTTTTAATGTACATATATACATACACATGCATACATATATATAGATATGCATACATATATACAACCGTCTAATACGTAGCAATGCAAAAGCATACAGATTCGTGATATCAATTTCTAAGCATGCTAATATATGACATAAATGAGCTTACTAAATGTTATAAACAAGTACAATTGTTATCACCAAGGCCTAGTTGTTCTCACCTTGAAATAAAGAATCTGAGCTACTTAAATCGAATCTGAATCAAGAAGTTGCTAGCTCCCGAATATAGCTACCACCGCCTATCAAAATAGATTTAATTTAAAGTGTTTAGGCTTGAATATTTGAGTGCTTGGAAGGGGTATAAATGGCCTTGGAAGTGCAGGAGGAGTGAGCTAAAAAGATCAAGTAAAAAGTGAATGTTGGAGGGAACAAATAAAGGGGAGATAAGAGAGTAAAAGATGGGTCAAGAACATTGTATTTCTCTTACTAGTTATTTCCTTTTATTGTTTCAAAATCCTTCCTACCAACCATCTCATGGCCAGCCTCACCATGCCCTCCTATAGCTGACTAAACTAAATCCTAATTAGGCCTTAAAACCATCTCAAGCCCGAATAATATTTATTGCATTTAAATTCAATTTAAACATGCATCGATATTGTATATCGATTAATGTTTATATAATTATTATATACACACTATTTAATATTATTTAACTTACATAAAATAAAATTTATAATTAATATTTCATAAATATTTATCAATTTATAACAACTATAATTTAATTGAATCAGGTGGCAATAGGAGTATTCAACGTTTCGGTTGTGTGATTCTTAGGTGTAAATTGGTCAACGATTAAAATTGAACAATTCGAATATTAATGTTAAAACTTCGCTTATCAAGTGGTATGACATTATGGCCAAATTTATTGCTTACTTGGTAATGGTAAACTCTAATTTTACTTTATTAAGCGTTATCCGGTAGTGAAAATTGTTTATACCAATTCTCTCTATCAAAACTATATCACTTAGGACTTATGGAATATGGCAATAGTCAAAATTCCAATATCGCCTTATTCAGAATCAATAGTCCGAACACAAAGTCCTTGGTTTAATAATAATAGTTATTATTAGCTGAACTACTCTGGCTAGGGATTTTTATTTTGAATTGACTTCAGTTGACCGTGATACCCACCTCAATAACTAAGGAGACAAATCCTCTCTTGAATATTGTTTTACTTCAAATTCTTCCACTCGACCCGACTAACTCGTTCAATGGATGCCTTGCCACAGTTTAACTATAATCCAAGCCAAACTTTCATATAGAAGATCAATAGTATTATCAAGTCAAGGGAACTTTGTAAATTAGTCATATCGATGTTTTTTGTTTGACCTTAGTTATATTAACCAACTAGAAAACTATCGAGTGAGTCATTTCATAGTTATCCAATAACTATCAATATGTAATTCCTTGGTTCCCCAAGCGATCATGACCAGTAATACACTACCCAAGATTTGGAGAGCGTTGCGCACTCTAGTCTCCATGGATGTGTTAGTATCTAGTTTCAATACATCTTAACTAGGAATATTTAAATGATGTGTTTATTATATTGTGATATAATAATAATTACAATTGTTCGTAATTACTATCATAAATACATAAGATTTGGATTTTCTATTAAATTTATTTTAAATGAACATTTAATTATTTACATATTAGAACAAGTATATATGACATAAAGAAAACATCTTTTATTATGAATAAGAATTGATTATAGAGTTAATAATTTGCAATAAATTAAAGAATTGTCTCTAGGGCATATGCCTAACTCTATCAATCTTCCACTTGCACTAGGGGCCAATTATGGAATCGCCATTCCATCCCTTCAATCACCTTCTTGAGAACGACTAACTTGGACCCTTAGTGAATAAATATGCTATGTTGTCCTTGGTATCTACCCACTGTATCACGACCATTCTATCCAATGAATTCATAGGCAAGGTGGGACTTGCAAAGAATATGTTGTGACTTCTAATATGCTCTGGACTCTTTTGTAATTTGTAACGCTACATTAATGTTACGGAACGATGCCATCAGATTCTTGATATTAAGAATCACTCCAACCTTACTTAAAAACATGCGCATCTAGACCGCCTCTTTAGCTACTTCATTGAAGGAGATGTACACGGCCTCCATCATCGAATCACCTACTATTTCTTATCTGGAGCTTTTCCAACTAAAAGTTCTGCCATTTAGTGTAAAAACATAACCAGACGCCGATTTACTATCATCAACGTTGCATTGAAATCTAGAGTAAGTATACCCCTTCATTAGGAGGACTTTATTCTCGTATATTAGGAATAAGTCCCGTGTATTTCGTAAATACTTCATTATATAATTTACAGCTATCTAATGTTTTTCTCCAGGATTAGACTTGTATCGAATTACACATCCTAATGTATATCCCTCATCCGGTCTAGTACATAATATAACATACATTATGAAACCTATGGCTGAAGCATAGGGGATCCACTTCATAAGCTCTTTCTCCTTATCTATATGAGGAGCGTCTTTCTTGGAAAGGATAATTTTGGATTGCATTGTAACATTTCATGCATGTAATTTTCCATACCGGACCTTTTTAGTATGTTATCTATGTATATGGATGGGGACGACCCCAACAACCTCTTGGATCTATGTCTATGGATCATTATACCTAGTATATAGGTAGCTTTTCTTAGACCCTTCATGTAGAAGTTATTGGAAAGTCAGGCTTTACTGAATGTAATAACAAAATGTTAATTCTAACTAATAGAAGATCGTCGATATATAGCACTAAGAATACGATAGCATTGCCATGTTTCCTTCTATATATGTATGCTTCCTCTGTATTTGATAAAAACAAAACTATTTGATTACTTTATCAAAACAGTTATTCGAACTTCTTACAACTCCTTAAAGCTTGTTTGAGTCCACCAATGGACTTTAACAACTTGCAAGCCTTGCCCTCACTCCCACTGACTACAAAACCCTTAGGTTGCGAAATATAGATGGTCTCTTCTAAATCACCATTTAGAAGTTCTGCCTTTATATCCACATGCTATATCCCGTAGTTATAGAATGTAGCAATGGTCAACACAATCTAAATGGACTTAAACATGCTACAAGCAAAAAGGTATTGTCATAATCAGCACCATGAATTTGATGAAATCATTTCGCAACAAACCTAGCTTTATAAGTCTCTACTTGTCCATCTGCATTTATGTTTTTCTAGAAAAATCCATTATGACTGATAGGTTTTATTCCTCTAGGTACACCTGATAAAGTCCGTACTTTTTTTCTTGCGTGGAATCCATCTCGGATTACATCGCTCCAAGCCCAAGTATAGAGTCTTTACTTTGCAGTGCTTGTTAGAAAGACAGAGGAGTGTCATCATCTAAGACATTGTCCTCCTTTTAGCCATCCACGAGAAAACCATAGTATCTCTCTATCGTACGAGATTCCCTACTAGACATTCTAATAGGTTGCGTGTTTTCGTATATGGATGAACTTGGTTCTCCCACTTGTTCAGCCTTGGTGTTAAATTCTTGGGTCTCCTCTAAGTCTACAACCTCACTGTTAATTTTACTTTGACATAAGTTTATTTACTAAAAAGACAATGCATCGAGAAATAATAACCTTTAGTTCCTTGGTATTGCAGAATATATATCCAATAGAGGTTTCGATTCTATAAATTAACACATTACCGATCTTGCCTCTAGTTTATTCGAATCAACGTTCTTAATGTAGGCGGACAACCCTGTGAAGACCCGCAAATCCGTACTCCTTGAATATACACTAATCTCCATAGATTAACTCAAGATGAACAGAAATACGAATTCTCAATGTTTAAGAAAAAGAAAAAGGTAGAAAAAGAGGGAAAAAGATAGAAAATAGAGAGAAAAGAAAATAGAAAATAGAACGGAACAGAACAGAAAACAACAGAACAACAACAGAATCTCACAATTCGCAGCGGAACAACATATAATAAATAAATGAATAATCTTTAAACAAAGAACTATATCAGTTATTACATTACATCACATTTCATTTCATTACCATCAGAGTGTAAGACAACAACAACAAACAGTGCAGCGGAAAAAGAAAATACTATATACTATTAATACGCCATGCCATCCAGCTTGCCTCCAGCAACTCCAGAATATCCAGAATATCCTGATAAACCTTAACTCTTGACTGCCCGTGTGGAAATTGGTGGGCACCCAGAGTTTAGGAAGGAAAACAATAAACTCCGAGTCAGTCATGTGACTGGTGTGAGAACTCAAAACCGTTTATTTATCTTTGAAAACAAAAATAGAGGAATATTTTTAAAGTCAATTCGCAATGCTTTTAAAAATGAGACTACCATAAGACCTCCCACCACACACACAATGCAAACGCAGACTTGGAGGAGATTTCTCCTTATGATAGTCAAAGATGCTTGATACGCATTTAAAAAGAACTTTTGATATTATTACTAGTGCATAGTTTAGGAAAAATCATTTCGAAAGTAGAATATAAATCTTAGCCAGCATAGGTACCATTATATTATGCCTACTATAGCTACCTCCTGAGGAAGCAGGTTCTACAACTAAAACCGTACAAGATCGTATTGTTTCTTTGGATTTCCAACGAATGGTCAGGCCAAGGAACTTCCCATTGCCACATGAGAACGCCTCTGGAAGGACGTCCCCGAGAACCAAACCGGATCTCTGCCAACACAAGGCCGTGTTACCCCTAACTGGGTAACAACTGACACGAGTATGTCATCCCCCGGTCCTTTGGGACCTTTAACCGAGCGCTCGTCATCAACATCACACAATCATAAATAAAGTGTTTCAACATGAGTAAGTATCTGGGCTCCATACCATGATACCACCCTTTTCCAGAAGGAAATGCACATACCCTAAAGGGAGCTACCCCTCATAACTTTGCTGCATCTTTCCTGTTTTGACCATTCCGGGGTGTGAGGCTCGACGAAGTCACGTCCACAAAAACATACTTTATACAAAAGCCATGCTTTGGGTCAACAAATGATCATAGAAATGATCACCAAGATAGACGATCAAATAAATGATCCTATCACAAATGATCAACACAATGATCATTTCACAGCAACACTCAGCATGTCACATTACCAAATTGGGAATATATCACTGATAACCTTCAACTACATAACCTCTGAACTCGTACGTCTCAGAGAAGGGTGTTAAGCTAAAAGAATAAATTCTCCGCCACCAACAGAAATATATTTGAAAGAAATCTGCTTTATATCTCAATTTGTAATGTCAGACATACAATCCATACAAGTCTGTTCTGGGCACGAACAGAACCGAAGGCACTTACAAAGAAGTCCTTGCCATCCGGATAATCTCTAATCACGTCCGGACTTCCCATCACATAGGGAGTCTCTATACCATAGCTACTCGGTGCAAAGACAATGGACGAGTTGTCCTTTCGCTTTCAAAAATATCCGGTCTTCAACACCGGTCATCAATGCTATCCATTACGTCGTATCACTATTCGGAATGGGTAATCCGAATAACGAGCGCAATAATTTAAAAATAAGTGTAGCATTCAAATTCAGCAAATCACAACCAATACCTTTCAAAGGTAAATATTGATAGTCGGTTATTGAACTATCAATGGATATGCACAACATCACCAGATTCCAAATAATTTTCCAAATTATTTATTTCCCAAAATTCATATCTTTACAAGATAAATAATTTTCACACTTCAAAAATAAATCAATATTTATTTTTAAACAAATTCCCCTTTTCATTTATAAATTCCATAATGAATTTATATTTCACAATATCTATGAATATACGATTTAATTATTCATTTTCAATTTATCTTCAAAAAGATAAATTCTCCAAAATATTCTCTTTATATTGGAAAACATTTCCATACTTACTTAATAAGTAATGCTCAATCCATTTATTTTCAACACTTGGAAAATATTCAATATACTTAAATCGAAATTAAGTACATATTTCATTCTTTAAGGAAATCATTCTCTTAAACATATTTATTTGGGCCAAAACGAATGTTGCGTAAAACATCGTTACGACAACCCAAAATCACTAGTATAGGGATTCAAAATTAAAATAGATATATAAATCCCAATACTATACAAAACATTTCCTTTCGGAAATCATTTACTATAACAACAGTGTTATAGTCTACCATTTCCTTCTATTTCTCGAAAACGTTTATTTCAACAATGAATGTTGAAATCTATGGTTTCGAATCTCAACACATTTTAAAACATCGTTAGATCGTTTTAATTCTACTTAAAATATCACATCCAAAACAATTTCTTTAACATATTATTCACTATTCAAAAACGTGAATATACTTCGTTAACAAATTTCATCCTTTCTATACATTTTATTTCAAAGGATTATTCACTGTCTAAAAAGTGAATATAACTCCATAAATAAGTTATAACAATTTACTTATCCAAAATAAGTCATTGCGAATTTATAAAACAACGTTCATAAATTCCATTTCTATTTATTTTATTACGACTTTCTTTTATAAATCCCTTTATTAACCTATTCAATTTATAACTTAATTATAAACCAAAAGTCCATATTATAAGTTAAATGCTTATAAAACGATTATTTTACAAAATCGTTCTTTTTAAGACTTTTCAAATTATAAATCTTATAACTTATAAGATTCATTTATTTAACCAAATCTATACTTTTAATAACTTTACAAATTTTATAAACCTACTGCTTATAAAATTCATTTATAACTTCACCGTTTATAATTCTATAAATTTCATTCATTTATGAAATTCATTCACAATTCATTCTAACACTTATAAAAACTCGTTTTTATAATTCAAATATTTTAATTTATAAATATCAATTTATAAATCTTATATAAATCAATTTATACTATTATTCTTTTAAAACATCTTTAAAGTCCTTTATAATTTCATCATTTTGATTTATAAAATAATCAAATTTTATAAATCCTATTTTTTTACTTTTTATAATAAATTCAAAAATCCCGATTTAACTATTTTATAAAAATCATTAGCCTCATATTTTCAAAAATCAACCTTTAACTATATTTCTCAAAAATCAAAATTTTTATAACTTTAAAATTTATAACGTTTATTTATTTAAAATGGATCAATTCCAAAAATATTTTATAAACGTATACTTTCAAAAAAATCACTTTAAAAACCCTTTTTAAAATTCAAAAATTTGGTCCAATGATGCTACATACCAAATAGTCAATCACGACAACAACGATATCATATATCGATATGATAATCAACGAATATCAAAATATCCATAATCAAACAAATACTGTTGAGGAATCCAGTTGGATCCCTCCAACCTGTTTTCCTGCATCCAAAGATGTTAGCACAATACCAATTCCGTTCGAGTACGAAATTATCGCGGTATATGGGATTTAAAATATTATCCGCTTAATAGACGGCGCAATAGGGTCTCATCCGCTATACGATGCGGGAAATCAATAACTGCAATATATACATATGCCAATATATATATATTGCTATTATATATAATACCAATTTCACTGTTTATGAAATATTCGCGGTATATGTTTTTAATAAATAACATCTGCTTACTAACGGCGCATAATGTTTATTTTAACAATCAATAGATAACAATCATCATTCAAACATGCATTCAGGTATTTTAAATATAACTATTTAAAATTAAAATCGAAACTATTCGATTGAGTGAGAAGTTCTCACCTTGATTTCAATTTCATTTTAGCGATTTATTTCGAATAAAATTAAACGGACGTTTAATTTTACCCGAATTTTTCACTAATTCCAAACGACTCCAATCTAATTCCATAGCGTAGTGCTCGTCCATACGATTCCAACACAACTGGTTTCGCGCGTTTTCGACCTCGTATGAAAAAGATATGGATTTTTGAAGTTTACACGATTTATATAAACTATTTACAACATAACTTTTATAATTTTAAACCTAAGCATTTCTAGGCCGTTGTATCCCCTCTCCTTTGCATCAGGCCCGTGTGCTCCTTCTCCCTTACTCACGTTATCCTCTACAGATATAAGCCGCATATGAACCCATCTAGCTCCAAATTAGGTTTTGATTTTTCGATCACCACAAGCAACTTGGACACGATCGAATAGCGCCATGTTGAAGCTTGCCTCGAAGAGCACCACCGCCCCCAAGGACGTGGCACTCGGCCCCCCCTACAGCCTCGAAAGTCGTGTCCAAACGCACACGAACGCGGCCATATATCTCATCATCCGTAGCACCAATCGCGATCTCCACCGTTGAATATAAGGATCTTGCCATGCTCTACAACTTTCATGTAGAAAGTTTCTTAAATCGTTGCACGGATTTGAAGAAATTTGAGGAAGAAGAAGGTTGTTTTTCAGCCATTCAAGAAGTTGCTGGCGGCTAAACCTAATTGGCTAGGGTTTCATTTTTTTTTTTAGAATTATGGGGGTATTTATAGGGAACCGAACGAACACTATTCATTTCGAAATTTTCGAACTCCGATTCACGCGCCGTAACCAGCGTTTCCAGGGTCTACCCCGCGTTCCGGACACAATGGAACAGGTTTCGAAAGCTAATTCAGACATCTGTGCGAGTTATGGCAATAAACGTTCAATTTAAATTAAACCGATTTAACCGATTTTCTAGGCGTTTTAGCTTGCACCGGACAAACGGTAAATCCGATTGACATGAAATTTGAAACCTTACAATAATATCACATTACGGATCCGATGAAACTAGTTTCGTCGAAATCCGAGACTTTTGGAAAAATGGCTATTTTTAACTCGTCAAATTATTATTAAAACAAATTCGATGCGTTTCGAGCTGCCACGATCAAACGATAACTCCGATTGCTACGAAAATTGAAATCCGATAATAACTAGCTATTATGGATCCAATGGAACTAGTTTCGTCCAATTCTGAGACTGTTCAAAAATTGACTATTTTCACTAGTCGATTAAATATTCAATTTTCACAAATTAACTTTTAATTCAATTTTAAAAGCTCTAAAATATCATTCTAACTTCAATATGATAAAATAAAATTTTACAAATCATTTTCAATCATATTTAACCCAATTTTTCTATTATTTCTGTATTTTCACTTATTAAATTATCGATTTAATTATCCAATTAAATCCAATTATTCGAATAAAAATTTATTCGACTTATAAATTTCACTTATTAATATTTAAAATTAATTAAATATTCAAATTTTAATTACTAAAAATCCTGGGTCGTTACAACACCACACTTTCAAATACTTGAGTTGGTATTTCTTATCACACCACATCTCATATAGTGGTTTAGACACAGATTTAGTGGGTAACAAGTTCTACATATACATTGTGGTTTTCAATGCATATCCTTAAGAGGATAAAGGTAACTCGGTATTACTCATCATGGAATGAACAATATCTAATAGGATTTGGTCATTCGGTCCGACACACCATTATGTTGAAAAGTGTAGGGTGGAATAACCTGAGTGGTAACCTTATTATCTTTTAAGCACCGTGGAGTTCATATCCAACACACTCACCTCCTCGATCGGATCGAAGAAGTTTTATCTTTCGGTTTGTTGGATTTTCAACTACATTCTTATAGTTAACAAATTTCTCATAGACATCGGATTTGTTCTTTATAAGATATATAGATCCTAATCTCAAGGAATCATCGGTGAAGGTAACAAAGTAAGAATTATTGTCCTTGGTGATTACATGTATCAGACAACATACATCACTATGTACTAACCCTAAGAAATCATCAACCCTTTTATTGCTGCCATTGAAGAAGTGCTTGGTCATTTTACCTTTGAGATATGCATCACACGGGTTAAACGATTCACAATCAAGTGACAGGAGAAAACCTTCAATTTTAGTCTGTATGGTCATTTATCACTAATATCACCTAGCCTACAATGCCAAAGATAATTATCTTTTATATTATAAAAAGAACTACTCACTAAACAAACATAATTTGCATTGATCACATAAATACCATTTTCAAGAACACTATCCGTAATGACCCGGAATTTATCGCTTTGATTTGTGAATATTTAGTTATTTTTAAATATTCAATTAAAAAATTTTAATAGTCAAATATCCCTTTTTTATTAATGGCTAATGATATGAATTTGGTTTACATAAATAAGTAGTTCGATGAAAAACTGAAAATGTGACCGAAAAACGTTTTATCGAAAATCAACTTTCTGATCATTAAAAGTTTTTTAACATTTTGGAACTTGAATAATAGCATATGAACACAACTACAACCTTCTTAACACATCTTATATTACTGAAAAAGATTAATTAAACTAAAGTATAATTAAGAATAGTGAAGTGGGACAAAAAGTACATAAGGACCCTTGAATTAAGGAAGGGCGTGAAAAGTCTTTCCTTCTTTCAAGGTCATCCACATTTTTGAAGGCATGAAGGTCTTTCTCCACTTAATTAACATCACTACATCATCTCCTTTTATTTTGTTATTTTCATTTTGATAAAATATTTCAAAAGATTACAAAGGTTTTGTAAAAAACAAAAATGTCTTCTTTCTTTATCTTCTTTCTTCCAAACTTCTTCAAATCTCCTCCAACTCTCTCTATAGTCCAGTATAGTCCTTAAAAACTCCCAAAGACACCTTAGCAAGTCGAAGGTTGGAGAAAAATGTAGCAAGGGGGCAAGCTAGCCTAGAGCATGAGAGGCATGAGGGAGGCTTGGTTTTGGAGTTTAGTGGTGAAATGTGGTGGCTTTAGGGTTTTGTTGATGGTAGGAAGTTGTTCCATCATTCTAGAGCTTTATAGTGGTTGTTAACATAGTACGAAAACGAGATCCCTTACTCTAAAAATACTCTTCTTCTAGGTATATAATTTAAACATAAAAATGATATCTTATGTAGTGTTTAAATTATATGGTTGTTGGTTGAAATCCTATTGTGATGTGAACATTGATTCTTGCTTTGGAAAACCATATTGTTGTATGTTATAGTGCTTTGGAAAGCACTTTATGTGTTGCTTTAAATATGGTGTATTGTGGAGCATATGTAAATGTGACGTATGGACTTGTTATAACTTAATGCATAGCCTTGAACAAAGCACATAAGGATTAATAGCGACTTGGACTTGAAATGGAAGTAATCATATAGCGGTAGTTGCTATATAAGCATTTTGATGTCATATATTTTATTCGTGTTTGAATATTGTGTTTTCATGTATATAATGTTGTATACACAATTTTCTATGCTTCTTATGATGTGATGTGAGGTTGAAAAGTATTATAGGATTTGAAAGTTAACTCCTTTGATGTAAAAGTGATTTGCACTTGATGATGTGTTATACTTATCGATTTTTAATCGACTTTAACTTTTATTTGAAGTAAAAATGTTTCTATACTTATAATAGTATATAATATAGAAAGAAATGGAGTTTAAAAGCTATTGATTTATAAAACATTGTTTTAAGAGTTATGGTCCATATAGAGATATTCGCTATGGATGCAGTTATTAGGAAGTCTATGAGTTTAGTAGATATAAAAGGTTATCTATTCATATAAAAATATCTTGGAATAAAAAGGTTACATAATGGCTTCCATCTTTGTTACTTTTAGCTGATTTCTTTTGAGCCCGCTCTCCCTTATCTTCCATCTTAATTCCTTTGACCTCATCGTTCCTATCGCTTTATCTTTCCATGATGCACCTACGTCAAGACCTCGTTCCACCCGACCATGTTGCATCATTGACCAAATCTGGTCGATCTTACTGTGACGACCCGGAATTTCTAACAAATTAAATTTGAATTGTTAATCGACTTTTCAATATTTAAAGGTTAATTTCAACTTGAATTCAAGATATCAATATTTATTTGATAATTAAATCATTGAATTTTATAGTTTAAACATTGAATTTAATATTGAGATTGGGTAAGTGTTGAGTTTGAAATTTCTAAACCTGTTTAAATAATTTGAAGGCTTATAAAATCTATAATGATGATACTAAGGATAATAGAATAGTTGAAATTTAAATATAAAGGTAATTTGTTCAATTTTAAAAATTTATCGATCAAATTGAATTTAAAAAAAATAGCCTTCCGAGGCACAGTCTCGGAATTCGACGAAACCAATTCCATTGGATCCGTAATAGTTAGTTATTATCGGATTTCAATTTTCGTAGCAATCGGAGTTATCGTTTGACCCTGGCAACTCGAAACGCATAGAACTATTTTAATCAATTTAGTTTAAATTTGATCGTTTTATTCTGTAACTCGCGCATATGATCAAATTAGCCTCCGAAACACGTTCCATCGTGTTCGGAATACGAGTAAAACCTTATAAATGCCTGACGGCATATCTGATTCGGAGTTTGAGATTTCTAGTATGCTAAACAAGATATTTTCAATATTCAATTTTATAAAATCAAATTCAAAGTCTCAATTAGATCATCCTAGTCACGTGATAATGGTCTAGCTTATACCCGAAGCCTCTTAGGAAATATCTCTTCGTTGTTTCCAGAGAAATCAAATCGATATTTTATTTCTTCTTCCTCTCTATTTCTCAGTATAAATCAAATGCAATTATAAAAAAAAATCAGAGATAACAGGAAAAAAAAAAACCCATCGTGCTCTCTCGCCTCCCTCTCTTCGAATTTACCTAAACTCCTTTCCCCACTCTCTTGAATCGAAGCCGAGTCCTCCTTCAGTTCGAAATCGAATCGAAAAAAAAAGAGGAGAACGACGCGTTCTTGGATTGCTCGCAATTTGGAGCTCGCGTGCGCCGATTGAAGAGAGGGAAGGGGCGAATTCTATCGCAAGTTCTCCTTTATGCTCGTTGAGTTCGAAGGCAAGATTCATGATAAAGAAGATCTAATCGATTCGAGCTCTCCTTTTCAGAAACGACAATCAAGCTCGGCGACAGGGAGGCGATGGTGTTTTGTTCAATCGCATGATCGAGAGGGATACCAGTTCGTTGTACTCCGTTCTATTTTTGGGTTCTCGATCGTCGTTAGGGGCAGCGAGTCATGCTTGAGTACGGTAGTGTTTATCGAGCTGAGGGAGGTCGTGAACGCTTTCTTTGTCAGGGAAGATTTGCGACAAGTCGTCATCGTGTAGATGATCGGAGGGCAGTACTCGATGCACGGCCTAGGCTTTCCATTGTCAGGTGCGAGTTTTTCTTTTGATAGTAGTGTGCTAGGGACAGAAAATTTTGTTAACAGTAAAATAAATTTTTAGTTTTGGATTTTAATGAAAAACAAAATTTATATACAGTGAAATTTGGGGGCATGCAGAGGAAGAATTTTTGAAACCAGATTTTTATTTTACATATATAAATATTTATAAAAAAATAATAAAAAATAAAGCTTATAGTGGGAAATTAGTGTTTATTTTTATAGAAAAGAGAAAGAAATTTTATGTTGAAGGGTATTTGTATAAATTAGATTTTTGAAAATTAATATGGAATATTTTTTTTTAAATATATTTATGTATGTGTATATATATATATATATCAATTTAGAAAGGACAAAATATATATAATAATAAAATCATTGGGTTATTAAATTTATTAAATGAAAATCGTTGTTCGATTTATTCGAATATTAATAAGGATCGCCTAATATTTATACAAGGTCAAAAATAATGGAGAACAAGCTGATCTGGATTGGATTGCCAATTAAGAAGCAAAGTTGAGTAAATCTCACTCTGTTGGGTTTGATATAAATTTTAAATGTTTAAATTTACGAATTTGGTTGAATGGTTGCCTTGAATTGATGTGCTATATTATATAGTAACATATAGTATATATACATGAGTGTTTGGTATTCTGTGATGAATATTTTGGTAATGGGAAGATTGAAAGGCTGTGGGTTGCTTGGATATTTCAATATCCTGAGTTATCGAGTTATATAAGATTGAAATTGTGAAGGATATATAAGAGTGAAAATTTGAAAGCGAAATAATTATAGAATAAAATAAAGATGAATTGGAAGAAATAAAAGTGATAATTAAAGACTGGAGATAAATTGTAAAATAAAGATTTAAAAAATTTCTAAATTCAAGTTATATCTAACAACTAAGGTTTTAAGACATTCAGTGTTTTAATAACTTGAATGTCAAAGTGTGATTGTAAACCGAATTGAATTTAAATATAAATTTGTTTTTCTTAAATTCCATTTAGCTTCCATTATAAAAGGATTAATTAAATCGGATTACAATAAATTGAAATGTAAATGAGAAATCATTAAATTACATAATTAATGATTTAAATAGAGAATTAATTAGTTAAGAAAATAAATCAATATAAGTGGCTTATGAGAAGTTAATTAGTATAAGTAGTTAAGAATTAATGTAATTAATATTGTTAATTAATTTATGAAGTAATTAGAACTACTTATTGATTGGGATTAAGGATAATTAATAACGTGAAATTGATTAAAGAGAATTACTCGAATTTAATTGAAAAATAACTAATCTAGGGTGATTAATTAAGATGAATAATGATGGGTTAATTAATTAATTGATTTGGAATTAGTTAATAAAGGAATCTGGATGATTCAGGATTAATATTCAATTAGAATTAATTGAATTGTTTTGTATGTGATTAAGCTTTTCTTATGGATGATTAAATGATATTGAATGTTTTGGTTGAGTTGATATCTCTGATATGAAATGTCGTGTATTTCATTTGAATAACAGGTTAGGATAACATGAGGTTAGAAGAGACCAGGGTCGGGTATTGGGAAATATCCGAAACCACTTCGGATTAAAAATAAATTGATGTGTGAAATAAATAGGCTGGAATAAAGCAATTTAAGTGAATTGGATTATTTTATCTAAGTTTGGTACATAGAGATTGATGTGTGGAATAAGAGTTGTCTATAGCAAATCGCGAATTGTTAAATTGATAAGTCACCCCGGGTTTTTATAAGTTATTTGTTTTGGTATTCCATGTTAGTTGGGTTTACTCATGCTGGTTTCCAGCCTGACCCGGGTGTTGCTTTGGTGTAATGCTCGGGTCAGACCGAGTATTACATATTTTCAGGTAGGTACGTTCTGGAGCTTAGGAGGCGAGCTGGATGGCAGGAGCGTATAGGATATTTCCGATGTATTTATATTATTGATAATCTGAGACATGGTAATTATATATATTCAGTGACTGTATATATATATATATATATATATATATATATATATATATATATATATATATATGTGTGTGTGTGTGTGTGAAACTCTGATGTATATTAACTATAATCGACAGATATAGTATTCTTTTGTAACTGTTATTACTTATTATTATAATTTATCCGCTGCGAATGTGAGATGTTTGGTGTTTCTGTTCTTCTTCTTCTTCTATCTCTTTCTTCTTTTTCATAACTATCTGGAGTTTTCGGGATTGAAAATTTCGGTTCGTTACACTTACAGTGCCCCATCTAATACCGGGTCTGGTTAACATGCAATTGTTTCCAGGTTTGTTCGCCCGCTAGTGGTATCTCCTACGTCCCTTCCTATTATGCACTCTTGCCGTGATGCTCTCTTGGCTGAGTTAGTGTATGTCTTTGATAAATCAAATGTTGTGGTTTCTCCTGTCTTAGTCTTTGTTGTTAGCCATTGTTTAGGTTCAAAAACCTCATTGTATCCTCTTTTCCAGGCTGTGGAGCTTGCTTATGTGCAGTGGTCTGTCTTAAGCATGCCTGTTTTTGGTGATTGTATTGGGTCTGAAAGTGTTGATAGATCAGCTTTATTTGATAATCCTTCTGGTGATGTTGGCATTGAATTGGATGATTTGGTTTTGGCTGTTGGGCTTGTTACTGATAAAGTCAGTGTTGTTAGTATCGTTTAGATGGTGAAATGCATTAACACTTCTTGTTTGTGAGAATGTTGATCACAATCATTTTGCACTAGAAGCTATCGTATATGATTCTCGTAATGAACCTAGTTGACATGCCTCTCCAACTATTGTGGCTCGTTAGTGGTCGTCATTATTTTCTAAATCAAGAAATGCAGGCGTTTATTCCTCCGAACATTTGATAACATTGAGATCGATGGATTCTTGGTTCCTCTTATTGAAGCTCTGCAAGCGGGAGTTGACTATTAGTCTGATTATTTGGTTTGCTTTTTCCTGGACACCAATCCATCTTATCATCTTGTTAAAGCATGTTGTAGTCAGGTTTGGAAACCTAGAGGTGGCCTTAATGTTCATTTTCATAATGCAATGTTCTACTTTAAATTCTTGATTATTAATGAAAGATAGCGTATACTAGAAGCTGATCTGATTCTTATTGAAGAAAAGCCTTTCATTATCACTAACTGGAGTCCATCTGTTGACAAGGCCAGGACTCAGGTTTTATCTATCCTTGTCTGGGCATATTTTTCTCACATTCCTATTTTGCAACACCTGATTAGGATTGACTGACGTGATGACTTTATTGGCAAGGTGTTTTGTTTTGATTCTAATACTATGGCCAGGAAGAGATTAGTGTATGCCAAAGCTTTGATTGAAATTACACTTAACAAGCCTTTGTCATTTATATTTAAGGTCAGATTAGCTAAGGGTCGTGAATGCTAAGGTTGTTGTTTAATACGGTTGGAAACCAAATATATTCACATCCTGTAAGACTTTTGGGCACGTTTTGGATGCTTGTTCACTTAGGCCTGCCGATTCTTCTGTTCCTCTTTCTAATAGGATTCCACTACCTCGACCTTCATTTAGGTAATTGGTTCTGAAGGCTTTCCCGAAAGCATCCCTAGTGCCAGTAGCCCTTCGCCTCCCGTTAAGGAGGTTCTTACTTCAGTTGTTACTTTGGTGGTAGATCCTCCTTCTGATTCAAATTCTTGGGACGCTCTGGAACGTGTGTGGATACATCGTACTTTTGACATACAATACACTCCAGAGAGTGATTCTTTCCGTACTTATGTGAGCAACAAGATATGTCAGAGTAGGCATCTATTCTATCGCATTGAGGGTGAAGGTCTTTTCCTAACTAGGTTAGGTGAATTTGGTGATATGAACAAGAAGTTGTTTTTGGATACCACTTGGGATAGAAAATTTATTTATAGCAAGGCTTGCGTCGAATACGTCCCCAAGCTTGCACATCTTTTCTCTAGGTTTGTTTATGTCACTGGATCTATTTCGTTTGATGATAGTAGTTGATAGTTAAATAACCAAATATCAAACTTTGGCCAGTTTTTAAAATTATCGACTGTCGGATCGAAGAGACCGGGATCAGATAAATTACCCAAAAACCACTTCAAACCAGCAAAAGCATTTGAATGGTAGACATCTTGAGGATGATGGAAATTGAAGACGGATTTGTTTGAAGTGCAAGGGCTACTTGTTACTAATCCTGAAGGTCATTCCAAAACGGATGTAGTAGAAGTAGGACCTTTAGTATTTTATATACTAAAAAAATTGTATGGATGAATGCTAGCATTGCATTATACTTTGAAGGCAGCGTTAGCATTGCGAGTGGGATTTGCTTAAGAGGAAAAGGTAATCATGGCCTCACAAGCCTTACAACATGGCAATGACTAAAGTCAGGGGATGCAGCAAAGTTGTGTGGTTAGCTACCATTAGGAGCATCATTCCCCAAGTCTAGATTCGATATATTTTCTATGGATTTTTTATGCATGCATGGGTGGGGCAAGGTGCAATGTTTTAAGCCTTAGTGCCTGAGGAATGATGTAATCTGGTATTCCATGTTAAAGGGGTGGCCAACTCTTTGGTCGCAGAGGATCAAAGTAGGTACCTTGGCACATTTTATCTTGAGATGTACATTGGTGGATGTTACCCCGATGCTATGTCATTATATGGAATCCAATCTCTAACACATGCCTTACGGTTTTAGTTGTATAACCTAGTACCGAATGTAATTATGGGTAACCAATCAAATATTTTAAATATTTAATTTAAATCTTAGACATTATTATAAGATCACTAAATTTCCTAAATAAAATGGTTTGGTTATCTTAAGGTAAAAACCCATCCATGTTTATATTCGACGTGGTCTTACGAGATACCTTTATTTTGGAAGAGTTTTATAAATATAACAATCCATATGATTTGAGTTTCTCACGGTGGTTTACCAGACTGATCTGGGTGTTATTTTCTTATAATACTCGGGTTAGACCCGAGTATTTTTTTCAGAGTTAGCTTTGGACACATCAGAGCTTTTAGGAGAAGAGCTGGATGCCTCTAAGACATACATACATACATACATACATATATATATATATATATATATATATATATATATATGTACGTATGTATTTTAATTTCCACTGTATTTCTTGTTTTCTATTTATCAGCATTTTTAAGGATATGGTATTATAATGTCCAAGCTGATAGTAGGATAGTTACTTTGATTGTTTTATATATAATAAAATTATATTTTTGTAAAGACCATTTAGATATTATATACCACTCATAATGATATGAGATTCCATTAGGTCTTTTATTTTCTTTCACTCCAACAATCTACCTTCCTAGCACTTGGATGCTTGGCATGTGAATACCATTGATGTATTAGTGTCAACTTTTAAGGGCCGAAAAGGCCGGTCGTTATAAAGTGGTATCATAGCGAAAGGTTAAGCAAGAAAATTAGCCTTGGTGGGGTAAACTCATTAGAGATAGGGTTAATGATACCCAAGAATGAGTTCGAGAGCATATATATGAGAATGCACATTTGTTAGTGCTATAAAAATGTTTTATATTGTGTTGATTAGTCTGTTGAGTGAATCATGGATTCTAATCGATGCGCTTGATCAATATTATCAATAGGGATTCCTAAACACTTGACTAAGGAAAATCGACACAGTATTGTTTCAAAAATTGGTAAATGAAATAATTTTACCTAAGGTTATATCTTATATATAAAAGAGTGGTTTTCAAAAAACTGAAATAGTTTTTTTTGTTATTGTTTATTAGGAAATGATGACATTTATTCATCATCATTGTTGACCGATTATTTATGCTCTGCCAGTTATGAGCATTTATTTGATGATTAGATTAAATACGAACACCTTGTGAATTCGGTTTCATGATTTGGCTATAAGGTGTTCGGTAGTAATGTTGTTATAAAATTTATTTTCATACAAGAAGGAATGATTTTATATAAAGTTGATTTAGTAAATCAGGTTTATAAAATGTGTTTTGTAAAAAGAGTTACTATAATGAAGGAAGATATTGTATAAAGATAAATTTATATAAATTTGGTTTACAAGATATGTCTTATAAAATAAAGAGGATTTTCGAGAATTTAAATTCTGGTATCTTTGTAAAAGGATTTCAAATGATTTTTAGAAAGGTAATAATAGTATTACTTAAAAGTATTTTTAAGTACAAATATTTTGGAAATATATACGAGGTTGTTTCGAAAACAGGATTCAAAAAGAAAACGTTTTTTATGTTAACTAGTTCGAGCGGCTCGAAAGTTGACAAAAAAAAGGGCAAGAGATTTGTTCGGATGGTAAGAACTTCTCTTAAGTTTTACCTTTCTTGGTAAAGAGATGTATGATACTATTTGGTAGGACCCTGTTCCTTGGTGTCATTTTGGTGTTACTCGTTCTATGTGTATGTATTCTATTAATTAAAATAAAGAATATCATTTCAGAAAAGGGGTTTTGAAATAAAATTTGGTATTTAGTTCTTAAGTTTCCTTTAAGAAATGGATTCAAAATAAAAAGGTATTTTGATTAAAGAGTGTTATCGATAAATGAAATTTTTGATATGGGTTTACATCACTCTTGATTAGAGAAGAAATAATTTGAAACAAGTTTTGATAAGTTAAAGATTAATAAGAAGGTTTTAGTAAACTTTGTTTTATCAAAACCGTATCTTTTTTTTTAACATCTAAGTTGCATAAACTATTGGATGTTATTGGGCAGACTAATAAAAACATCTTCATCTTAGATATGTCTAAGGAAAAGTAGACTCTAGGATTGAGTTTGAATACCAACATCCTAGTCTTCTTAGCTACCTACCAGACCGAATGGGTAAAGAGGTCGAAGAGGTCGACTCAGTTTTAAGTTCCATATTTATTTTGGGCCTGCATTTGAATTTAAAAAGAATAAGATCAAATCAAATAATTGTGTTACTCTTAGGATGTAGTTGGGTATTATAAAAGTTTAAAACTTAAGTTATAATTTATGAAATGTTTTCATAAATAATTTTAGGAAGTTAAAAAATTGATATGGGATAAGTAATAAGTTAAGTTATCCTAAAGATATAAAACCATAAGTTGGACTTGGATCATTTTATTTGCATATCTTGATCCAAAGTCCAGGCATATGATTTCTGAGTCTTTTACACCGGTCCGAACTAGGCATTTTCACTCGATTCTTGAATGCAAAAGTACTTGAGGTGGATTCTTTAGAGAATGTGAGTGTTTCTTATCATAATTTAGGATTATGTAAGGAAAACATAAGTATCAGATCAGGTTACTTGATCAGGGTTCCATAATGGAAAGGTTAAGTGATCTATATTAGTTTGAATGAGTGATTTATGTATCCGAACAAGTGATCTGATATTGTTTACAGATGATTCATGCACATTGTATGGGATTAAGTAAAATTTTAATTGTTTCCATGGCTTGTCGTTTTATTGATTGGTTGTGATGAAATTTTAATGTCGAAATTATTTTAAGGGGAGAAGGATGTAACAACCTAGAATTTTATCGCTTTGTTTTATGAATATTTAATTAATTTTATATATCCAATGACTGGTTTTTAATATTTATATAGCCCTCTTTTGATTAATAACTAATGATAGGAAATTTCATTATTGAATTTTGTTTACATAAATAAGTAGTTCGACGAAAATTTGAAAAGGTGACCGAAAAATGTTTTATCGAAAATCAATTTCCTAGTAATTAAAAGTTTTTCAAACATTTTTGAACTTGAATAGTAGCATATAAACACAATTACAACCTTCTTAAAACACTTATAGTAATGAAAAACATTAATTAAACAAAAGTATAATTAAGAAAAGTGAAGTGGGATGTAACGACCTAGAATTTCAGACACTTCATATTTAAATATCTGAATTATTTAAATATTTGAATCTTGGATTAATGCTATTAAAATGTTTTGATAAGATTTTTAATCCCCCTTTTAAAAAATAAGTAATGATGGTAAACTTGTTTTGGAAAATTGTTTTAAAAAATAAATTCTTTGAAAAAATATCGATAATGTAACCGAAAATCGGTTTATTGGTAAACAACTTTTCGATTGATAGAAGTTGTTAGAACTATTGTGCACTTGTCTAATGATCAAATGAACATATTAGCAACTAATTAACGTACACTCCACTTCATAAAACATGGATTATTCTAGAACCTTCCTTCAGGATAAAAGATATTATCATGGTAAGGGCATAAGTGTAATTTGCACAAAGGTGATGTGATGGGAGGTAAGGCTTCCATGACATGGAGGGGTGAATGCAAGCTTATGCAATACCATTTTGATCCTATATATGGAGGGGCATACCCTTAGGAATTAATTACAAATTCACAAATGAAAACTAAACTTTTTAATGGCTTCCTTCTCCTTCTTTTCCTCTCTAACTTTCTCAAATATTATTCAAACCAACTCCAATCACAATCAAACTTTCCCAAAGACCTTAGTATATCCTTAGAACATGGTTAAGCATCTAAGAATTTAAAGAATGGCAGTGGACAAGGGAGAACCCCTCTTGGACGTGGGAAATTATGTGGTAGGAAGGCATGGATTTTAGATTTCGTAGGCTAAGGTGGTTGCTTTGGTGATGAGTTGATGGTAGGAAGGCATGGATTTTAGATTTCGTAGGCTAAGGTGGTTGCTTTGGTGATGAGTTGATGGTAGGAAGGGTTGCCTTAGTTCTTGTGCTTTGGTCTGGTTGCTAGCTTGGATCTAAGTGAGTTATTTCACTATATCTTAAGTATATATTATGATTATACATGTTGTCTGCAAAGTAAAAAGTCAAAGTGGCATTAACTAAATAAAGTTACAAACTTTGAACCCCGCTTGCATTTGAAAGTAAATGAAAACTTTATATTGTATAATATCACTTCACTTACCCTCTTAAATATGTAGTGTGACCTTGACTTGATTTTTAAATGGTTGTTTAACTTGTATGTAAAATTGAAGTAATTTTGAAAGTATTTGAAGTGATAATAGTTGTTATAAGTGCACTTTTGAATCCCTTTTTTTTGGGAATTTTTATAAACAAAAAGAAAGATATACTTAAGGGTTCTTTCCATTGTTTTTAAGTACCCTAATGGTAGTACTTATAAAAATTTCAAGTCTTAAATCATTTGTTTAAGTGGTTAAAACTAGTCGCAAAGATAGTGCTTTTCAATGTTGTTTTAACAGGGACTTTTAACAGCATTTATAAATGTTGTAGTTAGTCGCTTATGGTTTTTAGTATTTAAAATGCGACATTTTGAATTGTTTTTCATGATTTAAATGGTTTCTAAATTCTATTTTTCATAAAACCTTTTTACTGAAGTTCTATAAAATGTATTTGAGTATGAGAAAAAGATTCGAAGTTTATGTATAGTTATAATGATTATTTACGAATTTTGAACGCAAAGTGCTGCAATATGTAAAATATGTTTTGTTCATTTTTCATCAAATTATAAATAGTTATTTTCAAGTAATATTTATTATAGATATTAAAACCTATTTACAAGAATTTTTAAAGTATATAATTTTTTTGCAAAAGGTAATTGACTAGGCTTAACACTAAAAGCCAATGAGATAGACTTTTGTAACATCCCTCATTTGCAGGCCCAAAACCAACCGCTACAGATGCTGCAGTCATCTATAGTTATTAATTCTCGGTGACTGATTGCGGTAATATTAGATACATTGATATACCAGAAACACATGGATATGCAAAATTTTAAACTCATATTTTAAAACAAATTTTTTATCCATTTCAAATTGCATATCGGATTCATTACATTATCCCATATCACAAACCACGTTCAAACAAATATAATTATTACAAAATATGCCAAGAGTGACATATAAAGATGCCTCCTTAGTTGATCAGAGTCTAAATATACGTAATTAATTTTTTTTCCATTACATCCAAACATAGTGGAATCAAACAGAAAGGTCTCCTAATAGCTAGCTTGCCTCCGGCTCATCTCTGGAAGCTTATTCGTCAAAGGAGAACCTGAAAACCTTAACTCTCAAACTACTCAAAATCAATTAAGCACCCGAGAGTTTAAGGGGAAAACATAAACTTCAATTTAGGCAAAAAGTCTAGTATGAATAATAACCTACCATTTCGAACCATATATATATAATATATATATACACATATTGTATGTATGTATGTATGTGTGTGTGTGTACATATATATATATATATATATATATATATATATATATTGAGACCACGCCGCTTAGCGGAATAGGTTTTCCCCTCACTAGTATCTTAACTCAATTTAAAATAACCATATACTATGCAACTGCATCCACAATGGTTAAGACATAACATAATAAAACATATTACGATGGTAGCAAACATACAATATATTCTAGATTTCCCATCCCCATTCATTTGACTATCTATCTCGATTTATAGTTTCTAGAGTCACTATTAACCTATTAGTTTTCATGGGCTGACTAATAACCTGTTCAAAGTATACAGACTATCTGTCCGGTTTCATAGTTTTCATAGGATCATTGAGAACCTATTGGTGTCTACCAATAACTTCATCCAACTATAGTATTCATAGGCTCACTATGAAACTATTTGGTTCTCCAATAACTTCTATCATGTCATAGTATTCATGGGTTTACTATGAACCTATTGATCTCTGTCAATAACTTAATCCGGACATAGTTTTCATGGAATCACTAAAACCTATTAGCCCCTGCCAATAACTTTTTTCCATACATAGTTTTCATGGGTTAACTATAAATCTGTCTAAACAAACAACTCTTTGATCAATCTTTGGACATCCTATGTTCTGGTCTACTTGACCTCCAGAACACAATTCTAGTCATACAAGAGTTAACCCAACAAATATTCACTACTGGCCTAACCGGTTATTATGCCCTTAACATCCCAGAATGCAGTCAAGGGTAAATTATAAGTGAATATGTTTATAGAAGAAGCACACATGATAACTGATCATAAAATAATAATACAAACATCTATCGTTTAATACCCTTGTAATCATTTTCAAATGAAACATTGTTAATACCTTTAACCTATTATTTTTTATCAAGGAAAGCTTCTTCAAAAACTCCAAAGTTAAATGTCATTTTAAAGCTCTTTCATATTGCAATGGGTTAATCAAAAAAATGAGATTTAGTTCTTTTTTTTGAAACCTAAGGCTTTCGAAACCTTAGACCATCTCTTTCAAAACCATTGAAACATACCTATCGAAAGTATTCAAACCTTCTTTCAAAACACTTAAAGATATAACTTTCGAAACACTTAAAACATTTCTTTTGAAAGCATTGAAATCTTCCTTTCAAAACCCTTAAATCACCCCTTTCGAAAGCATTGAAATCTTCCTTTTGAAAGCATTAAAACATTCCCTTCGAAAGTATTAAAACATATCTTTCGAAACCACTTAATTCAAGTAGAATTTATAAAAGCATAGCTTCGAAACCATTTGAAAGTACCTCTTTAGAAATCATTGGGTTTAACCTTAATTATAACTTCAGCGTCAAGGAGAACATAAATGAAAGTAACCCTTTTGAAAACATTAATCTTCAAGTAAAAGAATTTGGGGAACAAATGGCTTTGAAACGACCCTTTTGAAAGCAGTGATAAAAGCGGCTACAATACCCTTTCGAAAGCGTTGGGAAGCGGCTTCAATATTAATAAAAAAAGCTTCCCTTTTGAACTCATTGTTATATGGTGAAACGACTTGCAAATCCGTACCCCTTGAGTCACACTATTCTACATAAATCAACTCAAGTTGCACAGAAATACGAACCATTTGGTTTACGAAGAAGAGGTAGAAGAAGAGAGAATAAAAACAACATCAGAAGCTAACCATCGCAGCGGAATAAAATATAATAGGTAAACAATGATCTTTACACAAAACAAATATATATATATATATATCTGTTTATACATTCATCATCAGAGTACATCAATCACAAAACACACAATTGGCAGTAATCATAAACTGCCCCATACAACTGAGTACACAACTAAACAAATACTTATAAAATAGCCGAAATTGTTACATCTATTAGATTCCAGCTACTAGCCACAGAGTGGGTAATACAAACAAAACTCGAAAAAGGCTCGTAGGGAGAATGGATTTCCAACCAATGACTAGGCACTGGGGTACCACCTGTCACAGTACGGGGCCTAGATCACCGTACCGAGGAGTACGCCCGCTCCCCTGCAACACAAGGCTGGGACTACCCCTTACTAGATAATCCCGAGGGAGATCACCCCGCGGTTGGGATCAGCAACCGCCCACTAAGCCGAAATAAAAAGGGACATCTAAACTGGAATGACCTCACCCTGCTTGGGTGCTACCCACCTAGCCTTGCTGCATAACCCCTGATTTTCAGTCATTCCCATTTGATGAGGCTTGAGCCTAAGCGTTACCTTTATAGAACATATTTCTTGAATGCCCATCGTCCACCGGACGATGTTTCGCAAGCATTCATCCATACAAGTCCATTCCGGGTTCGAACGGAACCGAAGGCACTATTCCTACTACATCCATTATGGAAATATCCTCAGGATTAGTAGCGACTAGCCCTTGCACTTCACTGCTCCATCTTCGAAACCAAAATCGTTTTCCACGAAACGTTCAAACCGAATCGAAGTGGTTTTCAAGAAATAAATATCGATCTCGGTCTCTTCGAAACGATCAACGTATTTGTCCAATATTGATAGTCGGTGATTTAACTATCAATTAATATTCACGAACATCCATCACACAATAAATAATTTTCCAAATTATTTATCAATCCAAAAATATCTTCACAAGATATATTTCCATTTCAACCCTTGAAAACAGTTTCAAATCATTCTCTTCCCAATGGAAAGAATTCCCAAATATTAATTTTGGAAACAACCAAGCACAAAACTTTATATTTGAAAATTATTTAAAACTCTTATTATAACTTATCCTTTAAGGCATTTAAATTTAAAAAATTATTTTAATACTTTATAAAAATTACTTTAATACTTTATAAAAATATATACTTTAAGAATATTTAAAATGAGGCTATTTTATAGAATATAAAAACTAGATTTTCTCTTTTAAAACAATACAAAGTCATTTTTAAATAATTACTACTATAATAGATTACAGGAAATACTTACTTTAAAATTTAAATATTAGAATAATAAATTTTACAAACATACTTTCTAAAACAGCTTTAAAATCTTTAACTTATATTTAAAAATTTACTTTGAAAACGTACTTGGTTATCCAGGGAGAATTTCAAATCTCAATCATTTAAATCAATTCCCCAAATTTATTTCCAATTTTATTCCATTTGAAATAAATTTCGTTACTTATCAGTTCATTTCAAAATCCATTAGTTATGGACTTTATTGTTATTATTTTCTGTTTGATTTCAAACCCCTTTTAACTGGAATATACAAATTTCAGATTATTCCCAAATTCTTCTTTATTTTTTTCCAATAATTTAAATCCTGAATTTTAAATAAATGTTTTGTTCTTTTTAAATAATAACACTGAATTTTAAAATTCATTAACTTCCTGTTTATTCAGATTTTCCTTTCTATATTCACAATTTGTTTATTAGAATCTTAAAGTTACTTTATTTCTTTTACAATTCATTTTTAAATTTATTCCAATTTCTATAATTATTTTACCTACATTTTCACTTCTTTTATTTTCATTCCCAAACTCAAATTATGTATACTTGGTAATTCATTATTTCCCGATTATAACAATCAAGCCATAGCATTCAATATTTCAACATAATTCATTACAGGATATCAAATACTCAGAATAGAGAATATTAAATAATTAAATAAAATTGAGGGGTCTAGTTGGATCCCTCCAACCTGTTCTCCCTGCATCCACAGACGTTAGCATCACATAATATGCCAATTTCAAATTATACTACACTATATCACATCAATCAATTCAACCATACAATCAATTATTTAATTTAATCATTTAAATCTAAATTTAATTGAGTGAGATTAACTCACCTTTGCTATTTAAATTGCAATCCCTCCAACTTGACTTGAATTTCCATGATTTCAGACCTTGTAAAAATATTTATATAGTTTATTAATCTTTGAATTAATCAACAATTTATTTCTTTAATTTAACTAATAGTAAATTTCAAGCTAACTCCTTTTATATAAAATATTTTCTAATTACCAAAATAATTACATTAGTTAACTAAACAAATTAATCACTAAAATAAATTAGTAAATTGTATTCTGTTTTTATTTTCCATTCCTCCTTATTGTAAACCTTTCTAATAATCTAAATAAATAACCAATCAAATTAAACTTTTTACTTAACATAAATTTTAAACATTAAATCATGGTAGAACAGCTAATATCTTACTGTCAAATTTTAAAAAATATTTTTTAGAAAATAAAAATAATAATAGTCATCAATTGATTTATCAATTACTTTACAAGTTTAAACCATGAATCTGAATGATTTTATAAAACTCGATCTTGCTGTTAATTTTTTTTTTTTACCTTTTCTTTTATTGGCAACACAATTGTAGAAATTAAATAAGACAATAGCAGAATACCTTCACTGCTCCTACAACACACGTGACCCAAGCTCGACAATCTGACCCTCCATCGCGGCCATCATGATTACTGACCCCTACCATCACTCCAATCGGCTGCATCTCAACGCGGAACCCACGTTCGCACGCAACCCTAAGCCTTGCTCGCGAGTGCCATCACGCACTTCCACCACTAGCCGCCATCCCCTCTACTCGCAGTTGCCCCAGAGTGATACTCCACCTCTCGAGATGAAAACCCTAATCTCCCATCGCGATAAACACTGCTCCCTCGCTCGCGTTGCTTCGTTGATCGCGCCCCTCTCTCTGCTTCCGATAAGAATGAGGCCGACCGTTCGATTCAATTGGGTTAAATCGAATGTCACGGCCATACGAGTCGCATCTGATCCCTTCTGAAGTTGAGTGCCTCGACATCGAATTCGAATTCGATACTCTCATAACATCCGCCATTATTCTCTCTGTTTTTTTTTTGATTCGCACAATTTGATAGGAAGAAGGTAATTGAGCTCGGCCAGAAATTAAATCAGTTTATACTTTTTTTTAAAGGGTAAACGAATCTCGTTTAAATTAAGAGGGGAAAAAGGATCGCGATCTATAAGCTAAAGGGAGGAGCAAAGGGATTCGTTCTGCCATTAACTTGTTTTAGCTATGAATCTTTAGAGAAAAGATATGCGTTTTTTATCGGGGGGAAGTGTATTGAAGACGCTTCACTGCAGTGATTCGAAAAGTTGAGATGTGATCGAAATTCGGCTGACTTGACTAGTATAAATAAATATATATATTTAATTAAATTTGAATTTTCGACATAAACTACAACGCGTTAATCTACCGTACGATCATACGACAACTCCAAACACTACGAAAATTGAAATCCGATAATAACATAATATTACGGATCCAATGGAACTGTTTTCGTCGAATTCCGAGACTGTGCCTCGGAAGGCTATTTTAAATTCAATTTAAACGATATAAATTTTAAAACTAAACAAACCACTGTTAAATTAAATTTTAACATCTCTATTGTCTTCAGTATTATCAATATAAATTTCATAAGCCTTCAATTTATTTCCAACAGGCTTAAAACTCCAAATTCAACATTTTACTCAACTTCAAATTATTTAATTCAATAATTTAATTATCAAATAAATTATGATACTCGTAATTCAAGTTAAAATTACTCTATTGAATATTTAAAATCAATTAAATATTCCGATTTTAAATGCTCGAAAATTCCGGGTCGTCACATTCCTCCCCCCTTAAAAGAATTTCGTCCCCGAAATTACTAGTTAGGAAGAATGATCCAATTCCTGTTTATTATTTCCCTAAAACCAAACAGTTCAACATTCTACCAACTATCCTTTTATAAAAGATCATTATCATTCTTATTAACTTCTCTACTCGCGCATAGTTTTCAAACTATACTATTTGATTAACCATTCAAGTTTAAATTTAAAACCAAATCTTGAATGATCAAAATTTTCTCAAAATTTTTCTATCTCCCTAAATTCCCAAAATTTTTTGCCAGCGTCTCCTTTGCGCGGCTAGCTCGGTACAACTACAAAATGGCTCTACGGCCTCCCAAATCCAAAAAGAAAACAAAACGCCAAGTGGCTCAATCCAAAAATCCCAACCAAATTTCACAGCAAAAATAAATACATACCTTTTTGTCGAGCATTTCAAATTTATCTTCTAAAATCAAAATCAATTCTCTTTTCCTTTTATATAATACCTGCATATCCTGCTTAGCACTAATATCCAATCACAATATCTCCTAAATATCATATTAACTTTCTTACAAACTGCCAGTATTTATTCATTCAAATATTAACTTAGATTATATTTGTAGTATCAATTTCCAATCAAGAATTCACCATTCCCTTCTTAAGTTAGTATAAGCATTTATATGTTTCTTTGTTTGTTTTCACTTTACCACCTTAGTTAATATCTATTTCTATTCAAATTGATTTTCACGTTACATATAAATTTTATTTATTTTTAACTTTGAACATTCAATTTTATCTTTCATTTATAACTAATTTATGTCATTTTAATTAGCTTCCTTTACTAATTTATTACAATTTCCAATTTGAAACCGTTTTGTCGTTAAACAAAATTTACAAATTTTCAAAAATTTTCTAGCTTCCAAAATTTTTGGAAAATTTTGGCAGAGTCTCCTTTGTACGGAGGAGCTTTTACAATTTGACAAAAGAGATAAATATATATACGTCGACCCACCCTGTCGGAAAAATAAAAAACAGTTCATATTTCCTATTTTTATTGCGTAGACGCACCTTATTTAGCATTTTAAGCAAGCGGCTTATTATTTTTAGCAAATAGCACAACCAAATCCAGCCACACGGCTTCCAGGTACCTGTACTTACTCAATTTAAACATGTAAGTGTCAAATATATGCAGTTTAACTATATTTCTCTTAGTTGCAATGGTTAAAACATATGAATTCTAAATGAAATGCATATCAAACATTTTCCGTAAGCAATTTGTACAATTTTCATACTAATTCAACTGTTTCAATTAATTTACAATCCATTTTCATTCAATTTGAATGGTTTAAAACTCAGTCGCTCACATTCAATTTATTTTTAAGAAAACCGAACTCATATTTAATCTAATTATTCTCAAAATCAATTTATTTTACTCCTATCCATCCATGGCATTTTAATAACTTCCATTTACATTCAACAACAATTTATTCTTTGCAATTTGACAAGATCTATGTGAATAAATAAGCATTTGAGTTTTATTATCAATTTAAATTGACTCTGACTCAACTTAACTTAATTCTATTCCATTTCGGATTTATTCACAATCCGTATATTCTCATTTTCATTGCTTTTAAAGTTGAATCCATTCACTTACATTTTATTTTATTAACCAAACTAGTTCATTCAAAACCATTAACAAAGGTGGTTCATCTTCCTTACCAATTAAATTTCCTTTTTATTTTCATTCATTCACGACCATTTATTTAGCTCGTCCCATTCCAAGCTTGTTCATTTCTAACCATTTCTGAATTAATTCAAACTAAGCTTTAATTTTAATGGTCTTCCAATTTTAATCATAGTCGAGCTTCTAATTATTCTCAATTTAAGTTAATTTACTCAATTTATTTCACTTCAAACTTAAGTTTACTTCCATTTGATTCTTATTTATTCCATCCATTTATTTATCCAATATAATTAGTTTATCCACTCAATCCATTTTGAATTTACATTTCCTTAAATATTATTTATAACCCACCAAATTCTATTTCGATTCAAATTTATTTTTACTTGATTTAAATCCAACCCAATATCATTACACTTAGTTTTAAGTTGAATTTATATACTTAAACTCATTTTCATTTTACAAGCAAATTTTCCTCTCTTCAATTTAACTTGATTCTATTCTAATCCAATCCCATTTCAAACTACAAATTTATTTGATTAGTTATTATACACTTTAACTTCCCAGATTCAACTCATCCAATTTATTACATGGCCATTTCCAATTTATTTCTTCTTATTTAGATTTTATTTGTACCTTCAAACCATTACTATCTTAATCCAATTTCATTTTTATTTGATACATTCCCAATTATATTTAGTTTGTTAACACTTCAAGTTAAATTTTAAAATTATAACTCAAGTTCTGGATCCATTATCCATTTCCAAATTACCACCCAATTTTATTGACTCTCAATTCAAATCGAATTAAATTTATAACTTGAGTTTTAATTCCAAACTTCATCATAATTTCACAATTCATCTTCGATTAAATAACATTACGTTCCCATTTACACATTTTATTAACTCATTTATTATAAAATTAGTTCTCTCCTATGTTAACTCCACTTTTTCAGCATGGCCGTGATATCAAAAATCGACCGAGAAACCAATGATAGTTCGTCTCGACGAATAGTCAACTCAGCATCCCAACAAAGCAAGTTCTGTTGAATGGCTTTTCAGATAAGATCCCCTACGGAGGGGGGGTCCAGGGGGGGTGCCAACCCCCCAAGGTGAGGGTGCGGGGGCAACGCCACCGCTACGGTGATTGACCTGCCCGGTCAGGTCGCAGGGCCCAGGGGGCAGCGCCCCCGGCGGGGTGCGGGGCAGCGCCCCGTCCAAAATGGTATACGACTTAGAGAATGGAGCGACCTATCTTCTACTCGAAGTCAACGACCTAACTGATGAAGCGGGTTAACGAGCTAACAAGTGGCACGACTTACCGACTTAATAAGGTTGCCGACTTAATAAGGTTGCCGACTTAACAAGCTTAACGACTCAAGGATTGGACGACCTAAGAAGTGCCACGACTTAACGAGTTAAGGTTCAAGGCAACTTAGAGGAATGGAACGACTCAAGAGGGTTAACGGTTCATGAGACAAGCCGACTCAGTGAATCAACGACTCAAGAAATGTGCGACTCAAGGTCTTCACGACCTAACAATTCAAGGGCTGAACGACCTACGAGTTAAGGATCTACGAGTTAAAGGATCTATGGCTTAAGGCCTCCACGAGTTAAAGAGTCTACGAGATAACAATCTTACGAGTTAGAAGATGGCACAACAGGAAGTCTACGGCTCAAAAGATAAGTTGTTCACGACCTAAGACTTGGAGACAAGTTCAACACCACGCTGTAGTAAGAAGAATCGCTGACGACTTACGACCTATGATGAGTCGTGTACGACTCATGCTAGCATAAAGGAAACTGCGTTTGGTTAACTCGTGAACGACTTAGAACTTGTATCATTCATTCAGATGGGTGCATAACTCTGGGCCAAGCCATGAACCCAGTAAATCAGCCGCGACCTACCATGAGTCGTATACGAGTTACGACTCATCATGAGTCGTACACGAGTTACGACTCATCGTGAGTCGTATACGAGTTACGACCTAACTCCGAAGATGCCTATAAATACGCCCGTAACTCCAACAGAAAGGGGACTTTTGGCTCATTCTCTTCAAGCGCCGATACTCTGCTGCATTCCAAATCAATCCAACACTCGAAGCTCTCAAGACATGAAGAACGCTACAAACAACTTCAAGAAGAGATCACATACATCCAACATGGATTTGAAGACTCTCATCTCCATTGAAGTTTGAGCTACTCGTTCAAAGTGTCTTGTAATTCAAAGTGTATTGTACTTGGGAATAATTGTATCAGCTTGTAACGAGATCATCAGTAAAAATATTTAAAGTGGACGTAGGCTATACCCTCAAGCCGAACCACTATAAAATTGTTGTTGTTTACTGCTTTTCTGCTATTATCTGCTTATAATCTGTTCCCGAGTTATCGGGTGGTGCTTTCACAACTACACTTCACACACCGGGGTGTTAGCGTTCAAATTTTAGCGTTAACATTTTTGGTGCTTTCACTGAGAACCCAACTCAGGAATACTTTCACCATTGCTTCGTGAAAGTTTGTTGAAAGAATCTCTCTAAGGACCAGAAGTTTATCCGAGATAATGGATACTGGAAGACAGCTCAGATCTGATAGATCCGGTGATGCTCATGAGAATACTACCACTTCTCTTGCTCCAAATGAAGCAGCTCCGAGTGTTGGAATTACACAAGAGGTGTTTGATGCTGCAGTTTCTGGGTAATATCAGCAAATGGAAGCCCAGAACGCTCTAATGCTGGAAAGAATGAATGCTTTACTTGGGGGCAACCGTCAAACAGAAAATAATGAAGAGACCTTTGCAGATGATGCCCATCATTCCCAAGAGAAAGGTATCCCTCAAAGAGCAGTTGGCACCGCCGCAGGGGCACCTTCTCAAGCTGAAGGTTCAAGGCCGCAGCCAATTTTTCGCGAACATTTGCCCAGGCAAACTTCTGAAAGAGCAGCTGACTTCTGCCCGGCAAAGCTTCTGAACGATAAGGAGTACCTATCAGGGATGATTCGCTCAATTATGAAAGAGAGCATGCAGAGGCAAGAGGATGAAAATGATTGGGGGTTTGCTCCAAGTAAGACACCGTTCACCGAAAAGATCTTGAAGGCAGAGTTTCCAAGGAAATTTGTACCTCCTACTATCCCGGCCTATCGAGGCACAAGTGACCCTAATCAGTTCCTGTACAAGTACGATTGGCATATGACTGGAGCAAGAGCAACAGATGAAATCAAGTGCCGATACTTTTCGATATACTTAGAGGGAGTGGCCTTACTTTGGTTCACAAAGCTACCAGTTAGATCCGTGGATCAATTTTCCGACTTAACACGAAAGTTCAAAGATCAGTTCAGGCTATATGCTACAAAGGCCAAGGATATAATTTCACTCTCTAGTCTAGAACAAAATCCCGGGGAGTCTATCAGATCGTTCTTAAACCGCTTCAATATAGCCTTGGCCGAAGTTGATAACGCAGAGCCACGGATGGTTTTGACTTACCTGATGCGGGCTATCGATAATCGAGTGAATTTGGCAAATGGCTAAAAATGAAGGAGCCAAACTCACTTGAGAAATTCTATAAGAAGGCTGACGAGTTTATGCGCTTGGAAAGCTTTCCTGTGCCAACAAAAGCAGTCGTGACCGAAATTCAGAATGCCAATGTTACTTCTAATAAAGGAGAGTCTGGACGACAGAAAAGGAAGAATGATGATGGGAAAAAGCAGGGAAATCCAAAGAAAAACCGCCACTTTGAACCGTCGGATTATACTCCCTTAACTGATACTCTAGAGAACATTTTCTTAGCAACAAAGGATATTGTTGAATATCCTAAACCACAAAAGTTGAGACTTAGGAAAAATGCCACGCAAATTGAAAGATTCTGTAAATTCCACAATCAACCTGGCCATGACACTGACGAGTGTCGCCATTTGAAGGATCTGATTGAGAAGCTATTGAAAGAGAATAAACTTCAGCAATATGTCCGGAGAAACAGGAATGATCCATCCTCATCCACTCAGGGGCAAATACTTCTCACTCATCATTACGACCCAAATGAAAGAACTGCAACGCAGGGATCTGAGAGGCTTATCATTAATGCTATCACAGGGGGCCCTCACCCAGCGGACAGAAGTTGGGACGAGATTGAAAGATATGCTCGTGCTTTGAGACAAGCCCAGGAGGGAGAGAATATCCTTGTTCTGGAAGATGATGCCTAATGGCCATATTTCACTTAATGGCTTTTGCTTAAAATTCATAGAATAATACTGGATTTATGATTCCTGTATAAAACGCCGTTGTAAAAACAGTGCAAATAAATAATAGAAACTATAAATCTTGAGCTTTCTATTACGATAAAATGCTTGTTTCATTTCGATATGCAAATATCTTAAAATATATTGCTAAAATGTCGATTTAATGTTGCAGGCAATCAAAGCAAAGCTCACGTAGTCAACACATCACAAAGCCAAGCGATTCCTACAAATCGCTCAACAGGCGAATATCAGGCTACAAATATTCCAGACCCAAATCCTACAAAAGAAGTGCTTCAAGCAAACAGTGAGTGATTCAACTGGAGGTGGGCCCTTGCAAACTAATTGAGATCGTTTCTGCAAACGAACATTCGATTAAGTTGCTTGTGTCCGCCCCTCCAAGCTCACTTAGCAATGAAGTACACTTCTTTTGATAAAATAAACACTTCCAAAAGAAGGAAATGTGGGTTTGGAAATGATAACGGGGAATCACTGAGGATCAAATGGTGAAAAGACATGGGCGAGCAGGAAGGAAACAAATAAAGACCTCTTCGGGGGCACATTTCACCGGAGCTGAAGTGCAAACTCTTCGGAGGCCCACTTCTCCAGAGCTGAAATGCCAAATAAAGACCTCTTCGGGGGCACATTTCACCAGAGCTGAAGTGCAAACTCTTCGGAGGCCCACTTCTCCAGAGCTGAAATGCCAAATAAAGACCTCTTCGGGGGAACATTTCACCGGAGCTGAAGTGCAAACTCTTCGGAGGCCCACTTCTCCAGAGCTGAAATGCCAAATAAAGACCTCTTCGGGGGCACATTTCACCAGAGCTGAAGTGCAAACTCTTCGGAGGCCCACTTCTCCAGAGCTGAAATGCCAAATAAAGACCTCTTCGGGGGCACATTTCACCAGAGCTGAAGTGCAAATTCTTCGGAGGCCCACTTCTCCAGAGCTGAAATGCCAAATAAAGACCTCTTCGGGGGCACATTTCACTGGAGCTGAAGTGCAAACTCTTCGAAGGCCCACTTCTCCAGAGCTGAAATGCCAAATAAAGACCTCTTCGGGGGCACATTTCACCAGAGCTGAAGTGCAAACTCTTCGGAGGCCCACTTCTCCAGAGCTGAAATGCCAAATAAAGACCTCTTCGGGGGCACATTTCACCAGAGCTGAAGTGCAAACTCTTCGGAGGCCCACTTCTCCAGAGCTGAAATGCCAAATAAAGACCTCTTCGGGGGCACATTTCACCAGAGCTGAAGTGCAAACTCTTCGGAGGCCCACTTCTCCAGAGCTGAAATGCCATATAAAGACCTCTTCGGGGGCACATTTCACCAGAGCTGAAGTGCAAACTCTTCGGAGGCCCACTTCTCAAGAACTGAAATGCTAAATAAAGACCTCTTCGGGGGCACATTTCACCGGAGCTGAAGTGCAAACTCTTCGGAGGCCCACTTCTCCAGAGCTGAAATGCTAAATAAAGACCTCTTCGGGGGCACATTTCACCGGAGCTGAAGTGCAAACTCTTCGGAGGCCCACTTCTCCAGAGCTGAAATGCCAAATAAAGACCTCTTCGGGGGCACATTTCACCAAAGCTGAAGTGAAAACTCTTCGGAGGCCCACTTCTCTAGAGCTGAAATGCCAAATAAAGACCTCTTCGGGGCACATTTCACCACAGCTGAAGTGCAAACTCTTCGGAGTCCCACTTCTCCAGAACTGAAATGCCAAACAAAGACCTCTTCGGGGGCACATTTCACCAGAGCTGAAGTGCAAACTCTTCGGTGGCCCACTTCTCCAGAATTGAAATGCCAAATAAAGACCTCTTCGGGGGCACATTTCATCGGAGATGAAGTGCAATCTCTATGGAGGCCCACTTCTCAAGAGTTGAAATGTCAAATCAAAGCCCTCCAGCGAGGCGCAAAAAAAAACAAAAAAAAGAAGAAAGGCTTCTCCAACACAAGGCACACTCTACTAAAGCACGAATAATATTTCCTCAAAAATGGAAAATTATTCTCTAAAGAAAGAGTGCATGCCTTCTCAAAATGGAAGAGTTATTTTCTAAAGTAAGAGTACAAGTCTTCTAAAAACAGAAGAATTGTTCTCCAAAATCTCCTCAAAATGGAGAATATTACAATGAGTTGTGGTATGGGGGCAATATAATATTGCTACATTAGTAAAAGCAGTACCCAAGCAACGTACCACAAGCTCACTGCAATATCATCCAAAGAGAATAAAGAAACTTGTATGAAAATGAGGAATAAATACATTCTCAAATACAGACAAAAGTTTCTATAAAATTTGTTGTGCACGAGCGGGTTTCAAAAGGCAAAACAAGAAGGATGACCCCACACCGTCAAATGGAGTAAAACATTACACCAATAAGGCTTCCGCAATAGGTTCCATTGATGCAAGTTCCTTTGCGAAAGCTGGGAAATCTGAAGTTTCTTCTTGAAAACCAGGGGCATCGTGAAGCTAAGTCAACCAAAAAGAGTGCAAAAGTCCGAATTAGTGCAAAAATCCATCTTTCAGCAAAAAATTTAACGCTCCTCTCCTTAACCGTCACAGCACTTAGTCTTTTAAAAATTGACTTCTGACTGGAATATTCGGAAAGAGGAAGGAAGTGCTGCAAAAGTAAAGAATGAAATTAGTACCGGACAACTCAGATTTTGAAAATCCCAGAAATGGGAAGATCCAGTTTGCCCCACTACTCTTCTTATCGAAAAGACATTCTATATGAAGAACTGAATATTCAAAAGTAAAGGTGCACGTTTTCTAAAAGCGTGTGAAGTGTTGTGCAAAGCTACTAAAATAACAAGTAAATAAAGCAATACTTGAAATAATACTGGTTGGCATATGTCAATTCAGAAGAATTCAAGGCTTGTTATTTGAAAGTAAGTGCGGTGTCAATGCAGATAGCAGTTATAACTGTGTAAACTTTGTGTTGATACTTCATTCAAGATAATTGATTCGCAACACTTCATCAAGACTATACTAATTTGCTTACAGTAAAATACCAGTTCTTTGATCTAATCCATCACTCGATATGGGCAATCGGTGATGAGTATATTCGCCCTATTTTTCTGCAAATGGTGCGTTTAACAGGTTGTTAAAATAATCTGTAAAGAGATGCAACAAGTTCAGGTCAAAATTCCATTGAATCGCATTGGTCAAGTTTAAAAGGCTTCAGGTCAAAACAAAGCAAAGTTGCCTAAGTACAAGCTCAGCAGCTCAGTAAAGCACGAGTTAAGAAGGATCGAAGCACACGACCTAGTCCCTAGGCGTATACTTCGAGGGGCAAGTGTTAACTCCACTTTTTCAGCATGGCCGTGATATCAAAAATCGACCGAGAAACCAATGATAGTTCGTCTCGACGAATAGTCAACTCAGCATCCCAACAAAGCAAGTTCTGTTGAATGGCTTTTCAGATAAGATCCCCTACGGAGGGGGGGTCCAGGGAGGGTGCCAACCCCCCAAGGTGAGGGTGCGGGGGCAACGCCACCGCTACGGTGATTGACCTGCCCGGTCAGGTCGCAGGGCCCAGGGGGCAGCGCCCCCGGCGGGGTGCGGGGCAGCGCCCCGTCCAAAATGGTATACGACTTAGAGAATGGAGCGACCTATCTTCTACTCGAAGTCAACGACCTAACTGATGAAGCGGGTTAACGAGCTAACAAGTGGCACGACTTACCGACTTAATAAGGTTGCCGACTTAATAAGATTGCCGACTTAACAAGCTTAACGACTCAAGGATTGGACGACCTAAGAAGTGCCACGACTTAACGAGTTAAGGTTCAAGGCAACTTAGAGGAATGGAACGACTCAAGAGGGTTAACGGTTCATGAGACAGGCCGACTCAGTGAATCAACGACTCAAGAACTGTGCGACTCAAGGTCTTCATGACCTAACAATTCAAGGGCTGAACGACCTACGAGTTAAGGATCTACGAGTTAAAGACTCTACGAGTTAAAGGATCTACGGCTTAAGGCCTCCACGAGTTAAAGAGTCTACGAGATAACAATCTTACGAGTTAGAAGATGGCACGACAGGAAGTCTACGGCTCAAAAGATAAGTTGTTCACGACCTAAGACTTGGAGACAAGTTCAACACCACGCTGTAGTAAGAAGAATCGCTGACGACTTACGACCTATGATGAGTCGTGTACGACTCATGCTAGCATAAAGGAAACTGCGTTTGGTTAACTCGTGAACGACTTAGAACTTGTATCATTCATTCAGATGGGTGCATAACTCTGGGCCAAGCCATGAACCTAGTAAATCAGCCGCGACCTACCATGAGACGTATACGAGTTACGACTCATCATGAGTCGTACACGAGTTACGACTCATCGTGAGTCGTATACGAGTTACGACCTAACTCCGAAGATGCCTATAAATACGCCCGTAACTCCAACAGAAAGGGGACTTTTGGCTCATTCTCTTCAAGCGCCGATACTCTGCTGCATTCCAAATCAATCCAACACTCGAAGCTCTCAAGACATGAAGAACGCTACAAACAACTTCAAGAAGAGATCACATACATCCAACATGGATTTGAAGACTCTCATCTCCATTGAAGTTTGAGCTACTCGTTCAAAGTGTCTTGTAATTCAAAGTGTATTGTACTTGGGAATAATTGTATCAGCTTGTAACGAGATCATCAGTAAAAATATTTAAAGTGGACGTAGGCTATACCCTCAAGCCGAACCACTATAAAATTGCTATTGTTTACTGCTTTTCTGCTATTATCTGCTTATAATCTGTTCCCGAGTTATCGGGTGGTGCTTTCACAACTACACTTCACACATCGGGGTGTTAGCGTTCAAATTTTAGCGTTAACATCCTATTTATAGTTCAATACTAATTTTTTTTTATTTTCAAATACCACTTCATTTGATTTTCTTAAGTTCAATGTGTTTTATAATTAAAGTTTGGATTTTTGTTTTATTAAAATATATTTATTTTGGAATTTTTTATCTCACTTTTCAAATGTAATAAGTCACAACTTATTATTTACACAATTCCATTCCTCATAGGCTTGAATATATTATTCTTTTTTTTTAACTCAAGCATTACGCTTATTTATAACCCAAGCATATTTTTATTCCATGCAATTTAATTCTGATTCTTTTATAAGTTATTCAAATTTATTTACTTCATTTCAATCCTTATCCAACTTATTTTTCACTTATTAAGGTAAGAATTTAATTCCATTCATTACCTCAATTGAATTTTTATTCCAATTCAATTTTATTTTAAACTTAGACTTATTTAGTCTCAATTTGATTTCAACTTAATTCGGAAACAACTAGATATTATTTTTCAACCTATTTAATTGATTTCAATCCAATTAAATTTGTATTTCTAGTTAATTTCATTTTTAACTTTTCCTTTTAAATTTAAATTCCCAACATCCAAAGCTTATATTTCCCTGATTTAAAAAATCATCTCAATTTATAAGCTTATAACCTATCTCATCAGTATTTTTAAACACCCAACTTTGGTTTCAAATTATTTTGAAATCTTCAACATCTCAACTCACATTCCTCAAAAATGTAAACCAATCCTGTTTTTTTTTCTATTTCCCAACAAATTTCCTTTGAAATTTCAAAAACAAACAGGTTTTTCTGAACAAATCAATTTGGCAGCAATCCTGTCACTTAGAAACTCGAAAATGAACATCGATGATGCTGCAGTCATCACCGAAGTTATTTTCCAGCTACTAAAGTGAATTCAATGCTATATCCCTTCCCAAGATTCATTTGAAACAATTTTCCCTTAGAAATAACCCAAAAACAACAATATTATTATTTATCTTTAAAATACTTCAACAAACACTTCCAAAGTCTCCGGGATTTTTAAATTTCCAAATCCTGCTTAAATAAGTTTTAACTATACTTCATTTGTACAGTTTATGCTTATACAAATTCTCATTTGATTATATTTCAATTTTTATAATTTACATTTATAATTCATATTTATAGATTCCATTTTATAATGAATTTATTCCCTTAAATTTTAGTTATATTTCAATTTCTAGTTAAATTTTCACTTAACAATGATAATTCTTTAATATAACCATTTCTAACATCCAAACAACCATATATTAGCTAAATAATTTACAAGAACTTTTCTTTATATCAAAATATATTTTGGGTAAAATTATTTCATTCACCCACATTTAAAACAATACCGTGTCGATTGTTCTCTCCAAGTGTTTAGAAACCCCTTCGATACAGTTGTCCAGACTGTGCCGACGAAGGTTCATATGCCACTCAATAAACCAATCAACATAATATTAAAATAATTTATATTCACTAACAAATACGCGCTCATATCTATTAATATGCTCAAACTCATTCTAGAGTACTACAGACTCTAATTGAAATGAGTAGTTCCCACCAGAGCCAAGGTTATCACCAACCTAAGCTCTGATACCAAGTGAAACGACCCGCAAATCCGTACCCCTTGAGTCACACTATTCTACATAAATCTACTCAAGTTGCGTAGAAATACGAACCATTTGGTTTACGAAGAAGAGGTAGAAGAAGAGAGAATAAAATCAATATCAGAAGCTAACCATCGCAGCAGAATAAAATATAATAGGTAAACAATGATCTTTACCCAAAACAAATATATATATCTGCTTATACATACATCATCAGAGTACATCAATCACAAAACACACAATTGGCAGTAATCATAAACTGCCCCATACAACTGAGTACACAACTAAACAAATACTTATAAAATAGCCGAAATTGTTACATCTATTAAATTCCAGCTACTAGCCACAGAGTGGGTAATACAAACAAAACTCGAAAAAGGCTCGTAGGGAGAATGGATTTCCAACCAATGACTAGGCACTGGGGTACCACCTGTCACAGTACGGGGCCTAGATCACCGTACCGAGGAGTACGCCCGCTCCCCTGCGACACAAGGCCGGGACTACCCCTTACTGGATAATCCCGAGGGAGATCACCCCGCGGTTGGGATCAACAACCGCCCACTAAGCCGAAATAAAAAGGGACATCTAGTTTGGAATGACCTCACCCTTCTTGGGTGCTCCCACCTAGCCATGCTGCATAACCCCTGATTTTCAGTCATTCCTGTTTGATGAGGCTTGAGGCTAAGCGTTACCTTTATAGAACATATTTCTTGAATGCCCATCGTCCACCTGACGATGTTTTGCAAGCATTCATCCATACAAGTCCGTTCCGGGTTCGAACGGAACCGAAGGCACTATTCCTACTACATCCATTTTGGAAATATCCTCAGGATTAGTAGCGACTAGCCCTTGCACTTCACTGCTCCATCTTCGAAACCAAAATCGTTTTCCACGAAACGTTCAAACCGAATCGAAGTGGTTTTCGAGAAATAAATCTCGATCCCGGTCTCTTTGAAACGATCAACGTATTTGTCCAATATTGATAGTCGGTGATTTAACTATCAATTAATATTCACGAACATCCATCACACAATAAATAATTTTCCAAATTATTTATTAATCCAAAAATATCTTCACAAGATATATTTCCATTTCAACCCTTGAAAACAGATTCAAATCATTCTCTTCCCAATGGAAAGAATTCCCAAATATTAATTTTCACTGGAAACAACCAAGCACAAAACTTTAGATTTGAAAATAATTTAAAACTCTTATTATAACTTATTCTTTAAGGCATTTAAATTAAAAAAAATTACTTTAATACTTTATAAAAATTACTTTAATACTTTATAAAAATATATACTTTAAGATTATTTAAAATGAGGCTATTTTATAGAATATAAAAACTAGATTTTCTCTTTTAAAACAAATACCAAGTCATTTTTAAATAATTACTACTATAATAGATTACAGGAAATACTTACTTTAGAATTTAAATATTAGAATAATAAATTTTACAAACATACTTTCTAAAACAGCTTTAAAATCTTTAACTTATATTTAAAAATTTACTTTGAAAATGTACTTGGTTATCCAGGGAGAATTTCAAATCTCAATCATTTAAATCAATTCCCCAAATTTATTTCCAATTTTATTCCATTTGAAATAAATTTCGTTACTTATCAGTTCATTTCAAAATCCATTAGTTATGGACTTTATTGTTATTATTTTCTGTTTGATTTCAAACCCCTTTTAACTGGAATATACAAATTTCAAATTATTCCCAAATTCTTCTTTATTTTTTTCCAATAATTTAAATCCTGAATTTTAAATAAATGTTTTGTTCTTTTTAAATAATAACACTGAATTCTAAAATTCATTAACTTTCTGCTTATTCAGATTTTCCTTTCTATATTCACAATTTATTTATTAGAATCTTAAAGTTACTTTATTTATTTTACAATTCATTTTTAAATTTATTCCAATTTCTATAATTAATTTACCTACAATTTCACTTCTTTTATTTTCATTCCCAAACTCAAATTATATATACTTGGTAATTCATTATTTTCTGATTATAACAATCAAGCCATAGCATTCAATATTTCAACATAATTCATTACAGGATATCAAATACTCAGAACAGAGAATATTAAATAATTAAATAAAATTGAGGGGTCCAGTTGGATCCCTCCAACCTGTTCTCCCTGCATCCATAGACGTTAGCATCACATAATATGCCAATTTCAAATTATACTACACTATATCACATCAATCAATTCAACCATACAATCAATTATTTAATTTAATCATTTAAATCTAAATTTAACTGAGTGAGATTAACTCACCTTTGCTATTTAAATTGCAATCCCTCCAACTCGACTTGAATTTCCATGATTTCAGACCTTGTAAAGATATTTATATAGTTTATTAATCTTTGAATTAATCAACAATTTATTTCTTTAATTTAACTAGTAGTAAATTTTAAGCTAACTCCTTTTATATAAAATATTTTCTAATTACCAAAATAATTACATAAGTTAACTAAACAAATTAGTGACTAAAATAAATTAGTAAATTGTATTCTATTTTTATTTTCCATTCCTCCTTATTGTAAACCTTTCTAATAATCTAAATAAACAACCAGTCAAATTAAACTTTTTACTTAACATAAATTTTAAACATTAAATCAAGGTAGAACAGAGAATATCTTACTATCAAATTTTAAAAAGAAAAAAAATTTAGAAAATAATAATAATAGTAGTCATCAATTGATTTATCAATTACTTTACAAGTGTAAACCATGAATCTGAATGATTTTATAAAATTTGATCTTGTTGTTAAAAAAAAAAAATTTACTTTTTTTTATTGGCAACACAATCGCAGAAATTAAATAAGACAATAGCAGAATACCTTCACTGCTCCTACAACACACGTGACCCAAGCTCGACAATCTGACCCTCCATCGCGACCATCACGATTACTGACCCCTATCATCACTCCAATCGGCTGCATCTCAATTCGGAACCCACGTTCGCACGCAACCCTAAGCCTTGCTCGCGAGTGCCATCACGCACTTCCACCACTAGCCGCCATCCCCTCTACTCGCGGTTGCCCCAGATTGATACTCCACCTCTCGAGATGAAAACCCTAATCTCCCATCACGATAAACACTGCTCCCTCGCTCGCGTTGCTTCGTTGACCGCACCCCCTCTCTCTCTACTTCCGATAAGAATGAGGCCGACCATTCGATTCAATTGGGTTAAATCGAATGTCGCGGCCATACGAGTCGCGTCTGATCCCTTTTGAAATCGAGTGCCTCGACATCGAATTCGAATTCGATACTCTCATAACATCCGCCATTATTCACTCTGTTTTTTTTTATTCGCACAATTTGACAGGAAGAAGGTAATTGAGCTCGGCGAGAAATTAAATCAGTTTATACTTTTTTTTAAAGGGTGAACGAATCTCGTTTAAATTAAGAGGGGAAAAAGGATCGCGATCTATAAGCTAAAGGGAGGAGCAAAGGGATTCGTTCTGCCATTAACTTGTTTTAGCTATGAATATTTAGAGAAAAGATATGTGTTTTTATCAGGGGGGAAGTGTATTGAAGACGCTTTACTGCAGTGATTCGAAAAGTTGAGATGTGATCGAAATTCGACTTACTTGACTAGTATAAATAAATATATATATTTAATTAAATTTGAATTTTCAATATAAACTACAGCGCGTTAATCTACCGTACGATCATACGACAACTCCAAACACTACAAAAATTGAAATCCGATAATAACATAATATTACGGATCCAATAGAACTGTTTTCGTCGAATTCCGAGACTGTTCCTCGGAAGGCTATTTTATATTCAATTTAAACGATATAAATTTTAAAACTAAACAAACCACTGTTAAATTAAATTTTAACATCTCTATTGTCTTCAGTATTATCAATATAAATTTCATAAGCCTTCAATTTATTTCCAACAGGCTTAAAACTCCAAATTCAACATTTTACTCAACTTCAAATTATTTAATTCAATAATTCAATTATCAAATAAATTATGATACTCGTAATTCAAGTTAAAATTACTCTATTGAATATTTAAAATCAATTAAATATTCCGATTTTAAATGCTCGAAAATTCCCGGTCATCACATAAGGCTATAAGAAAAGCGGCCTTTAACCAATTCCAAAGGAATGAGGACGACAGCTAGGTTTTGACTAGGTTCAATAGCGACTACCCTTTCAAAAGCTCCTTTTCAAAACTCAAATAAGTGGCAACTCATTTTAAAGCTTTTCTTGAAACAGAAAGGCGACAACCCTTTCGAAAGCGTCATTTATAAACAAAAGTAATTCAAAGTAAATAAGGATAGGTTTCTCCCCTTCGAAAGCTTATAAGATAACTTCAACCCCTTCGAAAGCTCATAAGAATAACTTCAACCCCTTCGAAAGCAAGCCTTTAACACCATCCTTTCTGTCTTTCTCCAATACACTATGTACCAATTACTTGATGCACTATGTATTGGTTTCAAATGGGTTTGAAAGGCCTACTGGGCATGGCTTCGGAAGCGAGCAAATGGAAGTGGCGAAGTGGTAAATTATATCAATACTGATTTCATGCCTTACAAAGAAACATCTTTTCATCTAACTTGCATTATTTGTGAAAATATAATTGGTTGCCAAATTCTTTATAAAAATCTATTTTCTAAAAAAGCTACCGAATTCATCAATTAATAATTGAAAATATTTTAGCAAAAAGGCCTTCTCCTTAATAAAACGTTTAAATCCCCAAACTTAACTAATTTAATTTCCACAGTAAATCACTTAGGAAAAATCCCCAAAAATCAAAATAGTTCAGTTTTAATATGTTTTCTAACATATTGAAATTTCAGACCCAAAATCAATATATAATTGCCGTAAATAACTTAAACCCAAAATTATCTATTTCTTCCATTCGAAAATTCATATCAAATTATCCCTAACTTGGAATATTATGAAAATTTAAACCCGTCTCCAAAATAATGTTTTACATAATATATTCCTATGGCATTCGAAACCCATTTTACAAAACCTTAAAATCGAATTAAACCTTTACATAAATACTTGTTTAAATCAAACATGGAATATAATCAAAGCATATCATCGTTCAATCCATCCAAATGGTTTTAGGTCTTAAACCCGAATTAAAATATTCAATAAAACATATATGAGGTGGTTTAGATTATTATTAACCTTGTTTGGATAAGAAACTTGAGATTTGATCTTGCTTAATCTTACTAGCTTGAATCTTGGCTTCTACTTGATTTTGAACTCCTTTTCTCCTAGGGTTATGGCCGGCCTTGATCTCCTTAGTTTTTGTTTTGGTTTACGAACATATGAATGAAAATGAGGTAAGGGTTTAGGGGTTTTGGGATTATGGTATACGGCCCATATTACCCTTGCCTTACTTAACTTAGTTTTCACTTATAAACCATTCTTATGAATTTACTTATGAGCCATTTTATTAATCCATTTTATTAAGGCACGGCCTTAATTAGGTTTCAAATGTCTATCCCCTTATCACTTTAGTCTCTACATTATTCTATTTAATTTTTCTAATTAAATCTCCTGAATAATGTTATTTAAAATTAGGGGTGTTACAAGCTCTCCTCCTTAAAGAATTTCGTCCTTGAAATTCAGTAAGGACTAAATACTAAACATAGAAATCATCTGTAACATCACGTAACTACCATACTAGCTTACCTAACTAGCAAATAGTCTGTATAAAGAAAATATAGAACATACCCCTACGTTAGATTAGGTTAAGTATCCCTAATCCTGTCTTCTTTCTCCCAAAGTCCTTCTCATTGTCGCTCTACTGAACTTTCACCAAATTGATTGTCTTTTTTTAGCCTCTTCTCATCTTTCGCTACAACCTGAAATGGTTGTCTAACAAAAGTCAAATTCGGGTCTACTATTAAATCTTCTAACACGGTCGGAGGAATAGTAGTCTCTGGATCATACACATACTTACGAAGATGAGACACACGAAACACATTATGGACACCTGCCAAACTGCTCGGAAACTCTACTCTATATGCGAGCTTTTAGATCCTCTTTATAACTGTAAATGGTCCAACATATCTCAGTGCCAGTTTCCCTGACTTTCTGAATCGTACCACACCCTTCATCGGTGACACTTTAATGAAAACCTAATCTCCGACTGAGAACTCCAGATCCTTACGCCTCTTACATGCATAACTCTTTTGTTTAGACTGAGCTTCCCTCATCCTTTCACGGTCCACTCAATCTTCTCTATTGCCTCTCCTACCAGATCTGGACCTAATACTAACATGTCTCTAGTTTTCAAATTGCATGCTGGTGATTTGCATGGCCTTCCATACAAAGCTTCGAAAGGCACCATTCCTATATTGTTTGATAACTATTATTATAGGAAAACTCAACTAAGTGTAGGTGATCTTCCCAAGATCCACCAAAGTCTAGCACACAAGCTCTTAACAAATCCTCGAGTATCTTGTTGACTCTCTCTGTTTTCCCGTCTGTCTGTGGGTGATAAGCACTCATCTTGAGCTTTATACCTAACACATCCTCTAGACGCTTCCAAAACTCGCTAGTAAACAAAGCATCTCTATCAGTCGCTATACTACCAGGAATTCCATGCAGTCTAACTATGTTCTTCATAAACAATTTAGATAAAACATGTGTCATCCTAGTTGACTTAACTGGAATGAAATAGGCAGTCTTGGTCAGCCTGTCCACTATGACCCATATAATTTCATTTCCTCGATTCGATCTTGGCAATCTGTCTATAAAATCCATGTTTATCGAATCTCATTTCCAAACTGGTATCTGCAAAGGTTGAAGCAATCCACTAGCTTCTGATGCTCGGCCTTCACTTGTTAACAGTTCACACACTGTCTTACCCACAAGCCAACATCCTTCTTCATACATTCCCAGTGGAAACGCCTCTTCATATCTTGATACATCTTGGATCCCACAAGATGAATTGTAAATTTGGATCGATAACATTCCCTAAGGACATCTCTCCTTAGATCTCCTAAATTCAGAACACACAACTATCCCTTCTTTCTTAACCATCCCTTATTTCTCAACCATCCCCTCTGGTCAAGATTAAAATCTTTTAGATCATCAATCTCTGATCCAACCTCTAGCCTTTTTGTCTTCTCAGCTAGCAATGAATCCTCTTTCTGCTTAGAAGCAATCCTTTCGATCGGTACTGGTCGAACTTCCAAGAACGATAACACGGCAGTGCTCTGATTACAACTAGTAGTCGATCTTTACTACACGCTACAAGTAGTCAAAGCCTTTAGATCCTTCCATTCCGTTAACATAGAAAATATCACATTTATATGTTTTCTGCTAAGAGCATCTACTACTTTATTTTCTTTTCCAGGTGTATAACCTATACCAAAATCATAAGCCGCTAAAAACTTCAGCCACGTCTATTGTCTCATTCAACTCCTTTTGAGAGAATAAATACATTAAGGACTAATGATTTGTGCATAACTTAAATCTCTCCCCTAAGAGATAATGTCTCCATACTTTCAATGCAAAGATCACTACTCCAACTCTATATCATGAGTAGGATATCTTACTTCATGCGGTTTAAGCTGTCGTGAAGCGTAGGCAATGATTTTACCCTTCTGCGTCAACACAGCCCCTAATCTAATTCCACATGCATCGGTATACATTACCAATCCTTGGTTTCCGTATGGAACCACTAACACAGGTGCATTGGGGAATAAATGATTTAACTTAAGAAATGATTTCTCGCATTTGTTAGACCAAATAAAATTCATGTCCTACCTGGTTAGTTTAGTCAAAGGCGCTACTATCCACGATAAATCCTTAATGAATCTCTGGTAATAGCCAGCGAGTCCAAGAAAACTTCTAATCTCAGTCACCGTCTCTGGTCCCTCTCAGTTGTTAATAGCTTCGATCTTATCCAGATAAACTGACAAACCCTTCTCTAAAACTGTAACGACCCAGAATTTTTAACAATTCAATTTGAGAATATTTAATTTATTTTAAATATTTGAAGGATGGTTTGGATTGAATTTTCAATATAACTTTGAAATTGGCGATTAAATTTTAGAATTTAATCTATTGAAAGTTGAATAAAAATTTGAATCTTCAATTTTAAGCCGATTTAAAATATTTCAAAGGCTTGTAAAATTCATATTGATAATATTGAAGGTTTTAGAAGCTTCAGAATTTAATTTGGAAGTGAATTGTTCAGTTTGAAATTATAATCGTTTGAATCGATATTTAAAATAGCCGTCCGATGCACAGTCTCGGAATTCGACGAAACCAGTTCCATTGGATCCGTAATATTGAATTATTGCTGGATTTCAAATTTCGTATTTTTCTGAGTTGATATGTGAGCATACGGCACGTAAACGCATTGAAATAAAAATCGAATTCAATTTAAATTTAAATTTAAATATTAGTCAAATACACCACGTTATCTTCCCTAAACTCACGCCGAGCATCACGCAGAAAATCACGATAGAAATCGTGATGCCCATGTTCTTTACGATTTTTAAATACCCCTTCACTCTCGTTCAAATCACAAGATCGCAGAAAAACGAAATTTAATGGCCGAAGCCTCCTAAACCTCGTTCAAGAATTCGAACGCAAATCCCTCTCCCCTCTTCTATTCTTCGTTCCCAAATTCATACCGAACATCCCCAAATCAGAATAAAAAAAAAAATGGAGGCGATGCTAGAGGAGGCTGCGACTTGCTGGGAATCGCGTTCAACATAGAGGTGCACGCGCGTGAGGAAGTCGGCGGCGTGGGGCTTTCTCGAGCAGTTCGTGCTAGCGCGTGGGGGTACGCGGCACGTAGGACGGCGACGCAATGGTGATGGGCGATTCGAATCGATTAGGGGTCGCGTTCGTGTGGCGCGCGCGTGGGATGGAGGGGGGAAACTCGGCACCAATGGTGGTCGAATTGTTGTCGCACGCATCGAGGCAGGGAGGCCGCCGCGCATGTGGCGGAGCTGGAAGGTGGGGTTGCGATTTGGGGGTTTCGACCTTTACAGTAAGGTATATTACATTTTTTCATTTCAATTTAAAAATTCAAATTTGTCATATAAATATATACAGTAAGATATATTTAAACAGAAATCGATTGATTTTTGATAAATTTAATATTGAAAGTTTATTAAAGGAAGAAGTGTTATTAATTCGATTTTAAAATTTTAGATAAAATAAAATTTGTTAATTGAAAATAAATTTAGTTTAAATGTAAAATAATTTGTAAAAGAAAAAAATTGCAGTAAACAAAATTATGTTGAAAAAAAATAATAATAAATCAGCAGTTTTATAGTAAAACAGCAAAATAAGATTAAAATTTAATTTTTTATAAGTTATTTAAAAGAATTGATTTTTGAAACTTATAAATTTGTCTAAAAAAAAAGTTTTGAGTTAATTTAATTAAATTTATAAAATAGAAATTAACTTGTTCAATTATTTCATTTACTAAAAATAATTTATTAAGATAACTTATGTGGGTTAATAAGTTTATTCCAATTGTTTAGTTACCAAATAAATTTTTAGAGGGGAAATTAGTTAAAAAAATATAATTTTCGGTAAGAAAAAGAAATTTAATACCTAGTTTGGTAAATTTAATTAAAGGGTAGGTAAATTGAATCTATTGTAGGAAGAATAGTATAAAATTAAATAATTAATTAGTTAAACCTATTTCAAAGAAATAAATTATTCGATTGTTCGAATTATTATGTTAAGAATAAATTTTTAGTAAACCCAAATCCTTAGCCAAATTAAATAAAACTATCAAATGGAAAATTAATTATTCGATTTATATTGAATATTAATGAATTGTGTAAATAATTTAAAATAGGTATAAAACAAGAGAATCAAGTCAAGATGGAAAATGGACTGCAAACAAAAACCAAGGTGAGAACTTCTCACTCAATCGAATAGATTTCGATTTTATTTTAAATAGTTAGATTTAAAATATTTGAATGCATGTTTGAATGATGACTGTAAATTATTGATTGTTAAAATAGACATTATGCGCCGTTAGTAAGCGTATGTTATTTATTAAAAACATATACCGCGAATATTTCATAAACAGTGAAATTGGTATTATATATAATATCAATATATATATATTGGCATATGTATATATTGCAGTTGATTGATTTCCCGCCTCGTATAGCGGATGAGACCCTATTGCGCCGTTAGTAAGCGGATAATATTTTATAAAATCCCATATACCGCGATATTCCACCTCGAAGTGGAATGGGTATTGTGCTAACTCTTTGGATGCAGGGAAACAGGTTGGAGGGATCCAACTGGACCCCTCACAAATATTTATTTGTTTATAAATATTTTTAATGATTGTGAATATCATATCGATATATGATATTTGTGTAGTGATTGACCAATTGATGCTATGGCATCATCGGATTCGTTTTTAAAGTTAAAAATAACGATTTTTGATTTTAAAGGGATTTTTAAATCGATTTTTCAAGTATATGTTTTATTTAAATTTTGAATTTATTCATTTTAAATAAATTTAAAATTTCAATTTTTCGAGTTATAGAATTTAAGATTTTTGTGAAATGGAAGCGAAATGTGAATCTTGAAATAGTTAGCAAATTTATAGAATTGATACTTATAAATTTAAAAATATTGGAATTATAAAACGAGTTTTTATAAGTGTTATAAAGTGAAATATAAATGGTTGTTATAAGTAAATGAAAATTTATAAATTTATAAATTGTGAGATTAGAAAATGAATAGATTTTATAAAATAAAAGATTTATAAGAAATTATCTTATGAATCGGAATTTGGTATCAAAGTGAAATATAAAGGGAATTTGTAAATAAATTGGTTTTTATAAATAGAAGTTATAAAATTATAAATGGGATTTATAAACGTTGTTTTATAAATCCGAAATCAAATTGAATTTGATAAGTTGGAAATAGGAAATTTATAAAGAAAACTTATAAGTAATAAGATTCAAGATTTATGAAGTTCAAAGGAACGATTTGGGTAAATAATTTATATTATAAGTATTCAACTTATAATATAGCTTTTGGTATATGTAATTGGGTTTATAAAATTGAATTGGATTGATAAAGGAAATTTATAAATCAGAGTTTATAAAAAGGAATAGAATTTATAAACCTTGTTTATAAATTCGTAATCAATTGAATTTGATCAATTGAGTATAGAAGTTTATTAAAGGAGTTATATTCACGTTTTTGAACAGTAAATATATTATTAATTAAAAATGGATATTTTGGGGAAGAATGTTTTAAACAGAATTTAAAACGATTTAGAAATGTTTCAAAATGTATTGAGTATTGAAAACATAGATTTCAACATTCATTGTTGAAATAGACGTTTTCGAGAAAATAAAGAAATAATGGACTATAACACTGTTGTTATAGTAAATAATTTCCGAAAGGAAATGTTTTTGCATAGTATTGGGATTTATATATCTATCTAATTTCGAATCCCTATACTAGTGATTTTGGGTTGTCGTAACGACGTTTTACGCAACATTCGTTTTGGCCCAAATAAAAAAGAGAATGATTTCCCTTAAAGAATGAAATATATACTTAATTCGATTTAAGTATATTGAATATTTTCAAAGGTTGAAAATAAAAAGATTTGTCGATTACTTATTTTTAATAAGTATGGAAATGTTTTCCAATATGAAGTGAATATTTAGAATTTATCTTTTGAAGATAAATTGAAATGGATAGTTGAAATTGTATATGCATGATATTTTGAAATATAAATTCATTATGGAATTTATATGTGAAAGTGGAACTTGTTAAAAATAAATATTGATTTATTTTTGAAGTGTTGAAATTATATATATCTTGTAAAGATATTTTGGAAAATAAATAATTTGGAAAATTATTTGGAATCTGGTGATGTGTGCATATCCAGTGATAGTTTAATAACCGACTATCAGTATTTCCCTTTGAATGGGTATTTGATGTGAATTGATTGAATTTGAATGCACACTTATTTTTGAATAAGCGCTCACTATTCGAGTTAACCGGGAAAGGACCATGGGGTCGTATAACCCACTCCGAATATGTGATACGTCGTTGTGAATCGCATTTGAAGATCGGTGTTGAAGACCGGTATTTGCGAGAGTGATAGGATGAACTATCGATTGACTCTGCACCGAGTAGCTACGGTATTGAGTTCTCCATATGTGATGGTGAATCCGATCAGGATTGTGAATATCCGGATTGCAAGGACTTCTTTGTAAGTGCCTTCGGTTCTGTTCGAGCCCGGAACAGACTTGTATGGATTGTATGTCTGACATTACAATTTGAGATATAAAGCCGATTTCTTTCAAATATATTTCTGTTGGTGGCGGAGAATGTATTCTTTGCTTAACACCCTTCTTTGAGACGTATGTGCTCAAAGGTTATATAGTTGAAGTTATCAGCAATATATTCCCAATTTGGTAATGTGATATGCTGAGTGATGCTGAAATGATCATTGTGTTGATTATTTGTGATAGGATCGTTTATTTGATCGTCTATCCTTGTGATCATTGTGTTGATCATTTGTTGACCCAAAGCATGGCTTTTGTATAAAGTATGTTTTTGTGGACGTGACTTCGTCGAGCCTCACACCCCGTGAATGGTCAAAACAGGAAAGAAGCAGCAAGGTTATGAGGGGTAGCACCCTTTAGGATATGTCCATTTCCTTCTGGAAAAGGGTGGTATCATGGTATGGAGCCCAGATACTTACTCATGTTGAAAACACTTTGTTATGATTGTGTGAATTGATTAGAGAGCGCTCTCGGATAAAGGTCCCAAAGGACCGGGGGATGGCATATTCGGTCAGTTGTTACTCAGTTAGGGGTAACCCGGCCTTGTGTTGGTAGAGATCCGGTTTGGTTCTCGGGGATGTCCATCCAGAGGCATTCTCATGTGGCAATGGGAAGTTCCTTGGCCTGACCATTTGTTGGAAATCCAATTCCCAATACGAAACTTGTACGGTATTAGTTGTAGAACCTGCTATTCACTTATGGTGGTCACCACTGTTTGGATAGTAGCTATAGTAGGCATACGATAATGGTCGTATGTTGGCTAAGATTTATATCTTTATTTTTGAAAGAATTTCTACACTATGCACTAGTAATAATATCAAATGTTATTTTAAATGCGTATCAAGCATCTTTGACTATCATAAGGAGAAATCTCCTCCGATTCTGCGTTTGCATGTGTGTGTGTGCGGGAGGCCTTATGGTAGTCTCATTTTTAAAAGCATTGCGAATTGATTTAAAAATATTCCTCTATTTTGATTTTAAAGTAAATAAACTGTTTTGAGTTCTCACACCAGTCACATGACTGACTCGGAGTTTATTGTTTTCCTTCCTAAACTCTGGGTGCCCACCAATTTCCACACGGGCAGTTAAGAGTTAGGTTTATCAGGATATTCTGGATATTCAGGAGTTGCTGGAGGCAAGCTGGATGGCATGGCATACTACTTATATAGTATTTCTTTTTCCGCTGCACTGTTTGTTGTTGTTGTATACTCTGATGATATGATGAAATGAAATGTATAAAATGTAATAACTGATATAGTTCTTTGTTTAAAGATTATTCATTTATTATTATATGTTGTTCCGCTGCGAATTGTGAGATTCTGTTGTTGTTCTGTTATTCCTTTCTTTATTTTCTATTCTCTTTTCCTTCTATTTTAAAATTTCCTATTTTCTTTTCCCTATCTAAATTTTCTATCTTATCTCTTTTTCTTTTCTTTTCTTAAATTCTTTTTAAAAACCCTCAGTGTTCGGTTTTCCGTCGTTCGATTCCTCGGCAGTCGATAAAGTGAGTGTCGATGTTGAATTTTCGGAAGACGAAGAATCGTGTCCTGACAATGTGGTATCAGAGCTGTTGGTTAAGCGACAACCATGGTTCTGTTGGGTATTACTCGTTAGAGATAGAGTCAGCAGTACTCTAGAATGAGTTTGAGTGTAATAATAGATATGAGCGCGTATTTGTTAGTGAATATAAAAATTGATTTATATTATAAAATAATTTTGCCCAAAACTATTTTTGTATAGAAAAAAAATGATTTTCTATGAATTATTATAGTATATGGTTGCATGATTGTTAGGAAGTGATAATATTGAATTATTATCATTAGTATATGGAATTAAATAAAATAGATTGAATTCCAGTAAACTAACTTGATAAATTATTAATTCATGGACTAATGAATTGGAATTTGAATTGGTTAAATTAAAGTTTAGTCGTGAACTAAATTTGAAGATAAATTTGAATTTATATATAAATTCAAGTAAGTAAAAGGAATGAATTGAAATTTCCTTTGTTAATAATTAAGTAAATTCGAGATGAATGTAAATTGAATATTGAAATGAATTAGTGAATGAAGCTAATTTAAAATAGTAATATGAATTACCAAATGAAAGTTAATCGTTAGAATTTAATATTTAGAATTGAGAATTGAATTCGAATGAAATTTAAATTGTGAATTGAATTCAAATAGAATTGAAATTGTGAATTGAATTGAAATGTGAAATTGAATGAAAATGAATGAGTAACTTCAACAGTGAAGTAAAAACGTGTAAGAAGCATATATTGAAAATTTTGTAATAGAATTGGCAAAATGGTTTGAATGTTGGATTTAGATACTACTACTAGCAGGTTATACAGGTGTATAAAGGAATTGAGATTTTGATTTCAAAGATAAAATTGAATTGCTCGACAAAAAGGTACGTATTTCAATTTCAGTATGAAATTTGGTGACTTTCTTCTCTAGCCACTTGGCTTTTCTCTTTTCTTTTTGATTCTGAGGGGCCGTGGTGCCATTTTGTAGTCGTACCGATCGAGCCGCGCAAAGGAAACGCTGGCGAAATTTTTCGAAAATTTCGGGTGTTAGAAAATTTTTTGAGAAAAATTTGAAAGTTTGAAATTTGAATTTGAATTTAAATTTGAATTGTTAGGAGAACAATGTTGTTTGAAACTTATAATTGAAGTTGAAAAGCTAGTTGAAATAAAAGTGAATCTCTAGTAAAAAAGATTTAGGCTAGTAAGTTGATAAAACTATTTGAATTGTGAAAAATAATAATCGGGATAAGGGCATTCTTCTTAACTTGTAATTTCGGGACGAAATTCTTTTAAGGGGGAAAGATTGTAACGACCCAGAATTTTTAACAATTCAATTTGAGAATATTTAATTTATTTTAAATATTTGAAGGATGGTTTGGATTGAATTTTCAATATAACTTTGAAATTGGCGATTAAATTTTAGAATTTAATCTATTGAAAGTTGAATAAAAATTTGAATCTTCAATTTTAAGCCGATTTAAAATATTTCAAAGGCTTGTAAAATTCATATTGATAATATTGAAGGTTTTAGAAGCTTCAGAATTTAATTTGGAAGTGAATTGTTCAGTTTGAAATTATAATCGTTTGAATCGATATTTAAAATAGCCGTCCGATGCACAGTCTCGGAATTCGACGAAACCAGTTCCATTGGATCCGTAATATTGAATTATTGCTGGATTTCAAATTTCGTATTTTTCTGAGTTGATATGTGAGCATACGGCACGTAAACGCATTGAAATAAAAATCGAATTCAATTTAAATTTAAATTTAAATATTAGTCAAATACACCACGTTATCTTCCCTAAACTCACGCCGAGCATCACGCAGAAAATCACGATAGAAATCGTGATGCCCATGTTCTTTACGATTTTTAAATACCCCTTCACTCTCGTTCAAATCACAAGATCGCAGAAAAACGAAATTTAATGGCCGAAGCCTCCTAAACCTCGTTCAAGAATTCGAACGCAAATCCCTCTCCCCTCTTCTATTCTTCGTTCCCAAATTCATACCGAACATCCCCAAATCAGAATAAAAAAAAAAAAAAAAAATGGAGGCGATGCTAGAGGAGGCTGCGACTTGCTGGGAATCGCGTTCAACATAGAGGTACACGCGCGTGAGGAAGTCGGCGGCGTGGGGCTTTCTCGAGCAGTTCGTGCTAGCGCGTGGGGGTACGCGGCACGTAGGACGGCGACGCAATGGTGATGGGCGATTCGAATCGATTAGGGGTCGCGTTCGTGTGGCGCGCGCGTGGGATGGAGGGGGGAAACTCGGCACCAATGGTGGTCGAATTGTTGTCGCACGCATCGAGGCAGGGAGGCCGCCGCGCATGTGGCGGAGCTGGAAGGTGGGGTTGCGATTTGGGGGTTTCGACCTTTACAGTAAGGTATATTACATTTTTTCATTTCAATTTAAAAATTCAAATTTGTCATATAAATATATACAGTAAGATATATTTAAACAGAAATCGATTGATTTTTGATAAATTTAATATTGAAAGTTTATTAAAGGAAGAAGTGTTATTAATTCGATTTTAAAATTTTAGATAAAATAAAATTTGTTAATTGAAAATAAATTTAGTTTAAATGTAAAATAATTTGTAAAAGAAAAAAATTGCAGTAAACAAAATTATGTTGAAAAAAAATAATAATAAATCAGCAGTTTTATAGTAAAACAGCAAAATAAGATTAAAATTTAATTTTTTATAAGTTATTTAAAAGAATTGATTTTTGAAACTTATAAATTTGTCTAAAAAAAAAGTTTTGAGTTAATTTAATTAAATTTATAAAATAGAAATTAACTTGTTCAATTATTTCATTTACTAAAAATAATTTATTAAGATAACTTATGTGGGTTAATAAGTTTATTCCAATTGTTTAGTTACCAAATAAATTTTTAGAGGGGAAATTAGTTAAAAAAATATAATTTTCGGTAAGAAAAAGAAATTTAATACCTAGTTTGGTAAATTTAATTAAAGGGTAGGTAAATTGAATCTATTGTAGGAAGAATAGTATAAAATTAAATAATTAATTAGTTAAACCTATTTCAAAGAAATAAATTATTCGATTGTTCGAATTATTATGTTAAGAATAAATTTTTAGTAAACCCAAATCCTTAGCCAAATTAAATAAAACTATCAAATGGAAAATTAATTATTCGATTTATATTGAATATTAATGAATTGTGTAAATAATTTAAAATAGGTATAAAACAAGAGAATCAAGTCAAGATGGAAAATGGACTGCAAATAAAAACCAAGGTGAGAACTTCTCACTCAATCGAATAGATTTCGATTTTATTTTAAATAGTTAGATTTAAAATATTTGAATGCATGTTTGAATGATGACTGTAAATTATTGATTGTTAAAATAGACATTATGCGCCGTTAGTAAGCGGATGTTATTTATTAAAAACATATACCGCGAATATTTCATAAACAGTGAAATTGGTATTATATATAATATCAATATATATATATTGGCATATGTATATATTGCAGTTGATTGATTTCCCGCCTCGTATAGCGGATGAGACCCTATTGCGCCGTTAGTAAGCGGATAATATTTTATAAAATCCCATATACCGCGATATTCCACCTCGAAGTGGAATGGGTATTGTGCTAACTCTTTGGATGCAGGGAAACAGGTTGGAGGGATCCAACTGGACCCCTCACAAATATTTATTTGTTTATAAATATTTTTAATGATTGTGAATATCATATCGATATATGATATTTGTGTAGTGATTGACCAATTGATGCTGTGGCATCATCGGATTCGTTTTTAAAGTTAAAAATAACGATTTTTGATTTTAAAGGGATTTTTAAATCGATTTTTCAAGTATATGTTTTATTTAAATTTTGAATTTATTCATTTTAAATAAATTTAAAATTTCAATTTTTCGAGTTATAGAATTTAAGATTTTTGTGAAATGGAAGCGAAATGTGAATCTTGAAATAGTTAGCAAATTTATAGAATTGATACTTATAAATTTAAAAATATTGGAATTATAAAACGAGTTTTTATAAGTGTTATAAAGTGAAATATAAATGGTTGTTATAAGTAAATGAAAATTTATAAATTTATAAATTGTGAGATTAGAAAATGAATAGATTTTATAAAATAAAAGATTTATAAGAAATTATCTTATGAATCGGAATTTGGTATCAAAGTGAAATATAAAGGGAATTTGTAAATAAATTGGTTTTTATAAATAGAAGTTATAAAATTATAAATGGGATTTATAAACGTTGTTTTATAAATCCGAAATCAAATTGAATTTGATAAGTTGGAAATAGGAAATTTATAAAGAAAACTTATAAGTAATAAGATTCAAGATTTATGAAGTTCAAAGGAACGATTTGGGTAAATAATTTATATTATAAGTATTCAACTTATAATATAGCTTTTGGTATATGTAATTGGGTTTATAAAATTGAATTGGATTGATAAAGGAAATTTATAAATCGGAGTTTATAAAAAGGAATAGAATTTATAAACCTTGTTTATAAATTCGTAATCAATTGAATTTGATCAATTGAGTATAGAAGTTTATTAAAGGAGTTATATTCACGTTTTTGAACAGTAAATATATTATTAATTAAAAATGGATATTTTGGGGAAGAATGTTTTAAACAGAATTTAAAACGATTTAGAAATGTTTCAAAATGTATTGAGTATTGAAAACATAGATTTCAACATTCATTGTTGAAATAGACGTTTTCGAGAAAATAAAGAAATAATGGACTATAACACTGTTGTTATAGTAAATAATTTCCGAAAGGAAATGTTTTTGCATAGTATTGGGATTTATATATCTATTTAATTTCGAATCCCTATACTAGTGATTTTGGGTTGTCGTAACGACGTTTTACGCAACATTCGTTTTGGCCCAAATAAAAATGTTTAAGAGAATGATTTCCCTTAAAGAATGAAATATATACTTAATTCGATTTAAGTATATTGAATATTTTCAAAGGTTGAAAATAAAAAGATTTGTCGATTACTTATTTTTAATAAGTATGGAAATGTTTTCCAATATGAAGTGAATATTTAGAATTTATCTTTTGAAGATAAATTGAAATGGATAGTTGAAATTGTATATGCATGATATTTTGAAATATAAATTCATTATGGAATTTATATGTGAAAGTGGAACTTGTTAAAAATAAATATTGATTTATTTTTGAAGTGTTGAAATTATATATATCTTGTAAAGATATTTTGGAAAATAAATAATTTGGAAAATTATTTGGAATCTGGTGATGTGTGCATATCCAGTGATAGTTTAATAACCGACTATCAGTATTTCCCTTTGAATGGGTATTTGATGTGAATTGATTGAATTTGAATGCACACTTATTTTTGAATAAGCGCTCACTATTCGAGTTAACCGGGAAAGGACCATGGGGTCGTATAACCCACTCCGAATATGTGATACGTCGTTGTGAATCGCATTTGAAGATCGGTGTTGAAGACCGGTATTTGCGAGAGTGATAGGATGAACTATCGATTGACTCTGCACCGAGTAGCTACGGTATTGAGTTCTCCATATGTGATGGTGAATCCGATCAGGATTGTGAATATCCGGATTGCAAGGACTTCTTTGTAAGTGCCTTCGGTTCTGTTCGAGCCCGGAACAGACTTGTATGGATTGTATGTCTGACATTACAATTTGAGATATAAAGCCGATTTCTTTCAAATATATTTCTGTTGGTGGCGGAGAATGTATTCTTTGCTTAACACCCTTCTTTGAGACGTATGTGCTCAAAGGTTATATAGTTGAAGTTATCAGCAATATATTCCCAATTTGGTAATGTGATATGCTGAGTGATGCTGAAATGATCATTGTGTTGATTATTTGTGATAGGATCGTTTATTTGATCGTCTATCCTTGTGATCATTGTGTTGATCATTTGTTGACCCAAAGCATGGCTTTTGTATAAAGTATGTTTTTGTGGACGTGACTTCGTCGAGCCTCACACCCCGTGAATGGTCAAAACAGGAAAGAAGCAGCAAAGTTATGAGGGGTAGCACCCTTTAGGATATGTCCATTTCCTTCTGGAAAAGGGTGGTATCATGGTATGGAGCCCAGATACTTACTCATGTTGAAAACACTTTGTTATGATTGTGTGAATTGATTAGAGAGCGCTCTCGGATAAAGGTCCCAAAGGACCGGGGGATGGCATATTCGGTCAGTTGTTACTCAGTTAGGGGTAACCCGGCCTTGTGTTGGTAGAGATCCGGTTTGGTTCTCGGGGATGTCCATCCAGAGGCATTCTCATGTGGCAATGGGAAGTTCCTTGGCCTGACCATTTGTTGGAAATCCAATTCCCAATACGAAACTTGTACGGTATTAGTTGTAGAACCTTCTATTCACTTATGGTGGTCACCACTGTTTGGATAGTAGCTATAGTAGGCATACGATAATGGTCGTATGTTGGCTAAGATTTATATCTTTATTTTTGAAAGAATTTCTACACTATGCACTAGTAATAATATCAAATGTTATTTTAAATGCGTATCAAGCATCTTTGACTATCATAAGGAGAAATCTCCTCCGATTCTGCGTTTGCATGTGTGTGTGTGCGGGAGGCCTTATGGTAGTCTCATTTTTAAAAGCATTGCGAATTGATTTAAAAATATTCCTCTATTTTGATTTTAAAGTAAATAAACTGTTTTGAGTTCTCACACCAGTCACATGACTGACTCGGAGTTTATTGTTTTCCTTCCTAAACTCTGGGTGCCCACCAATTTCCACACGGGCAGTTAAGAGTTAGGTTTATCAGGATATTCTGGATATTCAGGAGTTGCTGGAGGCAAGCTGGATGGCATGGCATACTACTTATATAGTATTTCTTTTTCCGCTGCACTGTTTGTTGTTGTTGTATACTCTGATGATATGATGAAATGAAATGTATAAAATGTAATAACTGATATAGTTCTTTGTTTAAAGATTATTCATTTATTATTATATGTTGTTCCGCTGCGAATTGTGAGATTCTGTTGTTGTTCTGTTATTCCTTTCTTTATTTTCTATTCTCTTTTCCTTCTATTTTAAAATTTCCTATTTTCTTTTCCCTATCTAAATTTTCTATCTTATCTCTTTTTCTTTTCTTTTCTTAAATTCTTTTTAAAAACCCTCAGTGTTCGGTTTTCCGTCGTTCGATTCCTCGGCAGTCGATAAAGTGAGTGTCGATGTCGAATTTTCGGAAGACGAAGAATCGTGTCCTGACAAAAACCACATGACCAAGAAACTTAACTTATTTCTTTTTGAAATGACACTTCAAAAACTTCACTTTCAGCTAATGCCGCCTTGGTGTCTCAAGAACTACTCTAAGATGAACTTCATGCTCTTTTCATCCTTAGAGTATATTAAAATGTCATATATGAATACCAGTACGAACCTATCCAAGTGCTCTCGGAAAATTCGGTTCATCAAATCAACGAAGAATGCTGGCGCATTCGTTAACCCAAATGGTATCACCAACCACTCATATGACCCGTATTTGGTCCTGAACGTTGTTAACGGAATACTATCCTCCGCCACTCTTAGCTAATGGAACCCTGTTGCCAAATCAACTGGGGAACACTCTAGCTCCATTCAACTGATCGAACAAATCATCGATTCTTGGCAAATGATACTTATTCTTGATCGTCCTTTCGTTCAACTTACAGTGGTCAATACAAAACCTTAGAGATCCATTTGGCTTCTTCACAAATATTGTAGCTTCTCCCCAAGAAGAACTGCTTGGTCTGATAAAGCTCTTCCCTTCCAAGTCCACTAGCTACACCTTCAGCTCTCTCATCTCGGCAGGTGTCATTCAACTAGGCGGTCTACTTACTGGTTCTCCTCTAGCATCATACCTATCCAACACTCGATAGCTCGCTTTGGCAGTAGCCTTGACGCTGGCTCAAAAACATCTGCAAATCCTTTTGCTACCAACACCTGATCTAATTCTTATTCCACTTCCATTGCATTCAACAAAGCATTAGCTCTTGAGTCTAACTTCTCCACCGAGTATATAATTCGATTATGGCTGTTAGGGTGTCTTAGCGATATTTACCTATCTTGGTAAAATATCCTAGCATCATATTTATCAAACTAATCCATACCCAAGATGATTCCAAAGCCAGCGAAATCAAAAACATACAAACTGCATGTAAATTTATGACCTAACAAATCAACTTCTAACTAGTCACATCTCATCCCAAGAATTGCATGTCCTCCTTTCAGCTTCGCAACCCTTAAGGAAGTAACAACGTATGAGGGTTCTAAACATAATCTATCTACCAAACGCTGAGATATAAATGAATGCGATGCACCGGTATCAAAAGGTACCCTAACCGGTATACTTTGAACCAAAAGCGTACCTTCCATCACAGTCTTTCCTTTCTCAGTAGTAGTTGGCCTAGCAGCCGATGATCCTAAAGCAAAGACTTTTCCCTTGTCCACTTTGACTGGTTATGGACACCGATTCTTGTTATGCCCAATCTGGTCATAATTAAATCACTTCACTCCTTTCTTATCTGCATCCTTCCTCCCTTTTCCAGTTTGATATTCATGAGCATAATGTCCTTTTTTAGCACACTTAAAGAAAAATAGATTAGCCTTCACCTTTTTAGCAACTTCTCCTTTAGGGTTCCTTTCATCTTAAAGAATTTCCTCTTCTTGCCCTGATAACCCTAGGTCTCAACCTGATTCTCCTTCCTATAAGTAGAAAGTGTCTCTTCATTTTGGATTGCCATCTCCACTACAACTATACTTGGATCATGGAGATGTGGCATAGTCGCCCTATCAATCTCGGGTCTTAACCCTTGAATAAACTTCTCATTTCTTTTAATGACGGTGTCAATGGTAGCATATCCGTATCTGGACAACTCATCAAACTTTGTAGCATACTCAATCGCCGACATCTCTCCCTGCACTAAGTCATAAACTTTCTCAACCGTACTGACTTGGCAATTTAAGACAAAAACCTCTCTTCGAATCTCTTATGAAAATCTGCCTAAGTCAACTCTTCCTCAGGAACTCCCATGGTAACACTATTCTACCAATGAAGTCTAGCTTCCTACAACTGTCTAGAGGCAAGTCTCCTCTTCTGCTCATCGTTTAATCCTAAGTTAGCGAAGATCCTTTCACAGTGCAAAATCCAATTCTCTACTTCTATAGCATCCTCTATTCCCAAAAACGGCTTCCCACCAAGAATGGTATAACACCTGCTCAGCTTAGCATAGTTATTGCTAACTGGGGCCATGGGATTAGCTCCTCCAACATTCGTAGCATTTACCTAGCTACTCCTATAGCTGCTCCAGCTTGCACCATATTGATAAAGAACTGATACATCATCCCCATATTTACTGGTGGAATTATAGCACCTACATTGGTTATTGCATTTGGATTAGCATTTCCCTATCGACCCGGGTTTCTCCTGGTGTTGGGTCGAGCATTTCTGTTAGTTGCGGTGCTTCCTCCACCTATATTTCCTCTTCCATTTCCTGCCTCCATATCTTCCTTTCTCGTAAATCTGCATACGAGCCTTAGTAAGAAAAAGAAGAATGGTCAAAGAGAGAGGGGAGTACGTACTCCTAAATATATACATAACAAATATAAGTACTTTACTATAGTGCTACCTCAAACATCGATCTTATTCTCTGATTCATTGGATTATGTTTTGGAAATCTTTTAGGTTAAATTTCTTTTTAAACTTAAATAAACCTATACTCTGATACCAACTTGTAACATCCTCCATCTGGAGGCCAAAGACTAACCGCTATAGATGTTGTAGTCTTTATAGTTATTAATTCTCGATGACCAAATGCGGTAATGTTAAATACGTTGATACAACAGAAACACATGGATACGCAAAATTTTAAACTCAAATTTTAAACAAATTTCTCAATCCATTTCAAATTGTATATCATATTCATTACATAATCCTATATCATAAACTACATTCAGAGAAATATAATTATTACAAAATATGCCAAGCAAGACATATGACGATGCCCCCTTGGTTGATCAGAGTCTAAATATAAGCAATTAAACAATTTTGCCATTATATTCAAACACACAGGAATCAAACATATAGGACTCCTAATAGCTAGCTTTCCTCCCACGCGTCTTCGGAAGCTTATTCATCTAAAGAAGAACCTGAAAACCTTAACTCTCAAACTACTCAAAACATTAACTTCGAGTCGGACAAAAAGTCTGGTATGAATAATAACCTACCACTCGAACCGTATAGATATCTAATGAGACCACACTACTTAGTGGAACGGGTTTTTCCCTCACTAGTATCCTAACTCAATTTATAATAATCATACACTGTGCACCTGCATCCACAATGGTTAAGACATAACATAATAAAACATATCATGATGGTATGCAAACATACAACTTATTCTGGATTTCGCATCCCCATTTATTTGACTATCTATCTCAAGTTATAGTTTCTATGGTCACTATTAACCTATTAGTTTTCATGGGTTGACTAATAAGCTATTCAAGGCTTACGGACTATCTGTTTGGTTTCATAGTTTTCACGCACTACAAGAAAATTAGGTATTAGTTGCACTATATGGTTGCGTTTGTTAGCAAAATGGATCCGTTGGCATTTCTCCTCCTTTCTTCCTCTAAAAGAATAGCAACCAGCCTTTAATTTTTTTAGTTCCCGCACTTTTTTCATTTCCACGCTATCTATTTTTCATTTCCCTCTTCTCACTTCTTCCACCATAACCCTAGTTCTCATCTAACTCTACCTCCTTCTCCGCCTCCCTCTTCTGCCTCGTCTCGGCTTCCAACTTATCGCCGCTTTTGCCCATCTTAGTTTGTGTCCTATCTACGCTTCCGCCATTATCTGCGCCTTCATCCTCATTTGCAAATTTACGAACGACTTTATCTTAACATCCACATATGTCTTCCTTTTCTCGCCCGTCTTTATCTCAATCTCCACATCCCTTGTTTTTTACCAGCGCTTTGAAGCAATTTGTTCAACCGAAATACAAGCCCTAAACTACAGATGATTGTATCCAAAAATGGTAAACATTTTTATAATTTATTTATATGTTTGATTATTTTACAATTCCAATAAACTATATCTCACTTCCATGATCATTGTTCATCTCAATTGAAATGCTTTTTGAATTGGTTTTTGATTATTTTTGTTTGAAACCACAACATTAAACTATAAGAGAATGGAATTATGAATAGGAAAGTAACTGCATGTTGATATGTTTTCTAAGTGCTTCTTGGTATTAATCCCGTCGGTTTATTATCAACGTACGATTTTACGCTACTATGATAATGGAATATATAAGTTAATAATCACGTTCTTCATTTATTCGAATGGTTTTTCCAATATCCAAAATAAACTAAACAATGTCCTTTAAATTTTTTTAAATGTGCTATATAAAATGAATGATCCAGGTTTTAACCTGAGGGGAAAATATGTGTTATTAAGTTTTCATCTTTAATGTATCAACGAAATAAAACAAAATGAATTTATTCTCTCTTTATTTATGTACATAAAATTTATTAACAGATTATTGAGTTATGAAACCAACTTCAAATTTTAATTTAGTTTTACATATGAAACCATATTCAAAGTAGAAATTCTCACTATACTCAAAGTAATGACTCAGAATAAGGAAGTTGTGAGACAACTGATATTATTAGAACACGTAGAACACCGGACCACTATCATTAGTGACCAAACATGTCTAAATTAATATAGAACTTTGGTATATTAATTAGGATTATTAATTAGGGTTACACATAAATGAAATGGTTATAGATTAGGTATATTAATTATGCCTTTCTTTTTACTCTTTTATACTTTTTTTATGTTTATGTTCATTGGTAAAGAGTTTAAGCTTGTGATTTTAAATATGATATTGATATATTGGTCATTTGTGACTTCATCAATTTGCTTTCTTTTGACTTGTTTACTGAATAAATGATATTGTTGTATAATTAGTTTGGCTTTTCAAAATGGTCGATTGAGGATTGATTATATGGAAACTATAGAATCTAAGGGAAATTTTCTTTGGGACCATACTGTTGGAATTTTCTGGAAAAAATATAAATTTGCTGATGTCTTTTTAATGAGTGATTTTTCATGTTGATATCTTATTATTTTTTTGCTTATTGCTGATGTCTTTTTTGGGTAATTTTTCACTGCATTTTAATCTGAAATAAAGATGATAAAATGCTCTGAACTACACTGTTCATTGTCCATGTTTTAATCAAACGATCTCATTTCCATATTTTTCAGCTTTGCGTATATAGATGAAAAGGTTCAATGGTTAAGATCAATTGATACATTTAGTCACATTGATGTGTGAATATATGCAGGTACGAATGCAATCTCTCTACCTGCTTATGTACATTGTAATGGATTAAAGAAGATAAGTACTGTTGGCTTATTATTATTTGTCTAGATTTTAAAGAAAGCTTACATTTTATTTTTTCATCTTCATAGCAAACAACCAATACTAGTTTCTTTCAAGTTCCTGTCCAAGTCACAACCTTTTGGAATACTATTGAAATTTGAAAGATAGTGAAACATGCGCATTATGCATTTATGTTTGATATATTTGTCAGTTCTTAATTGTTGTTTAATATGAAGTAAATTATAAATTATTCTATAGCATGTAGAGAACCTTAGAGGTTGCTAGTATAACAATACAACAGTGGATAAATTGACTGCCTAATAATATAATTTTAAGAAAATATTTATTAGAAACCTACCCATAAATTGTTGTGCTTGCAATTTCTGTTTCCTGCCACCTAGTTGGATTCTTTGGCTAATATCTTGTTCGTTATAATTGTTTGTACAATGTAAAATCTTACTTGTACTATGCTTTCTTCATAGTTCTAATTTCTTAAAAGCAACTCCATCATTGTTCAATTATAAATAACTTTTATGTTAAATGGCACTAAAAAATATTTTGTTTATTATGAAGTTCATTGGGAATGTGCTGGAAAAAGCCGACCAACTCCGAATGAATACACTGCGAGAAGTCATTAGCATTTTGAAACCTTTGCAGGCCTTGCATTTCCTCATAGCTGTAGTCGAGCTACATCTCAGGGTTCATGAATATGGAAACAGCATGGATGCACAGAGAGTATTACCTACGTAACTTTATTATTTCAACTTCATATGCACTCTATCTTAGTATGCCTATCGAGTTTTCATTTTGTTTTAATATATGTAGTTTGAAGTGGGGCAAAACGTTAAGATGCTATAGATGCCTATAAAACTTGGAACATGTCTGCTCGCTATGAATTATATTTGATAGTACTCTGCATCAAATATCTCTTGAATATCATTAAAATGTCTATGTCAGTCAAAATCTCTACTCTAACATACCTTACAAAATGGAATTATGTTCGACAACTAAAGGACGTTGTCAACGCTCAGGAACATTCAAGAGTGCTAAAATAAAATGCTTCAAGCAATAACGGTTAGCTAGAGCATGTCTTTTTGATTTGATGCAACTACAATAAACAAACAAGGTGCAGTACATACTAGTGTGTATGTATGGTAGTGAGGGTCAGTGATTGTTTATGTATGTGTGTTGGTTGTGGTAAAAATGTTCGGAAAAAGTAGATAAAGGAATTTGATGGCAGGTTAGAGGAGTTTTGCTGATAGTATGTTGTAGAAGATGGAATGTTAGAGAGAGAACTGAAGTAGTGTGGTAATGGAAATAGATGTTGTTGGTGGTGGAGGAGTTTGTCACACTATGCACAGTGATGAAGTATGATTGTGAAGTGGTGGCAGATATGGAGGGGAAGGCAAGTGGTTGCAGTGCACAGTAATGTGGTGTGCATGATGGTGTATGAGGGTAGGGTCAGTTTGTATAGGTTGAAGGCAGGTTGTAGTGTAATTGGTTATGTTAGGAGCAGTAGTATGAAGTGATGGTGCACTGTCAATGATGAAGATAAGCAGTTTGTAGTGATGTAGCAAGATGGTCAGGAGGAACAGTGAAAAAAGGCAATATGCAATAGGAAGTAAGTAAGGTTGAATGTATGTGCAGGGATGGTATGGAAGTGCACTGAAGTGGATAGTTGCAGTTGTAGGGGGATTGACAGAGGCAGGGGGAAGTAGTTGTTTGCAGTGTCAGTAAAGGGTTGATAAGAGCAGGTAGTGATGAGGAGGTAGTTATGGTAGTTGATGCAAGTAGTTAGTAGAAGTGGATAGGGGACTGTAGAAGGTAAGTGTAGTGGTTTGATTTGTGGTTGGAGATGTTGCATTGATAAGGAGGTGTTTCTTGAAGTGTTTATGGAGGATGGTCAGTTTGCAATTGAATGTTGGTGGCAGTGGGTATTATGTAGTATGTATTGTGGTATAAGGGTTGTAGGAGGTAGGTACACACAGTGTTTTTCGAAGGTGGGAGGTTTTCTGGTTGCTGCTGCAGTGGTGATTGATTTGAAGGTGTAGAGTAGATGTGGGCAGAGGGAGGATGGATGGTGCAGGCAGAAGTGAAGAGGGTTGGGGGTATTGCTTGGTTGATGACTAAAGTTGGTCTGAGGGGTGATGAAGCCGATGGCAGTGAAGGTTGTGTAGAATTGGATGATGGTTGAAGAGATTGGAGAAGTTTATGTGGGTATTTTGTAACAGACCTAGTTTTTCTAGCAATTTATTTCTTTTAATTATTAAATCTTGAAACTTATTTTAAAGATATATATTAAGTTGATTTATCATACTAAAAATAAAATTGAAGTTTTTAACTTTGTTAAAAGGCGACTAAATTCGCAATGTTAATAAAATGAATTTTGTATATATATAATATATGAAAACAAAGTAAATTTTAATTAAGTAATAATTTTGAAGAATTTAGTGTATTTATGAACTGTATGGATTTCGCGTTTAAAGGGCGCGTAAAATTTATGGTATAAGTAACGTAATAAAAGTATAAATTAAAAACGTTATTTTTATATAAATTTTGAGTGTTTTGCATTGCGTCAGTTTGGCGTATTTTAAAAATCATATTTAAATATGTATATGGGTTAAAATATCAGTCAGTAGTTTTTATAGCAAACGTTAACTTTTCTCATAGCTTTCAATTGGGTTTTAATTTGTGTATATGACTTAAATTCCAAAATCTTTGCTAAATCAAATACATTCGAATCTGCCTATTTAGTTTAAAGCAAATTTTAGATTGCTTACGGTTATAAACAAAATCAACGCACGCAGCTCGGATTTTACTTTGCCAAAGATTTTGCTCTGATTTCTAGCTTCATGGGTAAATCAAGTTAGTCTTATCTTCTCAAACAAAGAAAACTGGAAAAAGGAAATCACGCAAGACTTATCCCAAATCAAGCTCGTCCTTCAAATTGCATAAGCTCGTTTTGAAAAAAATATCTTGCTCGTTTTTTTTTTGGCCTTGCCGTTTCTTGCATTTTATCACGCATAAATAACGTTCAAAAGCAAACTGGAAAGTTGAAATGAATCACGAGATTTATTCTTATCTGCCTAAATATCATTCAAAGATTTATTACCCAGATTCGAAACTTCTCTGGTTATTCACTCAGCTAGCATTTATATCAGGCAAATATATATCTCTGTTTTCCTAATCACGCGAGCCTGCCTATATATTTTGTGCAACTCGCATCTCAGAAATCTCACTGCCTCCATCTTCTCCAGCACTAAACCCACGCACTTCCTAAAAAAAAAAAAAGAGCATCGCATCAAGCAAGTTCCACTGCATAATTGCGTGAGTGCACAGGTATGGCCGCATGCGATTTTTTTTCTCTTTTCTTTTCTTATGATCTTCCTTGCGTTTTCTCCTGATGATCAAAACAAACTTCACTGGAATGTTGTACAACACCCTATAGCATATTGGTTTCACTTTATTGTGAGTTTGTTCTTGGTTTCTGGTAGTGGCCGATGTAAAGAAATTTTTTTTTCTTTTCTCTGCCCACGATAGGATCGGCCCACCACCACCTTCACATCCCACATCCAAGTGCTGTGAATTTTTAAACCAAAAATGATTTACCTCACAAATGAAATTAACTTGACAGTGGTGGAAGTGTTAGTGCTAGAGTCTGATGCATGGATTTTAGCTTTGTAGAAATTGTAAGATAGTTTACACAACAAACCCATGATTTGCAGTGCAATCCTTTGAGCTGCGAATTCATATAGAGAAGTCATGATACCTATATGCAAGGCCCTGAATTAAACTAATATATAAAAAAAAGGAGTTAGTACGAAAAACAAACAGAGGAGGTAGTGTTCATGTGCACGCAGCCGAGACTAGGGGAGGCAGTACAGATATGGTTGCGTGCATGCATAAATAATAGGCATAAAAAGGAAAGAGTAGTATTTTTTCACTTTTTAAAATGGACTGGCCACGTTTTTCTTTTGGGTGTGATCGGATGTGGGTGGAGAGGTTGAGCCTACTGATCGAATTGAATTCCGGGCATTCCTGTTGTTTCGGAAAAAAAAAATTTCGTGTAAAATTTTTCTAAGTCTTGTTTTATTTCGTTCCTTTTCAAGCTTTGAATCCGGGAATCGACTCCGCAGAAAGTTGATCGTTGCCCGCTGTGCGTTTTTTTCTTTTCCGCTGGATTTTCGTTTTGAATCAAATTTTTCTGCAGCACTCAGGTGAGTATTCCTCACCAGACAAACATTCTTGTATATTTGTGAATTAATCACAAGTGTAATTGTAAACTTATTTTATTTAATTTTATCTGCCTGTGATATTAACTTATGATGTTAAACCCCATTATTTAATTGACACATCATTAGTTGTATTATCTATTGTTATATTTTGCAGTTATACTATTTATTATTATTTACTGTTTAACCATCACACTGCAAGTTCCCTAAAAAAAAAGAGATCATTACAGGCTGAAATGATAGGCCTGAATGATACTTACTTATTTATGCATTTTTATTTATTTATTTAGTGATTTATTTAACTTGGGATTACAGGTTTGAAATGATAGAACCCGGATTTTCTTTGTAAATTTCGGATTGAAATGATATATATCCGTATCACTTGACCTAGGCTAGAAAACTATATACAGACCCTTTGTTTATATAATATTTTTCTGAAATGTTTTAAAAACATTTTAAATGGAAAATTTATAATATTCTGGTTTTAAAATGTATTTAAATGATTTTCATAAAATTTATAATGATTTTTGAATGAGTCAAATGTTAAATAAATGAATGTTTAAGCAAAATTTTGAAATATAACTTATTTTGGGAAATTCTGAATTTTTGTTAAAAGTGAGATTTTATAAAGTAAAATAATTGATAATAAGTTATATTTTGGGAATTTAAAAACTTAATTGTTAAGTTAATAATTTAATTAAAGAAATAGGAATTTAATACTTGGATTTAAATAAGAGATTCATAATAAAATTTTATTTTTGTATGAAATTTACTTATAAATTCATAAAAATATGAGTATTGAAATTATGATTTCATCATGTGAAAATATATGATCTGTAAGTTAAATATGATTTAAGTAAAAATTTACTTAGTTATGAAATTATAGTTAAACCTTGAAATTTTAAATATAAAGGATATTACAACATTTGTAAAGGTTGTAGTTAAATTTAAATGAACTTAAAGGCTAATTTGAACTAAAAGCTATTATAGCACTTTGTAAGTGCTATAGTTGATAAAGATAACTAAAGTTTAGTTGGAAATAAAGAAATCTATTACAGCACTTAAATGTTGTCTTTTGGGAATGAACTGTTTAACCTATAACTTTAGGTAGCATTTTTATAAGTGCTACGGAAACTGAATTTTGATTGTTTTAATAAAAGAATTTAATGGAAATAATCTTTGGGAAAAAGCTTAAATTTTGGAATTTAATATGTAATTAATAAAAATAAGGAATTGACTTTAAATGGTTTTAAATGGAAGAATTTAACTTTTAAATGTGAGTTGAAAGGCAATTAATTCCTAAATAAATTGAACAGATTTAAATGGTATTTTATAAAAATGACTGATGTTTAAAAATGATATTTTGATATTGAAGGTATTTGAAATTTATTTTGATTTTTAAAGTATAAATACCATTTCTAAAAGTTGTAACCACGGGTTAAAATAACGTTTGGTTGTTAAAGAGATCGGGATCGGATATCTGGCATACTCTCTGTCGATACCGAAAACCACTTTGACAACCGTGTACGCGGTGGAGATTCCAGAATGAAGTAGGATGGTGGTGACGTTTTCTTTAAGGTAAATACGTGGACCCGACTCCCGTGAGTTGGCATAAGGTTGCTAAAACAGGAGCGATTCTCGGATTAATGAGGTAGCACCTCTGATCGGACGCACTTCTTCGTATGCCATTCTATTACTCTTGTGATTGTTTTGGTGCGCACCTTTGATTTGGGAGTGTTGTTCGAGGTGGGCGGCATCTGCGCGCTGCGCGTTTCCATCGGTCCGGATAGCAATTGGTATATCTACCCTGGCATTGCCTAGTTGTGCCGTGTCACCTACCATAGCGAGCCTTATACGATTTTGGTTTTGTACCATACCTATGGAGTGCCCTCTGACGACGCCCAGTACGGGGGAGATTACGTTACTGTATAGGCTATGGGAATATATTATGTGTTAAGGGCTATATGGGTAACCCCTTAACGCTATTTAAAAGTATGTTTATTTTAATATAGACACTATTATAATAGCGGAAATATTACTACATAGTAAATAGTTTAACGGATCCTTAGAGGATGGGCGGTCCCAAGCATCCTTTAAGTTACTTGCTCTATATTACAGTACACTTGAATTAACTTAGACTATATAAGTATGTATGTCCTGACTCGAGTGTTATGTTTTATTTTACGCTCGGGTCAGCCTGAGTTGCAGTTTCAGCCTTCTTCCGGAGCTAGGACATCCTGTAGATCATTCGTGCTGCCAGCAAAAGCTTTTCACTCTATATCTTATTTGTAATGGAGACTTTTGAATTTTTGGCTGTCTATTGAAGTTTAAACTGTATTGGAGATTTAAACTATGTAATTTTTATTTGGTTGAGATTTTATAGTGGCTTCATGAACTACTAAGTATTTTAAATTCTGCTCTGAGATTCTCTGATATCGGTGTCTGTGATTTGATTTCATTTGCTCCTAAGTTATTTACAATCTATTGTTTTGAACTATTCAAGCTTGACATGTTTTATTTATTGTCGAATTTGAATGGTACAAAATAGTGGGTCGTTACAGTTGGTATCAGAGCCAGGTTTAACCATAGCCTAAGGAGCAAAAACTCATTAGAGATAGGGTAGCAATACCCTAGAATGAGTGAAGTCAAATTCTAGAATCCTTTCCTTATGAGAGAACGTATTTTAAAGTATAAAATGATTTTCAAAAAAGGTTTTAGAAGAAGTATTTTGATATAAAAAAAATAATTTTTTTTTCCAACTACTCTTTCCTTCTCTCCATCGTTTATAAATTCGAGCCTTGTTAATTGCTTGTCCAAGTTAAACTTTATCTTATCCTAGAATATCTTGACATTAATATTTTCCTCTGCCCTTAAAATTCATTCTTGATCTTTCAGGATGAATAGAGGAAACAATAGAGGTAGAGGGCGAGCTGCTCCTCCACCTGCTGTCCCTGCCAGATTTACTAAGCTATGCAAAGACTATGCTGAACTAGGTGGCACTAAATTCACGGGTTCAAAAACCATAATAGAAGCTCAGCAATGGTTACGAGACTTGGAGAGAATTTTCTCCTGCCTCGAAATCACAAATGCCCAGCAGAGGCAACTCGCGGCCTGACAAATGAAGGGAGCCGCTTTAAACTGGTGGCTATCTATTACTGCTCACACTAACGAGGCTGACCTCACTTGGGAGCAATTTAGGGAGGCCTTTCTGGTCAAATGGATGCCCGAAGCGGGCAAGTCTCAGCTCTATCGAGACTTTATGGATCTGAAGCAAGGCGATATGTCCTTCACGGAATACGAGAGAAAGTTTAATGAGCTCTCCCAATACGGCCTGAATTTGATTGATACCCCGCTTAAGAAGAACAAGAAATTTATTGCTGGTGCTCGACCCGAGTTCTACGATCGACTCATTACACATGTGCATGGGACGTTCACTGCTTTGATGGATATGGCTCTCCGGTATGAGAACCCTACCTCTAGGACCACTCCAACTGCCCAGTCTGCACCGGCCCAGTCTTCTGGAAATTCAAGGAAAAGGAAGTCAAATTTCTACCGTCATAAGAGGAACAAGACACAAGGGTTGGGATCATCATCTTCTGCTCCTGCGAGGCCACCTGTAGATCTGTCTACCATTACTTGCTACCGATGCGACCAAAAGGGACACTACGCGAATAGCTGTCCTACCTTGGGTGCTGCGATTCCCCCTCCCGCTCAGTCGGCTAGGCGAGACCTTTGCCACATTTGCCTTCAGCCGGGACATTTCAAGAGAGACTGCCCTACTCAGAAGAAGGGGAAGGCATCAGGAATTTTCGCTGTTACTTCTGCATCCTCTCCAGCTCCACCGCCAGCACCTGCACCTGCTCTCGCTCCTAGCGATTCCCAAGGTACACTTCAAGGTTCTTTTACTTTATTCAAATCTCCTGGTCGCGTTTTATTCGATACTGGAGCTTCCCACAGTTTCATCTCATCGGATCTCTGTAATAAATTTGAGCATCTCCTTTTTCCTGAATTTTCTTCTGTACCTTTATGTGTTTCAAACCCCATCGGTGGCCCTGCGAACCTTAGTAAAGTTTGTAGGAATGTGAAGCTCCTCCATTTCCAGCAGTGTTTCACTGGTGACTTCTATGTTTTGGGATTTGACGCTTTCGACCTTTTGCTTGGAGGTGATTGGTTAGATAGACATGATGTAGATATCTCTTGTAGTTCTCGTACGGTTGCCTTAAAGATGATTTAGGAAATCCATTAGAGATCCAGTGTAAATGGCCTCAAGAGCTTGCTGGTAGCTTCGTTTATTCTCTCGATATTTTCCATGGTGATATCGAGTCCACTCCGGTGGTTAAATTTTTTCCCGACGTATTTGGTGAAGTCACTTCTTTACCTCTGAAGCGGGAAATTGATTTCCATATCGACCTCATCCCTGGAGCGCGACCTGTAGTCCTTCCACCCAGAAGAATGGCACCACGGGAGAAGAGCGAATTAAGGAAGCAAATTCAAGACTTATCCTCTAAAGGGTTGATCAGACCTAGTTTCTCAGAATGGGGAGCAGCTGTAGTTTTTGTCACAAAATCTGATGGTTCCCTCCGGATGTGTGTTGATTATAGGGAACTGAACAAGCTTACTATGAAAAACAGATATCCTATGCCCCGCATAAATGATATGTTCGATCAACTCTATGGAGCGACTGTTTTCTCTCAACTTGATTTAGCCACTGGTTTCCATCAGCTTAGAGTTTCTGAGGAGAGCATACCCAAAACTGCTTTCCGTACGAAAATGGTTTCTTTGAATGGCTAGTTATGCCTTTTGGGCTGACTAACGCTCCTGCCTTCTTCGTCGACTTGATGAATCGTGCCTTCCGCGATGTGCTAAATAAATTTGTTCTAGTCTTCATTGATGATATCCTTGTGTTCTCCAAATCTGAGGAAGAGCATAAATCTCATTTGAGCTTTGTATTGGGGACTCTTAGGAGGCACCAGTTAAAAGCTAAATTCTCTAAATGCCATTTCTGGGAAGAAGAAGTCCGATTCCTCGGACACATTGTCTCTAGTGAAGGAGTTTCTGTTGATCCAGTCAAGATCGCTGCAATCAAAGATTGGAAAGAACCTAAGACTCCTACTGATATTCGCAGTTTTCTAGGCCTTGCCGGTTACTACCGAAGGTTCATTGAGAATTTTGCTCGGATTTTGGCACCTCTGACTGCTCTAACTCGAAAGAATGCTAAGTTTATATGGAGCAATAAATGTAAAGCTGCATTCCAAGAGTTAAAAGATAAGCTCACCTCCGCACCAGTGCTTACTGTACCAAATGGAAGTGAAAGATTAACGGTATTTACCGATGCTTGTCGAGAGGGTTTGGGAGCGGTACTAATGCAAGATGGGAAAGTAATTGCATATGCCAGTCGACAATTGAAGACCCATGAGGCAAATTATGCTGCTCACGATTTAGAATTGCTGGCAGTTGTCTTTGCTCTAAAGCTGTGGAGACATCATCTCTTGGGAGCTAAGTTTGATCTCTTCACCGATCATCAGTCTTTGAAATATATCTTTACCCAGAAAGACTTAAATCAGAGACAAGTACGGTGGCTTGAGTTTCTTGCTTCTTATGATCTCGACATAAACTATACTCCCGGGAAAGCAAATGTAGTGGCCGATGCGTTAAGTAGAAAGAAATCTTTGTTGTGCCAGCTTATTGTTTCTTCTCCTCTTTTGGACCGTATCAAGGCTAAGCAGGACGAGGATGTGAGACTTAGAAGTATGAAGGAAAATGTTCGTAGTAGAGGAGGTAGTAATTCTGATGGGAATGGAGCTCAGAATGATGATGAAGGGATTTTGAGAATAAATAGAAGGATTTGTGTCCCAAATGTTGATGGTCTGAGGCAGGAATTACTTCGGGAACATCATCAATCCCAACTTTCCATACATCCTGGCGTAGCAAAGATGTATCAAGATTTAAAGAAACTCTACTGGTGGAAGGTTATGAAGCGCGATGTCTCTATCTTTGTGAGTAGATGTGCGACTTGTCAGAAAGTCAAGGCGGACCACCAGAAGACACCGGGTTTGTTACAGCCTTTGGAGATTCCAAATTGGAAGTGGGAGCAAGTTTCTATGGATTTTATCGATGGTTTGCCGAGATCTAGGAAGGGAAATGAAAGCATCTGGGTTATTGTGGATAGACTGACTAAGTCCGCTCATTTTATTCCAGTCAGGTCTACCCGTACAGCTTCGAGCTTATCCGAAATTTATATGAGGGAGATTGTTCGCCTTCATGGCGTTCCCCTTAGCATTGTTTGCGATCGAGACCCTATTTTCACTAGTCAGTTTTGGAAAGCGTTCCAAGAATCCTTGGGTACTCGTTTGAACCTGAGCACAGCTTACCACCCACAAACTGACGGTCAAACGGAGAGGGTAAATCAGATTCTTGAGGATCTTCTTCGCGCTTGCATCTTGGATTATGGAGGATCTTAGGAAGATCATCTCCATCTTGTGGAATTCACCTATAACAATAGTTATCAGGATAGTCTTAAGATGTCCCCATTTGCTGCTCTATATGGGAGACCGTGTAGATCTCCTTCTTGTTGGATTGAATCCGATAACCGCTTAGTTCTTGGGCCCGAGATAATTTTGGAAGCTTCGGAGAAAGTGGAGGAGATTAAGAGAAGGTTAAAGGTTGCTCAAGATAGACAAAAGAAGTACGCTGATCGGCGTAGAAGGAGTTTGGAGTTTGCGGTTGGTGATTTGGTCTTTCTTAAAATCTCTCCTTTAAGAAATGTGGTTCGGTTTGGGCGTAGAGGAAAGCTGGCCCCTAGGTTCATCGGTCCATTCCGTATCTTGGAGAGGATTGGATCCCTTGCTTATCGACTAGATCTACCCGAGAAATTTGCCGGAATACACAATGTGTTTCATGTATCCCACCTTCGTCGATGTCTTCACGATCCATCTCTTATCATCCAGCCTACTACTCTTGATGGTCTGGACATCGAGCCTGATCTAACTATTGAAAGAAAGCCACTTCGTATCGTCGATCAAGGTACGAAACAGCTAAAAAGAAAGTCTGTCCGATTGGTCAAAGTGCAATGGAGTACTGATGAGCGAGATTGCACATGGGAGACGGACGAGAGCATTCGTGCTTCGAATCCAAAATTATTCGTTGAAGGTACTTCGTTTTGTTATCTTATCTTCCTTTGTTTTCTTTCTTTCGTTCCTTTTCGAGGACGAAAAGTTCTGAGTGGGGGAGAGTGTAACAGACCTAGTTTTTCTAGCAATTTATTTCTTTTAATTATTAAATCTTGAAACTTATTTTAAAGATATATATTAAGTTGATTTATCATACTAAAAATAAAATTGAAGTTTTTAACTTTGTTAAAAGACGACTAAATTCGCAATGTTAATAAAATGAATTTTGTATATATATAATATATGAAAACAAAGTAAATTTTAATTAAGTAATAATTTTGAAGAATTTAGTGTATTTATGAACTGTATGGATTTCGCGTTTAAAGGGTGCGTAAAATTTATGGTATAAGTAACGTAATAAACGTATAAATTAAAAACGTTATTTTTATATAAATTTTGGGTGTTTTGCATTGCGTCAGTTTGGCGTATTTTAAAAATCATATTTAAATATGTATATGGGTTAAAATATCAGTCAGTAGTTTTTATAGCAAACGTTAACTTTTCTCATAGCTTTCAATTGGGTTTTAATTTGTGTATATGACTTCAAATTCCAAAATCTTTTCTAAATCAAATACATTCGAATCTGCCTATTTAGTTTAAAGCAAATTTTAGATTGCTTACGGTTATAAACAAAATCAACGCATGCAGCTGGGATTTTACTTTGCCAAAGATTTTGCTCTGATTTCTAGCTTCACGGGTAAATCAAGTTAGTCCTATCTTCTCAAACAAAGAAAACTGGAAAAAGAAAATCACGCAAGACTTATCCCAAATCAAGCTCGTCCTTCAAATTGCATAAGCTCGTTTTGAAAAAAATATCTTGCTCGTTTTTTTTGGCCTTGCCGTTTCTTGCATTTTATCACGCATAAATAACGTTCATAAGCAAACTAGAAAGTGGAAATAAATCATGATATTTCTTCTTATCTGCCTAAATATCATTCAAAGATTTATTACCTAGATTCGAAACTTCTCTGGTTATTCACTCAGCTAGCATTTATATCACGCAAATATATCTCTCTGTTTTCCTAATCACGCGAGCTTTCCTATATATTTTGTGCAACTCGCATCTCAGAAATCTCACTGCCTCCATCTTCTCCAGCACTAAACCCACGCACTTCCTTAAAAAAAAAAAAAAAGAGCATCGCATCAAGCAAGTTCCACTGCATAATTGCGTGAGTGCACAGGTATGGCCGCATGCGATTTTTTTTTCTTTTCTTTTCTTATTATCTTCCTTGCGTTTTCTCCTGATGATCAAAACAAACTTCACTGGAATGTTGTACAACAGCCTACAGCATATTGGTTTCACTTTATTGTGAGTTTGTTCTTGGTTTCTGGTAGTGGCCGATGTAAAGAATTTTTTTTTTCTTTTCTCTGCCCACCATAGGATCGGCCCTCCACCATCTTCACATCCCACATCCAAGTGCTGTGAATTTTTAAACCAAAAATGATTTACCTCACAAATGAAATTAACTTGACAGTGGTGGAAGTGTTAGTGCTAGAGTCTGATGCATGGATTTTAGCTTTGTAGAATTTGTAAGATAGTTTACACAACAAACCCATGATTTGCAGTGCAATCCTTTGAGCTGTGAATTCATATAGAGAGGTCATGATACCTGTATGCAAGGCCCTGAATTAAACTAATATATAAAAAAAAGGAGTTAGTACAAAAAACAAACAGAGGAGGTAGTGTTCATGTGCACGCAGCCGAGACTAGGGGAGGCAGTACAGATATGGTTGCGTGCATGCATAAATAATAGGCATAAAAAGGAAAGAGTAGTATTTTTTCACTTTTTAAAATGGACTGGCCACGTTTTTCTTTTGGGTGTGATCGGATGTGGGTGGAGAGGTTGAGCCTACTGATCGAATTGAATTCCGGGCATTCCTGTTGTTTCGAAAAAAAAAAATTTCGTGCAAAATTGTTCTAAGTCTTGTTTTATTTCTTTCCTTTTCAAGCTTTGAATCCGGGAATCGACTCCGCAGAAAGTTGATCGTTACCCGCTGTGCGTTTTTTTCTTTTCCGCTGGATTTTCGTTTTGAAACAAATTTTTCTGCAGCACTCTGTTGAGTATTCCTCACCAGACAAACATTCTTGTATATTTGTGAATTAATCACAAGTGTAATTGTAAACTTATTTTATTTAATTTTATCTGCCTGTGATATTAACTTATGATGTTAAACCCCATTATTTAATTGACACATCATAAGTTGTATTATCTATTGTTATATTTTGCAGTTATACTATTTATTATTATTTACTGTTTAAACATCACACTACAAGTTCCCTGAAAAAAAAAAGAGATCATTACAGGCTGAAATGATAGGCCTGAACGATACTTACTTATTTATGCATTTTTTTTAATTTATTTAGTGATTTATTTAACTTTGGATTACGGGTTTGAAATGATAGAACCCGGATTTTCTTTGTAAATTTCGGATTGAAATGATATATATCCGTATCACTTGACCTAGGATAGAAAACTATATACAGACCCGTGGTTTATATAATATTTTTCTGAAATGTTTTAAAAACATTTTAAATGGAAAATTTATAATATTCCGGTTTGAAAATGTATTTAAATGATTTTCATAAAATTTATAATGATTTTTGAATGAGTCAAATTATAAATAAATGAATGTTTAAGCAAAATTTTGAAATATAACTTATTTTGGGAAATTCTGAATTTTTGTTAAAAGTGAGATTTTATAAAGTAAAATAATTGATAATAAGTTATATTCTGGGAATTTAAAAACTTAATTGTTAAGTTAATAATTTAATTAAAGAAATAGGAATTTAATACTTGGATTTAAATAAGAGATTCATAATAATTTTTTTTTTGTATGAAATTTACTTATAAATTCATAAAAATATGAGTATTGAAATTATGATTTCATCATGTGAAAATATATGATATGTAAGTTAAATATGATTTAAGTAAAAATTTACTTAGTTATGAAATTATAGTTAAACCTTGAAATTTTAAATATAAAGAATATTACAACATTTGTAAATGTTGTAGTTAAATTTAAATGTACTTAAAGGCTAATTTGAACTAAAAGCTATTATAGCACTTTGTAAGTGCTATAGTTGATAAAGATAACTAAAGTTTAGTTGGAAATAAAGAAATCTATTACAGCACTTAAATGTTGTCTTTTGGGAATGAACTGTTTAACCTATAACTTTAGGTAGCATTTTTATAAGTGCTACGGAAACTGAATTTTGACTGTTTTAATAAAAGAATTTAATGGAAATAATCTTTGGAAAAAAGCTTAAATTTTGGAATTTAATATGTAATTAATAAAAATAAGGAATTGACTTTAAATGGTTTTAAATGGAAGAATTTAACTTTTAAATGTGAGTTGAAAGGCAATTAATTTCTAAATAAATTGAATAGATTAAAATGTTATTTTATAAAAATAACTGATGTTTAAAAATGATATTATGATATTGAAGGTATTTGAAATTTATTTTGATTTTTAAAGTATAAATACCATTTCTAAAAGTTGTAACCACGGGTTAAAATAACGTTTGGTTGTTAAAGAGACCGGGATCGGATATCTGGCATACTCTCTGTCGATACCGAAAACCACTTTGACAACCGTGTACGCGGTGGAGATTCCAGAATGAAGTAGGATGGTGGTGACGTTTTCTTTAAGGTAAATACGTGGACCCGACTCCCGTGAGTTGGCATAAGGTTGCTAAAACAGGAGCGATTCTCGGATTAATGAGGTAGCATCTCTGATCGGACGCACTTCTTCGTATGCCATTCTATTACTCTTGTGATTGTTTTGGTGCGCACCTTTGATTTGGGTGTGTTGTTCGAGGCGGGCAACAGCTGCGCGCTGCGCGTTTCCATCGGTCCGGATAGCAATTGGTATATCTACCCTGGCATTGCCTAGTTGTGCCGTGTCACCTACCATAGCGAGCCTTATACGATTTTGGTTTTGTACCATACCTATGGAGTGCCCTCTGACGACGCCCAGTACGGGGGAGATTACGGTACTGTATAGGCTATGGGAATATATTATGTGTTAAGGGCTATATGGGTAACCCCTTAACGCTATTTAAAAGTATGTTTATTTTAATATAGACACTATTATAATAGCGGAAATATTACTACATAGTAAATAGTTTAACGGATCCTTAGAGGATGGGCGGTTCCAAGCATCCTTTAAATTACTTGCTCTATATTACAGTACACTTGAATTAACTTACACTATATAAGTATGTATGTCCTGACACGAGTGTTATGTTTTATTTTACGCTCGGGTCAGCCTGAGTTGCAGTTTCAGCCTTCTTCCGGAGCTAGGACATCCTGTAGATCATTCGTGTTGCCAACAAAAGCTTTTCACTCTATATCTTATTTATGTAATGGAGACTTTGGAATTTTTGGCTGTCTATTGAAGTTTAAACTGTATTGGAGATTTAAACTATGTAATTTTTATTTGGTTGAGATTTTATAGTGGCTTCATGAACCACTAAGTATTTTAAATTCCGCTGTGAGATTCTCTGATATCGGTGTCTGTGATTCTGTGATTTGATTTCATTTGCTCCTAAGTTGTTTACAATCTATTGTTTTGAACTATTCAAGCTTGACATGTTTTATTTATTGTCGAATTTGAATGGTACAAAATAGTGGGTCGTTACATATTTGATGATGGTGGAGGGGACCGTAAGAAGGCAATGTGATGTGAAGTGTTTGATGTGCAGCATGGTGTGTAATCCTGAGGAGATGACTGTGCTAGGAGAAGGAGTGAATTGCAGGCAAGTATGGGGAGTAGCAAGTTGTTGAATGCATAGAGTTGTTTGTATGTATGGGTGCAAACTGTAATATTTTGTTGTTTGAAACGATTATATGAATGGCGAGGATCTGTTTGTTGAATGTGATGAGGCCGGTGGTAGTATGATCTATGGTGAGAGGAGTTGAAGTTGGAGAGGGTTGCTGTAGAGGTTGAATGGAGGAAGGGAGATTGCATTGATATGTGCACTGTGATGGTTTCTGTGCAGGGTCGTGGTGCAGTAGTGATGTGGTTGAGAGTTTGTATAGAAGTGATGCAGCAGTGAGATGATGAAGTTGGTATGGAAGTAGTGCTGCTAGGTGGTCGTATGTATGCTGACATGGTGATTTTTATGGCAGTATGGAAAAATTGTGGATTTTTCTCCCTTTTTTGAAGACAATGTTTTTTTCAAAGAGAATTTTATTTAGAGAAAAAATTCATATCTAAATTTAGCTATCACATTTGATTGACTATATTCAAACTTAATTTGTACATAAAGTTCACTAGATAAAAAAACATGTCGAGCGTGATTAAACTTATCTTAGCATGATCATAATAATGGAGGGCTATTGTTACCTGAAAGGAAATTTTACTTTATTTATACTAAATAGATCATGGTATGAATTCCAAATTTACATGATTTGGAAAGAATGAATGTGTAGTAGGGACAAAGATTTCATAATTTTTTTTGACTTTATTATATTTCTAAACTTTTTGCATATAACATAATAAGATTAAGGAAAATATATTGTTCACAAATTTATTTAGCTATTAGTTTTTGATATGCATGGTTTTGGTCACAACTGTATTTTTGTAGACGGGTCTGGAAGTCGATTCTAATGAAGTTGCTAAAGTCATTATGGAAGAGTCGCTGATCATTTTGAAGGTGTCAAGTCTTTGGTCGAGGTGGTTGGGGTTAATGGCAAATTTTCCAAAGAGATCTATAAAGCTTTTCCAGATAATAAGTGCACATTCATATCTTTAACTTAGCTTGGTTAATGATTTACTTGCTGGGATTAATTAATAATTATTAACTTAGTTGTGCATGTAAATTAAGGAACCTAACATGCACAACCAGTGGAAATAATTTGATCATTCCACTAAGTTAATCAATAATAATAATATAATTAAGTTAAATGAGTTTTAATAATAATAATAGTAATAATAAGTCAATTAAGTTAACTAAGTTAATAAAAATTAATTATTAAAATAAAACAAGTTTTATATAAATAACCATGTTTAAGTTAACTAAATTTTATAAATAGTAATAATATAACTACATTAACAAAGTTTTATAAATAAAGACGATGATAACGAATTAACTAAGTTTATAATAATAATAATAATAATAATAATAATAAATTAACTAAGTTAACCAAGTTAATAAAAATTAACTAAGTTTTGTTTAAATTAAATAAGTTTTATAAAATTAACTAAGTTTAAGATAACTAAAATTAAATAATAATAATAACTAATTTAAAAAAGTTTTATGTAATAATAATAACGATGATGAAGAATTAACTAGGTTTATAAAAATTAACTAAGTTTATAATATTAATAATAGTAATACAATTAAGTTAACTAAGTTTTAATAATAATAATAATAATAATAATAATAATAATAATAACCAAGTTAATTGAGTTAATAAAAATTAACTAAGTTTTGTTAAAATTAACAAGTTTATAAAGTTAACTAAATTTTTATAAATAATAATAATATAACTAATTTAACAATTTTATAAATAGTAATGATGATGAATTAACCAATTTATTTTAAAAATTAACTAAGTTTATAATAATAATATAATTAAGTTAACCAAGTTCTAATAATAAAAATAAAAATAATAAATTAGCTTAGTTAACCAAGTTAATAAAAATTAACTAAGTTCTGTTAAAATTAAAGAAGTTTTATAAAATTAACTAAGTTTAAGTTAACTAAATTTTATAAAAAATTGTATGATATACTTGTACAATGTTGTAGTTGTTTGATATTAGATTTGAAGTCTTACGAATTAACATAATTGTTTGACTATATGTTGTAATTTCACTTGTGCTGGCATTGGATTTTCGAAGAGAGCAAGGTTGGACTTTTATGGTGCTAGCTTTCACTTGTGCATGCAAAAAAGAATTATGGGTAAACAAGCGTTTTGTCAGCACCAGTTGTGTGACTATGTACGGTTATGTACTACTTCTGTACCAGTGTATGATAATGTACTACTTGTGTTTATGGTAGTTCATTTGTTCATTATTTTTGGTTTATTATTGAACTATTTATTATTACTGTTTAATATAACTTATGAATAAAGTGAATTAGAGAGTGAACGAGCTAGCAGAATGTGAGAAATAGACAAACAAAAGCAAAAATATTTAGTGGCGTTTATCAAACGCTGCGGAAAAAATATAATGGTAGAAAAAAATGCAACAAAAAAATTATTGCTGCGGTGAAATATACAGCCTTTAAAATGATCAATCTATAACAGCGACTATTTAGTGGCGTTTAGAAAACGCTACGGAAAAAATATGTTAAAAAAAAATCACTTTTGGTGGCGTTTCAACATGCTACAAAAAAAGATTTACGGTGGCCTTTTTTTCCTGCCGAAATAAGTCACATTATAACGGCATTTACAAAAACGCAACAAAAAATATTAGTTTTTTAGTTGCATGTCGTATGACGGCGTTCACTAAAACGCCACTATAAGTTATGGTTGCGTTTTTTGTGCGCTGCCAAAAGTACTTTTTGGTGTAGTGACGGGATCACTAAGAACCTATTGGTATCCACCAATAACTTCATCCAACTATAGTTTTCATGGGCTCACTATAAACCTATTAGGTTCTCCAATAACTTCTTTCATGTCATAGTTTTCATGTGTTTACAATAGAACTTATTGATTTCTACCAATAATTAATCTGGATATAGTTTTCGTGCGATCCTTAAGAACCTATGGCCCATGCCAACAGCTTCTTTCCATACATAGTATTCATGGGCATACTATGAACCTGTCTAAACTAACAATTCTTTGATCAGTCTTTGGTCATCCTATGTTCTGGTCTACCTAACCTCACGGATGCAATTCTACTCATACTGGAGTTAACTCAATATTTATTCACCACTGGGTCAACCTAACCAGTTATTCTGCCCTTAACACCCCAAAATGCATTCATAGGTTAATTGTAAGTGAATATGTGTATAGAAGAATCACACATGATAGCTGATCATAACATAATAATACAAGCATATATGGTTTAATATCCTTGTAATCGTTTTCAAATGAAATATGGTTAATACCTTTACCTATTGTTTTTATCAAGGAAAGTTTTTTTAAAAACTTCAAAGTTAAATGTAATTTCAAAGCTCTTTCATGTTGTAATAGGCTTATCAAAAAATGAGATTGGGTTCTTTGTTTTGGAACCAAAGGCTTTCGAAACCTTAGACCTTCTCTTTCGAAATCATTGAAATATGCCTATGCAAAGTATTCAAACCTTCTTTCCAAATACTTAAAGATATACCTTTCGAAACACTCAAACCGTTTCTTTCGAAAATATTGAAACATTCCTTTCGAAACTCTTAAATCACTCCTTCCAAAGCATTGAAATCTTCCTTCCGAAAGCATTAAAACATTCCCTTCGAACGTATTAAAACTTATCTTTCGAAACCACTTAGTTCAAGTAGAATTTATAGAAGCATAGCTTCAAAACCATTTGGAAGTATCTCTTTCGAAATCATTGGGTTTAACCTTAATTATAACTTTAGGGTCAAGGAGAACATAAATGAAAGTAACCCTTTCGAAAACATTAATCTTCATGTAAAAGAATTTAGGGAACAAATGGCTTTGAAACCACCCTTTCGAAAGCATTGGTAAAAGCGGCTACAGTACCCTTTCGAAAGCATTGGGAAACAGCTTCAATATTAATAAAACAAAAGCTTCCCTTTCAAACTAATTGTTATAAAACTATAAGAAAAGCGACCTTTAACCAATTCGAAAGGTATGGAGACGACAGTTAGGTTTTGACTAGGTTCAGTAGCGACTACCTTTTCGAAAGCTCCTTTTCAAAACTTAAATAAGCGGCCAATCATTCGAAAGCTTTTCTTAAAACAGAAAGGCGGAAACCCTTTTGAAAGCATCATTTATAAACAAAAGTAATTCAAAGTTAATAAAGATAGCTTCTACCCCTTCGATAGCTTATAAGAATAACTTCAACCCCTTCGAAAGCTCATAGAATAACTTCAACCCCTTCGAAAGAAATCCTTCAACACCATCCTTTTTTGCCTTTCTCTAATGCACTACATACCAATTACTTGATACCTTTTGTATTGGTTTCAAATGGGTTCGAATGGCCTACTAGGCATGGTTTCGAAAGCGAGCAAATGGACGTAGCAAAGTGGTAAATTATATCAATATTGATTTTATGCCTTACAAAGAAACTTCTTTTTATCCAACTTGCCTTATTTGTCAAAATATAATTGGTTGCCAAATTCTTTGTAAAAATCTTTTTCCAAAAAGGCTATCGAATTCATCAATTAATAATTGAAAATATTTTAGTAGAAAAGCCCTTCTCCTTAATAAAACAATTAAAATGTTCAAGTCCACAAATTTAACTAATTTAATTTCCATCGTAAATCACTTAGGAAAAATCCTCAAAAATCAAAATAATTCAATTTTAATACGTTTTCTAACATATTGAAATTTTAAAACCAAGATCAATCTATAATTGCCGTAAATAATTTAAACCTAAAATTGCATATTTCTTCCATTCGAAAATTCATATTAAATTATCCCTAACTTGAAATATTATGAAAATTTAAACCCATCTCCAAAGTAATGTTTTACGTAACATATTCCCATGGCATTCGAAACCAATTTTACATGATTTTTACCTTAAAATCGAATTAAACCTTTAAACAAAATGCTTGTTTAAATCAAACATGGCATATAATCAAAGCATATCATCATTCAATCCACCCAAATGGTTTTAGGTCTTAAACCCAAATTAAAATATTCAATAAAACATATATGAGATGGTTTAGATTATTATTCATCTTATTTGGATAAGGAACTTGAGATTTGATCTTGCTTAATCTTCCTAGCTTGAATCTTAGCTTCTACTTGATTTTGAACTCCTTTTCTCCTAGGGTTATGGCCGTCCTTGATCTCCTTAGTTTTTGTTTTTGGTTTATGAATGTATGAATGAAAATAAGGTAAGAGTTTAGGGGTTATGGGGTTATGGTATATGGTTATTTCCCATGTTACCCTTTCCTTACTTAACTTAGTTTTCATATTTTAAACCATTCTTATGAATATACTTTTGAGCCATTTTATAAATTCATTTAATTAAGGCACGACCTTAAGTAGTTTTCAAATCTTAATCCCCTCACCACTCTAGTCTCTACATTAATCTATTTAATTCTTCTAATTAAATCTCTGAAATAATGTTATTTAAAACGAGGGGTGTTACAAATTTTCTAATTTCTGAGAGTTAAGATTGATGTCGAGTAAGAATGGAGCAATATAGCTCTAACCTACAAGGCTTCCCTCTTGGACGAGGAATAGTTAAGTCAGAATGTCGAAAATGTGTTAATCTTGTTGTTTACTTACTTGTTTAAAAGGCAATTAACTTTCCTTAATGCTAAAAGTTGACGAAGTAGGCTTATTTATTTCTAGGAGTTAAGATTGATATCGAGTAGGGATGGAGCAATATAGCTCTAACCTATCTATCCTTCTTGAACGAGGAATGGTTAAGTCGAGAATGTCGGAAATAGGTTAATAATGTTGTTTGTTACTCGTTTATGGAAATCATTAATACTATACTTAACACTAAAAGTCGACGAGTATGCATGTCTATTTGTAAGATTCAAGAATGAACATCTAGGCAAGGCTCTAATGCGACCAGTGCTTTAACTTACCTAGCTTCACTCTTGAATGAGGAATGGTTAAGTTGAAATGTCAGAAATGAGTTAACTATACGAACATTTATTTGTATAAGTAATTATTTTGACTAGGTAATCGATTAGTCGACTATCGAACTTAACTTATTATTAAACTTAGATCTTTAAAAGGAATGTTTTAAGGAGGATATAATTGAAATGGTTTTGGGTTTGGTGTAACAGTGTGTTAATAACATTCGCCTTTAACCTTTTGATTATACTAATGAATGTAAATAAATCTTTAAAAGAATGTTTTAAAGATAAATATATGTATGAAATGGTTTTGGTTTGTAGTGACAATGTTTAAGTAACATTAGTCATGAACCTTTCGAATAGATTTGTGAAAGCGCTTAGATCTTCAAAATAGATATTTTAGAGGAAATTACAAGTATAGAATCTTTTGAAAATAAGATAGAAAAAGCTAAGGTTTAAAGTAATGAATCTTGTTAATGATTTGTTAACATACTTATTCCATTTGAGATAATTATATGAATACTGTTTGAAGTATTGAAAGGGTAAAATAAGTAGTGAAATTCATAAATGATATTTTATTAATTAAAATAAGTTTGACTACTAAAAGAGGTTTAAATTAATAAAAGATTAATTTATAAAAGGGATTAGAAGTTTCTTATGTGACTTGATCGTGCTTTGTAAGTTTCTTAGTTTACGGAAAATGGTCGGTCGTATACTTAGTACTAAAAGCCGAGGAAGTAGGCTTGTCTATCTATAGGAATTAAGATTGATGTTCATGTACAGATATGAGCAATAGAGCTCTAAACTATCGGGTTCATTCTTAACCGAGGGATACTATGAGATGAAAACATTAAAAACATGATAAGTATACAAAACTTGGTTTCCATATGAGATCGCTCTCGTTATCATTGAATGACCTAATTCATTGATTCAGTCTTGAAGAGACTGGGTTTGGTAAGTGTTTTACATAATGAAAACCACTTCAAGATTGAGATACATGTTCTATCTCTTGGAAGTGGATATGTTTGAGATACTTGAATCCATGTATGGTTTCGAGATCCATTCAGGATGTAGGAATCCATCTGGAGATTCGTATGCTATTTGAGTGATGATGACTCAGGTGAAAGATGCCGAATGTGACCTCGACATTCGAAATGGGTATAGACAGAGTGGGATGCACAATCTAGGGTTTTTCAGTCCCATGACAGGGTATTGACAACTCTATATGTTGAGTATGTTTATCGAAGTTGTGCGCTAGAGCTGATGGTATTTGGTACCATATAATCCATGTTTATGTTCAGGCACGGGCCTTTGTGTTTACCTTATCTTATATTTTATCTAGAGATATGCGGCGCTTGGAAGGTATTTTAGAACCTTGTGCAAGGAATTTCGAATTCAACTTCTCCGAAGAGATCTCTATAGGAAATCCAGTATGTGAACGTTCTGTATCGGATTTTATTGTACTCCTAATATGCTATTGAATGTAACCAATGTAACCATTCCAACTATGTTATAATATTTATATTCTAAAACCTAGACATTATCTACTATATCACATTATGTACCTATTAGATGGTGGTTCTTTTGAGGGGATAACCATTAGCTATTCCATGTGGTCTCAAAAGTATTGTTATATGTCGGACATATATTTCTTGAGTTTTTCATACTAGAATTATGTCTTACGCTTGGGTTTTGTTTTTTGTAAATTCCTCGCATGCTCTTTTGAGTAGTCCGAGAAAGGCAGGTTTTTCGTTGATGTTTTTACAGCTCGAGAAGACAAGCTGGATATTTCACCTACCGTAGTATTCTTATTTTTGCTGCATTATTGTATTGTGCATATAAGCATTTGTGAGAACGGGCAGTTATAACTATTCAGGCTGATGATAGTACTTAGGTTTTGTAACTTTGAGATTTTGTATCGGAGTGACCCTTTATACTGTTAATTTGATATTATATATTACCGTTCCGCTAGTGAGATTCTGATGTTGTGTTCTCTTCTTTCTTGTTTTATTTCTTTTTCTTTTTACTTCACCATATTAATTCGTCCTTCCGACAGTTGGATGATCGATACACGAATACCATGGATGTATTAGTGTCGACATTCGGCGGTTGAGAGGGCAGGTCATTACATGGGACAAAAATTATATAAGGACCCTTGAATTAAGGAAGGCCGTGGAGATTTTTTCCCTCTTTCATCCACATTTTTGAGGGCATGAAAGTCATTCTCCACTTAGTTAACATCAACACATTATCTCCTTTCATTTCATTATTTTTATTTTTACAAAATATTTCAAAGGTTTTAGGAAAAAAAATTGTCTTCTTTCTTTATCTTCCTTTTTCTAAACTTCTTGAAATTTTCTTCAACTCTCTCCATACTCTAGTATAGTCCTTAAAAACTCCCTATTTAACAGCCCGCCAATCTGTACCCCTTGAATTAATACCATTCAACAATAATCAACTCAAGTTGTAAAGAAATATGAACCATTTGGGTTAAAGAAGAAGAGGTAGGAGAAGAAGATAGAAAACAACATTAGAATCTAACCATCGCAGCGGAATAAAATATAATAGATAATAATGATCTTTACTCAAAATCAAATATATCTGTTTATACATTACATCATCAGAGTACATCAGTCTCAACTCAACATCAATAAAATACAACTGGATACACAACAACTCAACACAGCGGAAAATATATGTATAAACAAGTACGAGAGTACGTATCGTCATCCAGCTCGTCTCCTGAGCGCCACAGCATCATATCATGTACACAATAATACTCGGTCTGACCCGAGCATTACAGTTAAATAATACCCGAGTCAGTCTGGAATACCAGCGTGAGAAAATCACACCCAATTGATTATTAAAGTTTCAAAAATTCTTTGAAAACAAAAGCATCTCGTAAGACCACGCCACAAATAAACATGTCGGGTTTTTACCTTACGATAGCTAAAATATTTTTATTAAAGTCCTCTGATATTATAATAGTGTCTATAGAAAGTAAAATAAAATCTAGCTGAAATGCTTGCATCTCACGTTTCAGCAATAGTTGGGCACAATCAAAACTGTATGGGCGCGTATGGAAAATGGATTCCAACTAATGGCTAGGCACTGGGATAGCACCTGTCACAGTACCTGGTCTAGATCAGCGTACCGAGGAGCCACCCTAACTCCCATGCAACACAAGACCGAAACAATCCCTTACTGGACAGTCCAGAGCAAGATCACCCCACGGTTGGGATCAGCAACCGCCCACTAAGCCGAAATAAAAGGGACATCTAGACAAGGATGACCTCACCCTCCAGTGGGGGCTACCCACGAAGCCTTGCTGCATAACCCCTGATTTTCAGCCATTCCCATTTGACGAGGCTTGAGGCTAAGCGTTCCCCTTTTATAACATATCCTTAGAATGCCCATCGTCCACCTGACGATGTTTACGAAAGCATTCATCCATACAAGTCCGTTCCGGGTTTAAACGGAACCGAAGGCACTATTCCTACTACATCCATTTTGGAAATATCCTCAGGATTAGTAGCGACTAGCCCTTGCACTTCACTGCTCCATCTTCGAATCCAAAATCGTTTCCATGAAACGTACAAACCGGATCGAAGTGGTTTTCGAAAAATTAATCTCGATCCCGGTCTCTTCAAAATGATCAACGCATTTGTCCAATATTGATAGTCGGTGATTTAACTATCAATTAATATTCACAAACATCCATCCAACAATAAATAATTTTCCAAATTATTTATTAACCACAAAATATCTTCACAAGATATACTTCTATTTTCAATCCTTTGAAAACAGTTTCAAAACCATCTTTCTTTTCAAAATAAACTTTCCCAAATATTTTCTATCTCCTTTGAAATCACCAAGCACAAAACTAGATTTCTAAAATAATTTAAAACACTTTACTTTGAAATATACTTTAATACATTTAAGTTAGAACTACATCAATAATTTATTAAACATGCCATACTATATGAATAGTTGAAAATAAGGTTACTTAATAAATATAAAACTAGATTTATACTTTTAAAAACATAATATTAAGTCATTCTTTAAATAATTACTAATATAATAAATTACTTACTTTAGAATTTAAATATTAGAAATAAGAAATTTTCCAAAACATGCTTTTTAAAACAACTTTTAATCTTTTAACTTATATTTTAAAAAAATTTCTTTAAAAACATACTAGGTTATCCAGGGAGAATTCCACCTTCAATCACTTAGATCAATTTTCCAAATTGATTCCCAATTTATACTACTTGAATTAAATCTCTTTACTTACTCAATTCCTTCAAAATTCATTAATTATGCGTTTTAATATTAATGTTATTAATTTCCGTTTGATTTTATATCTTTTAACTGAAATATACAAAATTCCAGATCTTATCCTAATGTCTTCTTTATTCTTTCCAATATTTTAAATCTTAAATTTCAAATAAATGTTTTTGTTCTTTTTAAATAATACCATTGAATTTTTTTTTAAAATTCATTAATTCCCTGTTTAATCAAAATTTCCTTTCTCTACTCAAGATTTATTTACTAGAATTTTAAAGGGCACATTATTTCTTTCCCAATTCATTCTAAAATTTTATTCAAATTTCTATAATTATTTTACTTACAAATTTACTTCTTTTATTTTCCTTCCAGAATCCAATATATATATTTGTGGTAAGTCACTCTACCCAGTCATATCAAATCGAACCATAGCATACAATATTCTAATATAATTCATCATAGAATATCAAATAATCACCATAAAGGATATTAAATAATAAATGTTGAGGGATCCAGTTGGATCCCTTCAACCTGTTTTCCCTGCATCCACAGACGTTAGCACAATAATATGCAGATTCCAACCATTTAAATTTAACCATTTAAATTTAACCATTTAAATTTAAATTTAAATTCAACTGAGTGAGATTAACTCACCTTTGACTTTGCATTTGCCATTTACTTCAATATTGCTTTGGTTTTCCTGATGTTTGACCTTGAATAAGCATTATAGGATTTTACTAATATTTGAACTAATTGAACAAATTTATTTTCTTTTAATAAGTTTAAACTAAAAATTTCCTTTAAAAAATCTATTTAGTAGCTAAAATAATTAAAATTTTAACTAATTTCCTTTTTAAATAATTTCTTAGTAACTAACATAGTTTAATTAAGTTAATCAAACAATTTAATCTCCGTATCCTTTATGGTAAACCAGTAAGTTGAAAATATGCATATTTATTTTATTTTTATTTTGATACTACATATATATTTATGAATTTTTTTATAGATTTCAAAATCTAGCTTTTCATAAATTCCTATATTATCCAAGATCCTGCATATATACTTATTTCCTGTATTAAAATATGTATGTATACTTATATATTTTATATGAAAATCTGTTTTATTCTTTTCCCATTTTTTTTAACAGCTGCAGTTTATATACATCACTGTTTTCATAAAACCTGTTATTATATCATTATTTCTAAAATTGCAAATTATAATAGGTAAACAGATAAACCACCTCACTGACATTCGAATGCTGCCGAACTCCAAAGCTCCATCGAAGTCATCCTCTCGCCGCGCCCACCCCTTCCAATCCGTGACCAAAACCCTCTCAAAGTCGATTGTGCTCACGAGTTTCCCCTGCCGAAATCGAAACGTACGCGAAACTTAGCCCACTGCCTAACACGTACATGTGAAACCCAAATCGTATCGACTATGCCACAGCCCTGCACCATCATCCACGCGCTCATACGATCCAAGCACGAGCTCGACCCCAAATTTGCGATTAACCTCGCGTCAACCTCTCGAACGAAGCTCACGATTACATGCTTCGTTATTTATTTTCGATCGGCCAAGAAGAATAGAGGAGCTTCGGTTTTCGAATCGCGTGAGAGAAGTGAAAGATAGGGGAACGAGATTGGAAAATTTACAGCTGCCATGGTTGAAGATTTTAGAGAGGGAGATAACTTGATTAAATCGCGTGGGGTGTAAATTCACTCGGCCATTATATTTTTATTTTGGGCGAGAAGTAAGGGTATTGCTAAGTTTCCAGAACGAACAAAATATCTAACTCTTTTTTTTTAATAAAGAAGCGTATTGAAGAAGGTAACGCTATTTCAATTATTATTTCTAAACCCTATACGTGATGCTAGCTACAGAATTCCATATAATTTCAACGTGTTTATATATCGTACACTCACACTCTACTCCAAAAGCTACAAAATTTGAAATCCGAAAACAATTCAACATTACGGACCCAATGGAACTGGTTTCGTCAAGTTCCGAGACTGTGCCTCAAAAGGCTATTTTTAAATTCAATTTAGACGATTTAAATTTCGAAACCAAACAAAACACTTTCAAAGTCAATTTTAACACTTTTACTATTTTCCATATTATCGATATAATTTTTATAAGCCATTAAATTATTATTAACAGGCTTAAAACTCCAGATTCAACAATTTACCCAACTTTAAATTATTTAATTTAATAATTCAAGTATCAAATAAATTGTGATATTCGTAAATTCGAGTTAAAATTATTCTATTGAAAATTTAAAATCAATTAAATATTCCGATTTAAATTGCTTAAAAATTCCGGGTCGTCACATTCCTCCCCCCTTAAAAGAATTTCGTCCCCGAAATTACTAGTTAGGAAAAATGGTCCGATTCTCGTTTACTTATCCTCAAAACCAATCTATTCGACATCCAATCAACTATTTTCTTATAAAAGACTCATTATTATTCTTATCAACATTCCAAATTTTTCCAAAACCTTCTATAGTTTTCAAATACTTACTTGTTCAACTATTCAAATAATAATTCAAAATTAAATTTTGAATTATCAAAAAAAAATTTCTAAAAATTTTCTAACTCCTTAAATTCCCGAAAAATTTCGCCAGCGTCTCCTTTGCGCGGCTAGCTCGGTACAACTACAAAATGGCTCTACGACCTCCCAAATCCGAAAAGAAAACAAAAAGCCAAGTGGCTCAATCCAAATCCCAATCAAATTTCACACCAAATTTAAATACATACCTTTTTGTCGGGCAATTCATATTTATCTTCTGAAATCAAAATCAATTCTCTTTTCCCTTTATATTACCTATATACCTGCTTAGCACTAATATCCAATCACAATATTCCCAAAAGCATTTTATCGACTTCCTTACAAAATGTCAATATTTAATCATTCAAATAACAACTTAGAATATATTTACAATATTCGATTTCCAATTAAGAATTTTCATTTCCTACCTAAGTTTAGTATAAGCATTTTATATGTTTCTTTATTTATTTTCACCATACCACTTTAGTTTATATCTATGTCTATTCAAATCGATTCTTTCATTTCCATATGAATTCAATTTATCTTTAACTCTGCATATATAAACTTTATTTGTCATTTATTTCTAATTCATGTCATTACTTTAAATTGATTTCATTTATTAACTTATTTTAGTTTCCAATTTGAATTTGTTTTGTTATTAACAAAAATTCTCTAAAAAATTTCAAAAATTCTCTAACTCCCAAAATTTCCGAATTTTTTTGGCAGAGTCCGCTATGCACGGAGGAGCTTTTGCAATTTGACAAAAGATATAAATATATATACATCGACCCACACGGTCGAAAAACAGAAAAACAGTTCATATTTCCTATTTGTATTACGTAGGCGTCCCTTATTTAGCATTTTAAGCAAAGTGGTTTTTTATTTAAGCTGTTAGCGCGGGCAAAACCAGTCAACGGCTTCCAAAAACCTGTACTTACTCAATTTAAACATGACAGTGCCAAATTTACAAAGTTTATTAACATTTTACTTAATTTCAATAGCTACACATGCACATCATAAGCAATATCTGCCAAACAACACTTATAAGTAATTAATAAAGTGTCAACCGCCAATTCGATTTCTCTCACTCGCTTCCAACCAATTTTGATGCCATTTCATTCAATCCTAATGGTTTTCAATTCAATTTCTAATATTCAGTTTATTTTTAATCCAATCAAACTTATATTCAATTCAATTGATTTCAAAATCAATTTTATTTCACTTCTATCAACTCATAAATTTATTTAATCTCGTTTCCGTCAAATGACAGTTTACTTTTACGAAATTTGACCATATGCAAGTGAATAAATAATTACGTAAGCTTCTAGCCACTTAATTTGATTTCACTCAATCAATAGTCAATTTCCTTCCATTCTAATTCATTTGCACTCATATCAATTTTATTAACCAAACTAGTTTATTCAAATCCATTAACAACTTAGGTTCATCTTCATTACCAATTAAATTTCCTTTTATTTTAATTCATTCACACCCATTTGTTTAGCTTGCCATATTCCAATTAAATTTTATTCTCAACCCAATCATTAGCGTTTCATTTAATACTATTCTATTAAACTTGGAAACATTCAATTGTTAATATTGTCTCCAAGTTATTTCAATTCCTTAACATTTTAAATGGTTTACAATTATTTATTTAATAATTTTCATTCCATTAAATATTATCGGCAACTCACCGAATTTTATTTCAATTAAAATACATTTTTACTTGATCGAAATCCAATCCACTATTATTAAACTTAATTTTAAGTTGAATTCAATTCAACTCCTTTCCATCTTTTAGCTTAAGTATATTCACTCCAATTTTATACTTAAGCTCATTTTCATTTTACAACTTAATTCTCTCTCAATTAAATCTCATTTTAGATTTGCAATTTCATTTGATTGGTTATTATAGAATTTAACTTTCCAGATTCAACTCATTCAATTTATTACCTGGCTATCTTCCAATTTATCTTCACTTATTTGGATTTTATTTGCAATTCATACCAACATTATTTTAATCCATTTACATTTTTCTCCGATACATTTCAATTATACTTAATTTGTTAACACTTCAAGTTAAATTTTAATTTAAAACTCAAGTTCTGAATCCACTATCCATTTCCAATTTACCACCAAATTTCATGGACTCACAGTTCAATTACATTTACTTTACTGACAATTCAAGTCGAATTCAATTTATAACTTGGGTTTTATTTCCAAACTTCATCATAAATTCACAATTCAATTTCTATTAAAGAACATTACGTTCCCATTTACAAATTTTATTAACTAATTTATTGTAAAATGAGTTCTCTCCAATTTATAGTTCAATACTTGACTTTTAATTTCAAATACCACTTCATTTTATTTTCTTTGTTTAATTTATTTTATAATTCAAGTTTGTATTTCATTTTATTTGTCAATTCATCAAACAATATTTATTTTGGATTTTGTATTCCATTTTCAACTTTATAAGTCACAACTTATTATTTACACAATTCCATTCATTATAGGCTTGAATATGTTCATCTTTAATTTTTAACTCAAGCCTTCTATTTATTTATAGCCCAAGCATATTTTATTTCTATGGATTTTTAATTCTCTTATAAGTTATTCTGATTTATTTATTTCAATTCTTTTTCAATTTATTTTCCATTTGTTCAGGCAAGAATTAAGTTTCATTCATTAATTCAATTGAATTCTCATTCCAATTCAATTTTACTTTAACCTAGTTTTATTTAACTCAATTCGATTTCAACTTGATTCGAATACAACTGGATATTATTTTCAGCTTATTCAATTAATGTCAATCCAGTCAAATTTTATTTCCCAATCCAAGTTAATTTCATTTTCATTTTAATTATAAATTCCATTATTCAAAGCTTATATTTCTTTCATAATTTAAAAATCATCTCAATTTATAAGCTTATAACTATCTAATCGGGATTTTTAAACACCCGGCTTTTGTTTCAAATCATTTTGAAATCTTCAACACCTCACATCACATTTCTCAAATATTTAAACCAATCCTGGTTTTATTCCTAGCAAATTTCCTTAGAAATTTTCAAAAACAACTAGCGTTTCTGAACAAATCAATTTGGCAGCAACTTATCACTTAGAAATTCGAAAATGAATACTGATGATGCGGCCATCATCATCAGAATTATTTTCCAATAATCCGAGTGATTTCAATGCTATATCCTTTTCAAAATCCATTTTAAAAACAGATTTCTTTTCAGAAATATCACCAAAACAATTGTGCTACTATTTATCTTCAAAACACTTCCAAAATCTCCAGGATTTAAATTTCCAAATCCTGCTTAAACCAATTTTACTATAATTCATTTGCATAGCTTATGCTCATACAAATTCTTATTTGATTATATTTCAATTTACAAATTTCATTTATGATTCATATTTATAAATTTCATTTCATAATGAATTTATTCCTTTAGACTTCGGTTATATTTTCAAGTTCTAGTTAAATTTTCCATACAATAAGGATCATAATTTAAATACCGTTATTTCTAACATCCAAGCGACCATATATTAGCTAAATAGTTTCAAAAACTTTTCTTTACATCAAAATATATTTTGGGTAAAATTATTTCATTTACCCACATTTAAAACAATACCGTGTCAATCGTTCTATTCAAGTGTTTAGAAACCGTTCGATACAGTTGCGCAGACTGTGCCGACGAAGGTTCATATACCACTAAATAAATCAATCAACACAATATTAAAACAATTTATATTCACTAACAAATACGCGCTCATATCTATTAATACGCTCAAACTCATTATAGAGTACTACGGACTCTATTTGAGTAATTTCCACCAGAGCCAAGGTTATCTCCAACCTAAGCTCTGATACCAAGTGTAACAGCCCGCCAATCTGTACCCTTTGAATCAATACTATTCAACAATAATCAACTCAAGTTGTACAGAAATACGAACCATTTGGGTTAAAGAAGAAGAGGTAGGAGAAGAAGATAGAAAACAACATCAGAATTTAACCATCGCAGCGGAATTAAATATAATAGATAATAATGATCTTTACTCAAAATCAAATATATCTGTTTATATATTACATCATCAGAGTACATCAGTCTCAACTCAACATCAATAACATACAACTGGATACACAACAACTCAACACAGCGGAAAATATATGCATAAACAAGTAGGAGAGTACGTATCGTCATCCAGCTCGTCTCCTGAGCGCCACAGCATCATATCACGTACCCTATAATACTCGGTCTGACCCGAGCATTACAGTTAAATAATACCCGAGTCAGTCTGGAATACCAGCGTGAGAAAATCACACCTAATTGATTATTAAAGTTTCAAAAATCCTTTGAAAACAAAAGCATCTCGTAAGACCACGCCACAGATAAACATGTCAGGTTTTTACCTTATGATAGCTAAAATATTTTTATTAAAGTCCTCTGATATTATAATAGTGTCTATAGAAAGTAAAATAGAATCTAGCTGAAATGCTTGCATCTCACGTTTCAGCAATTGTTGGGCACAATCAAAACCGTACGGGCGCGTATGGAAAATGGATTCCAACTAATGGCTAGGCACTGGGGTAGCACCTGTCACAGTACCTGGTCTAGATCAGCGTACCGAGGAGCCACCCTAACTCCCCTGCAACACAAGACCGAAACCATCCCTTACTGGACAGTCCCGAGCAAGATCACCCCGCTGTTGGGATCAGCAACCGCCTTTAAGCCGAAAGAAAAGGGACATCTAGACAGGGATGACCTCACCCTCCAGTGGGGGCTACCCGCGAAGCCTTGCTGCATAACCGCTGATTTTCAGCCATTCCCATTTGATGAGGCTTGAGGCTAAGCGTTACCTTTTTAGAACATATCCTTAGAATGCCCATCGTCCACCTGACGATGTTTACGAAAGCATTCATCCATACAAGTCCGTTCCGGGTTCGAACGGAACCGAAGGCACTATTCCTACTACATCCATTTTGGAAATATCCTCAGGATTAGTGGCGACTAGCCATTGCACTTCACTGCTCCATCTTCGAATCCAAAATCGTTTCCACGAAAAGTACAAATCGGATCGAAGTGGTCTCCGAGAAATTAATCTCGATCCCGGTCTCTTTGAAACGATCAACGCATTTGTCCAATATTGATAGTCGGTGATTCAACTATCAATTAATATTCACAACCATCCATCCAACAATAAATAATTTACCAAATTATCTATTAACCTCAAAATATCTTCACAAGATATACTTCTATTTTCAATCCTTTGAAAACAGTTTCAAAACCATCTTTCTTTTCAAAATAAACTTTCCCAAATATTTTCTATCTCCTCTGAAATCACCAAGCACAAAACTAGATTTCTAAAATAATTTAAAACACTTTACTTTGAAATATACTTTAAAACATTTAAGTTAGAACTACATCAATAATTTATTAAACATACCATACTATATGAATATTTGAAAATAAGGTTACTTAGTAAATATAAAACTAGATTTATACTTTTAAAAACATAATATTAAGTCATTCTTTAAATAATTACTAATATAATAAATTAAGAGAAAATACTTACTTTAGAATTTAAATATTAGAAATAAGAAATTTTCCAAAACTTGCTTTTTAAAACAACTTTTAATATTTTAACTTATATTTAAAAAAATTTACATTAAAAACGTACTTGGTTATCCAGGGAGAATTCCAGCTTCAATCACTTAGATCAATTTTCCAAATTGATTCCCAATTTATACTACTTGAATTAAATCTGTTTACTTACTCAATTCCTTCAAAATTCATTAATTATGTGTTTTATTATTAATGTTATTAATTTCCGTTTGATTTTAAATCTTTTAACTAAAATATACAAAATTCCAGATCTTATCCCAATGTCTTCTTTATTCTTTCCAATATTTTAAATCTTAAATTTGACATAAATGTTTTTGTTCTTTTTAAATAATAACATTGAATTTTTTTAAAATTCATTAATTCCCTGTTTAATCAAAATTTCTTTTCTCTACTCAAGATTTATTTACTAGAATTTTAAAGGGCACATTATTTCTTTCCCAATTCATTCTAAAATTTTATTCAAATTTCTATAATTATTTTACTTACAAATTTACTTCTTTTATTTTCCTTCCAGAATCCAATATATATATTTGTGGTAACTCACTATACCCAGTCATATCCAATCGAACCATAACATACAATATTCTAATATAATTCATCATAGAATATCAAATAATCACCATAGAGGATATTAAATAATAAATGTTGAGGGATCTAGTTGGATCCCTCCAACCTGTTTTCCTTGCATCCATAGACGTTAGCACGATAATATGCCAATTCCAGAATATACCATACTATAGCACATCAATCAATTTCAACCATTCAAACAATTATTTAAATTTAATCATTTAAATTTAACCATTTAAATTTAAATTTAAATTCAACTGAGTGAGATTAACTCACCTTTGACTTTGCATTTGCCATTCACTTCAATATTGCTTTGGTTTTCCTGATGTTTGACCTTGAATAAGCATTATAGGATTTTATTAATATTTGAACTAATTGAACAAATTTATTTTCTTTTAATAAGTTCGAACTAAAAATTCCCTTTTAAAAAATCTATTTAGTAGCTAAAATAATTAAAATTTAAACTAATTTCCTTTTTAAATAATTTCTTAGAATGGAATTTTATGCCTGTTAAAAATAATTTGAAGGAATAGTTTCGATTAAAGTTATAAAAAAATGGCGGTGTGTTCTTTGAGATCTGGAGATTAGGGTTTCTCCCTTTTTCTCCTATTTTTTTTCTGATTCTCTTGAGTTTTTTTCTTCTATTATTTGTCTTCAATTCTTTCTCCTCAAACCTGGACGTCAACGCTATTACATAGGTTCTATGCGGGATGAAGAAGGCTGGGAGGAGGTGAGAAGGAAAAGGGGCAAGGCTCCAGCTCCTTCGGGACCTGAAACAAGGCTTAATCTGGGAGGACACAGATCGAACAGAAGTGGGGCTATTCCAGAACGGAATTCGGGGAGAAGGGTTCAGGTGGCTAATGCTGGACGGACATCAAAAATAGTTTCGAAAACACCTAAGAAAAACGCCTTTCAGTCAGGAAAAAATTCAAAAATTAAATTCATTGTCTTAGAGAATGCTAAAAAAATTTCATATAGTGAGGCTGTTAAAATTAGAGTGGTTGGAGATTTAGGAAATCTAGATCATGAATTTATTGAGCCTAAAATAGTTGATGGTAAAAGAATAGGTACCCTTTCATCTGAAGCTATCAAAGAAGCGGAGGGTGGCTGGGACTTATGTATATTACTGTATGTGGTTGGATATAAACCATGGCTTAAATTTTTTGAAGGTTATGCCAATAGAGTATGGTCTACACAGAAGCCGTTTTCAGTCCACACAAGGAATAACGTATTCTTTGTGGTGAGATTTGGTACTGAAGAGGATTGCAACAAGATCTTGAAATCAGGTCCCTGGTTCATGGACCGGAACCTAATTATCTTGAAGCGTTTGACCCCAGACATGAAAACAGATAGAGATCTACTTACATCTTTGCCTTTGTGGGTTAGACTTCCTGGTTTAAGTTTTAAGTTGTGGGACAATAAGGCAATTATTGCCCTAACACGTACTATAGGAGTCCCTATAAAGATGGACGATGAAACGAAAAAAAAATCTAGATTAGCCTACGCCAGAGTTTTGGTCGAGGTTAACGCTACATATGGTAGTCTAACATTATCGAAGGTATGGATGACAAAGGGAGGAGTTTCATTCAGGAAGTGGAATATGAGAACCCGCCCTCCCATATGTGGCAAATGTGTGTGTTTTGGCCATGTAACTGACGAATGCCCAATGACCAAGTCTTGGGTTCCTAAACAGACTCAAGTAAGCGACTCTGATAAGGAAAACACTGTGGACCCGAGTCCTGTCGACTGTTTGGAAATAGTAAGGGAGGAAGATGGAAATGACATTACTAATGATCCGAGAAAACAGGTGAATAATGGAAGTCCCACTGAATCCATAAATAGTGAGCTAACGAACGTTGGTCATTTAACTGATGAAGAAACTAGAAATAACGTGAAGGAGGTATCTTGTGGAGAGGTTCAACCTCAGGAGTATCAAGAAGACATAGAACTAAATGTTAACTTCTCTTTTATTGACGGGTCGCAGGAAAGAAATCAGATAGCTTCTAAAATGATGGATACATAAATCAGGGGAGAACAAAACCCAATGGTCAGAAAAAATGTCCTTTTTGATCTAAGAAACAGTGAGAAGACCATCCCTGTGAGACCGTCTACCCCGGGAGTCAGAGATTCGAGCTCATCATCTCCGAAGTCACCCCCGTCCCACATAACAATTCTCAAACGCCCTTCGTCATCATTGGATACCCTTCCATCTTCTAATACTTTATTTTCTAATGATATTTGTATTGATGGTTGTATAATTAATAATGTTAATTTTAGGAGAGGCACTGAACCTTGTATTGATATACAGGTACAAGAAAATCGGGGTACGTATACAGGAACGACAGAAGTGGTAGAGGAACAGAATACATATGATAATGCAGATCTAGCTCAGGAGGAGCAGTCTATTCCAATGCCTCAGGATATAGAATTTGAGAACATTCAGAAGGATAAGCTTGTTCGTAAGAATCCCAAATGGGTACAGCTGTTAGGCATTCCTGCGAAAGATAAAGGGGAGTCCTCTAGTAGTAGGTTGCAGAGGACTCGTAACAACAAGGTTACATAATGTCGTTTGCATGTTGGAACGTTAGAGGGTTTCTTTACCCAAACAGGATGAAAGAAGTGAGAAAACTTATTGACATGTACAAAATAAGTTGTTTCGGTGTTTTGGAAAACAAGTTGTTGTTCTCGGATATTATTAAGTTGGAAAAAGTTTTGGATGACGGATGGAAAATAATAAATAATGTCTCTTGTTATTTTGAATGCAGAATATTCATCCTCGTCGACGGAAATTCTTGGGATTTCAAATACATAAGTATGAGTGACCAACATATTACTATCGAACTGATCAACAACTTGAAATTCAAATGTAATTTAACCTTTGTCTAGGCTCAGAATTTTGCTAAACTAAGGGAAAGGTTGTGGAAGAATTTACAGGAGGAAGCTATTAGTATTTACAGACCATGGTTGGTTTTCAGGGACTTCAATTGTACTCGTAGTCCCTCAGAAAGAAAGGGAGGGTAATCCAGTATCATTTGGAAACCTGTTCGAACTAGATGATATGTCTAACTACACAGGCCTTAAAGAGATCAATATTAAAGGTTATGAATTTTCTTGGTGGTCTGGTCCAAGTCGCAACATATTTTCTAAAATTGACAAGGTCTTCGCTAACCTAGACTGGATCAATTTATTTACAGATTTATCGGCCGAATATATGCCACCTTCTATGAGCGACCATAATGTAGTTCTTATCTCTCTTTTTCTTAAATCTAGGGACAAGAATAGACCTTTTAGGTTTATGAATCATTGGCCGCTATGTGAACAATACTTTCCTCTGATTGAGAAATTATGGATTTCTAATAATGAAGACCGACCTCTATATCAGATCATGAATATTCTCAAGAATATTAAGAGAGAACTTAAGATTTGGAGTGCTAAAATACGGAATACCAAACAAGAGGTTAAAGTTCAGAGAGAGAATTGTTCTAGACTTCAGAAACTTCTGGAAAAATCAAATGATCACAATTTAGTTATGGAATTTCAAAACGCCAAAATTAAACTGGAAATGGCTCTTAAAAAAGAATTTCTGGATACCAAGCAAAAGGCTAAATGTGATTGGTTGATGATGGGGATGAGGCTTCTTCTTTCTTTTATGCTAAAATGTCTAGCAGAAGAAGTAGAAAGTGTTTGACTAAAATTGTAGTAGACGGCAAGGCGATTTCAGAAGATTCATTTGCTGAATCGGCTATTAATTTCTATAAACAAATTTTTAACCTTCCCGTATGTGATCAGTTCCTAGAAGTTATTTGTAAATCGATCATTTCTGAATATGGTGCTAATTTCTTGAATGATGGTATATCTTTGGAAGAAATTAAATTTGCACTATGGGACATCAAAGATACTTCTTCTCCAGGTCCAGACGGTTTTAACTCTAAGTTTTTCAAAACTCATTGGAATCTTTCGAAAGACCTTATTTTCAATGCTTTAAATGATATTTTTCAAAAGGGTTTAATAATCAAAGAGTGGAACCATACTTTCTTGCACTTGATCCCTAAAAAAGTTCATTCCATTAATATTCAATATTTTAGACCCATAGCCTGCTGTAACACTTTATATAAGGTTTTCACCAAAATTCTTTGTAACAGACTGGTCCCTTTTTTGGATAAGTTGGTGTCCCCGAATCAGACGGCATTTATTAAAGGAAGATCAAAAGGGGGGACGGAATTTTGTTTGCTCATGAAATTATCAGAGGCTTGGAAGAAAGGATAATAAATACATGTGTATAAAAGTTGATTTGAAGAAAGCATATGATTAGATTAATCGAGCTTTTGTTACACACATGTTAATAAGCCTGGGTTTCCCAGACAAATGGGTGAAAATTATTGAAAACATCATAACGACTCCAGTGTTTTCTATCATTGCAAACGGGGAATCGCACGGTTACTTCAAGAGTTCTAATGGCCTTAGACAAGGCGACCCACTTTCCCCTATTTTATTTACTTTGGTCGTGGAATATTTTACGCTATTGATGGAAGAAAAAGTTAGGGATGGCCTAATTTTCTCCAATCACAGACTATGATAATAAGATAACCCACCTTATTTACGCCGATGATATTATTGTTTTTACTAAAGCTAATGCACAAACTACAATTGCTATTAGTGATGTCTTTCAAACCATGAAGAGAGTTACCGGCTTGGAACTAAGTTGTGAGAAATCCAACGTTTTCTTTGGAAAATGGGTAGATCATTGCACTGATATTAGTACTATCCTCAATATTCAGCAATCAGATCTCCCAATAAGGTATTTGGGCATTCCCTTGTCTAGTGCTAATTTGAGGGATAAGGATTGTTCTCTTTTGATTGAGAAGATCAGGCTTAGATTTGGAGGATGGGAAACTAGAATGCTTAGCTTAATTGGAAGACTTGAACTCATAAAATCTACCATTTACCCCATAATTCAATTCTGGATGCAATGCTTTTGTCTCCATGTCTCTACTGTTAAGAAAATTAAACATTTGATTCTTGACTTTCTTTGGAAAAGTCGTAGTAGCAAGATTCCTTGGGAAATTTTGTGTAGACAAAAAGAAGAAGGTGGAATGGGATTGAGAAATCTAGAAGAGTTGAATCGAGCGTTATCTACTAAATTGATATGGAAAATAATTAATGTTGAAGGAATTTGGGCGGATCTCATGCATTGTAAATATATCGGTCTTAAAAGTTTTTGGGAAATTAATCAGCGATCGGACGACTCGGGAGTGTGGAAATTCATTTTGAAAAATAGACATGAAGCTTTGAAATGCTTCTCTCTCAACATTGCCGATGGTAAAACTACTTCTCTATGGTATGATCCATGGTTGAACGGAAGTTAAATCATGGAATGTATTGGCAGAGACACTGCTTTTAGAACTGGTACGGAAAATTTGTCTGTCGGCAGGATTTTAAAGAATGGTGAGTGGAAGTGGGACTCGTATAGTTTTTTATTTCAAATTCATGCAGAATTAGAAGGCATCAAGATTCACAATGATAAAGAAAGGGACTTTTGGTCTTGGAAGTGTACTAAGGACGGTTTATACCAGTTCAAAAATGTTTGGAACACGATTAGAACCAGTTTTGAAATCAAATATTGATCGTCTTTGTTTCTGGAATAAAATACACGTTCCAAAAATGGCGGTATGCCTTTTTAAAGCCATCAATGACTATCTACTGACAAAAGAAAGATTACTTCAGAAGCAGATAGTTGTGGATCCCTTCTGTGTTTTTTGTAAAAATCACACTGAAACTATAGACCACCTATTTTTTCAATGTAATTATACAGAAAACGTGTGGCTTTGGAGCTGTATTTTTTTTTTTTAAATCACCAAAAAGTTTGCTCTCATTTACTCTGAAGGAAGATTTGCAGTACATCGTTTCTTACTCAAGGGATAAAAGTCTCAATTTAGATTTGTTTCAACTCTCACTCTCAGTTTGTGTTTGGCATATATGGAGAGAAAGAAACGATAGGATTTTTCAGAATCGTTTTACAGAAAACACACAGATTTGTAAAAAAATTTATCAGACTATGAACATAAGAATGGTCAAATCTAAGCAGTTTAAGAACATTACTGGCATGAATGAAATAATAGCAAAGAAATGGGGATATACCTCCCAACGCTGAATTGGGGCATCATCTGCATTATCATATGTTTCGTTCTCCTCCAATCTTCTTCCTTCTCGTTCTCTTGGTGTAGGTTATCCTGTAACTATATTATTTACATTGTCCTCACCTTCTCTCTTATAATTTACATTACAATTACAATCTACAATACTTATTGATCTAGTTTGATAAGTTGCAGATTACAGCTTAGATTACAACGTCTTCTGGATCTATGCTGGCTTGTTGTTGTTGTTTCTGCTTCCTTGTTGTTGTCTCGAGCAATCTAAACACAAGGAAATTTAGTTAGTTTCTCATATCCAGTTTATTGTTCTAGGTGTGAGAGATTTATCTTGTGAAGGTTTTGCTTTTCTTGAGGAGGTTATGGTTTCTGGTTTTGGATACGCTATTTGTCCAGAACTTGTAGTAGAAGATGAAGCTTTGAGTTACATTTGACTTTGAAGAGTGTCTCCGCTGCTCTGGAGTAGTCTCGAGCACCCTAATCGCAAATAAACTTAATTAGATCCTACATAAAATATAAAGACATCGTCTTTTTAGGTGTAAGAGACTTATCTAGCTAATATCTAGTATGCTCTACTTGAAGAGATAGCAGCTCTAAGACCTTTCATCTTTCTGGATCTAAGACCTTTGATCTGTTGTTGTTATTGCTTTCCAAGGTATGGAATTAGTTCAGATCTGGATGAAGAAGTTGAAACTTCGAATATTCTGAAGCGATACTCCTCCGCTGCTCTGTTGTAACCTCAAGAAACAAAACTGCAAAGAAACTTTGTTATTTTTCTCTAATAAAGTTTAAAGACTTTATCTTTTAGGTGTCAGTGACTTATCTTGATTAGATCTGCGTTGCTTGACTTGAAGGAATTACTGGCTTTTAGATTTGCTTTCTCTGGTCTTATCCTTGTCTGTAATTTGTCTCGATCTGGAAGTAGAAGATGAAGAGTAGGGGTTCAGTTGATTACGAAGTGTAACATGAAAAAAAATTCATTTCTACTCTCATGCCGCCATTAATGATTTTTTATCATTTTATTTCGGAGATGAGTAAATGAAGTAGATGGAAGTGTCATTTTGCCTAATATGCTTGGAGCGTTCTTTCGAAGATTCTGATATTTGGGCTTATGTTTCAGAATATTAAAACGTATAAGATGTTGGGCCTGTTGTGAATATTTTGTAGTTGGCTTAGTGTTGTTGTGAACTTGCCTTTTGGCATTTGTAAACTCTTTGCTTATAGTTTTTATAGTAAAGTTAGAACCCGCTTTCAAAAAAAAAAAATCTTAGTAACTAACATAGTTTAGCTAAGTTAATCAAACAATTTAATCTCCGTATCCTTTAAGGTAAACCAGTAAGTTGAAAATGTGCATATTTATTTTATTTTTATTTTGAGACTACATATATATTTATGAATTTTTTTTATAGATTTCAAAATCTAGCTTTTCATAAATTCCTATATATCCAAGATCCTGCATATATACTTATTTCCTGTATTCAAATATGTATGTATACTTATATATTTTATATGAAAATCTGTTTTATTCTTTTCCCCTTTTTTTTAACAGCTGCAGTTTATATACATCACTGTTTTCATAAAACCTGTTATTAGATCATTATTTCTAAAAATGCAAATTATAATAGGTAAACAGATAAACTACCTCACTGACATTCGAATGCTGCCGAACTCCAAAGCTCCATCGCAGTCATCCTCTCGCCGCGCCCACCCCTTCCAATCCGCGACCAAAACCCTCTCAAAGTCGATCGTGCTCACGAGTTTCCCCTGCCGAAATCAAAACGTACGTGAAACCCTAGCCCACTGCCTAACACCTACACGTGAAACCCAAAATCGTATCGACTATGCCACAGCCCCGCACCATCATCCACGCGCTCATACGATCCAAGCACGAGCTCGACCACAAATCTGCGATTAACCTCGCGTCAACCTCTCGAACGAAGCTCACGATTACATGCTTCGTTATTTATTTTCGATCGGCCAAGAAGAATAGAGGAGCTTCGGTTTTCGAATCGTGTGAGAGGAGAGAAAGATAGGGGAACGAGATTGGAAAATTTACAGCGGCCATGGTTGAAGATTTTAGAGAGGGAGATAACTTGATTAAATCGCGTGGGCAGTAAATTCACTCGGCCATTAAATTTTTATTTTGGGCGAGAAGTAAGGGTTTCGCTAAGTTTCCAGAACGAACAAAATATCTAACTCTTTTTTTTTAATGAAGAAGCGTATTAAAGAAGGTAACGCTATTTCAATTATTATTTCTAAACCCTATCCGTGATGCTAGCTACAGTATTCCATATAATTTCAACACATTTATATATCGTACACTCACACTCTACTCCAAAAGCTACGAAATTCGAAATCCGAAAACAATTCAATATTACGAACCCAATGGAACTGGTTTCGTCAAGTTCCAAGACTGTGCATCAGAAGGCTATTTTTAAATTCGATTTAAACGTTTTAAATTTCGAAACCGAACAAAACACTTTTAAAATTAATTTTAACACTTTTACTATTTTCCATATTATCGATATAAATTTTATAAGCCATTAAATTATTTTTAACAGGCTTAAAACTCCAGATTCAATAATTTACCCAACTTCAAATTATTTAATTTAATAATTTAAGTATCAAATAAATTGTGATATTCGTAAATTCAAGTTAAAATTATTCTATTGAATATTTAAAATCAATTAAATATTCCGATTTAAATTGCTTAAAAATTCCGGGTCGTCACACCCCACGACACCTTAGCAAGTTGAAGGTTGGACAAAATGGTGCAAAGAGGAGGGCCAAGCTAGGCCAAGAGCATGGGAGGCATGAGGGAGGCTTATTTTTGGAGTTTTGTGCTGAAAGGTGGTGGCTTTGGGGTTTTGGTGATGGTAGGAAGTTGATCCATCATTCTAGAGCTTTTTGGTGGTTGGTAGCATGGTTTGAAAATAAGATCTCTTACTCTAAAAATCCCTTTTTTCTAAATATATAATTGATGTATCAAAATGATATAATGTGTGGTGTTTAAATTATATATCGTTGGTTGAACTCCTATTGTGACGTGAATGTTGATTCTTTCTTTGGAAAACCATATTTTTGTATGTTGTAGCGCTTTGGGAAGCGCTTTAAGGTTTTGGTTTAAATAACATATGTAATGGACATGAAACTATAGAGTATAAACTTATATTGTAGAGCATGTGTAAATGTAGTGTATGGACTTGTTATGAATTGATGCACTGCCTTGAACAAAGAACATAAGGATTAGTAGGGGACTTGGACTTGAAATGGAAGTGACCGTATAACGATAGTCGATATAGAAGCATTTTTATATTATATATTTTATTCATGTTATTGTATTTTCATGTATATAATGTTGTATATATGATTCTTTAATGCTTCTTGTGATGTGATAAATTTTGAATCGTTATATAACTTGAAAATTGACTTCTTTGATGTAAAAGTGAATTGCACTTGATGATGTGCTAAGGTAGTCGCTAAGCCCCCTTCTGAGGTTGAAACGTTATACTTATGGATTTTTAATCCACTTTAACTTTTATTGGAAATCAAAGCGTTTCTATAATAATAGTAGTATAAAATATAGAAAGAAATGGAGTTTAAAAGCTAATTGATTTATAAAGCAAAGTTTTAAGCGTTATGGTCCACATAACGATGGTCGTTATGGATGCAGTTTTGGAAATCGACAATTTTAGTAGATATAAAGGGTTATCTATTTTTGATATTTTGTAAATTCTTTTCAAATGTGTTTTATAAGTGTTACATAAGTATTTGAAAATAATTTAAGGTTTTAAAATTATTTGTAAATGGTATCTAATAATTTTAAATTAAATGTTTTTTTCGTACTATAAATCTTGTTTATTTGAGAAAGGAGTTTTTAAGTAATATTATGGAATTGTTTTAAAGTAATGTTTTATATATAAATGTTTAAAGATATTTAAGAGTAAATAAAAGGATTTAATTTAAGATGTTTAAACAAGTGGATTATTTAAAAGAAATCCCCTTACTTTTCAAAGTTATATTCTCCTTTAAAGGTAATAGCTTTTAAGCAATGATTTGAATGGAAGTTTAAACTTTTTTTAAATTATTTTAAAGGAAGTTTGAAATTTATATACTTGATTTAAAAGGGTTCATTTGCTATAGAACCGGTAGTGCTTTTAAAAAGAATGGATCTTATCTTTTCAAATCAAATGTGGTTTAAAAAAAAGTCTTCAAGTGAGATTTTATATGGAAATTTCCAAGTGACTTATAAGGGTTTAAGTGAATTTTTATAAAGAAACTATTATTTGAATTTTAGCAAAAGATTTTGGAAAGTGGAAAAATGAATTTAGTTTATAACTATCTTGGTTTTAAATGGAATAGTATAACATATTCGACATTAAGCTTTGAGCTAGGGAAACTTCTATTATCTTGAAAGACAAGGAAGTTGTCGAGTCAAGGTGTGATAGTGTAACGACCCGTAAATAAATCGCTTTATATTTGAATATTTAAATAACTTTTAAATATTTAAATAATGGAATTTAATTACTAAATAAACATATTTTAAATACTAATTAATGATATTAAAATCATTTTTTAATTTTTTTACCAAAATAATTAGTTCAAATAAAAATAGAAAATGTGACCGAATATCATTCATATATACATGCACGCACATGCATATATGTCATGTGATAAGATAATCAATGTGTTAAAGTTAATAATCAAGCTTAGTTTATACAAACCATATTTTAACATAAAATGCACAAAATATATTAATAAACCTTAGGAAATTGATTAAATAACCTAACCATACCCTAAACTAGTACATGGCATGGTGTAGATGGGCCTAAAGAGGGGGTTTGTGTGTGCCTACGGTATGGAGAGGCATAGCTTCCATGTTGCATGATAACATTTGTATTATTTAAATGTTTAAGTCAATTTTAATTAACACTCCACTTCTTTTCCTATAAATACCCACCATCTTCACACATTTTCCACTTTACATATTCATTTCTATCTTCATTTCTTATCTCTTCATATACATGAACGCTTCTATGGCTTCTAAAATTATTTTGATAGTCAAAAACTAGTGAATACACTTCCAAAAATCAAGTTAAACTCCTTACTTCACTTCCTACAACCATTCTATACTAAACAAGACCCTATAACCCTAAATATCCACCATGGCCAACCCCATATGGTCTAGGCCAAGCACAAAACCTCCACCAAGATCCACTAAATCAAGCCATTTTCACAGTAGAGCTTAGATCTTGTCGCATGTGAGAAGTTAGTGAAAGTTCGGTAAAGTTAGTAAGTGTTTTGGTGAGTAAAGCTTCCATCTTCAAACTAAATGTTTTCTAAGTATATTTGTTTTCATGATACAGCTATTGAATGCTTGTTGTACTGGTGAAATAATAGTTTGGATTGGTTTGTTGCTTGAAATTTAGTCGCTTTGAAAAGTTAGTAAGCGAATCATAGGACATATGAAATTTTATTAGTTAATTTTATGCCTCTATTAATAAAAGCTAGATATAAGCTATACTATTGTAAATCACCATGTATATATGCTCATACCTTTCCTATGTGATGTGTGAACTGCCTGTATAGCGATAGTCGCTATATCGACATTTTCGGAAAATCACCTTTTATCGAAATCGTTTGGTTTCATTATCGTGCTTGGAATTATTTTACAAGTTAAATAAGTTTTTGATTATTGATGTTTTCAAAAATAATTAATTATTTTAATAATGGTTGTTTAATTTAATTAATTATTTAATTATAAAGATTAAAGTTAACTAATTAACTTTTTAACGATATGTTTACAATTGACAAATCACTTGGTTAATAATGTTTTGAAAAGAATTAATCATTTTATCTAATGATGTTTAAGGTTAATTAATCTTTTAACAATGATGAATTAAATTTAAATAACCAATTTACTAATGATGTTTTTATATTAATTAATCTTTTTTAATTAATGACTTTTAAAAGTTAATAAATCTTATTAACCTTAATTAATCTTTAAATAAAGTTTTAAATTAATTCATCACTTTTGGATAATGATATTTAATTAATTATATTATTAATTAATTGAACTAATGATGTTTTAATGGTGACTTACCCTTTTAATTAAAGGTTATTGAAGTTAATTAATCAACTTAGTCAACAAAGTTTTAAGAGTTAATTAATTAATGTAGTAAGGACGTTTAAGTTATTAAATCCTTTGTAATGATGTTTCAAAGTTTGTAAACTCTTTAAGAAATTGTTTCAAGCTAATACTTGTAATGTAAAGCCAAGCACGAATTCAGGTTTTTTAAAAAGAAAATGTTTGATTCGTTTATGAAAATGAATTAATTTCGATAAAGCAATTCACCTATATGGAAATGATTTTTTATTATAATTAGCACTAAAAATTGAAGAACTAGACTTGCCGCTATTTCGAAAGTTAAGAATAATCATGAGACGTGAATTTGAGGTAACATTACCTTGAATTGTCCGGTATTATTGTTAACCAAGACATAGTACAAGTTTGAATTCGATGAGTGGTGGTAAGTATACAAGACTTAATTTCCATACATGATCGTTCTATATCCTCAATAGTTGGTTTCTCAACTATCGATTACTTCAGCTTCTTTATTATCTTCATTCTAAGACGATTTGTTGCTCCGTTGAGCATTGTTATCCTTTGTCAGTAAATCACTGAACCAAAAGCATAAAAGGACGTCCAACTATATAGGGTTGCTCCCATTAGGTTTTTTTCACATCTCATCTATATCGGATTCATTTGCGCATTTGGATGTGAAATATTCGAATTCTTGGTAAGGTTTGGTGGGGTCCGGCCAATACATTTTCGAGAAGTGTCATGGAGTATATAAGCTTCTCAGAAGTATATTACTAGAGGTATACTTCAAGTGTGGTGCACCTTCCTAGTCAATTTAATGGACATTTTCCTTTTATTATTTGACTCGAACCTTCGAATTTATTCCATAATCTGCATTTGGAAGAGTCAACCACTCATCGTGATGTTTAATTATTTATCCATTCTTTATGTTTGGATGTTGATTTATGTGGGAGTAAACTCATTCCATGTTCAACGGCGTGGTCTCACATGTTTTTAATTTCACACCCATTATTTGTAAAGTTTTACCCATACCAGACATACAGTCTGATCCGAGTTGTTTGTTTTTCCTAAACTCTCGGGTACTCATTTTATTTGAATAGTCTGAGAGTAGGTCTTTTGAGGGTCTTTTGAAGATGGCGTTCGAGCATGGGGCTTTTATCACTTAGCTATCTATTCCACTATATTATCTTGTGTGTGTAAGTGTATTTTGTTCCGGCATTTGTAAAGGCAGGATGCTATAACTGCCTAAGCCGATTCATAGTACGTTTGTGTAACTCTGATAACTCCCTGTTAAGGAGTAACCTGATGTACTATTGACTATTTTGATTTATTTAACAGTTTCATGAAAATTAGATAGGATCTTACATAATGCAACTTATATACTAATGTGAGAGTACGTATTTATAAAATACTTGTAACGATTGGCATTTTTCGCGCTCGAAAATTGACATCCATACTTTACATCGTACTCGAATGCCGCAGATTCGACCGTTCAAATCCGAGTCGCCGGAGCTTATAACACAATTAAGTAAACAACACAACGGAAGAAAATGAATAATATATTGATATACAATATCTGATACAACAGAGTGATACAATGAATATCAATATACATCAGAGATATGATAAAATAAATAGCAGCGGAAAAGAAACAGTTAACATCAGTAGCGGATAATCTCTATCTCCTAAGCACCAATCCGGAAATAGCTCGAACCCCCAATAACGATGCGTAAAGCTAACCAAGATCAATTGTGTCAAAAGAGTGAACTAGCTCCAGATAATCTACTAAACCCGACTATCTGAAAAACCCAACTCTAGACTGCCCATGTAGAAAAATTTTGAGCACCCAGAGTTTAGGAAAGAAACAATAAACTTCGGATCCAACGTGGGACTGGTGTAAGTCACAAAGCCAGTTTATCTTTAAAAACAAACAACAAGAGAATTTTAAAGTAAATTCGCAATGCTTTAGGAAAATGAAACTACCATAAGGCCTCCCGCACACACACACAATGCAAACGCAGAATCAGAGGAGATTTCTCCTTATGATAATCAAATATGCTTGATACGCGAATTTCTTTGATATTATTACTACAAGTGCAAAGTGTAGAAACTATTTCGAAAGTATAATATAAATCTTAGCTAACATACGACCATTATCGTATGCCTACTATAGCTACCATCTAAACAGTGGTGACCACCATAAGTAAATGGCAGGTTCTACAACTAAAACCGTACAAGGCACGTATTGATGAATGGATTTCCAACAAATGGTCAGGCTAAGGAACTTTCTACTGTAAATGGGATCGCCTCTGGCTGGACGTCCCGAGAACCTAATCGGATCTCTGCCAACACAAGGCCGGGTTACCTCTGTAACTAGGTAACTACTACTCGAGCATGCCATCCCCCTGATCCTTTGGGACCTTTATTCGAGGCGCCTCTAAGCAACAACCATACAGTAAATGAGATTGAAACAACCACATAAGTTAAATATCAGGGCTCCATACCTGATACCACCATTTACCAGAAGGGAATGACACACCCTAAAGGGCGCGACCCTCATAACCTTGCCGCATCTTCCTGTTTCGACCATTTCCGGGGAGTGAGGTCCTGATGCAGTCTCATCCACAAAGCTACGCTTTGGCACAAAGCCATGCTTTGTTCAACAAATGATCAATGAATGATCAAAACACAGCAGCACTCAGCATGCCACATTACCAAATTGGGAGTATATTACCGATAACTATCAACTATATAACCATTGAGCTCGTACATCTCAGAGAAGGGTGTTAAGCTAAGAGAATAAATTCTCCGCCACCAACAGAAATATATTTGAAAGAAATCTTCTTTATATCTCAATTTGTAAGGTTAAACATATAATCCATTCAAGTCTGTTCTGGGTTCGAACAGAACAGAAGGCACTTCTGAAGAAGCCCTTACAATCTGGGTATTCACAATCCCGATCGGACTTCCCATCACTTAGGGAATCTCTATACCGGAGCAACTCGGTGCAGAGACAATCAATGAGTTATCCTATCGTTCTCGCAAATACCCGGTCTTCATCACCAGTCTTCAAATGTTATCCATAACATTGAATCACATATTCAGAATGGGATATATGACACAAAGGTCCTCTCTCGGCTAAACCGAATAGTGAGCGCAATATTTACAAGAAACATATGGATATTAGGATTTCAATTAAGTCACAACTTATTACCCAAAACTTTTCTTTTCAAATGGTTTAAACAAATTACCATTTTCAAATCTTTAAAAAAAAGATTCATTTCACAAAGTTCACCCAGTTTTATAAAGATCCATTCAAAGTTTTCAAAACAATTCCGTCTCAATCGGATTAATTCATTTAAATCTTTAAATCGAAGATTTATCTTATAGCTTTCAAACCGTTTCCATAACTTGGAAATCATTTTTGTTTCAATCTTAAAATATCTTTTAACAAAATTTGGAAGTTCATTACTTATATGAAAGCTTTTATTTTTTTGAAAACGAATAGTTTCATTTCAGAAAGATCTAATTTTATTTACACGAGTTAAAACCCTTGAATTATATTCACATTCCCAAATCAATATATTTAAAAATGGTTTAATTCATATAAACTCATAAATAAGTTGAATGGCCTTTTCAAACCCTAGTTTCCAAATCACAGAATTCAATTTCAAAAATTGAATTCAAATTTAAATCAAAATATTTAAATTTCAAAACTTAATCAAGTTATTCAAAAATAATTTTTATCTTGAAATTCCATTTCAAAAGTTTTTCATTTTAAACCCAATCCATTTCCAAATTATATGAATTAAAATTTTCTATTTAAAAATTACTTCAAAAATCTGTGACTTAATCGATTTCCTCGTGAAATCCATATTTGTGTGTGTATGGTGTGGTCCAGGAGTTTCACACAATAAAAGTGTCACATCATCAATCAGCACAGATTCAAATACAGCAATATATTTGGTAAGCGGTATAAACTATAATGCTTATATTTGATAAGCGGCATAAACCATAACGCTTATCGTTCATTCACATATCACAGGTATATATCGCAGATAATAAATTACAGTAAACATAGCTCCAACCAAACAGAGCATCACAATCAGGGATATCAAACAATTCAATCATCCAATAGAATCCAAACATCTATAAGTAAGGTCAATAAATCATCTGATTAACTTAAATTAGATTAGTCACTAATCCTTATTAATGAATTACAAATCACCTGATTAACTTACCTTTTAATCCTTCATTAATTAACCATTAAATATAATTTAATCAACCTTCAATTAAAATTCATCAACTTTTAATTAACTAGTTAGCCTTTAATTATTTAACTCACCCGTAATTCGTTACGATAAGTGACTCTCCTTAATCTTAAATCCATGTAAATTTCTTGATTAATCCACTTTCAACCATTAATTAGTTACTTTAAATTAAGTAATCATCTTTAAGCAATTAATTACCCTTAATTTAACTTTTAACTACATTAAAGTAACTAACCCTTTATGTATAATTAATTATTCTTTAATTAACTATTCTTAACTAATTACATTAATAAATTAACTGTAACGAAAACGAATTTTGCCCGCTCGAAAATCGACATCCATACTTCAAATCGTATTCGAATGCCGTAGATTCGACCGTTCAAATCCGATTCGCCGGAGCTTATAACAATCATTAAGTAAATAACACAGCGGAATAAAAAGAATAATACATCGATATACAACACTGATACAACCGAGCGATACAATGAATATCAATATACATCAGAGATACAATAAAATAGCAGCGGAAAGAAAAATAGATAACAACAGCAGCGGATAATCTCCATCTCCAAAGCTCCAATCCAGCAATAGCTCGAACTCCCATAGATAAACAAGTGCAGTCCATATCCAAGGACTGAACTTGCTCCAGATAAAATCTACCGAACCTAAGTATCTGGAAAAAAACCCAACTCTAGACTGCTCGTGTAGAAAATAATGAGCATCCAGAGTTTAGGAAAGGAACAATAAACTCTGGATCAGTCATGGGACTGGTGTGAGCAACAAAAAACAGTTTATCTTTAAATTCAATCAACAAAAGAATTTTAAAGTAAATTCGCAATGCTTTTTGAAAATGAAACTACCATAAGACCTCCCACCACACACACAATGCAAACGCAGACTTGGAGGAGATTTCTTCTTATGATAGTCAAACATGCTTGATACGCATTAAAAAGAAACATTTGATATTATTACTAGTGCATAGTGTAGAACAAATCATTTCGAAAGTAGAATATAAATCTTAGCCAGCATAGGTACCATTATAGTATGCTTACTATAGCTACCATATTAAATGGCAGATTCTACAACTAAAACCGTACAAGTCTCATATTGTTTCTTTGGATTTCCAACGAATGGTCAGGCCAAGGAACTTCCCATTGCCACATGAGAACGCCTCTGGAAGGACATCCCCGAGAACCTAACCGGATCTCCGCCAACACAAGGCCGGGTTACCCCTAACTGGGTAACAACTGACACGAGTATGCCATCCCCCGGTCCTTAAGGACCTTTATCCGAGCGCTCGATAACCAACGTCACACTATAGTAAATAGAGTGTTTTCCACATGAGTAAGTATCTGGGCTCCATACCATGATACCACCCCTTTCCAGAAGGAAATGAACATACACTAAAGGGGCACTACCCCCTAATAACCTTGCTGCATCTTTCCTGTTTTGACCATTCCAGGGTGTGAGGCTCGACGAAGTCTCGTCCACAAAGCCACGCTTTGGTACAAAGCCATGCTTTGGGTCAACAAATGATCAAAGTAATGATCACAAAGATAAATGATCAAACAAATGATCATATCACAAATGATCAAACAATGATCATTTCACAGCAACACTTAGCATGTCACATTACCAAATTGGGAATATATCGCTGATAACCTTCAACTACATAACCTCTGAGCTCGTACGTCTCAGAGAATTGTGTTAAGCTAAAAGAATAAATTCTCCGCCACCAACAGAAATGTATTTGAAAGAAATCTTCTTTATATCTCAAGATGTAATGTCAAACACACAATCCAAACAAGTCTGTTCTGGGTTCGAACAGAACCGAAGGCACTTCCAAAGAAGCCCTTGCAATCCGGATATTCACTAATCACGTTCGGACTTCCCATCACATATGGAGCCTCTATACCACGGACCAGTCGATGCAAAGACATTCGACGAGTTGTCCTTCCGTTTTCGAAAATATCCGGTCTTCACCACCGGTCTTCAAATGCTATCCATAACGACATATCACATATTCGGAATGGGATATATGACACAAAGGTCCTCTCCCGGCTAAACCGAATAGTGAGCGCAATATTTAAAAAAACATATGGATATTGGGATTTCAATTAAGCCACAACTTAAAACCCAAACCTTTCTTTCAAATGGTTTAAATCAATTACCATTTCAAATCTTTAAACAAAAAGATTTATTTCACAAAGATCAATTCATAGATTTCCAAAACAATTTCATTTCGATAGGATTAACTCGTTAAATCTTTAAATCAAAGATTTAACTTATAGCTTTCAAACCGTTTCTATAACTTGGAAATCATTTTCATTTTAAACTAGAAATCTTTTTAACACAAATTGGAAGTTCATTACTTATGTGAAAGCTTTAATTAATTGAAAACAAATAGTTTTCGTTTCAGAAAAATCCAATTATATTTACACGAGTTAAAGCCCTTGAATTTGAATTCAAATTCTCAAATCAATACATTTAAAACGGTTCAACCCATATATAGCTGGTATAACATTTTTAATCCCTAGTTTCAAATTATAGAATTTAATTTCACATTTTGAATTTAAATTTAAATCAAATTATTTAAATTTCAAACTTTATCAAGTTATTCAAAATAAATTTCATCTTTGAAATTCCATTTCAAAAGCTTTTCACTTAAAACCCAATCTTTTTTTTCAAACCATTTGAATTTAAAAATTCAAATTCAAAACTATTTTCAAAAATCTGTGACTTACTCGATTTCCTCGTGAAATCCATATTTGTGTGTGTATAAGTGTGGTCCAGGGGTTTAACACAATAGTGCAACATCATTCAACCATCATAGATTAAAACACAGAAATATAGTTGATAAGCGATATAACTATAACGCTCATCTTTATTTACAGATCACAGATCACAGATATATAAATTACAGATAAATAAGTCACACAGCTCAAAACAAAGCATCACATATCAGGGGTATCAAACAAAACAATTATTCAATAGAATCTAAAAATCCATAGATAGGGTCAATTTATTTATCTGATTTATTTAATCAGATTTATCTCTATGAATAAATTTGCTAGTTACGGTAAATTTATAATCAATTGATTTTAAACATTCTTTACTGAATGATCCTTTAATAAATCATTAATTAATCCTTAATTAATTATTAATACTTAATTAACCATTCTTAATTAATTACAATAACAAATTAATTGCTTAATCACTTCCATAGAGTAATTCTACTTACACAAGTTCATAAATGATTATCATTAGCTAATTAATCCAATTGATTGTTACAATTAAATCACATTAATTAATTATTTAAATAATTTTAATTAATAACCTTCATTAACGATAAAAATTTCTTTAATTACTTTTGCTAAAGAAATCTACTTATATTAATCATTGTCGATTATAAATTGATTAACTATCAATTTCTACTTAACTAAATAGTTAATGAATTTCAAATCATACTTAAAGGTAAAACTCATATTTATAAATGATTTAGTTCACACTCACAATTATATTGAAAACATTGATTTTCAACATGCCTTTAAATTTTAGGTTTTTAAGTTAATTTACACTCACAAATAAAATTAAAACAACTTGCTTATAAATCAAAATTTTCCTTTGACTTTGTTTTTAACCGTGAAAACACATCTCCCCTTTTTAACTTTGAAACTGCTACCTGATAAACTTTTACCCGAGACACATTACCCCTTTTAAAATTTTGAAACTCAAGTGTGAATTAAGCATCAGGCAAATCACTCTCGAATCCAAAACCCCTGACACGAACACCCTCACGTGCACGTGCACCGCCAACCGACGCCGCTCTTGTCATCGCCGAGGATACCCACACGTCGCCTATGCCCCCAGCAGCTACTCCGACCACCCTACTCCGGCCATCTTAACTCGAACGCGAATTCGAGTGAAATTCGAAACCTGGAACACTCGCCACCCTTAACGCCCCAACCTGTCATCACCAATTTCTCGATGCTCCGACCACTGGAATTCGCGCAACCTCGGCCACGCACGCATCAACCCTTCCTCCACCATTACCACAAACCACGTTGAACTCGATCACCCCTAGACCGAGAACGAATCAAAACATGCAACCTCTTCAAACCCATAGCTTAAACCCTAAATGCGATTCGACTTGCAAAATTTTGCATTAGAAAAATTTTCCAACATTTTTCGTATATCCTCGAATCAAAAATCTAGCTGCATAACAAATTTCAGCATCAATAATTCATTTAATCAACAAAATTTTGAAAAAAAAGTGATTTTTGTTCATTTATAAACTACTCCTTCATTCCTCAACTAAAAATTTTCATTTTTGTTTTCAAAATCAAGTTTAAGCTTTTTCTTTTGATTCATATGCCTGAATTTGTGAATCGAAAGGTTTGAATTTACTCGAAAATCTACCTTGCCTGTAAAAACTTATTTCTTGCTCCCTGTGCCTTCTTTCTTCATAAAATTTATTTCAAGTTATAGCTCAGGATTAAACATAACTCTTTGTTTTTGTTTTGTTGTTTTTTTTTTCTCTAGTTTAATACTGGTTAGATGATAAGAAGATTTGATTTCTTGGTTAACTTTACCTTGAGAAACCAAACAGAGAAGAAGATGCATATCTCAACATAGTTAAAGACAAATATGCACAGTGCTAAACAAGAAGATATTCGAGTATCCATATTAAACAAAAGCCATTTACTGATTATAATTAGCTTAAGCATTTCTGTTATGTTGTTTACTCACTGTGATTTGAGAAGAAATGAAATAGAGCTCTCTTCATGTTTATATTCATACTAATATGACTTGCAATAGATTCATATTTTAAATTGTTTAAAGTGATGTTACTCACCGTGACTAAGAAGAATAAACAGAGCTTTCTGTTTGAAACAGATTTTAAAGTTTAGAAAACCTGGAACAAAACATTTACTTGTGTACAAGCATATACAGAAGTTCATATTCATGTAGCATCCTTTATATCATTCATACAAACAATAGCATCTAAAATATTATAGCAAGTTCAAGGTTAATTTGCTCACAGATTCACAGGCAATGGAAAAAAAACAAAAACAAAAAACAAAAAAAAACTGGTTTTAGAAAAATTTGAAGTTGCTCACCTATGTTTAAGAAATGAACAGAGCTTGATTATTCTAAAACTGGCTTGAGTTGTTAGCTAAAGTCTCCTTCTTTTAATCTCTGGTTATAGTTTGTTTACAGTTTTGAACTGAAGCTCATCTCAGATTTTCTCGGTTTTAAAATGATCGAAACTGAGGTGAGAAGAATTGATAGATGTATATGAAGTTACAGGGTAATATTTTGTGTTTTGTACAACATCAGATCTTTTTTTTCTTGGCCGATGAGATTGTGTGGTGGCTGCATTAATTGCTTGTACAAATATATATTCATTTCTTGGCACAAAAATAAGGCAGAGTTATCTTCTTAATAGGGTGGCTGATATCTTGCTTTTGCTTATGTACTTGATGTTGATATACTTAAATATAAACTTACTGTCCTACTTTGTCTATAGCCTCTTGCTTGTCTCGGCTGTGATGATGGCAGCATGGTGAGCTGCAGCTTTGTCTTGACAAAATGCTTTTGTTTGCTATTTTACTTTATGTACTTATATTTATTTGTTTGCTTTGTTAAGCTCTTATAATTTACTTGTTTAAGTCTTTATCTTTGCATTTGTTTTGTTACTTTGTTTGTTTATATACTTTTTACTTGTTCTTGCCTGGTACTTGTATCCTTTTTTTTATACTTATTTTATTTTATTCTGTTCACTTATTTTCTTGCATTCATTTTTGTTTTTAGTTTACTAGTTTCTGTTTGCATTGAGATGCATTTGAACTGGCTTGATCGGAGAAGCCTACATTTTATACTCAACACATTTTTCCTTTGTTTATGTTCATGCACTATTGTACTTTGCTTTAGTTTTGTTTTACTTTGCATATTTAATTCTTTCTTTAACTTAAAATTTTAAATTCAAATCCAATATATGCACATATACATATATATTCACATGTATATATATGAAATTCAAATTCAAATTTATTTTCTAAGGCATTTAAAATTTAGTCCCAATTCAAATTTAACACATATATATTTCTCAATAGATTCATATTTTAACTAATATTTCATATTGATTTCCAATTAATTCCATAATTTTATTAAATTAATTATAAATTTACACTCGATTAAAATCCGGGATCGTTACATTAACCCTTTAATTGATTACCATTTAATTAATTATTCTAAATTTAATTACCCTACGTGATCACATAATATATATATATTATTTTAAAAAAACAAATCAATTTTTAATGTTTAACTAAAAGAAGCTTGTTGCACTATCACTTCCTGAGCCACCCTTTCATCTACCTGAGCCAAACCTACGAATTCGCGAAATCGACTTCGAGTTCTTCCCAGAATGAACCGGGTGAACCAATTTTTTCAAAAACTTAAGTTTCTAAATGTTTTCTTAGTATTTCAAAAACTTACTCGAGTCTAACTTCGGGTCCGATCGAAATTATCCCGAGCACTACTTCGAGGATTTCCCCCTTTCTTCTCCCAGTAGACATTCCTGACACCACTATATCAACGTGCACATGCACACTTGGTCGGCAACTACCTGATCATCACCCCAGTCCCAACAGGTCGACAATGACCTAGACCTTCAACTCGACAACCCAGAAACCTTCGTTCAATAGCAAACTGCGATTTCGATGATAATTCGAAAAACTGGAATGAGCATGAACGTCAAATCACCACACCGCCGTTGATCACGCGACTAAAATCCCGAGCTCTCCTCTGTAACGACCCGATATTTTCAACCACTCGCATCCATTATAAGTGTATAGGTAGACACTCATGCCGGAATTGGATAGCTCAAAATACCGCGTTGTAAATAAAAAATTTGGCAAATCTCAGAATATACAGTAAATAAAATCACAGATCACAGCGGAAGAAAAAGTGATAGTAGTTCATGAAGCTACTATATAAATATGAGATACATCAGAGTTAAATAAGATACAACAGAAGGGTAACAGGATACATCAGGTACAAATCAGATAATCACTGAACCACTGGATACTGAAACAAAATAGATGGCTGGATCTTCAAGGAAAGCTCCAACGCCGAAGGTGAATCTGGAATGCTAACTCACTCAATCTGACCCGAGCGTAAAGCAAAACACAAAACCCTCGAGTCAGGACATAAATACTTATAAACTGTAAATCAACTCAAGTGAACAGTAACAAAATGAATCAGTAACTTAAAGGATGCTTGGGACCGCCCATCCTCAAAGGATCCGTTAAACTATTTACTATGTAGTAATATACTCTATATACGGTAGTGTCTAATCAGTAAAGTATAATCATATAGAAAATAGCGTTAAGGGGATGGTGAACCTTAACGCGGTCGGATCTTTAAAACCAAAATCGTAGTGGGCTTGATATAAGGATATGACACGGCACGCGAGGCAATGCCAGGGTGGATACACCGTTTGCACTCCCGGACCGGTGGTGACAGCAAGCCAGCAGCTTCCGCCCACCTCGAACAATACCCCCAATCAAAGTGGCGCCACCGAATCGAATCACAACAGTAATAGAATAGTTTCCGATGGAGCATGCTCGATGAAAGGGTGCGACCCTTTGTGTAGCCTGGTATAGCTCCTGTTTTAGTCATATATGCCAACTCACGGGAGTTGGGTCCACGTAACATACCTCGAGAACGTCGCCACCATCCTACTTCATTCTGGAATCTCCACCGCGTACACAGTTGTTAAAGTGGTTTTCGGTATTGTCCGGCTATAAGACAATATCCGATCCCGGTCTCTTTAACAACCAATCGTTATTATAACCCATGGATATTTATTTCAAATAATTTATACTTTCAAGACCAAAATATCATACTCATTTCAAAACAATATCACAATTGTATCATTTCCATTTCAAAAATAATTCAATATTATATCATTCAAATAAAACCCCAATTTTCAAATCATTGAATATTTCTTTAAATTTATTAAACTTGAAATATTCCTTTAAATTATCATAGCATTTTGGAAATGTTACCTTAAGGAATCATAGCATTTTTGGAATGTACTACTTTCCACTTTACATTGTATATAATCAAAGTATTGATAAGCTTAAAATTTTGACATGTCAATTTATCATAGCCTTATAGTTAAATAAACTTTCTTACTGTAATATACAATTTAAACCGAAATTCTTATGTTAAGTTAAAAGCACCTTATTAACTTACATTATTATTAAAATAAAGAAACTTTATTATTTTAATCATTTAAAGTATGCCATTCACATAAATTAAAACTTGCTTATCAAACGTACGTTATCAACTTACATTTTATTATTACAGTAAGTAACATTTATCATTTTAATCAATTTAAAATACACCATTACATTGATTAAAATCTACGTGTCAAATGTACGTTTTAAATTTTATATTCCTATTACAATAATGAACATTTATTAATTAAATCAATACCACACTACTTAAAACTTTACATGTTTCTTTCTTAATTAAAACTTTACATGTTCTTGCATTAATTAAAACTTTCATGTTCTCTCATTAATTAGGACTTTACACGTTTCTTTCATTAATTAAAAACTTATACGTTTCTTTCATTAATTAAAACTTATACCTTTCTTTCATTAATTAGGAATTTACGTGTTCCTGTCATTAATTAGAACACCATACGTTCTTTCATTAATTAAAACCTATACGGTTCTTTCATAAATTAAAACCTATACGTTTCTTTCATAAATTAAAACCTATACGTTTCTTTCATAAATTAAAACCTATACATTCCTTTCATAAATTAAAACCTATACGTTTCTTTCATAAATTAAAACCTATACGTTCTTTTCATAAATTAAAACCTAACATTTCAGATTTATATTACCATTTCACAAATTTAACTAAACTTCCAGTTTATTTAATTAATATAACATCTTTAGTTAGAACTCAAATTTCACATTTTCAAGTCAAGTTATATTTTAAAATTTCATTTTCAGCAGTCATTTATTCAACCACTTAAATTTATAGAAAATCAATCATTCTTTAATAAATAACTTAAATTCAAATATAAATCAATTCATCATATTTACCATTTTCCAAATAAAATTAAAGTCCATTTTATTCATGTAACTTAAATATCATTTTTAGTCAAAATTCCAAATTTCAAACATAAGTTATATTTAAAAAATCCAGTTAATCCATTCATAAATTACATTTTTAACACATAAAAAAATCATAATTTATTTATTTTAAAACCTTTCAAAATCTATTTAAATCAAATTTCATAATTTTATATTTTTAAAATACTTAAAATATTCAAAGCACTTTATAGAATAACCACGGGTCTGTATATAGTTTTCTAATCTAGGTCAAGTGATACGGATATGTATCATTTCAATCCGCAGTTTAAAAGGTAAAACTCCGGGTTCTATCATTTCAAACCCGCAATCCCAAGTTTAAATAAATAAATAAAATAACTTAGGCCTATCATTTCAGCCCATAATGATTTTTATCCTAACAGGGAACTTGCAGTGTGATCATATACAGAAATAATATAAACAATGTCAATATCACAATATACAGTCATGTATCAGATGTCAGGTGAAAATTTACAGTTTTATCATGGTAATAACACGGCATAGCATATCATATGATCATCATTAACTTGTATAAACATTTTACATTACTAAACACTTGTCATCAATCCACTTTTCATAAGTATATATGTCAGAGTGAGAAAGACTCACCTTTTTCAAAGCTAGAGACCAAAACAACAAACACAAGAGCGATTCCAAAAGCACGACAAACACGATTTGAATTGAATGAATGGAAAGCCTTGATAATGATCTTGTATACAACAAATAAACAAGACCATATAAACATATGCATACAATATAAAGATTTGTTGAACAATAGAAAAGTAGAAGCAACAAATGACATTACCAAGCTTTTCAACCACTTTAGCTTGACCACAACTCCATGTATGCTCGGCCATACATGCTTAGGGCTAGGCCACACATGTTTTCAGGTGGAAAAGGATCTGGTTTGGCATCACAAAGGCATGGCAAGCACAAAAATGTGAAGTGGTAGGAGATGATATGAGGAGGTGTTGGGGTTAATTGGTGAAAGGTTAGGTTAAAAGTAAAAGGTTGGACTATAAAGGCTCATAGAAAGATAGAAAGTTTAAGGCGTTTCAAATTTCCTTTTCTATTTAATTTTATAAAAACAAAATAAACTATGACTTCAAAAATACAAGACCACTTTTAAAATAGACTATAACTTCAAAACAAAGGTGACAAAACAAATTTTGTTCATTTCTTTTTTTTTTTTCAAACAAAAGGGCAGAGGGAATATAGACTAGAATGCCAAATTACAGAGGTGACAAAACATTTTTATTTTTTTTGCTCATTTATTTTTTCCAAAACAAGGGCCAGTGGAAAAATAGATTATAACTTCAAAAATACAAAGTGACAAAAGCAACTATTTTTTTTCATTTCCCCTTTTTTTTCAAAACAAGGCTCGGTGGCAATATTACTTCAAAAACAAAATACAAAGGTGACAAAAATGGAATTTTTTTCATTCCTTTTTTTCTCAAACAAGGCTCGGTGGTCTGGCATGGGTAGGGTCGGAAAAATATGGTGAATGGCTAAGCACGGTGGCAGGCAATAGGATAAAGCAAAACAATGAAAGGAGAACAAATGAAATAAAACAAGAGTGAAAAGAAGAAAGAAAGAAAAAAGAGAAAAAAAAATGAAAGGAAAAGCATGCGCCGGTTCATACCTTCAGGAGATGCTCACGCAAATTTTGATGGAAGCAAAATGAATAATTTGTGGTATGGAACTTTTGAACGTGAAATATATATTAACATTTGCTCACTAATTTATGTAGAGGGCAGGCAAGAGTAAAATGCTTGAACGGTAGAGGCAATTTAATTCTATCCAATAGGTGGAAACGTATGGGAGGCAAGAGGGAAAGAAATAATTCACACACGGAAATGATTTAAGGCAAGATTTGAGCAAGATTTTGGATTCTCAAAAGAGAATATACGGCTGAAAACTTTGCATTGTTAACGTAAGAAAAAATCAAATAGATAACGAAAAGGCAAGAGCAACAATTAAATATATGCCCAAAGTAACGTACAAATTATTTTGTTTCTCTTATTAAATAACGTACAAATTATTTTGTTTCTCTTATTAAATAAATTTAAAATACTAACGTTTCTATTAGGAAAATAAACCATCACTTTAAACCAAAATTTAATAGCTATTATACCATAATTAATAACATTTGATTTAGCTTCATCCAATTGATTGTTAAATATAAAGTTAAGAAACAGATGTAAACATATGTAAAAGAAATGTAAAGTTTATTTCCCGTTTCACACTAATTATTACGAACTTTTTTTTTAAAAAAGTATACAAGAAATCTGACCAAAACAAAAGTGAAACAAATGTTACACAATTGTATACAGTTCAAGATGAAAATTTTGCCTTTAGAATTATAAAATTTAGAATTTATATTAAACTTACACTTTTTATCCAAATCAAATTTTCAGACATTGTTTATTTTTATTTGGACAAATGATCAGAAATCATTTCAAGAAAATTTCCAAAATTAGATTTTTAAGAAAACAAAAGCCAAAGTCTTTAAATAAGTGAAAAAAAATTAAATTTTTAAACTTTTAAAGTTTTAAGTTGAAAGTCACAGTTTGACTATTTTGACCAAAATCAGCATTTCACGCAAATATTCAACTTACACAAGTTTGGAATTATAACTCATAAAACTCAAGATTATATTTAAATAATAAATCTAATCATTTCAAATAAGTAAAATAAGTTTTTCAACAAAATCTTACATAAAATACAATAAAATAATTACAAAATACAGGGTTGTTACACTCTCCCCCACTCAAAACTTTTCGTCCCCGAAAAGGAATGAGGTATGGAAGGGCACAAAAAAGATAGAGTGAAATAGGATTAAGATAAGATGACAAGAAGATTGAAGTTATACCTAATAACTTTGTTATAGGTAAGCTTAACAAGGTGGAGGTGATCTTTCCAAGATCCTCCAGAATCAAGAACACAAGCACGAAAAAGGTGGATTCAAAATGATTACCAAAGGTCTATCAAGATTATAGAAAGATTTATAAACAGAAAGATTGTAGAAAGATGCCTATACCGGTCTATAGCAAGATAAGGAGAATAAGGGCAACCAAAAGATAGTTTGAAAAACAAAATAAGGAAATAAATTTGAAAGCATGGAAATTTCAACTTAAATAGAGAATAAATCTTTACACAAGTTAAATAAATCTTAACTACCCCAAATTTCGTTATCTTATTATCCAATCATCTTAAATTAACAATTTTTTAAAACCAGGGGTTTGAAAAATAATCATTTATTACACTCGCATTGTACTTAATAAATTTAATTCTTCTTTATACCTAATTAAACTTAAATTTATTCCTCTCAATATATTCATCACTGATGTTAAATATACTTACACTTATTATAACCGCTTTATTTTATTCTTAGTTCTTCTAACATTGTTTTATTGTAAGTTATTCAATTACCCTTTATTATTCTTTAACTCTGTTAATCGTTTTATAACTTAAAATTTAAGTGTATAACATTTATTATAACCACTCAAATTTTATAAAAAAAATCTTTTTATATTGTATATTATTCAATTACATTGTTAACTTCTAAAATTTTGGTAAGTTATATTTGAATGCAATTGTATTATACAAATAAAATTTCCAATTCAATCATTTCAAGCTTAAATCAAATTTTTCTTTTTCTTTTTATAATTGAAATTATTCTTTAAAAATAGAATTTAAGAATTAAATTTCCGATTCCATTCAAACCATTTAGAGATAAATAAATGTATGTACATAGTTTATCAAATAAAATTTAATTCATATGTCTATATTTATTATAAATCGAGTCATATTTTAGAATTTCAAATCAATTTAATTCCCAAAACAAAGCTGTAGCAAGACTACAGAACAGTCTCTTCACTTCGAAACTCGAAAATGGACGTCGATGATGCTGCAGTCATCACCGAAGTTATTTTCCAGCGACAAAGAGAAGAGTACTAATTTTAAACTTAAAATTCTTTGGAAACAAATTTCTATTTGAAAATATTTTAAATATTATATCCCTTTAAACTTTTAAACAAAAGGTTTGGAACCATCGGAAGTTAAATTCTCAAATTTCTTTTTCTAAATTCATTTAAGTTCCCATATAAATTTATAAACAATTATTTATAAATTCATTTATAGAACAAAAAATGATAAATCAAGTATTATCATTTCAAATTATCAATTTGAATCATTTTATTAAGTTCCATAAATATATATATCAAAATTTTATTTCATTAACCAAAACAAAATTTAAAATAATATCGTGTCAGTTTGTTCTGTCAAAGTGTTTTAGAAATCCTATCGATAGCGTTGATCAGACGAATCGATCGGAAACCCAACTCAACATCAACAACTCAAACAACACAATATATAAACAAAACATATATTTACAAGTACAATTCAAAATGTTTGAAAACAGCCTTTAGAATTATAAATTTTAGAATTTATATTAAACTTACACTTTTTATCCAAATCAAATTTTCAGACATTGTTTATTTTTATTTAGACAAATGATCGGAAATCATTTCAAGAAAATTTCCAAAATTAGATTTTTAAGAAAACAAAAGCCAAAGTCTTTAAATAAATGAAAAAAAATTAAAATTTTAAACTTTTAAAATTTTAAGTTGAAAGTCACAGTTTGACTATTTTGACCAAAATCAGCATTTCAGGCAAATATTCAACATACACAAGTTTGGAATTATAACTCATAAAAATCAAGATTATATTTAAATAATAAATTTAATCATTTCAAATAAGTAAAATAAGTTTTTCAATCAAAATCTTACATAAAAAAAAATTAAAATATACAATAAAATAATTACAAAATACAGAGTTGTTACATCCTCCCAGGAGCAACACCACATCACCACGCCGCCATCCCCCCATGACCGATGGCTTCCGGTCTCCACTAATTGCCTCGCGAATGTCGCCAATGAAAACAAACACTCAAACCCTAAATCGCTGGAAATCTCCAACCACTATGAATATAAAAAATTTCTTGCAATTTTCCCCTAATCTACAATCATCCCATCACCTTCATGCCAAGTTTCAAAATTTGAAATTGGACCAATCACCAGAAAATTGTGAAAGCCCATCCTCCGTTCATCCCACAATTTCCCCCTTAACTCGCAACTAAAAATCTAGATTTTTATTTTAATAACCATGATTTGCAAAGGTGAACGAGATCATACATTCAAACCTTGAATTTTAATCAATTACATTTTTACAAAGAAATGAGATTCCACTGAATATCCTGGTTTGAATAAAATCATTTAATGATTTAACTTGAGAATATTTTTAAATCTTAGATCCCCTAAATTCAGACACGTTTTTCTTGGACATCAAACTCTAAAAGGAACCAGAGAAGCAGGAATGGATTTTGAAAATTGTTAGAAGCCTGTAACTCGCAACAGAGATTATACCAAGCCTGCACCTATAAATTATATACATACAAGCATATTCATTTTCACATCCAAAAAGAATTCATCCATGCAAAAATTGTCATCACTAAGCTTCACAGGATTAAACCTATATATCACCGTATAAACCCAGATTAAAGTTTTTGATAGTTTGGTTTTCTCACCTGACTTTGATGAAGCAAAGAATAGTGGTTGCTTTCTTTATGATTTTTCCTGAACCTGCTTGAATTTTGTTGAAGTTAGACTCTCCTTGCTTTGAATCTGAAGCTCACTTTTGTTTCAGAATTTAGAAAAATTGTTAGTTTCTGTTCTTTTCCAGGTTTGAAGATGATTTACAACTTTTGCTTTGCTTGATTCTTCCATGTTTGAAGTTGTTTCAGATGCAACTGAAGCTTTTTTTTTCAAGTATGCCTTGATTTGTTTTCAGTTTTTTTTTTGGAGAGAAGGAATTTTGAATTGTTAAGCTGAAGATGAATTTTGTTTTCTTTCCTTTCAGTTGAATGTTGTTACTTCAGATATCACTCAGATTTAAGTGAACGAATTGAGATAAGAGGTGATGTGTAGAAATGGGTTACAGTTTTTTGTACAGGGTGATGTTGTTTGTACAACATAGTATGGCTGAAGTGTTTTTAGTTATGGGCTAGATTATATTTTAAACAATTCGAATTTACCCATTTGTGCTGAGATGTATTAGAGGTATGGCATTGAATGCCTTGTACAAAAATTATACTATTTTTGTTATATTTTTTATTTTATTAATTTGTACATACTTTTCATTTTAATGTTTAAGTGTACTTGGTTTGTTTTGCAAGCTTAGATATTTTTTTGTCTTTTGTTTTATTACTTGTCATATGAATAATTCCTATTGTTAATATATTTTTTAAATTTTTACTAATTTGTTTAATGTGTATATTTTACATTTTATAGTTTAATTTACAAACATTAAGTTTATAACATATATTTATGTTTTCTTTTACAAGTGTACATACTTGTATATTTATAAAGTTTATTTTATTTTAAACATTTTAGAAAGACTTCATTTTTGAATTTTATAAATCATAGTTTTTTTCAAAACACACATATCTATTATTTATAAATAAATTTGAAACGACAATTTCTATTTAAAATAAGAATTCATTTGTAAGACATTTTATTATTAATATTGTTTAAAAATAACTCAATATTAAATTAAAATAATTTATAAAAGAAACTATCTCTTTCTTAAATAACATAACTTATTTGAATTTGGAAAAACTCAAATCAATTTATCATTTAATTTCACAATTTTAAATCAAAAATTAATTTAATTATCAATTTAAAATTAATTAAAATTCGGGATCGTTACAATACTAAGTAGAGTAAATTAACAAAGTATCGATAAGATAGATAATAAAAGCGAGCACACCAGATATTTTATACTGGTTCAGACCTCCCATCCCACGTCCAGTCCCAAAGCTCACCTTCGATATTTCCTTTGACCAAATAACTCTCACTTAGCCAGGAGGAATAGGCTAATACAAAAGTATTTTTCTTACAATCATGTGTTCCAAATAACACGTATTTTGACTAATAGTACAATTCTTCCTATGATCTCCCTTGAGTATGTGAATGTGAATACTTTGAGTTGGAGGAAGTAGTTTAACCAAAATGGTATTTTGAATGATTGAGACTATGTAAGCAAGAGATGCACAAATATGTAAATAGAATGTTAAGAAGAAATCAGGAGAATAGATTACTTTACAAATCTCAGTCCTTGAGGTATTTATAGGTTTAAAGAGATGCAGATGAAGGGTTATTACTGTTAAATAAACTCTATTTGTTTTAATGGCTACAACCGTTAAAGAAGAGATGCTATTATACAATATGAAATGAAAAACCCTTTCGGATTAGAGCAGTTTCCAGATGACTGACGTCTATGGATTTTCCACAGACGTCTATGGCTTCAGGAAAGAATTTCCTGAAACTATTCACAGACGTCTATGGATTTTCCATAGATGTCCGTGGATGGCATTTTCATATTATCAAATTTTTAATGTTAGCTTTGAATGTTGTTTAATGCTAATTTTATATTTGTGAATTCATGTATGCATATATACTCAAGGGAACCTTGCAATGTTTGTCTGCGAGTCTTAATACACTAGTATAATCTTACTAATCATAGCATGGTCCATAAGTATTTGTTTGTCTTTGAGTCCCAATATCTTTGAGCATGAGGATCTCTTGGTGTATATACCTGTAATCTTGATAAGATATATAATATATGTGATTGTATAGTTGTTTCCATTGAAACCATAGAATGGAGGTTGTAAGGACCCGATTCATCGACTTTCGAAAATCGACATTAGTACATCCACTGTATCAAATGCCGGAAAACCGAACCCTTAGGGTTTAAGAAGAAAGAGGTAGAAGAAGAAGAAAGAAAGAAGAAGCAACATAACAATATCAGGATCTCACGGTTGCAGCGGAATAACATATAATATGTAAATGAATATCTTTAAAACAAAGAACTATATCAGTTATTACATTACATCATATTACATTACATTATCAGAGTTTACAACAAACAAACAGCGGAAAAGAAATACTATATAATAGTTGATACGTCACGCCATCCAGCTTGCTTCCAGATCTCTACAGCAACTCCTGAATTCCAGAATATCCTGATAACCTGACTATAGACTGCCCGTGTGGAAATTGGTGGGCACCAAGAGTTTAGGAAGGGAAACAATAAACTCCAGGTCAGTCATGTGACTGGAGTGAGAACTTAAAACAGTTATTCTTAACCATAAGAAAACGAAGGAGTTTAAAAGGAATCCGAAATGCTTTTGGAAAATGAAACTACCATAAGGCCTCCCGCCACACACATAATGCAAACACAGAATTGGAGGAGATTTCTCCTTATGATAGTCAAAGATGCCTACTACGCGGAACCATTTGATTTTTTTTATTATTATTAGTGCATAGTGTAGAAAACCTTTCGAAAGTATAATATAAATCTTAGCCAACATACGACCATTATCGTATGCCTAGAATAGCTACCATCTAAATAGTGGTGACCACCATAAGTAAATGGTAGGTTCTACAACTAAAACCATACAAGGTACGTATTTGAAGATTGGATTTCCAACAAATAGTCAGGCTAAGGAACTTCCTACTGCCATATAGGATCGCCTTTGGCGGGACGTCCCGAGAACCTAACCGGAATTCTTCCAACATAAGGCCGGGTTACCTCTATAACTAGGTAACTACTACACGACTATGCCATTCCCCGATCCTTTGGGACGTTTATCCGAGGCGCCTCTAAACCAACAACTACACAGTAAATGAGGTTGAAACAACCACATAGGTTAAATATCAGGGCTCCATACCTGACACCACCCTTTTCCAGAAGGAAATGACATACCCTAAAGGGCGTGACCCTCATAACCTTGCCGCATCTTTCCTGTTTCGACCATTTCCGAGGAGTGAGGTCCTGATGGAGTCTCGTCCACAAAGCTACGCTTTGGCACAAAGCCATGCTTTGTTCAACAAATGTTCAATGAATGATCAACACACAGCAGCACTCAGCATGCCACACTACCAAATTGGGAGTATATCACTGATAACCTTCAACTACATAACCTCTAAGCTCGTACGTCTCAGAGAAGGGTGTTAATGCTAAAAGAATAAATTCTCCGCCACCAACAGAAGTGTATTTGAAAGAAATCTGCTTTATATCTCAAAATGTAACGTCAGACACGTAACCATACAAGTCTGTTCCGGGTTCGAACAGAACCGAAGCCACTTCCAAAGAAGCCCTTGTAATCCGGGTATTCACAATCCCGATAGAACTTCCCATCACATAGGAAATCTCTATACCGTAGCTATCGGTGTAGAGACAATCGATAGGTTATCCTATCATTTTCACAAATACCCGGTCTTCAACACCGGTCTTTAAACGCTATCCATTTACGACGTATCACTATTCGGAATGGGTTATATGACACGAAGTCCTTTCCCAGCTAATCCGAATAACGAGCACTTATTTTAAAAATAAGTGTAGCATTCAAATTCAAACAATCCACAACAAATACCCATTTAAAGGTCAATATTGATAGTCGGTTATTTAACTATCAATGGATATGCACAACATCACTAGATTTCCAAATAATTTCCCAAATTATTTATTTTCCAAAAATATCTTTACAAGATATAATTTTAACACTTCAACTATTTGAAAACAAATTTCAAATCATTTTCCACCTTTATAACTTTTGAAAACAAATTTAAAATCATTTCCCTACACGGGATATATTCATAAATATTTGTTCATTTTCATTTCAAAATGGTTCATTTAAACCAAATAAATAAATCCTTACCGATTTACTTTAAATCTACGTTCCAAATCCCTAAATATATTTCCACACTTCAAAAATAAATCAATGTTTATTTTCAAACAAATTTCCCTTTCCTTTATAAATTCCATGGTGAATTTAAATTTCCAAATATCCACTGATATACAATTTTCAAATCGATTTCAAATATTCACTTTCAATTTATCTTTAAAAGATATAATCTCAAAATATTTCACTTCATATTAGAAAAAGATTTCCATACTTATTTAATAATAAGTAATTCACAAATCTATTTATTTTCAACATTTGGAAAATAATCAATATACTTAAATCATAGTTAAGTATATATTTTATTCTTTAAGGAAAACATCCACTTAAACACATTTATTTGAGTCAAAACGAATGTTGCATAAAACATCGTTACGACAACCCAAAATCACTAGTATAGAGATTTGAAATTAAGATAAATATTTAAATCCCAATACTATATAAAACATTTCCTTTGAAAACCATTTACTATAACAACTGTGTTATAGTCCACCATTTTCTTATTTTTCTAAAACGTCTATTTCAACAATGAATGTTGAAATCTATGGTTTCGATACTTAATACATTTTAAAACATCTTTAAATCGTTTTAATTCTATTTAAAATATCACTTCCCCAAAACATTTCTTTAATATATTATTCACTGTCCAAAATCGCGAATATGCTTCGTTAACCAAATTCAATATTTCTACATATTTTATTTAAAAGATTATCCACTGTCCAAAACCGTGAATATATCTCCTTTAATAAGCTATAATAATTAACTTATCAAAATAAGTCGTTTTCATATTTATAAAACAATGTTTATAAATTCCATTTTTATTTTATAACAACTTCAACTTATAAAATCACTTTATTAACAAATTCTGTCCATATCCTATTTACACGCCAAAATCCAAACTATAAGCAAATTACCTAAAATTCTCCATTTACAAATTCATTCATTTCTTAACTTCAAAATCGTAGATTCTATTCTTTTAAAAAATGCATTTATAACATCATTTTAAAACATTTTCAAAACTCCTTTATAATTTCAATTATTCGGATTTATAAAAATTCAATTTTATAAATCTTCTTTATAAACCATTTTATAAAATAGTTAACTTTCTATTTCAAAAACAAGCAAATAGGCACAAGGAAGAAGTTGCAAAGAAATTTAATCTCAGGGACAACAAGTTTGCTTCTTAGGCTGAAGTACACTTTTTAGTGTAAAATGAAAATGATAGTTACAGCTATCATTCTGTGATTTACCCTAAAAAATGTCCTTCGGCCTAAAAAACAAACTTCTTGTTTCTGAAATTAATTTTTTCTATAACTTTTTCCTAGAGCCTAAAAACCCCTTTCAAAAACCATATTCTTATTGTTTTTCCCAAAAATTATAATTTACCATATTTCACAGAAATCACAATTTTTACAACGATAAAAATTATAACATTTATTTATTCAATATAAATCAATTCCAAAATTCAATAAACGTGTACTTTCAAAAATCACTTTAAAAATCCTTTTAAATTAGAAATCGTTCCTTTAACCTTTTTTTTAAAACTAAAAAAACCCAATGATGCAACAACACCAAATAATCAATCACGACAACCAAAACATCATATATCATCATATGATAATCAACATATATCATAATATCTGTAATTAAATAAATATTGGTGAGGAATCCAGTTGGATCCCTCCAACCTGTTTCCCTGCATCCATAGACGTTAGCACAATACCAATTCCACTTTGAGGTGGAATTATCACGGTAATATGAGATTTATAAAATATTATCCGCTATTATACGGCGCAATAGGGTCTCATCCGCTATATAATGCGGGAAATCAACTCCAAGTACATATATAATACCAATTCCACTTTACGGTGAAATATCGCGGTATATGTGTTTAGTAAATAGCCTCCACTTAATATACGGCATATAGGGACTATTTCAATACAATAGATAATAATTTATCATCCAAGCATACAATCAACAATTTTTAAATTTAACTATTAAAAATTTAAATCGAAACAATTTCGATTGAGTGAGAAGTTTTCACCTTACTTTCAATAACAGTTGCAGTGTTTTATTTTAAATAAAATTAAACACGCGTTTAATTTTATCCAAAATTCAAACTAGTTCCAATCGACTCCAATCAAGCTCCATAGCTTAGTATTCGACAATACGAATCCAACGCACTTCGTTTCGTCAGTTTTCGACCTCGTATGAACAAGTTATGATGTTTCAAAGTTTATACGAATTTTAATATAATAATTTGCAACTTTAATTATTATTATTATAACCTTAGACAATCCAGGCCGTTCAATATTGTTTTATGAATGTCGGCCATGCCTATTGCTCTCCTTCCCCAGATAAATGTCGTCTACCTAAACCCATTATTGCCGTCCAAACCCTAGCTAGCCGCGACCTCCTCGATGCGTTTGAAGTCGATCGGTGACCACCATCTTTTAGCCCATCGCGAGCTCGACCTACGCCGTGACTTCCTTTGAACTCGGTCCCCCATGCATCTCGAAAAACGCGAACGAATGGCGAGTGTTTGAATGCATTTTTTCGTCGATCCGTTGCTCTATAATCTATCATCTCCATATGGATTCGAAGATCTCGCAATGCTCTATAATTTGTTAGTTGGAAGTTTCGGCTAAATGTTTACGGATTGGAAGATATTAGAGAAGAAAATTTCGAGCTTCCATGGCCATTCAATTCCAAACGGCGGCTAGGGTTTCTGCCATTAGGGTTTGTTGCAAAATGAAGATAATGGGTCCTTTTATAGAAAATTCTCAAAATACTATTCATCCGGAATTTTCCGAACTCCAAACGAAGCGTGCCGGCTGACGTTTCTAGGGTTTAACCCACGTTCCGGACATAATGGAATAGGTATCGAGAGCTAATTTGATTTTATGTGTGAGTTACGGAAATAAACGATCAAATTCAAATTAAATCGGTTAAACTAATTTCTATGCGTTTTGGCTTCCCCGGGACAAACCATAAATCCGATTGGCACGAAATTTGAAATCATACAATAATATAACATTACGGATCCGATGAAACTAGTTTCGTCGAAATCCGAGACTGTTTGTAAAATGGCTACTTTTACACGATAATTAAATATTAAAATATTCAATTTATACAAATTAAATTTTAATTCAATTTTAAAAGTTCTATAATGTCATTCTAACTCCAATATAATTTAATATAACTTTACAAATCATTATTAATCACATTAAACCCAATTTCCAATTATTTATGTAATTTCAAATATTAAATTATCGATTTAATTATCCAATTAAATCTAGATATCCCCAAAAAAATATTCGACTTACAAATTTTACTTGTTAATATTTAAAATCAATTAAATATATGAATTTCAAACGGCAGAAATTCTGGGTCGTTACAGAGGTTCTAACATTCTCCCCCTTTTTGATGATGATAACTTTACAATCGTTAGTTATATAAAATAACGTCCCCTTAATTTTGTCTACCTCTTTGTACATGCATAATATTTCTCCCCCTCTGTCATTATCAAAACAAAACAAAAGAAATTATGCTCAAATAAAATAGATATATAAACATAGACATGTCAAACAAAAATAGGTAAGATAACTTAAGAACAAACACGAGTTTTAACAAGAGACATAAGTACTACAAAAAGAAATAGAAGCCAAATAAGATAGTTCAAAAAAGTAAAAAAAGAGCGAAAGAATGAAGATAGTTATACCGGTTTGAAGAATAGGATAATCGACCATAATTTTCATAATATTCCCAATATGTGGATGGATCTTGTTCGTATTCGGTCGGCCATTGAGCTTGATCATTTTAATCTTTATTTTCTTGAATTGAAAGCCCTTGGAAAGCCATGTAATGTTGATGGTGAGAATGGTGAGGGTCGGACAAGGACGTATCATCACTATCTTCTTCCTCGTCTTCGGGTTGTTCTTGCTCAACATTCTTTCCTTTATCTTGAGAAGTTCCTTCATGAGAGGTATAAGCATAGATTGGTGTTTGTGTTCGAGGAGGTGGTGTAGGTGAAAGAGAAGATGATGATCGAGAAGATGATCTTCCATATACTTTTCTCATCACTTTTCCTAAATTGAATGACCTTTTCTAAAGTTTTTTCCATCTTATTCGTTCTTGTTGAAAATGATCATTCCAAACCAGTCATTTTATTGTTCAAAGCTCGTTGGTTGACCGTGATTAATTTTTTATTTCTAAGTGTTACATCACGGATGGATTCACTTTGCATTAGTTCAATGCGAGCTTCTTGAATTTCTGAACCGGAATAATATTCGGTAGCATGACTAGAGGAGCCAGGTTGCTGTGAAGGACGAGCTGAATGAGTTTGTTGAGGAGCAGGAGAAGGTTGAGGACCCGGATACATTTGATGTTGCTGCTGCAAGGTTCATTGTGCCAACGATATGATTGGAGGTGGTCTTTCGGTAAGGTGCATTACAGATAAAAATCTTATACCACTCTCTCTGATAGAGATTTTTGCAAAATGAGAAATATAAGAAGGTACCTCGAGACCATGTAACAGACGCATACACTACAAGAACAACATTGTTTTCTAATAGATATCGGTCGTCGTCGACCGTTGGAAGCCGTCAAAAACCATAGGACAGTTCGTCGAAATGTGAATCTCATTTCGTAGCGTCTTCCGACGGCATCGACGGCATATTTCTGACGGCGACCAACAACAATTAGTACAGTTTTCGATGGCGTTGTTGGACACGTGGCATATCAGAATGATCAAATTGCCGTCCGAAGCCGTCGGAAACTATCGAAATTTGCCGTAATTAGCCGTTGGAAGCCGTCTGAATGTAATGACCTATAAACCATTGGTAGCCGTCGAAAATCTATGTGTTTTTTCTTCTGTTTTTAAACCTGTTGCCTTCCAGCCACTACGCATCCATCAATACTCATAACAGCTCCATTTTGAGCATATATAAACCACTAATCATATAAATAACCAAACATAATATTCAATCCAAAAAATCCATATCCAAATCCAACATAAGATAATATACAAATCCATTAAAATGTATCAAACACATCCTCACCCACTCAAAGCGTATATATACAGACAAAAAACATAACAGAACATACCTAGCATCACTCATTATCCCCTGTAGAACAACCCGACGAAGGAAACCTCCCATGCTGCTCCATATACTCCGCCAAGCACTAGTTCAGCTGCTCCATCTACTCCATCTGCACAGCACGACGACGATTATGCTCCTGCAGCTCGACTATGTGGGCTCATACCTCTGCAATTTCTTCCTTGTCTTGAGCCATCTTTTACGTCTTTTGAGATTTCCTAGCTTGCAAATAAAAATAAATTGTTATAATATCTCCAACAACATAAACGTAATTTACAAAACTTTAACTGAAAAATATCCAATATTTTAATTTAGTTTATTTTTTGAAAATTACCGCTTGGTTCCTAAATCCATAGCGCCTGCTGCGGGATGGTGGATCCATGACCGACTCAAAAATAGCGTCCTCCTCATCAATAGTCAACTCATCCCTTCCTGTCTCAGCCAGCAGTTGTGCCTGTGCTTCCTGGGACTTTTGCTGTAATGCAAAATACAATTGAGTGTAAATAACAGTACTTAAAATAACACTAATCATTTTTAGGTAGACTAATCACTATACTAAATAACAAAAAGTTGGAATGGTCACTGGTATAAATAACACAAATTAAAATATCTGTAAATTTGTGCTTAATTAACTGATAACTATTAATTTAATTATAATATACTTACAAAGACAGCAGTCGCTTTATCATCATGCTTCCATGAGTATACGAATGAGCCCGAATCGTCGGTCTGCTTCAGGGAATGAGTATGAGCAAAAACATCCCAATACGACATTGGAGCCTCGCGCGTTCTTTTCTGAAATATGAATGTATGTATACATATTATATTGTTTTATTAACTATCTGTTAACAACTTATAATTTAAAATATAAAAATGTGAATAAAAATTTTACCAAATCCTCACGGTGATGCTAGAATGACTTGGAACCACCGTGATGTGTAACAGGATTCTTGTTTTTGTTTGCGGAGTTCCTATCTGACTCCCTTTGCAAATTTAAATTGAAAATGACATTTTATGGTTCTAAATTATGTATATACGCAAAAATTTAAAGTAGTTAAGATGTGGTAAACTTACCTGGAACTCCTCATTGCTCCACCATGCGACCCAAGCCTCCCACACGCTAGCACTCATCCAATTCGATTTTTTTCCCGCTCTTCTCATAGTAGACACTCTATCCCTATACTTTTTGGAAATTTTGTTGTTCCAATGGCGCTGCACTAGGGAAAAATCAGTCTCTTGTAGGTCCACCGAACCCTACACGTTGAGAAAATGAAAGTTATACTTTTTTATAAATAGTCTACAATATATAAAGTGGTCTAGGATCAAATAGAAAATGCAAAATATAAATTTACACTTACCAGGAAGTCCTGTCAAATTCTCTCTCAGACATTATCCGGTATCTTGCTCCACTTGAGCCAGTAGGCAGTCATCCTGCTCATATATGCATGTCTAGATATAGAGAGCACAGTAGCTGATGGCTCAAGCTCGTAGCCACCGTGTTAAAAAGAAACAAACATTTAATAAAGCAAGACTAGTATATAATAGATCGTATATAAAATATTGTTAATACTAGAATAAATTTAATACTTACGATCCATCAGCTTTGGGCTGCAACCAAACCACAGGAAGAGCTGCCTCCTATGATGGGCCACTGTTAATACCAGCTGGAGGCGCGGCAGTCCCTCTCTGAGAAGAAGAGGGGGAGATCATGTATGGCAAGAGCTACGTCTACAGAAAATATATATATATATATGTATATATATATATATATATATAGTGCTTGTTACAGACATATCATATATGAGAAATATATCATTTAATTACATGAAACATACATTACGGCAGAACATAAAAGGATTATGTGAAACAGATTACAACTAAACATATCATTAGCAGAACATATCATTTTTAATGAGAAAATGTAACAAAAATAAACACAGAAATTACCGTCTCCCAAAATGTAGGTTATTGATCAGTCCTCGTTGTTTTCTGATTCAGACTTTGTTTCGTACTATATGTTTTGTTCCTCTGTAGTCTCTAATGCTTCTATTAATGCATTTGATTCATCGTTTAGAGGTCCAAAATTGGTTTGATCATCTGTTATTATTATTCCAGTGTTTTCCTCAATATCTGCTTGATAAGCTTGTTCGTCTGGAATATTATGTCCACCAAATGTACATCTTGCCTTTATTTTAAGAACTGCCGACAAATCTGCTTTATCACTTCATAGAGGTAGGTACGGAGCTTAATAAACTTGAAGAGATTTTTTGGCAAGTGTAAAAGGATCGTACTTGTGAAGCCCCACCTCTATACCCACGCTAGCCAAGAACACTACGGTGTTGTGCTGCCAACTAGCACGGAGAATAAGGCTGTTGAGGAGCGACCATTCATGTGATTGCTTATCACACGGTGGCTATAAATAATCTTCGGAAACAAATATAGAAATAAGAATAACACAAATCAGTCACAGACATCCATATCACAAAGGCGGAAGAAGATATGAATATATAACTAACACATGAAAGTGTACATCAGAGTAGTGGTCAAAAAGATCCACAATAATACAAAATAATAGCAACATGTTCTATACAAAAGAATAAAACTATGAGTCTATATCTCAAGTGTATACAACAAAAACTGCTAATCTAAATAGTTAGCCAAAAGTCAGAGTAGCAAATCCCTGAAGAAGTCAAGCAGAAGCACCTGTAACATCTCGGTCTGACCCGAGTATTATTTAAGAAAATAATAAACAGATCAGTCTAGCTATAAATATCAGATGACATGGTATAAAATAAAAGATATGGCATAAACATAAAATATCCATACTGACATACTACTATAAGTATGCAAATGATGATCAACAGAAGATCAATCAATAAGAGATAAATCGATATCACAAGAATCTTCTCAAAGGTCCAAAGAGGGCATCATACCCTAAACTTGTACTCATAACAAGTCAATGACATAAATTCCAGAAATCAACACAAGAAATCCAGAATCACAGAAAAGGGAAAGAGGGCTATCACATGACGGTTTGAAGACCATGGGGAGATACCCCATATGGGTGAGTCGGAATCACCCAGATGAGGTCTAGGCTAACCAAAAAGCAAAAAGGTATGTGTGAGTGGAATCACACAAATGGTGTCTAGCCTAACCTCGAAACAAAAAGGTATGTGTGAGCGGAATCACACAAATGGTGTCTAGACTAACCTTGCGGACAAAGAGATATGTGTGAGTCGGAATCACACCAATGAGGTCTAGTTTAACCTTGCAAACAAAGAGACATCGCACAATTGCTAGTCTAAATAATAAAATGATCGTCATGATCAACGAGAAGTGTCAATTACACTAAGCAAGTAAATATACAAGTTTATCTTCGTGTCCCATAACCACTTGCTTAACTTAAATATTTACGAACAAACTGTAAATCTTCACTAGAAAATTGTCACAAGAGGTTCAATCGAACAAGTCCAAAAATTAACCGACGAAGTGAACGCAAGCGTTTCATACCACTTGTTTTAATAAGCCGTTTAATTAGATTTCTCATCCGAGTGAGGTAAAGGTTTGTATATACTAGTTGATTGGAAAACGGTTTAAGAAAAGAGCTTTGTTATTGAAAATAGAGTTGAAATCATTTTGTTGAAAGAGTTTTGATAGTTACTACTAGTATTGAAACCTTCATATTTCTAAAGTTGTTATCTCGCCTTTTTAACAAGGCCGTGATACCATAAAATCGACCGAGAAGCCAAAGATAGTTTGTCTCGAAGAATGGTCAACTCAGCATCTCAACAAAGCAAGTTCTGTTGAATGTTTTTCAGACAAGATCCCCTACGTAGGGTTGGTCCAGGGGGGGTGGCAACCCTCCAAGGTGGGGGTGCGGGGGCAACGCCCCCGCTACGGGGTTCGGGTGATCTAAAGGGGCAACGACCTAAGGTCTTAAACAAGGTCGAGCGACCTATAGAGGCATAGGGTCAAACGACCTAATGTGTCGCGACCTAGCGAACTAAGTGGGTTCGTGAGTTAATGGTACAAAGACCGAGCGACCTAACATTCGAACGACCCAAGGAAGTAACGGGCCGAGCGACCTACGAGTTTAAGGGATCGAGCGACCTAGAGGTGTTCGCGACCTAGTGGTCGAGCGACTTAAGGGGGTACGCGACCTATGGGAAACTCGCGACCTAACATTGCCGAGCTAAGGTAAGGTGCGACTCGACCAGGTGAGCGACCTAAGGAAGACGAACGACTTAAGGAACTCGTGGGTTAGAAGAGGCGAGCGACCTAAGGTCATACGACCTAACGGGGAAACGACCTAATGTCATATGATCTAATGGCCTAAGGTCATACGACCTATCTATGTGAGCGTCCTAAGGGTTTAAAGGCCACGCGACCTAACGCCTTAACTAGGCTGAGCGACCTAACAAATATCGCGACCTAAAAAGGGAATGACCCAAAAGGGGAACGAAGGCCTACGACCTAAAGTCCTAACGAGCTAAGGCCTACGACCTAAGGACCTAACGTGCTAACATTTGTCGTGACCTAAATGGTAACGACCTAACAGGGAAAGGCTGAGCGACCTAACGCTGTAGAGGGGATTTAAGGCCAGAAACGACCTAAGTGTTAGCGACCTAGCGACCTATAGGCCAAACGACATACGACCTAATTCCGAGGCAACGTTTCCAGGCAGTGCGACCTAAATGCAGAAAATTCACCAAATCGATAAAAATTGTAGTTTTCGCCAATCCAATCCAAACCAAATGCAAATGTACATGCAAAAGTGATATGGAATCATTCCCAACAGTCCAATATAGTTATAGACTAGAATTGTGAGATAAAAGTCTCACCTTTGCACCAAATTTATGAAGAAAAGCTTGAAAGCAAGGGAGAAGTAATCACAAGCTTGAATCCAATATCTTCTTCTTGAATTTGGAATTGAATGTTGGATTTGCAAGAGAATTTGAGCTTGGAATATTAATTTCCCCTTCCACTCACCATTAATGCAAAAGCTTGGTTGTCAGGAAATTTATGAAAAGTAAGGAGAAGGAGAGAAGTGGGTTTGAGTTATAATGGCTAATCTAACCCAAAGTCCAAAGCGGGAAAAGTAAGTGAAATTCCACTAACTCCAAACCTATCAATGTTTATAGTCAAAAAAATTGTAAACGGCATTTTGAACTCAATGGAAGTGGTCTCGAGTCCTAATTTGACCATTCGCAAAAAGTAGCTTTTCGGACCAATATCCGATTAATGACAAAATATTTAAATAAAATTTTTAAATATAAAATCAATAAATATGCGGGTTGTTACAGTACTTATAATAACGCGAGGTATTCTTTATTTCTATAAGATTATATTTTGGGTGCACGTTGATTCTAGAACCTGAACGTTACTGAACCAGTTGCATTTAAACAAAAAAACATCATTTGCAGGTCTTGTGAAATATTTCAATTTTAAAACCCGGGGTTAACACGGCATAAAAATCATTTACATGATCATTTGGATCATCACTACTTTTAACAAATAATCTGGTATTGTTAGTTAATTTTTCAGCACCGTGTTCTTTGGTGTTAAATTTATATCCATTAGCGAAGAATATTGGATAGGTCTTGACCTTCCTTTTTGGTCCCATAGCTAAATGTTTCAATCCTTCGTCGAACACATAATTTGTCGTGTCGTAGACGTAATTTGAATAGCGAAATCTTTGCTAATATCGTCATTTGGATGTTGTGATTCATAAACACTACAATTATAGAAGAAATATTGCATTATAATTAACACACACGAGTGCATATGTGTATATACGCATATGTAGATGATATAATGCATTAAGAAGAATATATATATATTACCTAACAAATGGTGCAACTTCAGCACAATTGAGAAGAATATATGTGTGTGCTACATGATAATCTCTATCGTCTAACCATAATTCCACACATTTACCAACAGGTTGGCCATGTTTTTTAAAAATAGATAAAGTCGCTTGACAATCATCTTAATCAGTGCCTTCATCATTATGTGTAGCACTTTCAAACGATAAGTTCACATGATCACTAAAATAATGAGAGAGAAAAAACGAAGCTTCTTCTTCGATATATGATTTGCAAATCGAACCTTTAACTCGTGCTTTTTGTCTCACTTTTTTCTTTAGATGATTTAAATACCTATTAAGAATTATTTCAAATTAAAATTCATTTATACATGTAAATAAACTAATATTTAACGTACTAAACAATAATACCTCTTAAATGGTTACATCCATCTATATTGCACGGACCCTCAAAGACATGCTTCAGATGGAAGATGAACAGGTAAATGCCCCATTACATAAAATAAACCTAGAGAAAATATTTTCTCTATTTTGTATAGCCGTATAGGGATTTATTCCTCAATTTTAGGTAGAAGATCAACTTTCAACGTAGTAGAACAAAGCTCCTTATTAAACAAACTAAATTATGTTACGGGCAACGGTACTTTAAAAGCAACGGGTAATAAATTTTCCATCATAATATGGCAATCGTGGATTTTCATCCCACTAAGTCTGTTGTTTTTATAGTCAACACATCTACGAATATTGGAAGAAATACCATCAGGAAATCTTAATTCTTCCACCCATTTTAAAAGTATTTTAACTTGGTTATTGTCTACCTCATAGCATGCTTTTGGTTTCTTTTTGTCATTTGGCTTTATATGGAGCTCAGAGAAATTATATATTGCTTCGATAGCGCGTCTTGATTTCAAATCATCCTTCGTCTTCCCCTTAACATTCAAAATCGTATTAAAAACGTTGTCAAACATGTTTTTCTCGCTGTGCATCATGTCAATATTGTGACGAAGTAGTAGATTTTTCCAATAACGCAACTCCATAAATATACTTTGCTTGCTCCAATTATGAATCGTTGGTTTACCTTGAATTTCAATTTGTTCTCCGGTTTTATGTATTTTTGGAAAATCCTTTATAATTTCATATATATCTTCGCTTGACCAAACCATTGGTAGATGCAAGGGCTCCTGTCTATTAGTTGTAAAGTTTTTTTGTCTCTTCTAAAAGGATGATTAAAATGGAGAAAACACTGATGGCAATCAAACCATGAAATTTTCCTTCCATGCGGTAAAGAAAATGCTCGTGTTTCCTCCATGCAATAAGGACAAGCTAGGCGACCGGCCGTACTCCAACTTGAAAGCATTGCATACATAGGAAAATCGCTAATAGTCTATAACAAAGATGCAAACATACTAAAATTCTTTTTTTTGAGATGTCGTATGTTTCAACTCCTTCGTACCACAGTGTTTTCAACTCTTCAATCAACGGCTGTAAATAAACATCGATTCATTATGTCGGATCGTCAGGGCTAGCGGCGACAATTGTAAGAAACATATATGGAGTTTTCATACACATCCATGTAGGTAAGTAATAAGGTGTAACAATTATAGGCCAAGATGAATATTTTGAACCGAATTGAGAAAATGGTGAAAATCCATCCGTACATAAACCAAGTCTAACATTACGACTCTCCGCTGTAAAATTGGGATATTTCTGATCAAATTGCTTCCATGCTTCCCCACCAGCTAGGTGTGTTATTGTACCTTATTCCTGTGTTCTAACACTATGCCATCTCATATGATGCACGGTTACATAAGATGCATATAACCTTTGAAGCCTAGGAGTAATAGGTAAGCAATGCACACGTTTATACGAGACTTCCTTTCCCTTCTTCTTTCTTGGTTTGTACCTTTCCTAATTACATATTTTACAATTCCTAAGATTGATATCTTCTTTCCAAAACAACATGCAACCATTTAAACATGTATCTATTTTTTGATACGGTAAAAGAAATGCCAACATAATTTTTTTCACTTCATAATGATTTTCGCACATTAAATTATTGGGAGGCATATGCCGCTTCGCAGCTTGTACAACAGCTATAAATCCAGCTTCTATGAGGTTGTATTTAGATTTCATCACAATGTGTTCTGCAGTTAGTAATAATTGGGTGCTGCTTGTACAGCCTTTCCAAGGGGTTTCTTCGCGGAGTCCAATAAATTATTAAAAAAAATTGCTCCAATATTTGGTTCCTCTTCAACATTAACATCGTCATCAAAAAATTGAGAGGTAGGGAACATTGAACATGCTGCATCTTCCACCATATGTTCTACGAGATTCGTCGTAACAATTTCATTACTCACTACCTCCTCCGACTATACAGGATTAGGTGCAATAAGTTCTCCATGACGATCCTATACCAAATAGTTCGGCATGTAACCATACTGATGCAAATGAACTCTAACCTTTTCTGGTATCAAATGCTTCATCAATTTGCATCTACTACATGGACAATAGATTTCTTCGTCGTTTCCGTTATTACATAAAGCGAAATCAATATATACGTGTACATCATTATTAAAATGTTCACTTATGGAGCCTGCAATTTCCCTTCGTTCTTGATACATCCAGCTTCGATCAATAAAATAATTGATCATCTCCCCTACTAATTAAAAAATATGATATAAATTAAAACCACATTGATAATTTATTTTTCAACACAATCATCCTACTTCCCATTACAAACACAGTAACGTAATTAAATCTCGTAAATGACTTCATTTTAAATGATTCAACAAAACTTCGACAACACTTCCCTTTTGCTCCCTTAATCGTACATAATTGCATGTACATAGGGAACAAAAAGGAAGCGCTGTCGAAATTTTGTGAATCGTTTAAAATGAAATGATTTACGAGATGTAACTACGTTACTGTGTTTGTAACCTGTCCAATATAAGGACAAATTGTAACGACCTAGAATTTTAGTCGTTCAAAATTTGTATATTTAATTAATTTTAAATATTCACAAGTTAATTTTATAAGTTAAATATCTTATATTTCGAATATAGTAATTTAATTGGATAATTTAAATTGTTAATTTAATATTTGAAATTGTAGAAATAATTGGAATTTGGGTTTAATGTGAATGAAAATGATTTATAAAGTTGAATTAAATTTCTATTTGGATTATAATGATGTTAGTAAACTTTTAAAATTGAATTAAAAGTTAAAATGTAGAAATTGAATATTTTAATATTTAATTAACGTGTAAAAATAGTCATTTTTCAAACAGTCTCGGATTTCAACGAAACTAGTTTAATTGGATCCGTAACATTATATTATTATAATATTTCAAATTTCGTGTCAATTGGATTTACAGTTTGTCCGGGGCAAGTTAAAACCCGTAGAAATCTGTTTAAGTGAATTTTAAATTTAAATAGTCGATTCGAAAACCTATCTTCCAAATATGATCGAATTGGCTCCTAATATATATTCCATTGTGTTCGGAATAGGTGTAAAATATTATAAACGCCAGGTGGCATGCTTCCTTTGGAGTTTGAAAATTTTGGCGATGAATAGTGTCGCAAAATTTTCTATAAAAGAATGTTATAATTTCTGTTTTTCACAAACCCAAATCAAAGCTAGGGTTAGCCGCCACATAGAAAACCAATGGCCAAAATTTTATTTCTTCCTCAATTTCTACTCGATCCCTTCACTTTCACGAAAATCCTCGAACTAGAAAAATGTTAAGCTTGTCGAGATCTTCGATTTGAACGACTATGATCGAAAAATACGCAAGGGATCAATGGCAATTTGAGTTTGTAGGCTTCGCTTTTGCACACGATTTTCAACGTAGGGGAGCCACCGAGTTCATCGGTGTCACGGCCGAAGGTGGATCATGCGGTGAGCTTTCGTTGAGGGTAGCTGATCATTGTCTCGGCGTTCGTAAAGGTCGCGAAAATTCATGGAAGAGGGGCGGCTTCATGGTTGTTCGAACGGGATGGAACAATGGAGGGGAAGAAAAGGCGCACGATCTAGATTGATTGAAGGAAATCGTGCGGCTCTGATTTTGTCTAGGGTTTTAAAAAAATAAAATTGAAATTATGTTCTTTTAAATTCTTACAAAAATTAAAAATGCATAACTTCTTCATACGAGGTCCATTTTTGATGAAACAAGTTGCGTTGGGTCCGTATTGACAAGCACTACATTTTAGAGCTCTTTTGTAATTGATTGGAGCTAGTGTAAATTTTGGGTGAAATTAAACGCTTGTTTAATTTTATTCAGAATAAAACACTGCTACTGCTATTGGAATCAATGCGAGTACAACTCTATCTTTCTGACTCACTGATATTTTATATAAGTGAGAATAAATATTATTTATGCAGATTGATGATTGTTTAGATGATATATGATATATTATATATATATATATTGATTGGTTTGGATATTTTCCTGCCTATTGGAGTAGATGAGACCCTATACGTTTCCGTGTGTGAGCGGATGACCCTTTGTATGCACGTCTGCCTCGAAGTGGACATTGTACATATATTCTAATATGTATATTTGATGCAGGTGATAGGTTGGAGGGATTCGACTGGATTCCTCACCAGTATTGGTTTTATTTAAAGAAATTGATATATATATGTTGTTATCATGTGATATATGATGTTTTGGATGTTGTGATTGATATATTTAGTGCTGCTGCAGCATTGGGCCTATTTTTGGTAAATTAAAAATATTAAAGTGATGATTTCAATTTAAAAAGGATTTTCCAAGTGATTTTGTGAATAGATGTTTTGTTAATTTTTGGATTGTTAAGTAAGTGGATTTATTCTAAATAAATGAAAGTTATAATTTTTATGTTATAAAAATTATAATTTTTGTGAAATATATTAAAATGTGCTTTTTGAAATATAAAGCGGATTATTTTGTAAATAGTTTAAATTCGGATTTTTGAATTTATAAACGGTTTGTATATAAGATTTATAAAATTGATATTTTAGAAATAAAAAATGATGGAATTATAAAGGAGTTTTGTAAGTGTTTAAAATGAAGTTATAATTGGATTTCATAAGGGAATAAGATTTACGAATTATGAAGTTATAAAATGAATGGATTTTGTATATAAGAGAATTATGAGTAGTTAACTTATAATTGGATTTTTGGCATGTAAATGAGATAAATCGAATTTGTTAATAAAGGGAATTTATAAATGGAAGTTTTTGTAAAATATAAATGTGAATTTATAAACATTGTTTTATAGATGCGAAACCAGTTGAATTTGATAAGTTAAATATAGAACATTATTAAAAGAATTATATCCACGATTTGGGACAGTGGATAATCCTTTAATTAAATTTACAATAGTGATGAATTTGGTAAAGGCATTATATCCACCATTTTGGACAGTGGATAATTCTTTATTAAATGTGTAGGAGTATTGATTTGGTTAGGAAGTATATTCAAAATTTTGGACAGTGAATAATCTTTTAAAATTAAATGGATATTTTTATGAAGTGATATTTTAAATGGAATAAAATGGTTTGAAGATGCTTTTAATGTGTTAAATATCGAAACCATGGATTTCAACATTAATTATTGAAATAGACATTTTCGAGGAGAATGGAAATGATTGACTATAACACTGTTGTTATGGTAAATGATTTTCGAAAGGAGATGTTTTGTATAGCATATGGGATTTATATATCTATCTTATTTTCGAATCCCTATACTGATGATTTTTGGTTGTTGTAACGATGTTTACGCAGCATTCATTTTGACCCAAATAAATGTGTTTAAAGAGAATGCTTTCCTTAAAGAATAAAATGCATACTTAATCCCGATTTAAGTATATGTAATATTTTCTAAGTGTTGAAAATAAATTGATTTGTGAATTACTTATTATTAATTAAGTATATGGAAATGTTTTCCAATATTGAAATATTGAAATGGTTTTGAGAATGTATACTTTTAAAGGTAATTTGAGGTGAATATTTGGGAAATGATTTAATTAATAAAGATTAATCAAAAGGGCCTAGTGATTGCTTATGGTGCTAAATATTTGTTTGTTTGCTTTGATAGTTAAATAACCGACTATCAAATTTGGCCATTATAGTTCCTCGACTTGATGTGGGAACTATTTAGTCGTACACTTATTACGTAGCCTTCTGTGTAGGCTTGATTATTGTCTGTGTTGAGGATGTTGATCCGTGTAGTGCGGAGTCTTACTCCAATCTATCGAGCTTCCTTCTTAGCCCGAAGGATAGCAAGCTGAAAGTTGGAGACGTGATAAGTTTATGAGATTTATTTTCTGTGTGAGGTTGAGAAACGCTTTTGCATTGTTGGTGCGAAGAGACCGGGATCAAATTTATCTGAAAACCACTTCAGACCAACGTATATGTGTTCGATTGTGCAGGTTATTGATGATATTGGTATTCTGAATTTTCATAGTGGAGGACTGCTTGTTGTTCGTTTGGGGTTAAAATCCCGATATACATCCAGTAGCAGTAATCTCTTCGTTATGAAATATCCAATGCAAGGACTATTCGCTACTAATCTTAGGGATTTCCCGACAGGATATGGTAGGAAAGTACCTTCGGTTTATCCTGTTCCTGGACAACTTGTATGGATTTTTGTCTGACATTGCATTTCTAAAGATTACGTACATTGGTTTTTACAAACGTACATCAGTGGTGGCAGAGAAGGTAACTTCTCTTAGCTTAACACACTCCTTGAGACGTATGAGCTTAAGGGTTGTATTTTTGTGGAAGGCAATTAGTAGTCAACGGAAATGACAATGTGGCATTCAAAGTGATGTGATATGTGATTTGTGAAAGGTAATCATTACCTCTAGCCTCATCAACCGGAAATGACCGAAACAGAGTTAGATGCAGTAAGGCTAAGTGAGTCGCTCCTAAGTAGGATATGATCATCCTCTTCTAGATATATCGCTACACGCTATGACGTCATGTATCAGATTATTGTGGTTTGTATGCTTAGAGGGCCCTTAGAAAATGTCTTTAAGGACCGAAGGATGATATATTCGGTACCATCTAGTTATAGAGGTGGGTCGGTCTTGTGTTGGTATAGGATCCTTTGTGATGGTGCTCGGTACATTCCTCTAGAGATGTACTGTCGGAAGGTAGTCCCTTCACCTGGTCATTTGTATGGAAATCCAAACTCCACTACGAGCTGCGATTTTGTTTGTAAAGGCGTAATGAATAACTTCGAAATGCTATATAGGTAACCATTTCGGCTATGAGTCATTTTATTTGTATACTAGACACTAGTATAATATCAGATGATTTGATATGAAATGTTTAGTTATCATAAGGTAAAAACATGTCTGTGTTTATATGTGGGCATGTCTTACAAGATACTTTTGTTTTGATAAAAGAAAAGTTTGGTAATTTAATAAATTCAGTTGATTGTGTTTCTCACGCTGGTTTACCTGACTGATCCGGGCTTTCTGCCTTTTCAATGCTCGGGTCAGAACGAGTATATTTACAGGTTCGGATTTAGTGCTTTTGGAGCTCCAACAGGAGAGCTAGAGATCTTCATTTTCATATACACGTATTTGTTTTGATTATTCGCTTCTTAGTGTGTATATTATCGGTAATTGTGAGGACAGTTTATTATAACTGTCCAGGCTGATAACTATTGATTGAATGTTGACCACTGATTTATGTATGTATATACAGTTTCTTTTTTGTAAAGATCATTGATATGATATTATATGTTATTCCGCTGCGAGATGAGATTCTGTATTGTTCTGTTTGGTTCTATCTTCTCTCGTTCTTCTCTTCTCTTCTTCTCTCTTCTTTTCTTTCTCCTGACTTTCCATTAGTCTGTGCTTTTTGGGTCGGACATGTGCGGTTTATTGTCGATTCAAAAGGGTACAGATTTGCAGGTCATCACATTAATCCAACAAATATTATATATAAATATAGATGTCCCTTCTGTGGCAAAAAATGAACACCCACGTAACAGTCATATACAATACTTATCAGACGGGGCCAAAAAACACTTTAAGGGTTTTATGAATAAAGTATATTACATATTATATATTTAAAAAAAAAATTGGCTTCGTCATTCAAATTAAATTGATTAACATTTAACTTAAGTTAAACTACCGTATACAATAGTTTATCACATACGCACATGTTTAAAACTTTAATTAACTAACCGTACGTTATATAAAATTAATTATCGTTTTCAAAGTTTTGGAAAACACATAAACTATGCTCATCGAGACTAAATAACCCAAGGAAGGCATAAAAGCACTAAATTATTCAACTCATGAACGCTAAATTCTTATCGCACAAACTAAACAAGTTAGTATTCAAACCTTATAGGATAATAACAGTAATTAACATTCAATGAACTATACTACACAATCAATGAGACAATATAAACAATTAAACTAACAAATTAACCCTAAATTAACAGATTCATGAAATTATGGTTTCGGTAGAATTTTGGGAACTGAAGGTGAAGAAGGAAATGGTGGAAGAAGGGTTTTGGCGATTGAGGGATGGGAGTACAAATGAATCTGTTTCGGCCAAGGGAAGAAGATAATCGCGAAATTCCGACGGCTACTAACGGCCGTAAACGACATTGTTCTAACGGCTTTCGACGGCTAATTATTTTATTCGTAACATAGTCAAGAATGTACTTGCCATCGGAAGCCGTCGAAAGTATTTCGTCGGCCGCCGTCAGTACATGTAGTCGGAATATACTGTTGTTCTTGTAGTGATAATATGTGGTGCATATATAATTGTGTGTCTGTTGTTTAACTTAGCCCAATTTACTTTTATTCCCCTAAATATAGCATAGAGGGTTTTGCGATCATTTTTGTACATTTGTTCATGACTTCCTAAACGGGGAATTATCATACGATTTAACAACCTAGCTTTTGGGCGTAAATAAATGGATTTCCACTATGGCACTCTATCTTCCCAAATTTGATGTGTTATTTCATCATGTAACGACCTAGAATTTTAGTCATTCAAAATTCGAATATTTAATTGATTTTAAATATTCAAAAGTAAATTCTATAAGTTAAATAACTTATATTTTGAATATCTTGATTTAATTGGATAATTAAATTATTAATTTAACATTTTAAATTGTGGAAATAATTGGAATTTGAATTTAATGTGAATGAAAATGATTTATAAAGTTGAATTATATTCTATTTGAATTAGAATGATGTTAAAGAACTTTTGAAATTGAATTAAAAGTTAATTTATAGAAATTGAATATTTTAATATTTAATCAACGTGTAAAAATTGCCATTTTTCACACCGTCTCGGATCTCGACGAAACCAGTTTCAATGGATCCGTAATGTTATATTATTGTAGGATTTCAAACTTCGTGTCAATCGGATTTACGGTTTAGTCGTGGCAAGCTGAAACGCGTAGAAATTTGTTTAAGTAAATTTTAATTTAAATAGTCGATTCGAAAACCTATCTTCCAAACACGATCAAATTGGCTCCCAATATACATTCCATTTTGTTTGGAATAGGGGTAAAACATTATAAACGCCGGGCGGAACGCTTCGTTTGGAGTTTGAAAATTTTCCGGATGAATAGTGCGCATAAATTTTCTATATAAGGCCAAACTTTTATAATTTTCACCAAACCTAATTAGGATTTCAAGCCAGCCGCCTCTAATATTTTCAATGGCCGAGAATTTCGAATCTTCTTCCCTCAAAATCTCTAATCCATAAACAATTAGCAAAATCTTTCAACTACAACTTTGTAGAGCTAGACAAGATCTTTGAATCCATACGGTCAAGATTGGATTTCAAGCAACGAATCGATGGCGATTTTCATTTGAACGTCGTGCGTTCATGCATGTTTCTCAAGGCCATTAAATGGCCGAGCTGCACGTGGTTGGGGCCAAAGGTGGAGCATGTGGTGGGCTTTCGAATGGAGGTGGCTGATCGTCGTCACGATCAATGAAGTGGTCGTTAAAATTAATGGCAAGCGGCGGTCGATGGGTTTGTTTGACCTGATAGTTGAACGCAAGGAAGAAGATGAGCATGCGTCCTGATGTGGAGAAGCAAAAAATCAACGGCGACGAATGAAAGCTAGATTAAAAATATAGAAAATGTAAATTAATTATCTTTTAATTCGTATAAACTTCTAAATATAATAACTTTGTCATACGAGGTCCGTTTTTGATGAAACAAGTTGCGTTAGGTCTGTATTGACGAGCACTACATTTTAGAGCGGGATTGGAGTTGATTGGAGCTAGTGTAAATTTTGGAAAAAATCAAATGCTCGTTTAATTTTATTCATAATAAAACACTACAACTGCTATTGGAACCAAAGTGAGTACAACTCACTCTTTCTGCCTCTCTGATATTTTTTATATAAGTGGGAATAAATTTATTTTATGCTGATTTATGATTTTTTGGATGATATATGATATGTTATCTATATATTGATTAGTATTTGGATATATTCCTGCCTGTTGGAGCAGATGAGGCCATATACGTTCCCGTGTATGAGCGGATGACCTTTTGTACGTTGTACACATATTCTAATATGTATATTTGTTGCAGGTGATAAGTTAGTGGGATCCAACTGGATTTCTCACCAGTATTGGTTTTATTTACAGATATCGTGATATATGGTGTTATCATATGATATATGATGTTTTGGATGCCGTGATTGATGTATTTAGTGATGTTGCAGCATTAGGCCTATTTTTGGAAAATTAAATTTTCTAAAGTGATTATTTCCAAATTGAAAAGGATTTTCAAGTGATTTGAAAATATATAATTTTGAATTGTCAAGTAAATGGAATTATCTTAAATAAATAAGAGTTATAATTTTTATGTTATAAAAATTGTGATTTTTGTGAAATAGAAGCAAAAATGTGATTTTTGAAATAGGGAGTTGATAAATTTGTAAAATAATTAAATTGAGATTTGAATTTATTATAAATGGTTTATATATAAGATTTATAAAATTGGATTTTTTATAAATCGAAATAATGGAATTATAAAGGAGTTTTTGTAAATGTTAAAATAGAGTTATAAATGGATTTTATAAGTGAATAAGATTTACGAATT